>JAZGUH010000845.1:1200000-1906363 GCA_037893225.1 Hippasteria phrygiana | reverse complement strand
AAATTCAGTTTGGCTTAAACACACAAACCCCGTAAATGCGAAAAGTAACCTGGGGGATAGGCCGACAGGCACTTCACAGAGCCATAACGGATATTAATTTCAAGCAAAACTGACGTGAATGGAGGCAACAAGATCACAAATAAATCAAAAACAATCAACCATGTCCGTCCATGCCGAGCATACGGCCCACTCAATTTACATTGACGACAAACGTGCAGCACATCGTCTGACGCAATTTACTGTTTTCGAGTAATTTCCGTCATAATAACGCATAGTGAATGACATACGCAGTCGTTTTGTACGGAGCCCTGGAAGCGCCATCCGAATTGTTGAGATCCTGACATGCAGTATTTTATCTCAGGATGACAGGCAAGACGTAATGTTTTGCAGAGTGGCTGCCATAGACATACAACCCCTGAAGTTGTGGATCGCAAACTCCGTGTATTTGATTTAGCAGTTAGCAACTCGCACGAATAAGCTGGAGCCAATCCATTTACAATTTTGAAAACAAGGCATAGAATCCTAAATTCCAAGCGTTTATTTATACTGGTATCCAATGTAAGCTTTTTAATACTGGGGCGATATGCTCAGAATGTGGATAACCTATTTTCAGGAGGTCGACACCCAAGGTGATTAATTCCCACCCTGAGGATGTTGTCGTCGTCCCATGATAAATTATTCGAGGGTGTTGGCATCCTGCCTGAAATAAATAAATAAATAAATAAATAAATATATATATATGCCGTCTTCCTGAGATAAAATATGTCATCAGGGCCTCAATAAGTCAGATGGCACTTCTAGAGCTCCTTAGTTTTTCTGTCACAGCTTCAGGTGTTGCGTGAATTTCAGTCAAGATGAAATAACGGGGTCATTGGTAGCGAATATAATTAGGAGAGTGGCCATAGTGAGAAGGTTTAACCAATAACAGGGAAAAGAAGTCCGATTTTCAGAGGAGTCTGATTTTCATATGACACCAATCGATCAATTTGTACATACAAATGAATCAATCAGTGATTCAATCATATGACCAATCGATGAGCCAAATGAATCAATCGACTGACTGAAAGACCATGTTCCAATCAATGGAATCGATTAGATTGAATCAGTTCGGATTGGATCTGTGTCTGTCCATCAAGGCCAAAAATTAAATCAAACTAGAGGTCTATGTCTGCTACAGGAACAGAACATGGGGATTTTTAGAATTTTGCATGCCTGTGATAAATCTATATACGTACCAAGTTTCATGACGATTGGACCTACCCCTATATGTGTTTCAATACATCATGCCTTTGGTGACACATTCTTCACATTTATTTTGAAATATCTATGACCTAACAAAACTATCATACAAAAAGAATTTCGAATTTAGCATGTTGATGGATATGGCTTAAAGGTTCAAAAACTGAAAAATCAATATAAAATCGTAGGATTACGTCAACATGACGTTACTTCAATTTTCATCTATAACACAGACTGGCCTACCTGCAAACCAGAATTGGACCCAATCGGACCCACCGTACTCTAGATAAATGACCTTTAAGTGTACATCTTTAAGATAACGTCACATGACCCATAATGACGTCAACACGACAGCACTTGTCAATGCAAACATTTGCAACGTGGTCTTGGCCAATCTGATGACGGTGTAAAATGTTTATAGTACAATGAAATTCGAAACATTTAAAAATTCATAAAAATCAGCCGATGAGGTCATGATGAGGTCTCTTCCGCATTATACATGCTAGTGAAAATATCTACCTACTCAAGAATTTTCATTTTTGATGACGTCACACGACGTCACACATTTTTCACATTTATATTTAAGTATATATGTCCTAACAAACGTATTACAAAAATAATTTCGAAATAAGCATGTTCCGTTGAAAAGATATGGGTTAAAGGTTTGACATTTTTTAAAATGTTATAAAATGGTGACGTCACATCAATTTTCATCTGTAACACCAGCCGGCCTACCAGCATACCCAGATTGGATGCAATCGGAAGTACTGTTCTCTAGATATAGGACCTTAAAATATGCACCTTTAAGATGACGTCGCGTGACCCATTATGACGTCATCACGACGGAACTTGTCAAAGCAAACATTTGCAATGTGGTCTTGGCCTATATCAAGATTGGAGGTCAATCTGATGAATGACAGTGTAAACTTTTGAGAGTACAATGAAATTTGAAACATTTAATAATTCATAGAAAATCAGCCGATGACCTCATCATGAAGTCAAATTGGATTTTACATGCCAGTGGCACTATCTACCTATGCACCATTTTTTATGATGATTGGACCTACCCTTATATGTGTTTAAAAAAAGCAAATTACGTCACACATTTTTTACATTAATATGAAAGAATGTAGGAACTAACAAAGCATTACAAAATGAATTTTGAATTTAGCATGAACTGTTGATGAGATACCTATAGTTTTAAGAATCTTTAAGGTTCAAAAACTTTAAAATTACTATAAAATCGTATGATGTCATCATGGCGTCACCTCGATTTTCATCTATAACATGTGCTGGCCCACCAACATACCAGGTTTGAATGCAATCAGACCTACGGTTCTCTAGATATGGGCCCTTGAAAAATGCACCTTTAAGATGACGTCACGGGACACGTGATGACGTCATCATGACGTCACTCTTCAGCATACAATTTCAGCTTAGGGTCTATATTTATGTTAAGTTTGATTAAGATTTGAGGTTTAGTGACCAAAGTGCCACTCACAAAATTCGGGTACAAATTCTATGGGATTTGGGATAGAACTAAAATAAGAAGAAGAAGAAGACGAAGAAGAAGAAGAAGAAGAAGAAAAAAAATCAGAACAAAAACAAAGCCTTTTCCGATTGGTTGTCGGAAAAGCCAATAATTGCAGGCTTTTGAGCAGACCCTGGTTAAAAAGGAGAGTAATAGGATCAAAGTAAAAAAAAAAATAGACAGAAGTAGGGCAACATCAGGATAAAAGTAGGATTTGTGCAGGCTTTCAGTAGTTTTTGTCGATACATACCCATCTCCACAGCACCACAAGCTTCGTTTGGCATTTTTGTTTGGAAGTGAAGTTGCATTACTCCTGCACCCAAGCCCTTCATTGTGTGATTTTCATAACACCGTGTAACACTTCTATGGAAAACATTCAACAAGCTTTCATTTTTCAAAGTTGCGGACAAAAGAGTAGGAAAAGTATGGGGAAATAGAAATTTCAAGAAAAAATTGGAGCAGGGTAAATACAAAATTAGGAAAGAGTAGGAAAAGTACAATACTTGAAAGCCTGTAATTGCTCAATGGATGAAAAATCAAAGTTAATCAATCAACTGAACCAACAAAATAATAAATGCATAACTGAAACCAGGGAATGCACAAAGGAATTCCTGTACAGAGGAAGAAACTAATTAACAAACAAGAACTTCACAATACCTCATGAAAATATGAACCCTCTAAGAACATCCAACACAAAATATCCTGGATGGTACATGTAACAGACCAACAAAACACAGAGGCAGAAAAATTAGTCTTCTGTCATTAACATGTTTTTATTCTTGTCATAACACTAACACAAATATTTTGTCTAGCTCTCAAGGCAAGTTAATTATAGAATATTTAATGAACGATGACACATTTAAAAGCAAACTATTGATTTTCTAGGTTTTCTGACTAGCACCCCCCCCCCCCAACAAAGGCACTAATGATTTGGGGACCTCCAACATATAGGGCAAGATAGCTCAGCAAAACTATTGATTTTCTAGGTTTTCTGACTGGCAACCCCCCCCCCCCCCCCCCCCCCCCAACAAAGGCACTAACGATTTTGGGACCTCTAACTTAGGGCAAGATATAGCTCAGTTGGTAGAGCACCGGTACGGTATTCCGGAGGTCGCAGGTTCTGCCAGTTTTCTTTTTTCACTTCGAAAATCCTTTCAAATTAAGTCAGTTTCCCTTGTGCTTTGTTCGACAATAGAAATAAGGCCAAGTAAAAAAAAAAAAAACATGATTAGAGTGATTTTTTGGCAGTGATGTTGTTCAAACACTCCCACAAGTCTATCAGGGGCACCAGTTAGGTTTTGTCCGGAGCATGAAAATCAGGCAATAATACACATGTTTAGGGCATGCATTTACGGGCAGTACAAGAATTAGGTAATGATTGAAAAAAGCACAGGGTACCCGGGTACCCATTAAAGAAAGCCAATCCCAAAAATGAAATCTCGAAATTGCTGTTCATATTGTTCGTAAAGGTCCGCACGTTAATGCTACCACATCGGTGCATCAATGCAACAAGATGCAATTGTGTACAGTGAGCTCTACAGTTTTAGTGTAAACTGCATTTTTGTAAGCGTCATAAACATTAATCTTTTTTGTTTTTCCATGTACAATGTAGCCTGGTTTTCATTTTGAAAATTCCCCACTAATGACATTCAAAAACTGTCTTTTTCATTGTCCCAGAAATTACTACATGCAAGCAGTATGTTATTACTCGATTCCAAAATCTGGAACCGGTTCCTGACATTAGCGGTTAGGTACTAGGGTACCCGGTTTTGATGCACAGCCCTACACATGTTAAGTGAAACTAGCCCAAAGGGTTTACATACAAAATCCTGAAGTCAGGGCTTTTGCCTAAGACTGGCATCCCTGGTGTATAAAGGTCAAAGCCAGGTCAAAGGTCAACCTCCTGGCTGTTGTGAACATTTTCTTTTACTTGTACTTGATCGCTTAAAGCTTTCTTAATCTTTGAATCACTTGTTAGTTTCAGCTTATGATTTGCATTTTTTAAGGATGAAAGATAAAATATCATGATTCCAAATCTTAAAAGCTCCACTTTGCTAGCTGTAACTATTAACAAGATAAGCGGAATTAACTTGTTTTAAAGGTCAGACGTCAACAGCCCAGTTCAGGGCTTAACTAGATTGACCAAAAACCAGCCTCATCTGGGCTAACTTGTTTTAACCTCTTGAATACGGACATCGGCTTGAAAAAGACCACCTGGCCAGCTGTCGTCTATATGCGCACTCCTGCACGTACTCAATCCATTTATGTTTTAACTATATTGTAATGAAAGGGGGCTCCAAGCATGATGAATAGAACCACTATATTCAGGGTGGTGCCTAATGTTTGCATTTACGCTTGGCTGCACAGCCTGTTCTTGACATACGTATACAGACCCCAATCAGATGACAAGGGTTAACTTGCTATTCAGGTCACAGTTCAACAGTCTGGTTTCCAACTCCACTAAACTGACCTGATTGCGATTATATTTTCGTAGTCCAGAATTGCCAGTGTTTCTGTATACTTGGCTATGTGAGCTGCAAGACACCTTCTCGGATTTGTTTTCCCTTGAAATAAAATCCTGCACACCCATGCATGCAACTTAGAATTAACACACAAAAATGAGGAAATTCCAATCTCTACAAGACTTTGTACAGTGTTTTTCAATTTTCAATGGCATGAAGTGTGAAGTGAAAAACAAGGAAATCAGCTGATCGAGGAAAAGTTGCATGCCTGCATGCCTGCACACCACAATTAGTACATGTACAAGAAAAAGAAATATAAACAGGGCAGAGGATTCGAACCCAGGCCTCGTGCTCCAAAGCCTTACACTCTACCAATATGGCCACAACAGCAGGTCGACCAATCAGTTTACTGCAACCTTTTACAGTTGTCTGAAGACGCCACTGTATCTAGCGCCCTCGTGCGATACTTATTATATAAGTTAACTTAATCATGAATAATGCATGATGGCAATTCTGGTCTATACAAAAAACGGCGACCTGATCATCTTGAGCTGAGGTTTAACTTGCGGTTTAGGTCAGAGTTCAACAGTCTGGTTTCGGACTCCTCTAAGTGGACCTTGCCAACAGATCCTGTATGTAAGGGCTTTTTCTGGCCTCCACTTCTGCCTTGAGTTTCTGCAGCTCAGTGTAAAGGTCTTCCTGAGACAAAGTTTCTGTGTCGAGTTGTTTTACATTGTCCAAGAACTCTTGGATAATCTCCTCTCCATCCTGTAAAAGAAGAATCGGAGCTCGGTTGACCTTTATGCTGTATTCTTTATTGACCTGCCTTACCCACATACTAAATTTGTTCAGCACTGTACAATACCAGCATTATGTATACACCAGGCTTTCAAGCAGACCCAGCTGAAAAAATAGAATTGTAGGACCAAAATTTTCGAAAAAAATAAACAGGACAAAAGTAGGACTTTGGAGGACAAAATCAGGATAAATGTAGGACTTGTGCAGGCTTTCAGGAGTAGTTTGTGTTGATACTTACCCATGTCCACACCATCACAAGCCTCATTTAGCAACATTTTCACAAAACTTTGTGCTCCATCCTCAACTAAGCTCTTGGAAGTAAAGTTGCAGTACTCCTGCACCCAAGCCCTTTATTGTGTGATTTTCATATGACAGTGTGTAACACTTATGAAAAATATTCAATGGGATTTAATTTTTTGTTTTTTTTAAAGGAAAAAGGAGGAAAGAAAAGAAATTTCAAGAAGAAAGTAGGAAAAGCATGAGCAAGTTAAACTAAGTAGAAAAAGTAGGAATAGTTAAAAACCTGATACACATACACAGGTCCATTTATTCGGTACGGCTGCATGTAGTTTGTCTACGACTTGGTTGATTTGCTGGCCTTATGGTCAAGGGTGTTACGTTTCTTCCATTGCATAAAATTCCTGATTTATCTTTAAATACAGTGACTTGGTACTTGAATTGGGGCTTGCTTTCAAGAACCTCAGATTTGAATTGAGACTTGCTTTCAAGAACTGACTTGAATTGAGACTTGCTTTCAAGAACCTCAGATTTGAATTGAGACTTGCTTTCAAAGACTGGGAACTTGAATTGAGACTTGCTTTCAAAGACTGGAAACTTGAATTGAGACTTGCTTTCAAGAACCTCAGATTTGAATTGAGACTTGCTTTCAAGAACCTGACTTGAATTGAGACTTGCTTTCAAGAACCTCAGATTTGAATTGAGACTTGCTTTCAAAGACTGGAAACTTGAATTGAGACTTGCTTTCAAGAACCTCAGACTTGAATTGAGACTTGCTATCAAGAAAGCTGAGCCTTAAAATTCAGACCATTTTTCAAACTTCAGCTATGGCTGGCTTCGGCTTCATCTCCAGCTTTTCCTCAGCTCAACTGCCGATCTAAAGCCTTGAATAAAAAATATAGGGCCTGTTTGTTTCACAGGAATCTAGATCGCGATCAGTGATCTTTACATTGGTTCACACACCAGATTTTGCCTAATGGATGAAGCGAACCAGTGGCTGGATCACTGATCACGATCCGGATTCGTATGAAACAAACAGGCCCAAAATGAACCAGCTCTGCCTCTGGGTATAAGACTTTAAATATAAGGAAATCATGTTTTAGTAATTAGCTGGCTAGTTAGGTAACATACGTACGTACATGCGTACCTCAAGCTGTATGCCGCGGGGAAACTAGACCAGTGAGTCGGCGATTATACAATGTAGGTCACGTGATTATATGCACTTTACTTCACGCGCGCATGCAAATGCACACACAGTTCTGCTCGCGATTTCGCGAGCAGAACTACGAAAGGGCCAAGATGTCCTTGCCGATTTGGCCTTGGCGTGCGCGTGTAGAGGGCGCTGTACGGCTCTGATCTGCGTGCGCACTGTACGATGCACCGCGCACTAAGGACGTCTTGGAACCAAGACTACTCAAAATCCTGAGAGGCCGAAGCTGAAGCCAAAGCCGAAGCTGAAGCCAAGGCCGAAGTCGAAGCCGAAGCCGTGGCCGAAGCCGAAGCCGAAGCCGATGGCGAGGGCGAGGGCGAAGCCGAAGCCGAGGTCGAAGCCGAAGCCGAAGCCGAAGCCAAGGCCGAAGCAAAGGCCGAAGCTGAAGCTGAAGCTGAAGCCGAAGCCGAAGCCGAAGCCGAAGCCGTAGCCGCAGCAGAAGTCAAGGTTTAAGAAATGGCCTAAGATTTGCTTTCAAAGACTTAAAACCTGAAACAAGGGACTTGACAACTCTGCCGAGGCATTACCTGTTTCTCCAGTCTCCTTTTCTTGGCTGCCGGCTCGTCCAGACCCTCCATGCTAGCCCCTCCCGACACACTGATGCTCTGATAGTCTTCCAGCTCGGCTGCTTTCACCTTGGCGTAGTCTATCACCTTTTGGGGGAAGTGGGCCAGCTCGGCCACGTGGATTCCAAAACTCTGGTCGCACACCCCTGTGAAGGTTACGTTTAGGGTTAATTTCAAGCCGTCTTTTTGCCGGCCAATGGCGTGATTTTTTAACCAGCCCGCGGTACAAAAGTGCCGTATATAAACATGGTTTGATGGTGAACAGTCAAAATTAGGTCCCCAAGGATTAAAAAATTGACAAAATAGTGAAGGAAGCTTCATATGTCAACTGTCCATTTGAAATTAACCATGTTTTTTTCTTTACTATTACCTCACAGATATCCAATTACCATTATTTGAAAAAACCTGTACAATTAATTACCCACTATAAAGATGAAGGCATATAATAAGCCTGATAGTGTACTGACACCGTGTGATAGTTCTGTGACCTCATGTGATATTTCCATGATTCCTTGTGACAGTTCTATGACCCTGTGAAACACTTCAGTGAATCATGTGATATTTGCATCACCCTATAGTTCCGTGACCCAGTGCAACAGTTCTGTTTAAAAAAAAACATTGCACACGAATGTACATTGACTAATTCAAATTCTGCTCTCGCTCATGAATATGTACGAGGACGAGTAACAAAAACTGCTGTAGGCCAGTAAACCTTTAAGTTGCCCGGCACCTCTATGAAACAGTGACGACCATTGGAAAGATTTTCAAAAAGTTTAAAATAATCCACAGGTTTGTAAAACTTCATGCAGGCTAGTGAAATGCTGAGTTAACTTGTCTGTTGCGCTTGCTAGGAAACCATGGTAAGTTCAAAAGATTAGCTTTGAAATTATTCACAATTTGTGGCTGATTTTGGCTCGGTATCTCACCTGGTTTAACCCTGTACAGCAGTGTCAGTTGACCATCACTAGTCAAGGCCGTCACATGCAGGTTATTTACTGTGGGAACGGCATCGGCGAGTGCCGTCAATTCATGGAAGTGGGTCGCAAACAAACAGAATCCCTTGATCTTGGTGGCAATATACCTGAAAAAAAAAAGAGAGGTGATAAATCTGACAAGTTTAACCGCTTGAATATAGACGGCCATAGCCGCAGTTTATAAAAGACCAGCTGGGCCGTTGTCTACACGTGCATTCTTGCACGTACTTAATCCATTCATGTTTCAACGATATTGTTCTTGAATGGGAGTGTAATGGATAGATAGAGGTTTTTCAAACACAGCTTTCATTCAAATACAAAAATAGCTGGCCTAATGTCTCAAACTTAAGCAAGAAAAAACGAAAGAAAAAAAACATGTAGGGAACACACATGCAAGAGGGGGTGCGTGGAGAAGCACAAAAGAGAGATTATGCACCAAAGGAGAGTGGCAGTGGGTGAACATCGAAGGGAGTACAGAGAGGGAAGGAACAGCAAGGAACAAAGGAGTGTAGTTAGGGTAAGGATGAAAGAGGGGAGGGATAGAGATGAGAGGGATGAAGCTGGGAAAGGGGAACAAAGGAGTGTGGTAAAAGGAAAACAAAGGGGGGGGTAAATGGGGAGTGGTAAATGGGCAATAGAAGGAACAGAGGGATGTGGCAAGGCTTAACGGGAAAGGGAAAGACATCCAAGTGGGCAAGAAACCCCCAGAGGGTTTGCCAGGAGGATTATCTGTTAACAAATGACAATGGCGGGGGGAGGGGGGGGGGATTAAGAGTTAATCATTCCCTTCCTGGATGTTGAGACCATGTGGTTGAATAGTCCGAAGACGTTTCATCCACACTTTCTCCCTGCTGAGGCGAACTGAGTCCTTGCGGTGGCCAAGTGATTCTATGCCCTGTAGAATCATATCAGAAATGGAATGGGGGCTCCAAGTGCAATGAATAGGACCACTCTATTCAGTGTGGTGCCTATTGTTTGAACTTATGCTTGGCTGCAAAGCCTGTTCTTGGCATACCATCCCCCATCAATGACAGCTGGACACAAGGGGTTAACTTGGAGCATCCCTGAAGCTTAAATAAGTTATGCCCAGTGTTGGAAATCCCATGGCATGGGAATTCATTGCATATTTATTTGTAAGTTCATAGTACTGACCACTCTGGAGCTGAGGGAGATTTTTGCATATTCACAATTCCAGGGTTCTCCAAGGGAAATTCTGGAGAACAGTTGACCTTATGTTATTTTCTTATCCCTACTCATTCATCTTGCTGCCCTCTCATCCTGAACCCACCTCCCCAATATCTTTTTGACAAATGTATTTTTTGAACATGTGCTATATATAGTCAACCTCGTTCCCCATAGCAATCAAGCGGTATGCTACCACGAGCCGCTCTCTCACCCAGTATTGGATCATTTGCATATTCAAAAATCTTGGCTATAATAATTGGGTGGATTGCAGATGAAGTGTTCCGAGTAGTATAATCTAGTGCTGCAGAATACAATGAGCTCCTGTGACAGAGATACGAGGTACCAAACTGGTACATCATCATAATTTTCCAGGATGGTGCAGGCAAGCCTGCTCTAAATGCACGTTAGTTGAGGTTGGGTTCCATACAATGTACGGCTGAAAAAAATGGTATCGATAGTCTTTTTAAAATGGGAAAATAACCAATTTTGTTTTACTCCGGTTTAGGCAATAGGACATTTTTGGACATTTTGAAGGTTATTAAATTATTTCTCATTTTTCAAATGTAGTTTTGGGAAAAGTCTCTTTATGGAATTGTTACGGGCGATTATTACGGATTATCAGCTTGTTATTGCAGTAACCAATCAAAAAGTGAGGTACTTTCCCAGCCAAGGTCTACCATCGAGAATGAGGTAGAAATTAAACCATGGGATGGGGTTGACCCTGTAGTCACTGTAAACATTTTATTAAAAAAAAAATAACAAAGAGCCTGTCATTGCCACCGTTTCACACACAGCGTCAGATTAGTATTCGGGAACAGCATCGGCAGCGTGGTTGCTTTGTACAAAGGCTTCTCACTAGTACCTACATCTGGCTCTCAATGCTCAATCCAATGTGCCCTCAACCTCAACACAGGTAATGAGCCATAGGCCTGTGCATCCGAAGCGGGTACCCGAGTACCTGACCGCTAATGTCAGGAACCGGTTCCAGATTATGGAATCGAGCATCCATAACCAAATTCACATCACTTAGTAATTTCTCAGACAATGAAAACAAAAGTTATTAAATGTCATTTGTGGGTTATTTTCAAAATGAAAACCAGGGTATATGGAAAAACAAAACAGAATGACGCTTGTGAAAATGCAATTTACATCATAAAGCTTACTGTACACACTTGCATCTTGCTGCATTGATGCACCGATGTGGTTGTATTAACATGCGGACCTTTATGAACAATATATACAGCAAATTGCCCAGATTTAATTTTTTGCGATTGGCTTCCTTTTAACGGGTACCCAAGTACCCGTGCTTTTTTTCAATCGGGTACCCGATTCCCGTACTACCCGTAAATGCACACCCCTAATGAGCCCAAATTTGTCTACCTCCCGCCTAAAAACTTTTTAGCTCAACCCCGTAAACTGCCAGAGGTTGGATTTTATTAAAAGGCATGACAGGGCACGAAGTGTCTTACTCTGAAATAGCCCAGGCCAGACCAAAGCCATCATAGGTTGATGTCCCTCGTCCTAGTTCATCAATGATGATCAGGGAATTCTCGGTGGCAGACTGTGTGTCAATAAAGCAAACAATTCAATATACATGTACACTCGTTCTTTCATTTCACATTTGTCAGGAACTGTGTGTGAAGACTTGTTGAGAATTGCTTGCCCTGTGTGTGCCACTAAAGACTTTTTGAGAATTGACCTATCGCCGTTTACGAGTTAACAACGCCCCTTATTAAAGACAACCCTATGGGAATTTTGTGTGGTAATTTTTGTTTGTCTCAGATTTTGTGGGTTTCACGTGGAATTATAATTGATGTGATTGGACAATAATTCACAAGCTGCGTTGACGCGATTCGACCGCGATAGGTCAATAAGCCTTTTGCGCGTTGATTTGCATAGATCCTTGTACCCCGTCTTCGCTCAATCTAAGATGCACAGCGTGCGCCGG
Organism: Hippasteria phrygiana; assembly: GCA_037893225.1. Lineage (NCBI taxonomy): Eukaryota > Metazoa > Echinodermata > Asteroidea > Valvatida > Goniasteridae > Hippasteria > Hippasteria phrygiana. The sequence continues at coordinate 1,894,213 of JAZGUH010000845.1, read as the reverse complement.
TCGTGCCAGACTGATCATTATTATGCACGTCAGTACCGTTGTTGCTAGACCACGTGATTCGGGGCAAGCCGCAACGTGGCGACGCACGGCCAGTGGTGGTTTCCCAGTCTGGTATCTGGAACTACCGCTGGGTGAAACAGCGCACGATAGAGATTGTCACCACTCTAAAACACAACAACCGCTCGAATTGTTACAGTACATGTTGTATGTTCTTCTCGAAACGCGGCCTATTTTTTAGCAATTATAGTTTCTTTAATGGATAACAACTTCGAAGGTTGAAACGTGAAGAAACTGCAGAAATTTCTTCAAGAGAGAGGGGTTTCAATAACGGGTTACCTGAAGAAAGAACTGGTTGAACTGTGCAAGTGCGTGGCCAATCTGAAATTGACAACCGACCAGAATCTTTCAAGCCCCAACTTGAAGGAGACTCTTGACAAAAGATTGAAAGACGCTGGCTGCACATTTTCCGACCCATTTAACCTTCCTGGATTCACGAAGGATTTCTCGAATATACCAGATTTCGGACTATACGATGTCTTCAATTATTTGATTTGTTTTCGAGCGGATTACGACCGGCGAAAACTTATTCGTAAATTATACAAAAACAATTTCTGCAAGACCAGTCACTTACGTAAAAACCGATAATGAGACCTTGCTCAACAGAATCTTTCTTCATCCAACCTTTCCCACAAATAGAAAAAGAATGGAAAGAGAGATTTTGTTGATGCCTTTACAAATCCCCCCCCCCCCCCCCCCCCCGCCTCCCCCAGATAAGTTCGGACTCGCTGCGGCTACTTCTTGGAATTATCCATCAAAGAATCCACTGATTATTCTTCTAACGTAGCCAGCACATACCAGGACTGTCATCTTGCAGAAATAGTGGCTAAAACTGACTCCCTCGAAGCGTATTCCACTTTTAAAAAAGAAAGAAATTACGCTTTGGGTGGGTCAGTCACACACCCACACGGCTGGCATACCCACCAACCTATTCGTAAATATATACAAAAACAATTTCTGCAAGACCAGTCACTTACGTAAAAACCGATAATGAGACCTTGCTCAACAGAATCTTTCTTCCTCCAACCTTTCCCACAAATAATAAAAGAATGGAAAGAGAGATTTTGTTGATGCCTTTAACAACCCCCACCCTCCCTACCCCCTAAACGAACTTTGACTCACTGCGGCTATTTCCTGAGATGATCAAAAATATAAGATAAACTGATCATTCCTTGAATTTTGCCTGCACACACCGGTTCTTTCTTTCTTGCTATTTTCAAAATTTAAAAAGCACTTCATCTTGTAAAGAACAAGAAGTTCAACCAAAATTAACAATCGGTTAACCAAGGCCCTGAAACAAAAAGTTCCATCCCATTGACTCAACATCGTAACACATAGTCTGCATGTATGATTACGCCCCCTCCCAATAAAAACAAAAACAAAATTGTTCATCTCCACCGCGCTAGATGTCGAAGCTGGTATTGGGTCGGTGTAGTCATCTGTTGGCCCATTACCACCGACGAAATGTTTGGAGCAAATGTAAGTATTGTAAGTTAAATTCTCCGCCAAAAAGTCTTTTCTGGAGCAGTTTTTTATCCAACGGAGACACTTCTCACGGTTCGACTTCGGCTTCGGAAAGGGTAGCCACAAACGCCATTCATGTGGGGACGGTCCGAAAAGCGCGAGTCGCTGTTGCATGTTCCGTAAGAACAGTGCTTCTTCGCAGGCATTCTCAAGCACTAAATCCCACAAACTTCGTATTTTATGTTAATGTCTAGATTCTAACAATAACCAGTACTAGAGTCTGACAAAATCTGCGTGGAAATTTATCGTTTTAAAGTGACAAGAAACGTATGAATCGCGTACATGTTCTTCGATCGCGGCAAGTGGACACGTCTGCACGCGCGTATGCGAGAAAGTTTGCCCCGAATCACGTGTCGTGGAAACAATCACTACGCAGCGGGGTCAAAGTACAGGTCACTCGCAAAAGGCTTATTGCTTGCCCTGTGTGTGCCGTTGAAGATTTGTTGAGAATTGTTTGCTCTGTGTGTGCCATTCAAGACTTGTTGAGAATTGCTTGCCCTGTGTGTGCCACTCAAGACTTGTTGAGAATTGCTTGCCCTGTGTGTGCCACTCAAGACTTGTTGAGAATTGCTTGCTCTGTGTGTGCCACTCAAGACTTGTTGAGAATTGCTTGCCCTGTGTGTGCCACTCAAGACTTGTTGAGAATTGCTTGCTCTGTGTGTGCCACTCAAGACTTGTTGAGAATTGCTTGCTCTGTGTGTGCCACTCAAGACTTGTTGAGAATTGCTTGCCCTGTGTGTGCCACTCAAGACTTGTTGAGAATTGCTTGCTCTGTGTGTGCCACTCAAGACTTGTTGAGAATTGCTTGCTCTGTGTGTGCCACTCAAGACTTGTTGAGAATTGCTTGCCCTGTGTGTGCCACTCAAGACTTGTTGAGAATTGCTTGCTCTGTGTGTGCCACTCAAGGCTTGTTGAGAATTGCTTGCCCTGTGTGTGCCACTCAAGACTTGTTGAGAATTGCTTGCTCTGTGTGTGCCACTCAAGACTTGTTGAGAATTGCTTGCTCTGTGTGTGCCACTCAAGACTTGTTGAGAATTGCTTGCCCTGTGTGTGCCACTCAAGACTTGTTGAGAATTGCTTGCTCTGTGTGTGCCACTCAAGACTTGTTGAGAATTGCTTGCTCTGTGTGTGCCACTCAAGACTTGTTGAGAATTGCTTGCCCTGTGTGTGCCACTCAAGACTTGTTGAGAATTGCTTGCCCTGTGTGTGCCACTCAAGACTTGTTGAGAAATGCTTGCCCTGTGTGTGCCACTCAAGACTTGTTGAGAATTGCTTGCCCTGTGTGTGCCACTCTACTAGCCCCAGATGGAAACTGCAGTTACCTACCAGGAACAAATAATGTCCAGTTCACAAGCTTCAAACAATACCTCGATGACAAATAATAATCTTTGCAACTTACACAAATAACAAAACACACACACATTTTCCTTTTGCTATATAAGCCCCGTAACAAAATTTTCAAATATTTCAGTGAAAACAAATTGAAATCTTTGATGCATAATCGAGTACTGAAGTATTCTGAATATTTGGCGCAGCCTAAATATCAGTAAAGCAGTGCTCATTACAGCAAAGGTCTAATGTATCCTGAACATAATCATTTGTATTTCATGATTTATTATCGTTTTGTTGATTATTGTTTTATCTTTTATGGTACCCTAACATGAAGTACATGCCCTCATTTTACAATTTTCAGACATTGTATTATAATTATTAGCTCTCGTTTACTTTATTTTCGGGTTTTTCTTTAGCAAACAAAAACCAAAAAATATGTATTTGTATTACTGTGTTTTTTTCTTGAGGTCAATCAATAAAAATAAAAATGGGTCATTCCATAAATTTAGGGTACAATTTTGGTGTCCCTGTTACATCTGACATGTATAAGATTTTGCAATTCAGGACACACTCTTTAATGCCTTCTATCACCAAGAGTGATTATGTATAGCAAAGTACCTGCCAAACAAGTACACAAAAATAGTGTGAAGTTAATTTTAATGATACTTAATGGCAAATTACACAGGTCAGGTGTAACAGGGACACCAAAAATGTCACACTTTTGGACACCAAATATTTATAGAATGACCCAAATACCCGAAGAATGGAAGCAGTCTCCAGCATCTCCGACATGAACGTTGACACCCCCTTCAGTTGGCTGTCACCTGCCCCTACCCTGGCCAGAATGCAATCCACGATGGCGATATCAGCCGACTGGCAAGGGACGAAACAGCCCAGCTGGGCCATGAGGACCACAACTCCGATCTGCAATAGAATATAAATCAAGTCTGATACCACCCAATCTGAATGACTAAACGAAGTACAGAATCTCGGAAACAACACTGAAATTTGAGGAAAACGAAAAATCCATGAAACATTCAGAGGCATTTAATTTGTATGGCATTGCTGAAAAAGATACGGCTCAAAATTGCCAAAAATAGGGTCATGGGAATTAAAAGAAGACTGTTTCAGGTTGCAGAGGTCATTTTGGAATGATAAAAACAATTTAAAGACCAAAGAAATCTTCCGGAAATCTAAAAGACGTCTCACCAAAAATCCTGAAATCAGGAAAAGTCTGGAGTAATCCCACCTTTGCACTCTAACTGCTTGCAGTTCAGGGCCATATTTTATGACTTTTATCACAAAATTCGCCCAATACAAGGCTACAAAAGCCACTCTATGTAAAGGGCTACAACAGCGGTGGTTGAGTTGGCCACATTTTAGGTTGCCAGCCCTACCACCTGTAAAGTTAGCAAGGAATTGCTGCTAACTATACAGAAAATGTTGTGCGAATGTTAAGTATATTATAGGAAGTGGAAGTGCTTTGGCCTAGTGGTTTTGGAGCATTGAATTCGTGGTCTGCGGGTAATTCTGCCGGTTGTGGGTTCGAGCCCAGTCCTGGGCTATAGCACTTCTACGCTTAATATGGGTAGAGGCATTATTAATGCCTTGCAGTGGACTAGTTACCCATCCCGACCCTATTCATACTGTGAAGAGATCAGATTATCTTATCTTGTTTAAGTGTGAGGGGCTGGTTCTTCCACACTTTCCTCTGTAGCCCACACCTCGAGTGGCCCTTGGCCTTGTGATGGGCAACTTGCATAAAAACAAACAGGAGATGCATGAAGCAAGAACCTTCGGCTTGTGTGCATGCGTACATCCCTAAACTCAATAATATTGAGTAAAATTCAGCAAAAAATTCTGTGCTAGGCCCATAAGCACATAATATTATTATGTGCTTATGGGCCTAGCACAGAATTTTTTTGCTGACTTGGTTAGCACAGAATTGCAGGCCACTAGCACACAATTCGGCATTACGAAGTCCATGAAATTGACCGCTGCTAAAATATATGTATAATCCTCCAAGATAAAAACTCACATACAAAGACAAAACTGCAACGCAATTTGTGTTGTTGGCAACTTGTTACTGCATAAAGTTGTCACTAAACTATAGGGCTGTTCATTTTCGAATAATTTGGTATTCAATTATTCAAAACTGGGTTTGGCTGAATATTCAAATATTCGATAATCGGCGATCAGGTTTTTAACGTGTTAGCGCATAGCTGCAAAAGTTTTAGTCGACAAAAGTGTGGCATTTGACATTGCTAAGCACCGTAACTTTTCTATTTAACAGGGGTGTGATTGTCCACAAAAAATCCACAAAAAATCCATGAGGACCCCAGATCAAAATGTATTTTTTAATTGTCTAAAGGCACCCCCTTAAAATATCCACTTTTACAGGTAAAACACCTTTAGGACAACACCTCAGGAATTCCAGATTGCAAAAGAGATTCTTTAAAAATTCTGAAATCCCGACAAAAAGTCCTGAAATCAGGAAAAATCCTGACAAATCTCACCCCTGATTTAAATAGCATCAAAGTGGTATCTGCAGGAGATTTTTTTGTTGAATATTCGAACGGACAAAAAGGTATTCGAATCTTCAGTTCACGATTGAATATTCGGTATATTCGGGACAGCCCTACTAAACTACTCAATATATTTCATTTTTTACTTTGTTTCTTGATTGATTCCTACCTCTTAAATGTGTTCTTTTCGTTATTTGTAGTAGTGTGTGCATTACTTTCTCTGTGTGTTATATGTATATTGTTTTACAACTTTAATGTTTTATTGCAACAGTCTTGTACTGTGAAATAACTTGAACTAAAATGCAATGAAATAAACTCAAGAAAACACGTTCTGGTACCCTCCACTCCGACATACTTGTGATTTTTGCATTACACAAACATCCAGGACAACTGAATAGTTAATTTAAAAGAAAAACACCTACTATATGGCTGTATGGCACCATGGGTTCATGATTACTGACCAGCACCTCTGAACAAGGACATTGACAAATTGGGTAGAGCTTTGTACGGTAAACCGCAGGTCACTGGTTTAAATGTAGTGTACACGATTGGTAATCCTCATATTCTCTTTTACTGAATTATTACGAAATACCTTACTAGACTGTAAGTTAATAGTAGTCTCAATCATCCTGTGAAATGATAGCACCAGGTGTGCTGTCGTTTTCAAGAAAAGTGAAAATTTCTATCGTTTTCCAACGATTTCCGGCTGGAAATCATTGGAAAACTGCCCTGTAGCCTTTAGTCAAGGCGCAAGTGGCTACCCGGATGAGTGGCGCGCCCCGGATGATGGCATATCCGGAGCGCGTCACGTGCCCAGATAGCCATGCGCGCCTTGACTAAAGGCTATCATCCGCCCGACGGTTGAACACGACCGCTGTTTTTCTCTTGTTTTTTTTCGCCATCCAACAACGCAAAACTTTAAACAGGTCAGTGGAACGATATTTCCTATAAAATACTGACCCCCAAATCCGCCCATTTCTGAAAATTGCAACAATAACCAATCATGTTCACTACCTTTAAATTCAACTCTTGCCAGTTTTCTTACGTGATGTTGTTTAAATACAGTGTCTATGGCAAAACAAAGTACTTGACGATAGATGTACATCGTTTTGTCATACAAAAGCCACACTGTAACATGCCAGCCCACAGTGCCTCTTTTGCCAATGAAAGACACAGCAACACAAAATTCCACTTATCAGGAGCCCCACCTGTCTAATGTATGTTGATTTCCCGCCCATGTTGGGCCCCGTGATGATGTGAAACATCTGCTTCTCCCGGTCAAAGGTCAGGCTGTTTGGTATGAAGGCTACGTCCTCCTGTACCTCTAGACATGGGTGCCTGGCCTGAACCAGACTGATGCCCCCTTGACCCTTGTCGGTCAGCGCAGGCCGGACGTAGGAGACGGGGGCGTTGGCGGAGACGTGTGCAAAGCTAAAATGTCAGGGAGAGACAAGAGCCGGGTTTAACCTGAAATTGCATACCCATGGGAGCATCTCAGAAATCAGAATTTTCCTGTTCAAGTTCAAAAGCTATGCCAATAGCTTTTTTTCCCTCGTTCTGTACCTCTATGGAATTCTTTTCCTGGGGCACATTTCCCTTTATGATCTTTCCTGCTTCAAGAGGAATATTAATTCCTTCCCCTTAGATTATTTTTCTTTTTGTAGACCGGTACCTTGAGTGGTTTTAGTCTTGTTCGGGGCGAACTTGCACACACAAAAAAGAAAAACAAGTTGGAATGCTTCCTTGGTGAACAGTGAGTATTCCTGTTGGGAATGCTCCATGTTCCCAGCATGCTCCATACTGAGGATAGCCTATTCCCACCCAAGTAATCATACATGTGCATTGACTAAAGCTCTATACAAAATTACCAGGGGCCGATTTCACAAAGCTCTTCTTATCTTAGGATCGATCCAAAGATTTAAGAAGAGTCCCAGCTATAAGATCGATCTTACGTAAGGTCGATCCTAAGATCGATTTTACAAAACCCGTCTTAACTCTTCCGCTACGGCGCGCCGCTCACAGCGGCTCGAAAAAAGCCTATTCCTGCCGGCAAGCCGCTCAGAGCGGCTTGTTGTAAACATTCTATAAAACAATTACGTCACAGCCCCCATTATAATACCGTAGTGAAAGAGTTAAGCAGGACGCTTCGGAAAAATAATAGAACCGTAAGATATTTAGCGAACGAGGCTAAATTTGAATAAGCGATGGCTATTTAATATCTGTATTGCTGTGTTAATAATGAAACAGCCGTCAGAACCTTCTGCACTCCACATGATTCAAGATGGCTGATTGGCGAGTTGACGTTGTACAACTTTTTGGTTCCGAACTTTTTGGGAAATGTCGTCTGCAAACTCAATAATAAACCAGCACTCCCACCGAATAAAAGGTTTCTATGCATGAAATGACCAAATGACGGATATTATAGCATGGTTACGCAATTTACATACACTGACTAATGGTGGTGCTAAACAAAATTAAAACAACGCTTGCAGGCAATATGCGTGCTATTAGCAATCATTACTATTATAGGTTTTCCCGGCCAATTTAAACAAAATCTATTTCAATTTAATACCCGGCTTATTCAATTTCGTTTGAAAATAAATGCTCCGTTGAATCAGCATTCAACAGTCAAAAGAGTAATTCCATTTCAGCAGTTAGCAATCACTGGCCAAATAGGATCATTCAAATTCATGAGGTCCCAAAGATCATTCAATTTCGTAAAAGCCAGCAGCAAGAGGCTGGTCAACCATTCCATTTCATCAATTGGCAAACATTTTTTAAATGTTTACATTCAAATTCGTTTCAATGGTACATGTATGTGCTTTCTGATTCGTATTTTAATTTGACGTGGTCCGAACATTAGCAGAAATAAAGAAAAAAACATAAAGACCAGTGCAAACTATCACATGGCTATAGCGAAAGATTTTGTTTTCATTTCAAACTTATCACCATAACTTTTTAAACTTTACTTAACAGTCTTCTAGATACAGGGTACAGGCTTTAACTTTTAATCATGGGGTAACAAAGCAAGAGGAATAATTATTGCAATTAAGACAAAACACATGCATATGACGTAAATGAAATGCAAACAACACGGAAACGCATCTAACAAAGAAAAACTCAAGTGCAAGTAAAAGAGCTATTGCCAGCTTCCTTGAACAAACAAACAAGCCATAACTCATGTTTAATTTGAACGCACAGAATTTGAAATTCATTGCCCATAAACGAAAAAGAAAACAAAAACTAGCAACAAATTCATGTGCGCTTCGATGAGTCTTAATTTGATTTCATGAATTATAGATAGGTACTGTAGTAGAAATTCAACTGAAGATTGGTGAAAATGTAGTCTTTGTGAAATCGGCCCCAGGTGTTCCCAGGCTGTTCCTAGGATCATTCTAAGCTTTCTGAATGTATTTTCAAAGTGAACAAAGAAAACTGGCAGGAGCAGGATTTGAACCTGCGACCTCCGGAATACTGGACCGGTGCTCTACCGACAGAGCTATCTTGCCCTATGTTGGTGGTCTCCCAAACAGTCAGTGTCTTTGTTCAGGGGTCATTAACCCATAATGCCGTATAGCCAGGGATCATGCCAAATTTTACGATACAACCTGGGAAGTGACATTGTGGGAATCACTCAATGAGGATGCGACTTTTCAAATGTCTTTGTTCACTTTGAAAATTCATTCATAGTGACCTAGTCAGTTTTGGTTGTGGTTTAATTAATGGTATTATATGTTAAAAAGTTGTAAATATCCCATTTACAAAAATCTAAATTAAAAAACGTGCACACAATAGGCTGAAATTTTCCTTGTTAAAATATTACCTGACAAGGACGTCCAATTGGGCAACAATGTCACTCAGGGTCAACATGGGGTCAACATAACCAGCTGTAAGCACAGAAATCAAAGGGGTGTATCCAGTCAAATAAAGTTCCACAGTCACAGACACCAATGATAAACAATCCAACTTCAAATAACTAAAACAATACACACAAATCTCCAAAGGGATGGAACTATACATCAAAATAAAGCTGGATTTACCATTTTTTCCCACTTTTTTCATAGATGAAACTGGCATATGGAAAAAAAATTTCCCTACCCGTACCCGGCTGGCAATATGCAACGGTACCACCGTACAACCTACACCGCGCCGCCCGCTAGCACAGCCGTAGGTTGTACGGTGGCACTGTTACCGTTGCATCTGCCAGGTGCACGCGCACGCGGTATGCACGCACCATACACTGACGCATGCGCCGTAATTTTTGCATGGCACAGGTCAATGTCTAACCTTTTATCTAGCCGGAAAAGGCTCCGATCAGTGTAGACCTCGGTGTTTCTACCGTAGAAACACTCCATTTACGACTGGTGAAAGAGATTAAAACTACGCTCACGATAATGTTTACGTGCCGTTTTCATCGACTTTTTCATCAAGTTTTCTTCTTAATTATAATTCAAATAGAATCGCCACATTGTGGAAAAATCGTTAACAAATCTAATTTTGTGGGACAAATTGTACAAAAGTCAGAAATTTCATTGAAAAAGTCAAAAAGTCGGTTTTCCGATTAAAATCGGAAAAGTTTCATGTTTTTTTTTCTATTTTGAGGGAGGTTAACACAATTACTTTTTGTTTTGCAATGGATTTTGTTTGACCCTTTAAAAGTCAATAGAGGGCGCCCTGATCATCTTTGAGACCACTGCAATGCAAATATTAGCAGCATTGCAGCCATTTTTGCATGTTGATACATGTATATCCGTAAAACTTCCAGATTTTCAGTTTCCACTTGCAAATCCAAGACAATTTTTTATGTGTTTTCTTGAGGTGATGGAGCCCATGAAAATGACTGCTTTTATGCATAAATGTTCCTTTTTTTACAAGCTTCAAGAGCCGAGACATCAAAGATCTGGAAACAATTCCTGTATTCATGCCTTGTAGGTCATGACCTTCTTTCAACCCCCTCGTATTTTGATTATTTTGGCACCTAATGAAAGGGGAGAACAAGAGCTTTTCAAAAATGTAGGGTTAAATTGGGTTATCTTAAAAGAATAAGCCATACTCGGCTGAAAAACATTAAAAATAGTCAAACATGTTCGACCTTCAAAAAAATATGACGGTTAAAGGTTATTAACATGACAACGCGCCCGCTCACAGCGCGTTGAAAACGCCCAAGTTTCTCGCCTGCAACAACACAATCGTCACTCTCCACCACCCTACTCGGCGGATTTGGTTCCCTGCGACTTCTTTCTGTTCTCCAAAATGAAGTTCAAGCTGAAGGGTCGCCGTTTTGACACTGTGGAGGAGATCCAGCGAGAATCGCAGATGGTGCTTGACGTGCTTACGGAACAGGATTCCCAGGGATCGTTCCAAGCGTGGCAGGAGCGCTGGGAGCAGTGTATCGCTGCACAAGGGGACTACTTTAAAGGGGATGGCGGCCAGATTTAAATCACGTACGGTTTTTGCTTGTTATAGGCGCAGTCTCTGAACTTTTTGATCACACCTCGTATACTGCCCCCAATTTACCAACTTTAGTTAGTCCACATTTTATTTCGCAATTATTTACACATCCGTGAACGGGTGCAAGCCAGCCAGCCTAGTTCCCTGACCAGATAATTCCCTGCCTATCTATAAATGGCTCCATTTTGTCTGAAGTAGGGTAAGGGAAGTATCAGCATTTTTCTCTGTATGTTTTCCCAGCATCTATGCACACCAAACTTTTAACAGGTCAGTGTTACAGTATTTGTTATAAAATACTAACCCCAAAATCCATTCATTTCTGAAAATAACACAGGCATGCAACTTGGAATTTACAAAAAACGAGGAAATTCCAATCTTTACAAGACTTTGTAGAGTGTTTTTCAATTTTCAATGGCATAAGTGTGAAGTAAAAGATGAGGAAATCAGCTGGTCTGAGGAAAAGTTGCATGCCTGATTACAGCAAAAGCAAATGTTGTATACTACCATTAACCCTAACAATCCCCATCCAGCCAAACTCCAACACCAGGTTTCGTTGGAATTTGACGGGTTAAGTACTGTGTACTTTTGATGTGGTGTTGGATTTTGTTGGATTTTGACGGGATGGGTACTGTAGCTGCACAGTAACAGTGTTGGGTTTTGACTGATTGGGGAAGGTTGGTTCGAGCAATGGCTACATAGAACTCTGGTGTTGGGATGTGTGTGTGGCTGTATGTTTTGTTTGACATGCACTGAACAATGGGGTACGGAGGTAAAACAAACAATGGAATCAACAGCTTGTAGGGTGTCTTACATAATACTTCTAAGGAACACATACATTGAATAATGTATGTTGCATAATTAGGGCTTGAATATTTTGATGGATGGGTACTGTATGTCCCCATTGTTCATGCTGTGCATTTGGCCAAGAGTACCCACTCAATCAAAACCCAACAGCTAAGGGGGGTGTTGGAGTTTGACGGGTTGTGTACTGTTATGGCAAATGGGCTGTTGGAGTTTGACAGGTTGGGTATTGTTAACCAGCAACAGTCAAACATGGTGTTGGAATTTGACGGGTGGAGGAAGGTTTCTAGTAAAAATGCTTCCACTCCTACCTGCTATACCAACTATCTCAGCGACAACGGCCTTCTGTGTTTCATTATACTCCTCCTTGGCTCCCATATAATCTTCGTTCATCCCTCGCAGGCTAGACTGGGTGAAGCGGACTCCGTTCTTATTGGTGTCAATAGTGGTGTACTTTTTGTTGTTCCGTAGAGCCTTCTCGTCCTAGGATTTTAAAAGCTTGGAATTTTAAATAGATGTAATTCATATAAAAGAAAATTTGTAGGCATTCAGTAAGTTTTTTCTTTAATGGAAGTCGCCAAACACAAGGCTAAAAGCCACTCTGGGTAAAGGGCTACAACAAAGGTGGTGGGGTTGGCCACATTTTAGGTTGCCAGCCCTACCACCCTAATGGTTTTCAAGGGTCAGATCTAAATAGAAGATAAATCTTCAATAGATGCCAAAGAAATTATCCCAATTTTCAGACATATAGACCCAGGCGGAGTAACTTCCACCATCGGTGAGACCAACTCACCTCCCCCTTTATGTCATGATTATTTTGAATTATCATAACTGCATATCACTACATTAAGTTGCATTTTTTTTACAAGTCATGAGCAAGTTCGATCAAGGACCAATGGTTAACTAGCGGTTGGTTCGTGACGTACGTAGTGCATGCGCACTGAAGTTGAAGTGCGAACAACTCTAGTCAAACTATTGTCATGTCAACGCGACCATGAGAAAATGGCGGTGGCCAGTTTGTTTGCAACATATCTCAGAAGTGGTAACGTGTGCCTCAGACGATTGTGGACGAACAGTAGTAGGCCCTACCCAATATGTATTTTTTCAAAGAAAGACAAAGTAACAAAAAAAGCAATATTCTTAACATGAAATTATCGTGCACTGCTGCTGAATATTTACGTTTTTTCGCCATTTTTCTGACAACTGGTCCTCTCTGCAATGTGCTATTAAAAACGGCTATTGGTAACCAGTGATGCGACCAACCTCGGTAGGCTGGTCGCGAATCGTCGACAAGACTAGTCCAACCATCATCGACTAGCGTGCGTTCGAGTTAGTCGCACTATGGTTAACTATAGTCCTTGATCGACCTTGCTCCAGTCTGCAGGGGTGAATCAATTAATTTAAAAAACATTTTTTTTAAATGATTTTTGTTTGGGGGGGGGGGGGGAGGCTTCGAGGTGTGACTTGTGAACCAACTACATCAAAACTACATGATTAAATGGATTTTGTTTTGGTTCTCAAAAATCTATAGGTCTTGACACCTATTTGGACAGTGCGTGTTTGTGAACATATCAGAATTTTTTTAAAGAATTTTTTGACTTACAAATAAATACAAAATAATAAATAAATACGAGAAACATAGTACGGTACCTTTCTTGTGACCCGGAAGAAATAGCCTAGCTGACTGTTGGACTCTAGCTTGATGGTCTTGTTGGCTTCCAGACCGAGGTCTCTCGCTGCCTTGGCAAGCAATCCCTGGATGTCGTTCTCTAGGCCGTCCATTCGCTCCCGCAAGTCTGAAGGAGAGGCGGTAAAGGAATGTGATTACATGTATTCATCTTTGGATGAACCCTGGTATTAACCAGTTCGCGCCGGGATTATTTTTGCCGAAAATTTCCATTTTCCAAAAAGGCAAAATATAGCAGCCAACTTCTGATACACAGCCAAACGCCACAAATACTGATTTGCAAGAGTCATTTCAACAGTATTTGTACAATATTTCTTGCCGAAACCTCATATATTTCAAAACTCCGGGTGCGCCCACCGGAGCGTAAATTGTAGAACAACAGGCCGTGCACAGCGGCCAAGTTCAACACACGGTCCGCCTTCACAGACTTTTCAGACTTTGTGTGTGTGTACAAAACAAATGAGGGATTAGCGTGTTGAGACGTCAGCCGGAGGTGAGTCGAGGCAAGCTTGATGTTTTTAGACGTCAGCCGTGCCCGTGTATAAAAACAGCCAGATCGTGTGAACACGTCCTCCGACGCGAACTGGTTAAAGTTTTCAATGAATAAGTGCTTGGCTATGGATACACGTTTGTTCCATTCTGTTTAATTTAGCTGCAAATGCATAACATTTGAAAGTGAGTTTGCCACCATAAGTATCACAAAAATTGCACACTTAACTTCATAAAATACTTGTTACTGTTTGGTTGACATTGGGGAAAAGGGGGAGGGGAGAGGAGGAGGGGGAAGGGGGGTGTAAGGGGGCAGCATATTTCATGCAAAATACAATTTTTGGCCTTAATTCGAGCAGTGAAAAATTCACTTAATATTTTTTACAAAAATCAGAAAATGCTGAACATGAAGTAAGAAAAATAAATAAATAAAATGCTAAATGAATAAATAGGCACTTGAAAAGAAACTTAAAACTGGATAGGCCTACAGTGGTTATAAAGTGTAAAAGTTATCAATGTTAATAACTAAAAATATTTCGGACTATTAGTTGGCGGAGCAGTGCATAGAGCTTATTGTAGTCTAAAACTCACTGGTCAGGTTCTCGTCAAAGTCCGGCTTGATGAGGAATTCATGGTTCTGCACCTGTTCCATGTCCATCGTCGTTTCCACCATCTCCTGGAACTTGGCAAAATCGAGGAGCAATTCCTGTCAGAAATAAAATTGACCTCAGAACTTCCATGCCATGGCACACTTTCTCCGGCGAAGCCACCACAGGGCTTTTCTGTTCGCCCCAAACAAATTGGATCCTTGCAAAAATAAACTTATTCTGATTAGCGTCGACTTGCTCCCAGTGGCAGAATATGAAAGGGATGTGGCTGGCACAAATTAGATGGGCTAGGTCAGAGGAATTAAGTGTACCCAGGCACATTTTTTGTTTTTATTTATTTAAGTTTGCCCGAACAAGACTTGAGGTATGGAGCTAAAAAGAGAAAATGAATCAGAGATGCAAGAGGTAGGAATTAATATTCTTCCTGAAGCAGGAAAGATTGTAATACGAAAGGAAACATGAACCAGGCAAAGAATTCCATAGAGATACGGTAACGAGGGAAAAAGCTATTTGCATAGCTTTTTGTTCTACATCTAGGTACAGCTAAAGTATATTGGTGGGAACAGGCGGAAAGCCGAGTTTCATTCGCAAACACTCCTTACTGGTGGAACCAAGCTGGACAAGCCAGTGGAACATTTACCACAAAAATATCTGTAGAAAAGACTACGAGTAGCAACAGATCTCCGGTGGGAGAGTGATTGTAAGGATGAGCCCAACTCTTCTCCAACCAAATTAACAACGCACTTTGAGTCATTGATAAGTCAATAACAATTAAAATCACACATTGAATCACAAGTCAATCACATGTCAATCAAATTGAATCACAAGTCAATCGCTTCAATCACAGCTTGTGAAGTGACTTAAGTCCAGACTTTTGATGTGACCTGCGATTGACCTATGTCTGACTTGTGATGACTTGATCACAACTTAAAGGCCGACTAATGAGGAAATACTGGGGGATGCATTCAGGGGACGAATCTTTCCGCCCAGTGTTCTGTGGGTGGCATCCGACACCGAGCAAAATTAGGGGGCATGTCATATTGTCGAGATGCGGTATTGATTGCAGTACCACTGTTTTTCTTTGTGTCGCCGCAATCTTATCTCAAACCTAGCTGCAGAATGGGATGCGAGGTGGCTTGAATAACTGAACAATCACGAGGTCAAAACTGGAGCTTGGAGCTCACTAAAACCCAGTCGGCTTGTCAAAGATTTCTAGTTTGCAGTGACCAGACCATGGACAAAGAATAATAGAGGTCTTACTGCAATGAATATTTATTAAGAGCTCTGGTTTGGAACACTTGAATTCCACTGAGATGAATTAGCCAGAGACTCAGGAGATAAGTGATGCCGCAATTGAATTCTCTGTAAAAGCACTTGCGGCTGGAGGACCACAAACTCCTCATGGATATTGCTGTGATGAAACTAGGGGTGTGTATATTTACAGACAATGCGGGAATCGGGTACCCGATTGAAAAACCCGAGTACTCGTTAAGAAAGCTAATCCCAAAAATCTCAGAAATTGCTGTTCATATTGTTTGTAACGATCCGCACGTTAGTACTTCAACATCGGTGCATCAATGCAGCAGGATATAAGTGTGTACATTTAACTCTGTAGCTTTATGGTGTAAATTGCATTTTCGCAAGCGTCATAAATGTTTATCTGTTTTGCGTTTCCATGTACCCCGGTTTTAATTTCAAAAATTTCCCACAATCACCATCCAAAACCTTTCCTTCTTAGTGTCTGGGAAACAGTTACAAGTACTCGATTCTGCAATTTTGAACCGGTTCCTGACATTAGCGGTTGGGTACTCGGGGACCCAGTTCGGATGCACAGCCCAACTGCCTGTGTGCACTGACCTGTATAGAATGAGCTCATTATATGTCAGTCAGCTGGCACTGCATAAAAACAGCGGTACCGCTATTGATGCCACTTTCAGACAATATGAAATGATCCCTTACCTTCAGAGGGTTACTGAAGACCTCCCTGAGCAAAGCGCCGTCTCTGCCAGCGTGTCGCTCCAGCGTTTCCAGCACCACCGGCATGAACTCCACCACCTGGTAGACTCGGTAGCAGTCCTCCAGCGTGGCCTTCTTCCGCTGGAGTTTCTTGGCCAGCCGCTGGAGGTCCGGGATGCGCTTCAACTGTTCTTCCTGGAGGGTCTGTCGTAGCTCGGTGTCATTGACGAACGCCTCCACTATGTTCAACCTTTCCTCTTTTTTGAAAAATATATAGAACTACAACGTACTACTAGTAGTAAATTGTAGTATGCAGTCCTCTTGCCTATTTGTGTACAATGCTTGTAGTCATGTTTAGTATTTGGTACTTTACCCCAAATAAAGTATACCGATACAATCTCACATAAAGCTACAAAATATTAGTAGTAGTAAATTGTAGTATGCAGAACTCTCGCCTTTTTGTGTACAATGCTTGTAGTAATTTTTAGTATTTGGTACTTCACCCCAAATTAAGTATACCGATACAACCTCACATAAAGTATGTACTAATACGTAGTACTGCTGTTTGTTGTTTGGGTTGGAGGGAAAATGTCTGTAATCATCTAAGGTGGAAACACAGTGCATTAACTACTGGTTTTTTAGAGATGATACAATTTATCTTAGCCATCCAATTCATTCACACAAATATACTGGTAGTACCCAGTAACTTAACTGTGGTACTTCAAAATGTAGTAGTTGCAAGTATCTTGACAGAATGACTCAGTGCTACAGAATACTAAGTAGTATTTCGTAGTACACAGGTCTTCACCCTATTAATGCCTATGGGGCCAGGGTAATATTGTTTTATACTTACTGTTAATTTCACAAATGAAACACCCAAGGTATTAAAACCATAAATAACCCTGAACTGATACTT
Organism: Hippasteria phrygiana; assembly: GCA_037893225.1. NCBI lineage: Eukaryota > Metazoa > Echinodermata > Asteroidea > Valvatida > Goniasteridae > Hippasteria > Hippasteria phrygiana. The sequence goes on along the minus strand of JAZGUH010000845.1, from coordinate 1,876,867 downwards.
AAATAGCATTATTTATGGGCAGCCGTTCAAAAATCACAAAGAGATGAATACCTCTTGTAACCTGGGTTTCCAAAAACCATACTGCATTTGAAATATAAAAAATAAAACAAAATCAGTTTTGCATGACCATTCACAAACTTATCTCAATGTCCAATTTTCTTGAATTGGGCAATGTTGTCAACCATTAGAAAGCCTTTTTCCCTTTAAGAACTTGCTTAACCCTAACCTTCCTAAATCCTCCAAAATACCCTTTGCCAAATGGAGGAATTTGGAGGATTGAATGTCTTTCAAAATTGAAGCATCAGAGGATTTTGCAGGATTGAGGGCACTAGAGGATTTTGCCTCTGGAGGACAATGGAGGATCCTGGTCATCGGGCCCAATCTGGTGCTGGATATTTCAACGGATTGAGGTTAATACTAGGCTATTTATCCAAAAATCACTAGAGGATTTTGCAGGATTCGGGCAGTGGTCCCGGTAATAAACATCGGGTGATTTTGGAATTGGAGGATATTGGAGGATTCAGGTTAAATGTAGGAAAAATCATGTAGGGTTAATTCTAAATTAGGGTTAAGTTCGAATTAGGGTTAAGTTTAAAACTTGAGGACAGCTTATTTTGTTGATTTGTATATTTTAGGTCAATCCAGCCAGTTAGCAGTTTCCGGCAGTTAAATTCATTATCAACAATTAGAAAGCACACTTTTCCCTAAGACCAAAAGCTACGTACAGACTGAACTTACCTATTTTGTTTCTGTCTACAAGTGGCTGCTTGATCCATTGCCCTAGTAACCTTTGACCTTGCGGTGTTTTGCATTTGTTGAGGAGGCCAAGGAGCGATGCGTTCTTGTTGCCAGCTGAACAAGTGAAAAAGTTATGATGGTCTCAAAAAATCAAGCTGTTTCTAAACGAGGTGGTTCTCGAACCACTAGTGTCGCCAGCTTGCGCGGTTACCCTTGAGGGCGAGGTAAGTATTGATAATTGGTTGGCTTCAAATGTATGACAACAAAGGCAATACATGTATAACCCACATTTGGTTCCAATTGGACTTCAACTTTTCAAATGGGGCCAATTTTACATGTTCAGGCCATTTACAACTTGACCTCAGATGACCCTTGACCTTCGTATGTGACCTTTGACCTCATTAACATATGAAGGTTCCCATGTAAACCCACATTTGGTTCCAATTGGACTTCAACTTTTCAAATGACACCAAATTAGAGCAAAAACTTAACCTCAAACTTTAACATACGGGCACGCACACAAGTGTGTAAACACCGGCAATTGCTGACTTTTTCGGAAGGCCTCCCATATGTTTTGTACATGATTTTCAATTGTGGACCTTGACTCAATCATGGACCCTATTGTCTTCTTTGTTAAAGGTCCACGGTTTGAATAGCTATACAAACTCAGACACACAGACAGAATTCATGACTGGTAAGTGCCTCCCAAAACAAAATGTGACCCCTTGTAAAAACAAAATGGTATGATATCGCGCTCTGCCAAAAAACGTACAAGGCGGTTCTATGTAGAGAGGGTAAACAAAATATAAAAGTGATTTTTTTGGGGGGGGGGGGGGGGGGGGGTTGTTGGCTTCTAATATACAATTATAAGTTATTTTTAGAAATGCTAATATTGATGAAAAAAGATGAACAAAAAATGTTGGTAGAAATTAAATCTATCTCATTTCTCTCCCCTTGCTATGTTTAAAGAGCTATATCTCTAATCACCAAATTAAAGTTCGTCAAACAATCCACAAGGGAAACTGACTGGGTAAATTTGAATACATTTTCAAAGTGAACAAAGAAAATGGCAGGAGCGGGATTCGAACCTGCGACCTCCGGGTTACCGTACCGGTTCTCTACCAACTGAGCTATCTTGCCCTATGTTGGCGGTCTCCCAAATTGTCAGTATCTTTGTTCGGGTGGGCGCTGGAATGTGACAAATTCAACTAGGCCTATGTATATAACTCATTTTTCAAATTTTATGATATACACAATACCAATTTTTGTAGAGTCGGTCACAAATTATCTTCCTGAAAGTAAGATGAAGCAAATGTTCATGATAAACATACCGTCTTGAGGCGAGGGGAGCAGGCTCAATGCCCTGACGGCAGCCGCGTCTAGCTTCATGTACTGGGTGAGGTCAAAGGTCTTCAGGCGAAACTGGCTGAAGTTACTCTCGTCGCCCAGCAACTGAATACGTCAACGGACAAAACGGACAAACAGTTCAAGATGGATCAGTTGTTTTACAAATAAGCAAGAATCTGTGGCAGATAACACTGTCCACATTCGCAATTCAGGCATGCAACTCTTCAATTTCCAAAAACGCGGGGAAAAAATGCGAGCGCGTAGCGCTAGCGTGAAGCTCTTTCGACGTCGTGCAAACATGTACATGTAGGTATAGTGTCCGTATCCCGATGTATTGTATTGTATTCATTGACGGGAGAAAAAAAATGCGGAACTAGACTATCAGTCTATAGTTGATTGAGGGCGCTATAGCGACTAGTTCATACAACGGCAAGACTGTACATGTACGTGACAGAATGTGTACGGAGTCTGTGTCCTAGACGATGTGCGCTAGCAATATTGGTCATGTTGGTGGACGATTCCGCGGTCGGCACGGTGGGAAACTAGCTGAAGCACGGATTTTTTTTAACGGTCGGATGTTTTTAAAACGCGGAAATCCAGGGATCCGCGGAAAAGTTGCATGCCTGGCAATTGTATTGAATATGAAAACTGTAACTGACAAATCTTAGTGTACTTCCACACTAATGCCCCATTTGGTGTGACATGTGGAAGGGGAATTATATAGAATAATTTTCCATTGATTTTTGTCACAATACATTTAGTACCCATCAACAAGTTTGTTTAGCAAAAAAAATCGACATCTACACTGTAACAGCGTATTTAGGAAATTTGACCTGGGATTTTCTTCAAGATGTTTATGTTTGTAACAAACCAAACAAGTAACATTTGACATCTGTCACATACAGTACATGTAATGTCCGTCCATGTTTGGACATTATATCACATCTAAATTTGTTAAAATACCCCAACATTTGTGATAATTTCCACTGATAACAATCCTGACATTGCAAGAGATGTAAATTGACCAACATTTTGGAATGTTACTAAATTCCTCTTTCTTATTTCCAGTCAATAATAAAATAAATGTCCCTCCATGTTACAAACATAATGTCTTGAAGATGAACCTCTAATTTCTTATACATCCAGAGTGTTGTCCTTTTCAATTGTCCGTGTGATCACTGACAGCTCTGGAAAACCTCAGAGAACCATTTGGGCAAAATACTTGATTTGATGTCCCTCTTGCATGTCTTACTCCCATTGTTATCTTTGGATGCGAAATGGTCCCTTTGGTGTGGACAGACCCACTTCTAAGTAGAAGTGTGCATTTACAGGAAATACGGGAATCAGGTACCCAGGTACCCGTTAATGAAAGCCAATTGCCAGAATTAAATCTCGGAAATTGTTGTGTATATTGTTGTAAAGGCCCGCACGCTGTGGTCCTATTCATTGCACTTGGAGCCCCCTTTCGTGTCAGTGAAACCTTTGTTTGAAAAAGCTCTAACTATTCATTATACCCCCATTCAAGAAAAATATAGCAAAAACATGAATAGATTTGAGTACAAGCAGGAATGCGCGTATAGGCAACCAGCCAGGTGGTCTTTTTCAAACCACAGTTATGGCCGTTGTTCATATTCAACATGTTAACACCAATAAGGACGCTGCACTCAATAGCCTCTATTTAACCCCTTGTAGCCTGACGACGGCCATAGCTGCAGTGTGAGGCAAGACACCTGGGCCGGTTGACGTGAATAGCCACATTCCTGCTCATACACAACCATTTATTATTCAACTCGATTGTTCTTGAATGGGAGTGTAATGAACAGATCGGGATTTTGTAATAAAGCTTTCATGCACACGAAAGGGAGAGGGGGGGGGGGAGGAAGTTGGGGGGCTCCGAGTGCGATAAATAGGACCACTCTAGTTTGGCAGCTATTGTCGGCATTTATGCTCGGCTGCACAGCCATTTCAGTGAGAACCTGGCACCCCAGCATTCCATCAATAAGAGCCGACCGCAAGGGGTTAAAACCAAACAAATTACCTCCAAGTACTTGATCAAGGCAGCGAGTGATGCCAACGCATGTGTCTTCTCCATCTCGGCAAGCGTGGCAGCGTGTCGCTGGTCCTCGTTAGCCCCTTTGAGGAGACGGTTCAGGTCCTGTTCCACGTCCTTGGTGCCAAAGTCGGCCTTCTTGCGCTCGGTGACAAGCAGCCCGCTCCGCTCCAGGACGCTCTTTAGCTTGGCGGACTCAGCAGCGCCCTCGCTGGACTGGGACGGCAGAAGGCATTCCTTGGGGCCGAGTTGGACAAGCAATGCCTGAAAATGATTCCAAATGTTTTTCTGAATTTTCAAAATGAACAATTCATTCAAACTACAACATGTACATGTACCCAGTCAGTTTCCTTGAGGTTTGTTTGATGATATTAAATAACTTTATAAACAGTCATATCCTCATTGAGTGATCCCCACAACTGTCGCTTACACATGTAGCTGTATGGGTTTATGACTTCTGACTAGCATCCTCTGAACAAAGATACTGACAATTTGGGAGACCGCTCAGTTGGTAGAGCATCGGTATGGTAATCCGTAGTTCGCAGGTTCGAATCCCACTCATGCTAGTTTTCTTTGTTCACTTTGTAAATTCATTCAAATTACCCTCGTGGTTTGTTTGACGATAACAATTATATTCATTTATTTTCTTTGTTACATTACCTGCCCAACATAACAATTCCAAACATAATGCAATTACGGGCGATTCACAGAGGCCATTTTCTTTCTGCACAGTAGTCTGGTTCCCTGACCTGAAGATTCCCTGACGACCAAATCTTAGGTCAGGTAGTACCCACGGTTTAAAATACATCATGACATGCAGTGTTCAGTGGCATCATTCAAATTTAATATTCTTGCAAAATCCGGTCGGCAAAATACTGCCAGAGTATGGCATTGATTTTTTCAGTTTTTATGTATAATTGGGAATTCAAATTCCAGGATCTGAAACGGGCCGGACAGACATATATGCATACATATCGGCCTTGTGAGCGCGTGAAGGCGCTCTGCGCCTGTCTGTCACGTGCGCGTATGCACACACACGAGATGCAGCGTTTTATACCAATGCATTAGCGTTGTCTTACATTATGAAGTTCAGTACATCTTGTGCATGCACCTACTACGCTCTCCCTTTTGCGTATAGGCCGAGAACAGCTAGTTATGACACGCCGCAACTTCCAGCCGTGTTTAAACAACCGTTTAAACACACCTACGTGACAGGCTCTCGACCAATAGGGATAGTGAAACTCGCTGAGGCATTTATGAATATATTTTAACACTGGACCAGTACTAAACACGATTAAAAAAAGAAAAATAATGAAATCCCCACCACGGTAAAATTATGTCAAACAATCCAGACATACACGTATGCAATTCAATGGTAACCCCCTTGCGGCCGGCTGATGGCCATAGCCGTGGTTCGAGGTGAGACCACTGCGCCAGTTGACGTGTATAGCTGCATTCCTGCACGTACACAATCTATCCACTATTCAACTATATTGTTCTTGAATGGGAGTGTAATGAATTGATGGGGCTTTTTCAAAGGAAAAAGGGGGGGGGGGGGTGTGCGCATGTGATGAATAGGGCCACTATTCATCAGTGTTGCACCTATTGTTCATGTTTACGCTCAACTGCACAGCCCTTTCACTGTTAGTTCCGGCATACCAGCACCCCTTTGATAACGGCCAGCCACAAGGGGTTAAGGACCGAGGATACTGTCTTATATAAGAAACTCCAACCAACCACCCAAAATCAATGTACATCGTCTGTCCAACCCTCACCTCAAGGTTTGAGAACTGTTCGTTGTCGGCAAACTGGCACACTGCAAGTTCCCTGAGAGTGGCGTCCGCGTAACCGACACCTACGATTCTTTGCCCAGCACTGCCCTCGCTGACGTGCTTGACAGCAATCACGCTGGCCGTGGTGGACATGTCGTTGTTGGAGCCGAAAAGGATCTCTTCAAATTGGGTCAGGTTCCCTGGTGATGCCTGTAGGAAAAATGACAAAAATTGTCATCGAAAATGATGGATTGCAAATTATAATCAGGTGAAGATATTGACTACTAATCCTTTGTTTCCTGCTGTTATTGATTGGGGGGGGGGGGGGGGGGGGCTGGTATGACAATAACGGGCTGTGGAGCCAAGCGTAAACGCAAGCAATTGGCAGCACACTGAATAAAGTGGTCCTATTCATCAAACTTGGAGCCCCTCCCCTTTCATGAAAGCTTCATCTATTTATTACACTCCCATTCAAGGACAATATAGTTAAAACATGAATGATTGAGTATGTGTATTAAAGAATGCGCGTATAGATGACAACTGGCCAGGTGGTCTTTTTCAAACCATGGCTATAGCCGTCATTGGTATTCAAGAGGTTAACCAATTAAGCCGTGGATCTGATACTTTGCTGCTCTTTTAAAAATTGTTATTCATGGGTATCGTCCAACACAAGGCCAAAAGGTGTGAGCTACAAAAGACAACAAAAAGACAGACATCACAGGGACAGAAGGTATCTATTCATATTTCGTCTGAATTGTAAAATATTATAGTTGGAAGGGAAGCAGGTTAAAGGTAACGAGTTCCAAAGATAGGCAGTACGAAGGGAAAAAATGAGTATCTCACAGTACTATCCTTTGGAATAACAACAGTGAAGGGATGTGATGAGACAGCCAGGCGAGTAGAGCGCCTGAAAGTTTGGATTCATGATGAAAGGCCCCTGGAGCCACTGTATTAATTTTACCCAGACCCCAGAACCCTGAACTTTGTTCCCAGGAAATAAACTTCAAATTCCAATCCTGAATCAAGACTACTCTTATACCAAGGCCAGAACCTTGTAAAGACGAAATGTTGGTTCCTGCCTATCTGCTTGGATTTTCTTTAGAAGTACTCAAAGCGTCAAAAGAAAAAGTGCCACCAGGCCGGATGATGCCATTTGTCGCTGCTTGTGCAGTTTCAATCCATTGTTTGATTATTGTTTATGTTACGCTTGACTGCACAAACACATTGCAACTCGCTTGGCTGCCAGAACCGCCGCGACACCCCGACATCTCCCGTAAAAACCCGTACTCAAGGGGTTAAAGGCAGTATACACCATTTGCTTTTGCTGTAATTTTCAGAAATAAATGCATTTGGGGGTTAGTATTTTATAGCGTGCTAGCAAATACTATAAACACTGACCTGTTTGAAGTTGTGTGTGTATAGATGCTGGGAAAACAGAGAAAGACATTTTGTCCTAGTCGTCTGGTTCCCTGACCATATTTTAAACAAAAAGGAGCAATTTATAGACGCCAGGGAATTATCAGGTCGGACAACTAGACTATTTCCAACGATTGTCGGCCGACAATCATTTTTACTTACAGTCTAGTACGGTATTTCATATTATTCTGTAGTTTCGGTTTTCTGATGTTTGCCAATGCTGTATACTACCTTTAATCTCTGGTAGGAATACTTAAAAACCCGTTACTTTGAAAGCACACTGCCAGTCGTTGCCCTTCCCTGTCGCCATATTCTGATACACCTCCACTCGGTACTGCCGCACCAGCAGCAGGTCACGCACCATGCTCTCAAAGTTCATCTTGCTCAGAATCACGGAGGATACTTTCCTCTCTCCTAAAATATCAAACAAACAAACAGACAGGCAATTAGAGCTGAGCATCCGAACCGGGTACCCGAGTACCCGACCGCTAATGTCCAGTGATGTAGTCGAGACCATCAAAAGACCAGGCACCGTAAAGCTATAGAGCTCAATGTATGCACCTGCATCTTGATGCGTTGATGCACCGATGTGGGAGTATTTTAGTGTGTAGACCTTTACAAATATGAACAGTGTTCTAGCCAGGCATTAAATAGTGCTGGCACCCACTACGCTTTCAGGAATTAGCACTACGCTTGAATCCTGCCCCTATGCTACCACTACGCTATAACTTTAAGAGGAAGAGTCGTAGGGCTGTCCCGAATATACCGAATATTCGATATTCGGTCGTCAAGCGAATATTCGAGTACCATTTTGCCAGTTCGAATATTTAAAAAAGATATATATGCACGTACAGATTCGTCTGTAAAACCCTTGATACAACAGGGGCATGCAACAAAATGCCGTTTGAACGGTCCATAATATCAATCGCCATACGTAAAACACCGGCGTGCATTTACGTGGAATGCTTTTTTTACCGGTGTGGCATGCACTGAAAAACTTGATCGGCGAGTATCGAATATTCAAATATGCGGTCAAACCCAGTTTCGAATATTCGAATAATAATTTTTTCGAAAATTAACAGCCCTAAAAAGTCTATTCTAAACAATTTCAAATGAACTTAATTTTGCCTATATAGGCCAACCTAATCTTAACAACTTTTGCTCAAAACAGTTAAGGGAAAGTGGCCAGGAATTGCCTCAGATTGCACCACAAAGCATCTAGAATCAAAAATGTTCGGGCCCCTTAAGCAGACCCCGCCCCACGCCATCGGGGCTTCACACTCGCATTGTCCATACTTGAGCAAAATGCCCCTACGCTAGAACACTGAATATGAACAGCAATTTCCTAGATTTAATTTCCGGGATTGGCTTTCTTTAAGGTTCCCGGGTACCAATGCCTTTCTTTTTATCGGGTGTCCGATTCCCATACACAACCCTACAGGCAACAAATAAACAAACAGAAAAAAACAAGCAAGCAATCAAAGGAAGAATGGAAGAAAATAGTTCATTAACCCTTTCCTTACCACATTATTCATGTACTTATCTTCCCCCAGTACCACATTCTTTGTTCAGTCAAGCATAAAACCACTTAGGCAGAAAAAGCAGCTGACTGCTTGTTGAATTCAACCATTTTCAACCAAAGATTTCACCCTCAAGAATTGATTGAAAAGGAAAATGTTGTGGTTAAAGTTTGTTCCATGAACATTTCTCTTTTCATATGGTGTAAAAATTAAAACTTGTCATAACTGCTAAAATGGCAAAGTTACGGCTGTTTTCTCTTCTGGCTCACTTTATCAAACAGGAAAGTTGTTTGTCACATGAATCAATGGCACTCCATACATTTTTGTACACAGAACTCTACAGGGAAACTTCGGATACAGTTTTCTCAAAATATTGTAATGGCGACACATGAATTTGATAGCACCATTGAAAAGATCTGAACAAGCTCTTTCAGTTGGTATATATAGATCATGTATGGACAGCGAAAAGCACAAGAACTACAGTTTGTTGAAGCATCTTGTGTGTGGTTTCCTTGTCGAGTAAACTAGACATTGGTAAGTAAAGGTTAAGAGAGGCAGGAACAAAGAAAGGGAAAACTAAAGAAACAAACCAACAAATGAGGAAAGGGAGATATGGAAAAACAAAAATACAAATACAAACAACAAACAAAAATGGATAAAAATGCACAAAACATTATCACTTAATTAAAAAAAGAAATCCAAACAAAATTAATAAGCAAACACACTGAAAAAAATAAAAAAAATATTCCAGCTGAAATATGATATTCTGAAAGATATTACAAGGACTCACCCGTTTAGGGAACTGTCAAATATTTAATTATAATTCGTCAAACAATCCACAAGAGAAATATTTAATTACACATTCTTTTAGGTGATGCATCATTATAATAATTAATATTAGAGATTTCAAAATAAAGGCAGGAACAAAGAAAGGGAAGATTAAAAGAGGTCGCATGTTGAAATTCCACCCCTGCCAGTTTTCTTTGTTCACTTTGAAAATTCATTTACATTACCTAGCCAGTTTCCCTTGTGGTTTGTTTGACAATATTATACATTGTAAGTTTATACAAAGTGGTATCCTCAATAAGTGATCCCCACAATGTCGCTTTCAAAGTTGGGGTGTGATCCCTGGCTATCATGGCTATACGGCATCGTGGGTTCATGACTTCTAACTAGTGCCCCTCGCACAAAGACACCGACAATTTGGGAGACCGCCAACATAGGGCAAGATACATGTAGCTCAGTTGGTAGAGCACCGTTACGGTATTCCGGAGGTCGCAGGTTTGAATCCCACTCCTGCCAGTTTTCTTTGTTCACTTTGAACATTTGTAAATTTGTACTTGGTCAGTTTCCCTTGTGGTTTGTTTGATGAAATTATACAGTTGTACGAATTGTCATGTGTATCATGATTCAGAAACGTTCAGACAATAATTCCGTTTCAACCATGGCTGGCTGGGCTGCACACACACTTTAATGTAACAACATTTTCATCTGAATTACCTGATCCCAAATATTTGATGACACCGAGCGTTTTGAAGCACTCTCTGGCGGCAAACAACGCATCCTCCCCATGGACTGTGTAGTAATCCTGATCGAGGCAAAAGGCAATCGGAAAGTTCACACAACATATATTTAACCCCTTGCGTCCGGCTATTGTTGATGGGGGGTTTGTATGCCAAGAACTGGCTGTGCAGCCAAGCATTAATGTAAACAATAGGCATATGGGTCATTCTATAAATTAGGGCTCCAAAAGTGTGATATGTTTTGGTGTCCCTGTTACACCTGACCTGTGTAATTTTTCCAACAAGTATCACTAAAATTGACTTCGGACTATTTTTTTATTTGTTTGGCAGGTACTTTGTTTTACTCTTGGAGATAGAAGGCATTAACTAATGTGTCCTGAACTGCAAAATCCTACACATGTCAGATGTAGCAGGGACACTAAAATTGGAGCCCTAATTTATAGAATGACCATACGTGTATATCACACCGAAGAGAGTGGTCCCCCCTTTCGTGTGAAGCTCTATTTAAAAAAGATCCATCTATTCATTACACTCCCATTCAAGGACAATATAGTTCAAACATGAATGGATTGAGTACGCGCAGGAATGCACATATAGACAACACTGGCAGCTATGGCCGTAGTCCTTATTCAAGCCCCATGTTTTGTTATAGCAGCGTTCTTCTGTTCTGTGCTTTTGGGATGTACTGTGGCAGAGAAACACAGCTGGCTCTAGAGTTTTAAAAACTACAGGCTATTCCATGCATACTACATGGCCACCTTGGTACACAGACCCAACCATTATTTTCACAAAGAATACATGTAGGTTTAAAGTGGACAAGTAGAATGTAAAATACCAAGACCAGATGTACCTATTCAATAATGCCTTGTCTGCCCACTTTCAGAACGGCTGTTCTTACGACTCTATGGTTGGCTCTGACATTTCAATAGAGGGCAGTTTCAGGGGTGAGATTTGAGGGAAAATGAAAAATCGATCCAGGATCCGAGGATATACGAATGTCCTGCACTCTCAGCCACCTCTTCATGTACTCCCCAGATAGTCCCGCGGTTAGAGTAAAATTCCTGTTCGGTCAGCGGCATAAATAAAGTTTGTCTTTCTTTGGTCAGGAGCCAAAAATAGCATGTCAGAAATGAAAACCAAACAAAATAAAGGGATGCCCTTACATGGTGTATCCGCAATCTTCTACCAGCCGATTCACGTTACCATTTAAAGGCTATAGTGCAAGCCATGAAACACGGTACACCTCATACCTAAAAGTAACATTAGTGGTGCTACATTTTTACAGGTATGATAATATTATGACCCTTCATAAAATGAGAATATATTGGGTATTGGGTAGCAACGTAAAAAAGTTGATTGAAGCACATGTAGATGAACAGTTCATCAATGTGCACCACCTGATCGCAAATTGAGCCAAAGTGGTAAAATAAACAAACTACCGGTAACAAAAGAAATACAGAATTGCCATCTTTTATACATGTACTTACTGATCTGTCAAAAACTCTGAAAGTCGTTGAAGGTTTCTGGGGGAAAAACAAATGTACATGTAGTAACAGATCAGAAAGGATAATGTTAGACAAAACAAGGAAAAAGGTAACATCAAACTAAAATGGAATAAGTTATTTATTGTGGTAATGGACAATGAGAGCAAAACTTATCTACTGTCTCACGATGTACTATGCATAGTGTTACGCATAGTCTTGTATGCATATGCACAAAGACATTGTACATGTACATGTACATGTACATGCGCCGCACGTGTTTTAGTCTTTTCTCAAGACGAAGTTCGCAACGCGTTGTGCATTGTACACTGTGAATAATATGGTGGCATTCAGTGCGGTTGCTTGCACTGCACCAAGCATTGCCAAGGCTACACCAACAACATGAACAATGCACCGCGCACGCGCATACCCCAGGTTTTACTGAGTCTTTTATCAAGACGGAGTTCGCTACGCTCTAGCTGCGTGTATACGTACATTGTACATTGTGAATAAGACGGTGGCATTCAGTGCAGTTGTTTGTACTTGACCACGGAATTAAAACCCGATATGAATGATTCACATGATTCATGTTGGTTGACTTTTGACCAAAAAAAAAGAATTCCGGGAAAAAACGGAAAAATCACATCCCTGACACCGTCCCAGCCCACGTGCGACCACACTCCACACTCTACAGATTCAACTGCCAGACTTGAAATTCATTGCGTTCCGTTAGGTAGGCGCAGAATAACATTCTGAAATGTTGAACATTGGGTTTGGTTTTTTTTTTTTTTTTTTAAATTGCCATAAAAAAATAGGGTCGGGAGGGGGGGGGGTGTTTCAAAATAGGGTCCGGTCAGGAATCAGAAACGTATTTTTGTTTTGGCCTTACTGATGAATGCAACACCTCTGGAATTAAAACAACAAAGAATGTTGTTTATGTGATTATCAGCCAATCACTCAGAAAAGCCTTTTAATGACCAATCACATCCATTCTAATGTGCATGCTCTTCTAATGCCAGTATTGTTTGTCATCCATATCCATGATGCTTAGCCTTTGAGAATGTGAAAAAGGTCCTTTTAGTAAGTAGCTCTATGGTTCTGATCTGAATCAAATCTGTCACATCAGTCATTGGGGCAGTTTATAGTCCGAGTAAATTGGACCCTTTTTATGGCGACTGTGTAGTATTACAAACCAACAGGTAGGGGAGATGGGGGTTAGTTGGAACACGGGGTAAGTTGAAACATTGAGATTTTCTTCCACAGCTAGAATTAATTTTATGAAATGCTGCCCTCTAGAGGTGTCCCTTAGCAACAGCCATCCACCATATTGCCTGCAGCACCAGTGCCCTAATAGTACTCAAGTGGGAAAGGTAAGTTTGTTTTTTCTCCTTCTGAGATGTTTATAACTAATAGTGACTAGTTTCTGAATATTTTAGGCTCCAGTACTAAGCTACAAAATAAGGTTAAAAAGATGTGTTATTATAGTCCTTGTTTTGCATAGTAAGCTTACAAATGTCACTGGGGCTAGTTATTTCGATGGGGGCTAGTTATTTTGATGGGGGCTAGTTGGAACATGCTCCAACAAACCTCAGCATAATGATTATATATGAATGAAGTGCCCTTTGAATAAAAGTTCTAAACTATTTTCATGTATGAAGGAAGTGCCTTTTGGATGAAGGTTCTAATCTACAATGTATTTTCAAACTTTGTGTGCACCATAAAGTTAGCTGTAGGCCTAGTGCAAATAATAAATGTACAATATTTAAATGAGCAAAGCATAGAATGTTGGCTATTCCTATTATAGCTGTAGGCCTGATGCTCATTTTATTTTGCACCCAGGCCTAAAGATTCATCTGTTGTATGCCTACAATATTTCAATGAGAAAAACCTAGAATGTTGGCTATTCCTGTGTTTTACTCATCTTCCTTTTGCACAATCCTTTTAACAGATTTGTCTTTTTGTTCCTCTTCAGCAATCAAGATGCCGCAGAACTATGAACGTAAAACTACATGTGGCCAGACCCCACCAGATGTTATGGAGCGAGCTGTGCGCGAAGTGCTAGTCAATCGTAGACAAGTTCGAACTGTTGCAACTTCCTGCATATTTATTTCCGTTATTTTTTTGTTTACATGCTGGGTGCATGGCCAGTAGTGCTTGGAAAAATTATTTTACTTGAACTCAAATAATAAATGTATTTTTTAAGTCATTATAGTATACTTTCTAAGTAACCGCATACCATGTTCCAACTTACCCCATACCATGTTCCAACTTACCCCATAGCCTATAGGTGGGGTAAGTTGGAACACATGACATAGTAGTGTTCAAGGTGGATTATTAACCATCAACAAGTTTAAGAATTTTATAGGCTACATTTGTAACACACCTGCATAAACTGGTTTAGTTATTGTTTCTTGAATAAAATCTGTTTGTGTTATACAGACGTTTTTGTGAAAATCGTTCCAACTAGGGTAAACGTCCCTAATTTTGGCACGTCCTGAATTTCAACACCCCTACATAAATAGTGAACTAGCCCGCAAACGTAGTCACGTGACTACCCGTGTTGCTATCCAGTGACACGAACTCCCGCCCTTGGGTTTTTAAAAAAAAAAAAAAAAAATCTTGCAAAAAAACTGCTTTTAAAAATCTCTCCACAAAAGGTGAACTATTTTTTTCAAGTTTTTAGGATTCCTTTATTAAAGATGGGGTTAAAGATGAAAGTGATAATTCCAGCTATTTTTTATGTCAAAGTGGTTAAAATGGAAATTTTTTCTGATGTTGGTGACGGTTTGTGCCGCTATCAGTGGAAAATCATTTGTACAAAGTGGTGGTGTGTAGTCTTATGGGGGGGATGACGAAATTAGGCACAGGGATCAGAAAGTGACCCGAATTTCGGCACGTGATATAAACAACCTACGCTCCGCGGCATCATCTACTGTTACATCGTACGCATGGAATGACATGAATGGTGTTTAGAAAAATTTACTTTAAACTTTACGTTAGATTTAAAAGTTTTGAAAAATGTTCAGATGCGAACTAACACGTTAGGACTACTATTTGCAAATATATTTTTCAGTTCACTTAGGCCGTTTTTTTTTTAATAACTTGGATTATAGAGAAAAAAATAAAAATCGCCACCGAAAATGTTCGAATTCAACAACCAAAGAAATTGCTGCATCGAACTTTGAAAGTACAATAGACAATCCCGGAAGCGCCGCAACATCTAAGACCATAGAACAAGCATAGGATCGTTCGCTTGTGAACACTTGTTGACTGTTTTTGTGTGGAATCCGATCCGGATGGTGTGCAAATGTATATCATACATGTACATGATGTACATGATGTACATGATGTACGAACTGGCTCAGATGCTAAACATAGGGAGGTCAGCGTATTGGGGTCGGTCGATCGTCATTTATATCTGTTTGCGTGCAAAAGTGCGTTGCAAACTTGCGCTGTTTTACCTTTTTTTGAAGCTCAAAAAGTTACTCTGATGAGGTGATTTTGGAGAGAAAAGATGGATGTTTTCAATGATATATTTCTTTTTGATGGTCGCCGTATACAAAAAAGTGAAATCTGGTGTTGAAAACGATGTTTATTCCCGGAAAGTTGTAATCGCAGTCGCCCAGAAAGGGGCCATCTTGTTTTTAGCACGTGACATTCACCATGTTCACTCATGTTTTGTGACGAGATTTGCCGAGATTTGGTCGGATACAAAATCGTAAAGATGAAGAAAATCTCTTTCGACTCATAGTCATACCACGAACATATACGTTTGTTTGTGTTTTGCCTTCCGATTTTGGAGATCTTTTCAGATGAAATAAAGGTGCAGATTTTCATAATTTTGGGGCTGCTAAATCGTTAAAAATCTCACATGAGGAGTTCATGAAAGACTAAAAAAGGGGTAGTTTCTGAAAGGGTGGAATTTCAGGAGTTTGTGTAACTTGTTTTTTTGGTATGTTTCCCGTGACGCTTTTTGACGCCGGGGGGTTTTGTTGTCGGGGTGCCTCCGGCAAGGTGATTAAAATATGGCGGCGGTGTCACAATGGCTGCCTATTCCTTCCCCCATGCTGTATGCATGAAGCAATAATGCTGTGATTACTGGGGTAACTTGTTGGCGATTGATTGCTTTATTGGTGAAATTTACATTATGACCAATACGGAAAGAGTTCCATATCCGGACATCACTTATACCTCGTGCACAAAGTCAAAGGGGCCATGACAGAAAAAGTCAAAGTATTTTCAAAGAATAAGTTGAAAAATGTTCCCACCTAAATTCGTGTTTCTTCATCAGGTTTACACTTTTTGGTAGTTTCTATTTATTTTAAGTCCTGTTTATGCCGTCGACTGTTTCGTGAAGAATTCCCTAACCCATTAGTCCGAGTAACTTGGACCCTTCATATCGCCTTTTTTAACATTTGGACATGATCTGGCGATAGCAGGGTCCAAGTCGATTGCACAATAGAGAATGGCCAAAAATTCAATCCCCCCCCAAAAAAATCAGAATTCAACCTTACAACGGCCACCAAAATACTAGATACGCCACCACCTGACCAAGTGGAGTTCCATGATCAGATGAATGTACCAAGGTTTACTTAACATCTAAATAAAAAGTGAAGTTTTACCGTTTCATTCCCAGAGACCCACACAGAACATGTCTTCTCGCTATCTTGTAGTCAGTGAGTGGTACAAAGGTCGCGTTACGTGTTTGTGTGTAGATATATTATTGATTCAATTGGTCGTTAACTTGTATGCGTTCCCTCAGGTTGTAATTCATTAAGTATTTCCACACACCCCCCCCCAAAAAAAATAAATAAAAATATATATATAAATTGTAAACACAAACCCCCCCCAAAAAAGAAAATTTAAATGTGAATTAATTTTATGTTAAATCTCAGGCAGATGGGCAGATACACCAGATACTTTTAATTAAATTAAGATCAAGCAGTTTGATCTTCATTAACACAATTACAACCGCCCCCAATAATAAAACAAAACAGAACAATACAAAACAGAATGAGTCGCACGCGCGTGCAGCCTCCAATCGGATGGAAACGACTGTTGTACCACCAGGAAACAGTCGCCGGCATAAACAGGTTGTCGCGCGATGCTTGCGGGCGCTGCGCATCAGGGTGACGTCATGCACGGTCGAGGGGTACGGTCACAATTCGAACTGCGTACTGCACTGACTGACTACAAGATAGCGAGAAGACATGTTCTGCGTGGGTCTCTGGGAATGAAATGGTAAAATTTCACTTTTTATTTGGATGTTTTAAGTAAACCTTAGTACATTCATCTGATCATGGAACTCCACTTGGTCAGGTGGTGGCGTATCTAGTATTTTGGTGGCCGTTGTAAGGTTGAATTCTGATGTTTTTTTGGGGGATTGAATTTTTGGCCATTCTCTATTGTGCAATCGACTTGGACCCTACTATCGCCAGATCATGTCCAAATGTTAAAAAAGGCGATATGAAGGGTCCAAGTTACTCGGACTACTACCCCATGACGCGCGTGTAACCTCGAATCAATATACTACACATGCTACATGTATACACACGAACACGTACCGCGACCGTTTTACCACTCGCGAAACAGTCGCCGGCATAAACAGGTTGACGCGAGGTGCATGCAAGCGCTAGCTGCGCATCAGGGTGACGTACGTCGAGGAGTCACTATTTGAACTCCAAAAAAGCGAAAAGACATGTTCTGTGTGGGTCTCTGGGAATTAAACGGTAAAATTTCACTTTTTATTTGGATGTTAAGTAAACCTTGGTACATGGAACTCCACTTGTTCAGGTGGTGGCGTATCTAGTATTTTGCTGGCCGTTGTTAGTCCGAGTAACTTGGACCCTTCATATCGCCTTTTTTAACATTTGGACATGATCTGGCGATAGTAGGGTCCAAGTCGATTGCACAATAGAGAATGGCCAAAAATTCAATCCCCCAAAAAAACATCAGAATTCAACCTTACAACGGCCACCAAAATACTAGATACGCCACCACCTGACCAAGTGGAGTTCCATGATCAGATGAATGTACCAAGGTTTACTTAACATCCAAATAAAAAGTGAAATTTTACCGTTTCATTCCCAGAGACCCACGCAGAACATGTCTTCTCGCTATCTTGTAGTCAGTCAGTGCAGTACGCAGTTCGAATTGTGACCGTACCCCTCGACCGTGCATGACGTCACCCTGATGCGCAGCGCCCGCAAGCATCGCGCGACAACCTGTTTATGCCGGCGACCGTTTCGTGAGTGGTACAAAGGTCGCGTTACGTGTTTGTGTGTAGATATATTATTGATTCGAGGTTGCACGCGCGTCAGGGGGTTTGGGTGTTTTGAACTTTCTCCATAAACTCGGTTTTTTTTTGTTTTTACATACATCATGGACGGTAACCTTGGAATAGTTTACAAGGCAAGATCCACTCAATTTCATTTTTTTTTTTTTTATAAGGTAAAGTGATAAATATTTGTGGAGATTCTAACTCAGTTTGAAGTTTAAAACGTATGTAATCAAGGTATAATGCATAATTTTTTTTGAGTCCATCAATTGGTCGTTAACTTGTATGCGTTCCCTCAGGTTGTAATTCATTAAGTATTTCTACACACCCCCCCCCAAAAAAAAAAAAAAAAATATATATATAAATCGTAAACACAAACCCCCCCCAAAAAAGAAAATCTAAATGTGAATTAATTTTATGTTAAATCTCAAGCAGATGGGCAAATACACCAGATACTTTTAATTAAATTAAGATCAAGCAGTTTGATCTTCATTAACACAATTACAACCGCCCCCAATAATAAAACAAAACAGAACAATGCAAAACAAAACGAGTCGCACGCGCGTGCAGCCTCCAATCGGATGGACACGACTGTTGTACCACCAGGAAACAGTCGCCGGCATAAACAGGTTGTCGCACGATGCTTGCGGGCGCTACGCATCAGGGTGACGTCATGCACGGTCGAGGGGTACGGTCACAATTCGAACTGCGTACTGCACTGACTGACTACAATACAAGATAGCGAGAAGACATGTTCTGCGTGGGTCTCTGGGAATGAAACGGTAAAATTTCACTTTTTATTTGGATGTTAAGTAAACCTTGGTACATTCATCTGATCATGGAACTCCACTTGGTCAGGTGGTGGCGTATCTAGTATTTTGGTGGCCGTTGTAAGGTTGAATTCTGATGTTTTTTGGGGGGATTGAATTTTTGGCCATTCTCTTTGTGCAATCGACTTGGACCGGTACTAGTACTATAGTACTAATCGCCAGATCATGTCCAAATGTTAAAAAAGGCGATATGAAGGGTCCAAGTTACTCGGACTAGGCCGTTGTAAGGTTGAATTTTGAAGTTTGTGTTTGGATTGAATTTTTGGCCATTCTCTATCGCACAATCGACTTGGACCCTACTATCGCCAGATCATGTCCAAATGTTAAAAAAGGCGATAAAGGGTCCAAGTTACTCGGACTAGTACTAGTAGGAGTAGGAGTAGGACATGCTGCGCTAACGTCATGAACGTTTAAACTGGATGTCGGACAACTCGACCGTTGGCCGACTCGACTCGAGACAACTCGACCGTTCAGACAACTCGACCGTTCAGACAACTCGACCGTTCAGACAACTCGACCGTTCAGACAACTCGACCGTTCAGACAACTCGACCGTTCAGACAACTCGACCGTTCAGACAACTCGACCGTTCAGACAACTCGACCGTTCAGACAACTCGACCGTTCAGACAACTCGACCGTTTACCAAGTCGTCCGTTGAGACAAGTCGACTTTGACATGGAGACAACTCGACCGTGCGATGCGTTGTACATGATGTAGCTAGCGGAGCGCGTGGTATTTTCAACACAGGTTGCCCGTCAATGTTTGGGTATTTGCGTGTGCGCGTGGCCCAGAATGGTTCAGAATGTGTGGTATTACCGTGCGCGGTACCCGGCCCCCTGTCATGCCTGCGTCCATCCCGGCCCCCTGTGTACCCAAGCCCTGTCCAAAACGACAGCGCTGTCCTATCCTGCCCATCAAAAGTCACCCCGTGCCGTTCCTTCCACAACCAATTCCCCTATCTACGAGTCGACTTGTCTCAACGGACGACTTGTCTCAACGGACGACTTGTCTCAACGGACGACTTGTCTCAACGGACGACTTGTCTCAACGGACGACTTGTCTCAACGGACGACTTGTCTCAACGGACGACTTGTCTCAACGGACGACTTGTCTCAACGGACGACTTGTCTCAACGGACGACTTGTCTCAACGGACGACTTGTCTCAACGGACGACTTGTCTCAACGGACGACTTGTCTCAACGGACGACTTGTCTCAACGGACGACTTGTCTCAACGGACGACTTGTCTCAACGGACGACTTGTCTCAACGGACGACTTGTCTCAACGGACGACTTGTCTCAACGGACGACTTGTCTCAACGGACGACTTGTCTCAACGGACGACTTGTCTCAACGGACGACTTGTCTCAACGGACGACTTGTCTTCCCATTTGACCCAAAAACGGTCGAGTTGTCTGAACGGTCGAGTTGTCTGAACGGTCGAGTTGTCTCGAGTCGAGTCGGCCAACGGTCGAGTTGTCCGAGCCCCTTTAAACTCACCACGGGCATTGACCGCAAAAACGCAAGGAATCCCTGCTCCTGTGTGCTGTCTGTAAGAAGAATTAAACATAAAGGACTCAATATGTAGCCTATTATAAAATCTGTTCAAAGAAAACAACATTTAAGTCTGAATTAGGCTGTGACGTATAATTTTTACCCATCGAAAGCTGTTGATGCGACTGAAGCGCCATCTTGCATACTGTCTTGAATGATGTTTACCTTGCCGAACGCTCGAAGACCCTTACTTTGATTGGTCCAATGTTTACACCTGTCGCACAATAACCCAATCATGTACTGTGTACCATTTGGAGTTATTTGGCGCGAAAAACTTCCCGCGTGTTACTAAACTTGTTAATAAGCCCTTCGCTTGTTTTGTGCTGTTAACGCGAAGATTGACTTCGATCGGATGGCCGGGCATTGCAATTTCCGGCCCCGGCTGGGCCGCGCCCCTGGAGCTGAGGTGTGGCGGATCCGCAAATCAGCCGGCGGTGCCCGGGCGGGGGAGGGAGAAAAAGTATTTTTTTTCGGAAAAAAACGTGATGAAGGTAAAACTTGAAATGTAGCCACTGGCGGCAGAACAGGGGAATGGGGGGGGGGGGGGAATTCCCCTCCCCCCCACCCAACTTTTGGCAGTTCCGCATAAAGAAAAACATAGCACGGCGCTGCTTCGGCCCCCCCCACTTTCAAAAGTGTTCCCGCCGCCGCTGATAAATACATGTGTAATGAAGTTACACCCCCCCCCCCCATCATTTCTGCAAATGTGTACCTTGGCCAATCACTTCGGAAGGACTTGACAAAGTTTATGTTTCATATTACGCGTGGGATCGTCGCGCGCATGTCAATGCTGCGAATGTGATGATGATGAGTGTGCACCACTGATCTGTGCACGCACCTGCATTTATCTGCGAAGCTGCATGTAGGATAGGATAGGATAGGATAGGATAGGACGGGACGGTAGGCGTAAAACTAAAAGCATCAAGTCTTCCATCCCCCGTGCGTGGCCAGCCCCCGAGAGCTAGAGCTGGAGCTATAGACGCATGACCATGATGACGGTAAGATTAGAATCGTTCTCGTAGTTTCGTATCACTTCCACTAACTTTGGGATGTTGATAAAGGGATGTTGATTTAGTAGGAGGAACTAGGCCTATCCCTATAGTACACTGACAGGCCCTGTTTCGTGAGTGGTACACTAGTAGAGTACTAGTACTACTACTCTAGTACTACAACAACAAGTACAACGGTCGTGTCGGTCCGATTGGAGGCTGCACGCGCGTGGGACTCGTTCTCTTTTGTATTCTGTTGCGTTTTATTATTGGGGGCGGGTGTAATTTCAGGCATGAGCAGATCACCGAGATATATCATGGAGGTAGGACACATAACTTATAGTAGGCATGTCAAGCGCATCGTGATTCATTTCCGATAATGTCCGGTATGCGAAACAAAACGGCTAGTAAAAGCTCACTTTTCTAACGCAAAATATTAATTTTTGGGGCTGATATTACCAAACTTGTTAGAAAACTACTTATTCAACAATTTCCCGAGGTTTTAGGAATGTACCTTCATTGGAAGTACTTTAATTAAGTTGTAATACTTCGCGAAGCGATGCGCAACTTCCGATTGTCGCAAAATGGCGGAGTGCACTCCTTCTCACAAAACTCAATAAAAAGTTGTGATGGCGCCACCAATTGGCAACAAATTTGGTATCAATGGAAAGCTTAGGACGCATGCGCATTAAATCCGATGTCGTTTTGGAGGTCTTGGGGGGTTATCGTCTGCTAATTGTAAGTTTCATTCTTCAGACACAGTTTTGACGTTAATTAATTCTGTTTTTTCAATAAACGAGCCTAAAATTGGTTTTTCCAATGTTTCTTACTCATATAACTGCCAAAATTACTTGCTATTTTTGATACCATCATCGCTAAATGAGCCAATCCCCCAATGAATGAAAGCTAAAAAGGAACACTTCGCGGGTTGCGCGCGCGCGGTGATGGATCGTGTACGTACACGCACGCAAGCTCACCGGACACAATGGCCGACAATACAGATTAAAATAGAGGGCGTAATGGTAGTCATTGTAAGAGCCGATATATGTGTAGTGTAGGAGTGCTGTCACTCATTTTGGCTCTTCCAATTATCACTGTTACTTCTGTTGATTGAATTTTTTTCGGATTTTTTTTCGGATTTTTTTTTTTTACTGACAAAAGTAACTGATTGTTTTAAAAGATTTACAGGATTGTTTGCTGAATCGCCATTATATTAACAGCATTTTAATTTCACTTTTGTGGGGTCCTTTTGTAACAAGATTTTGTTTTGGCTGTTTATTGCTACTGTTTTAATTGATGCTATAATTTGAAAGCTTTGCAAATTTTAGCAAGATACTACGTCATTTTTTCAGAATTTTCAACCAAATTTGTATTGTCTTTAGCTAAAAAGTTCACTTTTGGTGCATTTAATTGCAAATATAACCTCAGAATTGGATTCAGCACCTAAAAATACCCCAATAAAGTTTGTTTACTGCTCGGGTGAATGAGAAACGTGGACTTTTTGTCTCGCCTCATGCATAATTAATGAGCCTCATGAATATTAATGAGCTGAAATTATGTTTTATTGTTTAATTAGTCATTTAATTTATTTTGTTTACCAAATTGACAATTACTTTCTTTTCCAGTGTACATTTTAATTACTGCCAAGGTTTCATTGACTTAGGGCCTTTCACATGGAAAATACAGCAGAATGAATATTTAATTAAGGGGACTTAGTCTTTTTTCACCGGACCATGCATACACCAAAGAACATAATGGACAATGGACCATTTTCATCATTAAATATTTTTTAATTAAAAAGTGTAACAACATTTGTAAACCAATTTATGTGAAGAAATTACACTATATTTCTTAAATAAAAATGCATTATGCCTATCTTATGCCTTATTTTTTCTTTAGAAAGGCTCAAAAATGGCTTTTTATTACAAATCTGAAATTATCGAATTTGAATCTGAAATATGCGTCAATTTTTCAACGTTAAAATTAATCTATCTCAAGAACCGCTTGTCCGATTTCCATGATTCAAAAAGTTTTTTTCTTCTTTTGATGAGAACTGTTCAAAAATGTCATAAAAATAGATGTGTTATCTGTTTACAATTTTGGCCTGACATGCCTACTTATAGTCTATAGATAGCTGCAATGAAATTTAAATCAAGCTCTTTGAACGTCATTAACCCCTTCCTTGCGTACGGTGACACAAATACGTGCAGATTAGATTGAATAAACCTTTTAGAAGTTTTACTAGACATTTTCAAAGCATCATGGGAACTGCATCAGCAGCCTTAACTGGCATTAGAAGACAAGCACATTAGAATGGACGTGATTGGTCACATGTTCGTTGTCATGCTTGCAAAAATCCTCTTCTTATTGGCTAATAATGTGACATCATTAGCTGTTCTAATTCCATTTCCAGAAATTTGCATTCATCAGTAACTGGTACCCTGAGAGGGATTCCCCAATTATTTCCTTTATTTTTATTGCCATTTAAAATGGATGGAGTAATTGCAGAATACCCCGCCACCCGGAAGAACCCCCTAAAAAACGCGGATACGCGGATACGGGGTGGGATGGAGTCTGACAAAACTTAAAGGTCTAAGTCCAATCCACCTACCGGGAGGTGGATACGCGGATACGGTGATACGGGGTGGGAGAGAGTGTGGCGGGGCGATAGAGGGCGCCATTTTCCCTTTAAAAAAAATCCTCCGAGGGGGCTGGAATCTGACTTGCGTGCGTAATGCGAATGGGAAGCTCTGACAAAAGGTCCAAGTCCAATCCACCTACCGGGAGGTGGATACGCGGATACGGTGATACGGGGTGGGATGTAGTGTGGTGGGGCGATAGAGGGCGCCATTTTCCCTTTTAAAAAAATCCTCCGAGGGGGCTGGAATCTGACTTGCGTGCGTAATGCGAATGGGAAGCTCTGACAAAAGGTCCAAGTCCAATCCACCTACCGGGAGGTGGATACGCGGATACGGGGATACGGGGTGGGAGAGAGTGTGTACGTGTGCCCAGTCTAATGTTTACCCGCGTATACATGTGTACGGGGTGCCCAGTCTAATTGTGAATAGTTTATTGAGGGCAATAAACAGTGACCCCGTATCCGCGTATCCAGATAAGAGGTGGAGATACGAGTGGCGGGGTATTCTGCAATTGTGCCAAATGGATTTTTCTGGTTATTATTTTCCTTATGTTCCATGCAAAGATATGTGAAAAGGGTATCGCTCAACTCATGACAGATATTTAGCATAAAATCAATTAATATTTGGACTGGTTCACAGTGCCATAGGTTTGTGTATAAATTACATGGTTTGTTTGGCCTCCAAACCCACAATGCATTGAGAATGTCGAAAAGGTTTATTGCCACCTGGCCGGGTGACGTCTATACACGTCAATTTCTGCATTTTCAATCCATTATTGGGGTATTGTGTACGTTATGCCTCTTGTTTCCGTTTCGCTTGGCTGCATAACCCGGCCTGGTGCCCTGGCGCTATCTACCCGGTGGCAAGGGGTTAAGAAAGGATCCCAGAAAAAAAATTAAAAAAAATAAAAAAACCAACAAAACAAAAGAAATCAAAACACAAAACCAAGTTCATGGAGGAAGTTCCCAGCCTCCCCCCCCCCCCCATGACGCGCGTGCAACCTTGAATCAATATATCTACACACGAACACGTAACGCGACTGTTGTACCACTCACGAAACAGTCGCCGGCATAAACAGGTTGTCGCGCGGTGCATGCGGGCGCTGCGCATCAGGGTGACGTCATGCAAGGTCGAGGGGTCACGATTTGAACTCCAAGACAGCGAAAAGACATGTTCTGCGGGTGTCTCTGGGAATTAAACGGTAAATTTCACTTTTTATTTGGATGGTAAGTAATGAACTCCACTTGTTCCGAAGGTGGCGTATCTAGTATTTTGGTGGCAGTTGTAAGGTTGATTTCGGATGTTTTTGTTGGGATTTTAGACGTATTTAATAAATGAATAGAAAATCGTCGTACACGTACTTGGACCCTACTATCGCCAGATCATGTCCAAATGTTAAAAAAGGCGATAAAGGGTCCCAAGTTACTCGGACTAGAGTCATCAAGGGTATTTTTCTCCTCATTCCAAAATGACTTGTTCAACCTAAAAGCAAAACAGACTTCTCTTAATTCCATTGGTCACATCTTTTTTTAGAATTTTGAACAGTTTATGCAGTAGAAAATGCAATTTTCTTTATCGGCGCTTTACGGCAGTTGCCATGCGAATCAAAGCGGTTTTGCATGATTATGTGCACGTAGTGGTGAGCGCCATCTTTATTTTCGCGTTGCGTTATTTTTTCCTTTATCATCGCTTTACCCCAAAATTTCCCTTAAAAACTAAAACCCTGCCCTTGTACATGTACCTGTTGGTTTGTAATGTCGCTAAAGTACAATGTAGTTTGGTCTATTTCAATAACTTAAAAGTGAAATTTTGTTCCCTTACCCTACACTACACAATCGACGAGGCGTTTGGGCGAAGTGGTCGATGAGGGCGAAGTGGTCGATGAGGGCGAAGTGGCCGATGAGGGCGAAGTGGCCGATGAGGGCGAAGTGGCCGATGAGGGCGAAGTGGCCGATGAGGGCGAAGTGGCCGATGAGGGCGAAGTGGCCGATGAGGGCGATGTGGCCGATGAGGGCGATGTGGCCGATGAGGGCGATGTGGCCGATGAGGGCGATGTGGCCGATGAGGGCGAAGTGGCCGATGAGGGCGAAGTGGCCGATGAGGGCGAAGTGGCCGATGAGGGCGAAGTGGCCGATGAGGGCGAAGTGGCCGATGAGGGCGAAGTGGCCGATGAGGGCGAAGTGGCCGATGAGGGCGAAGTGGCCGATGAGGGCGAAGTGGCCGATGAGGGCGAAGTGGCCGATGAGGGCGAAGTGGCCGATGAGGGCGAAGTGGCCGATGAGGGCGAAGTGGCCGATGAGGGCGAAGTGGCCGATGAGGGCGAAGTGGCCGATGAGGGCGAAGTGGCCGATGAGGGCGAAGTGGCCGATGAGGGCGAAGTGGCCGATGAGGGCGAAGTGGCCGATGAGGGCGAAGTGGCCGATGAGGGCGAAGTGGCCGATGAGGGCGAAGTGGCCGATGAGGGCGAAGTGGCCGATGAGGGCGAAGTGGCCGATGAGGGCGAAGTGGCCGATGAGGGCGAAGTGGCCGATGAGGGCGAAGTGGCCGATGAGGGCGAAGTGGCCGATGAGGGCGAAGTGGCCGATGAGGGCGAAGTGGCCGATGAGGGCGAAGTGGCCGATGAGGGCGAAGTGGCCGATGAGGGCGAAGTGGCCGATGAGGGCGAAGTGGCCGATGAGGGCGAAGTGGCCGATGAGGGCGAAGTGGCCGATGAGGGCGATGAGGGCGATGAGGGCGAAGAGGCCGATGAGGGCGAAGAGGCCGACAACCCGCCCACCCCAGGCAATTGTGTAGTGTACAATGTAGGACCCTTTTCCCTATAAATGAACAAAAATCCACTTTTAGGTTATTGGAATTGCTAAACTATTTAGTACATGTAGTTAGCGATATTACAAACCAACAGGTATGCCATACATAAAGGGCAGGATTCTAGTTTTTGAGGGAAATGTTTGGGTAAAGTGACGATGAAGACAACAAAACGCAATGCGAAAATAAAGATGGCGATCACCGTGACGCACGGTAAACATGCAAAACCACATTGATTCGCATGGCAACTGCTGTAAAGCGCGTAAGAAAATTGCATTTTCTACCGCAATAAACTGTTCAAAATTACAAAAAAAAGATGTCAATAGAATATAGAGAAGTCTGCTTTAGGTTAAAAAAAAAAGTTATTTTGGAATTAGAAAAAATACCCTTGACACTAATTTTATCGAAGTAGGGAGTCTGGCAATTTGGGGTTTTTGGAGCTATAATTTGATATTGATGTAAAGACAATTGCAAGACAAATTGAATGGTATGAAAATTAGCTCAATAGGTACATGTACATGTACTTGCATTTCAGAGTTATAGCACTTTAACCCTAACCATCCCAAATCCTCCAAAATCCTCTTTGCAAAATAGAGGAATTTGGAGGATTGAGGGCACTTGGAAGTTGATGCATTGGAGGATTTTGCAGGATTGAGGTTACTAGGGGTTTTTGCCCCTGCAGGAATATGGAGGATCCAGGTTATCAGGCTCAATGTGATACATGAGGATTTTGGAGGATTGAGGTTACTAGGGGTATGCAAAAAACCCCTGGAGGATTTTGGAGGATTCATGCTATGGTCCCCATAAGAGGATTTTGGAGGATTCAGGTTATATGGAGTTTTAACACTTTGAAATCAGAGGATGTTGGAGGATTCAGGTTACATGGGGGGAAAATGATGTAGGGAGTTAGGGTTAAAGGTGTAATTTCTGGGTGCCACTGTCTGTAAAAGTAGCGACCATGTGCGCCTAACGTGCTGACATTATTAGCGCTAGCAATTGTGTTAATGAAGGTCTGCACAAGAATGCATTTTGAGGCATTTTCTTTGGTTCAGATTTTATTGTGAAAAATGTTTAGATATTGTTTCCAAAATTATAGTATCCACAACAATGGCAACTTATGAAGTAACTTTCTCACCTCCAAGTTTGTGAATTAAGTAGATAAATAATGAGATAAACCTTTTGTCCATATAGGCCTAATACTTTCTAGTAAAGTTACCCAAGGGGTTAGGGTTAAAGGTAACTATTTTTATATTACATATAGGCCTAAGTAAAATTCTTTCAACAAACAACTTGGTCCGGTACAACCCAGTACGGAACAGGATTCCTTGACTCGCAGTACATGGGCTGCAGCTGCCCTCCTTGTTCATCAGAAGAGGTGTGAATGATTAGACTTCGTTAGTGAGGTATAAACTATTATTAAAAATAATATTACATGTAGTAGCTTATAATAAATGCATTGTAGTAGCTTGAAATAAATTCATTGTGTTGCAATTAAGTGTCAAATTCTGTTTCGCACAAAGATAAATTTGGACAGTGAAATGAAAACTTCTTTCCCCAATTTATCTGAAAACTATGGCTCTGAGGGCTTTGAGACATGTTTAAAATGATTTCAGAGGCAAAATTACCCCAAGAATTTACCCCTAGATGCATGCCACAGAAAAGCTTAGACGTCCCCATTGTTGTACACAAATGCCCCACTGTGAGGTGGGGAGTTATTCTACTGTTTTGGTGTCGATCTTTTTATTACAGCTTTGCAGGACATGCATACATGTACAATATGCATCAAGAGCCAAAAACACCTGCAGTTTTTTGGCGCCAAAAAGTTGAAGAATAGTTCAAAGTACACTGATCATGCTGATATAAAAGTTTGTGTGCAAATACTTTGTAATGCCCTCGTGTGTTGATGACTCATTCCAGAGGATCTGGGAAAACGTCAACTAGTCCAGCTTATCTAATTCTAAACATCTGCCTCTGTACATTTGTACATTTGCACTTGTTGATAGCTGCAGCCCCTTATTACATGACATTTTATTTTGTATTATAAACATGATAATGGATAAGGTTTCTGCTGGTCTGTCAAAGTTAAAGTGCTTGTCAAATATGACTGGATAGAAATCCAAGATTGTAATTGCTTTAAGGATAAATGTGACCTGCTCCAGAAAAAGGTGATATAAGTCGCGCTATGCATTTACGTGTAATGGCCCTTTCAACACAAGAGGGTAAAAATTTATCAAAATTCATTTTTTTGTTTTTTGTCTTTTATGATATCTTAAATATCTAAAGTTTCAGGTTTGGTGCACAACAATGTTGATTTTAGTGAATAAAGTGAAAAAATTACCTTTTTGGAGTGCATTGTTCCATTGCATTGTATTAGAACTACCTATTTCAAAGCCTGTTTTCTCTGTTGTGCAATTTGAACTCCATAGAACTAATTCATATGCAAAAATGCGATATCTCCAGAACTATCATGTACCAAATGAAAGCTTACATTGCAGGCTTTCCAAACATACATAAAACTCATTTTTCATATTTTGCGACATAATATACCTTTTTTTCAGAGCGGGTCACAAATATTTGCGGCCCATGGGTTTTGAGGCATACTCTAAATGTTGACTCTCTGGACCAAAAACATAAGGCGCGGGCACTTGGAAGACCTCAAGATTTGGGGCTACATTTTATATATTGGGCTACGACAGCTTTTGCTTGTTTTTTTTGTGTGGGTTTTTTGGGCTCCCCTTAACCCTAACTCCCTACAATGTAGGTGGCGTGAAAAATTGTATTGTAGTATACAACATTTGCTTTTGCTTTAAATTTTAGAAATGAATGGATTTTGGGGAACCTCAGTATTTTATAGCAAGCACTGTAACACTAGCTGACCTGTTCAAAGTTTTGTGTGCATAGATGCTGGGCAAATGGATGGGAGAAAAATGCTGTCCTTGTAGTCTGGTTCCCCGCCCCGACCAATTTACAATGTATATGAAAATCGTCAAACAAAATCACGATTCCTGTTTTTGTCAAAATACTGTAGTTTAGGGCTGTCCCGAATATAGCGAATATTCGAAAAAGAAAATAAACAATGTATGCACGGACAGATACGACTCTGATGCTATTTGAATAGAAAAGTTACGGCGCTTAGCAGTGTCAAATGCTACATTTTTTGTGGACAGGTTTATTGTTCCCGACCGAAAAACTCTTGAAACTTCTAAAATAATGATTGCAGAAACTCAGGCTGGAGTTTGGTTTCTTGTTATCAGAACGTTATACAATGCAACAAAATTTCCATCGGGTGGTCTATAATATTGATCGCCGCATGTAAAACACCGGCGTGCTTTGTGTGCAACTTTTTACCGGCGCGGCATGCAGTTGCAGCAGATGCCTGAAAGACTTGATCGGCGAGTATAAAATATTCAAATATTCGGTCATCAAGCCCAGTCTCGAATAATCAAAAACTAAATTATTCGTAAATGAACAGCCCTACTGTAGTTTAAAGCATATTTAATTCAAAATACCTGGTTTGCTTTTGTGTTGAGACCAATAAATGTGTGCAATTTGACATTTTAGTCTGGCGTACTTCCGAATTGTGTCACTACATGTACATGTACATGTATGTACACGTACATGTACATGTATGTACACATACATGTACATGTGTACTATTTTCCATTCTCAGTGCTGAATTTACGGCTCTATTTGAAAACCAAAATATCACATTTATACGATAATCTTATAACAGTATTGTTTTCACCATTGCAATACAATGTATTTCATTATGGAATGGAAATCTCAATTTTCAGAATTTACAATGTTGTATGTCCGATTTCGCTTGCTGGTGCTATACTACATTAACAGTGATCTTTGTGGGATAAGTCGGAAATTAAAACGGGTTTAACCAAAAGTAATTGTTATGCCAAAGTACATTTTGAAGTTGTGTAACTTTTTGCATTTCTTTTACAAGTCCCTTGAAACTCAGTTATCAGTATAAACATGATAAATGGGGCCAGCAGAAAAATTTATCAGCAGGCAAAGAACATTGTCAAAATTCTTAGAAGGAACTGTGTATCTGTGTTGTTTTAAAACTTTATGACATCAGCCTGATAAAGGCAGTTGAGTTGTCCTGTTCAGTGTTTACAAAATGAAATCAACACGTAATTGTGAATACAGGGTCATCACTCATCAGTTGGCTATTTTAAAAGGAGCGTCATCCAAAACTGGTAAACATTTGATGGAAATTTTACTGTATTATTCAGAACAGTAGAGAAGGGTCCATATTTATACTAAACAAATAATAAAAAAATTGTAAGGCACACCGTGTCGTCGAAATTGTATGCGCGTTTTTACAGCGTGAGGGACGGACAAAAGGAACATTTAAAATGAAGTTTTGAATGTAAAAATGTTAGCAATGCACCCTTACTTGTTTTACATACATGTAATGAAAGTAAACCTCAGTGGGAGACTTTCAATATTTGACAATATTCTCATTCAATGTCACTTTATACGTAGGGGGTCTTGAAATGAAAAATGCGGTAATTTTGTCCGTCCCTCACGGACCAAATACAACCTTTTTTTCTCCTACATGTAGTTACTCAACTTATTTTTTTCGTCAAACAATCCACAAGGGAAACTGACTACATGTAGGTAAATTTGAATACATTTTCGAAGTGAACAAAGAAACTGGCAGTGGGATTCGAACCTGCAACCTCCGGGTTATCGTACCGGCGCTCTACCAACTGAGCTATCTTGCCCTATGTTGGCGGTCGCAGGTTCGAAAACTCTCCTGCCAGTTTCTTTGTTTACTTTGAAAATGTATTCAAATTTACCTGGTCAGTTTCCCTTGTGGATTGTTTGACGAATTATAAGTAAAAAAATCGTATCCTCATTGAGTGATCCCCACAATGTCGCTTCCCAGGTTGTATCGTAAAATTGGGTGTGATCCCTGGCTATACGGCATTCTGGGTTTATGACTTCTGACTAGCGCCCACCCGAACAAAGATACTGACAATTTGGGAGACCGCCAACATAGGGCATGTAGGGCAAGATAGCTCAGTTGGTAGAGCGCCCGTACGGTAACCCGGTGGTCGCAGGTTCGAATCCCGCTCTTGCCAATTTCTTTGTTCACTTTGAAAACTTATTTTTTTGTTTAAGAAGTACCCCTATCTATCGACAGACCAAGTCAGCTATCCAGAAATAAATATCACAAGTCACTGAAACCTTGTGCGTCTTTGATATTACACTTTAAAAAGTGATGGATGGATATGTCCGTCCCTCATGTCCGGCCCGTCCGTCCCTCACACCATTAAACGGTTCAAACAGCTCAAATAGTTTTTGTTTTCCTTTTTTTGGCCCAATTACCTCAAATGTCAAGAATTATGTTTCAAGTTGAATTTTATAAATATTGTTGATTTTATAAATTAGTCTCATTTTGTCCATCCCTCACACATTCAATACATTTTTTACGAGTGCCCTCCACTTTCCCGAGTGTAACCGACTTGTAATTTTTGACATTTCATGAAGTGTTGCTATTCATCATGTTCATATTTCACAATTACTGAGAATAGTTAATAACAATAGTTAATAACTATTGATTTCCGTCCCTCACGTGAGGGACGGAAATATTTGATAAGTTAACTCTTAACACTTTTTCGCTTTCCAGGGAATTCATTTTTTTTTCATTAAATTTATGTGAAAAAAATGTGTGGAAGCATCATTGGGTTTGGGGACATTCCATAGGGTTCGTGTGCTTAACCCCTTGAGTACGGTATTTTACGGAAGATGTCGGGGTGCCAAGGCGGTTATGGCAGCCAAGCAAACCGCTACAATGTGTTTGTGCAGTCAAGCGTAACCTATACACAATAATCCAACAATGGATTGAAACTGCACAAACAGCGGCCAATGGTGTCATCCGGCCTGGTGGCACTGTTTAATCCAACAATGGATTGAAACTGCACAAACGGCGGACAATTGCGTCATCCGGCTTGGTGGCGCTGTTCTTTTTGCGCATATTTGCGGCATCCGTACGCATGGGGTTCAGGAAAATCTCTCTATACTCAAACCCCAAAAATTCTTTCGACCCCAAATTTTCAACATCAGCCTAATACATGTAATATGTATTCCTCTCCATTTTCTTTTATATAACCCTAACCCAAATTTACCTCTAGACCCCTTTTACTGGAGACCCAAAACGTTATGGGGACAAGAAATGTCCCCACAACTCGGTCAGATTTTTTCAAACAAAAGAAATTGTCCCCATAACTACATGTACGTGTACGCGCTAGAGTTTTCCCACCTTTTCACACAAGATGGAAAAACATTGTATACCTACACATGTATTTTTACAACTTTTCTCAAAAGTGTGAAAATAATTTCCCACTTAAATTTGCAGGGAAGAAAAGTTGCCTGCAAATGCAAAATGGCAAAATTTAATTCTCATTCACAGTGTTGGGCCTACATGTTGGCCAAGGTAAAAATCTAGCAAAATAGCACCAGGCTGTCCACTTCTCGATAATAACGAATTGTATTCTTTGCAGTCTACAGCTCTGCATGTTCATACTACATGTAGATTTTTTCTCTTACATCTCGGGGAAGTAATAGATTGGATGGGATTTATTAGAAGCTAAAAAATGTACGTATGTAACATACTTTTGGTCAAAAGTTTGCATTTGTAGTACAAAATTGTTCCTTGAAGTTTCGTGCAATTGTTTCCTGCAATTTTTCTGTTAATTAAAGTTGTATAATCATGTTTCAAATTTAGCCCTTCTTTAATTTTCAGGATAATTAGTTCATATAGCTTCGATTGAATTGAGAATTTCTTTTTACAGGTTTGTTGTGTATGTTAACCTTCAACCGCATTGTGTACATACATGTACGTGCGGGGACGTTGGGGGTATTCAAACCGTGGACAAAAAATGTTGGAGAACAAAAGAGAACAATATCGTCCGCGATTACCAGCATACATGTACATCCGCGATTGGGATTGTGTACAAAATATATCAAGGTCTTCCGAAAAAATTACAGTACAAACAAAAGAGGGACAATACATACAATGTAGGACGTCCACGTTTGGAAATCGACGTATTTGTGTTTCGCTATACATGTGAGGACTTTCCATTCTTCCCTTTAATACATGTATAACCCATCCCCATAGACTAAGCACACATTTACCTGTCCTCACTTTTTCCGGAACAAAGAAATAAATGTGAGGACAGTATTGTTCCCTTTGTTATACCCTCTTTTCTGTCCTCACGTGTAATGCAATATCATGACACGTTTAACTGTGCACGTGTACATGTATGTACATGTACATTGTACATTGTAGGCACAAATTTCAAATATATGCAGGTACTGCCCGTACAATTACACTGTACAGACAAATGTACGTCAGCACCAGAATGTACATTGTAGTGCAGTTGCTTGCTCATTGCAGTCGTGCAGGTTGTTCTAGTGGTACATTGTACTTTCCTCACCTGCGACCGCTGTGACCCGGGTTTGAATCCGTGGGGCCGACATGTTGATTGGTTTTCAGTCCTTGTTTGATCTGTGGGTTTTTCCGTGGGGTTTTTCTTCCCACTTCTAAAACTGAACATTCCTTCGCCGTCTTCCTCCAGGTTTCTTTAGGCTTTGGATATCTACAGTGCGATGCACTTTTGAGGAATCCTTAGGTTTCATTACCAGAATTAAATTAAATAAAACATCTTCCTTTTAAAGGCCGTGTGTACATGATTGGTCATTGTTGCAATTTTCAAAAATGGGCGGATTTGGGGTTAGTATGTTATAGGAAATATCATTCCACTCACCTGTTCAAAGTTTTGAAACTGCGCTCGTTTTCAACCGTCGGGCAGATGATAGCCTTTAGTCAAGGCGCGCGTGGCTACCAGCTGGACACGTGACGCGCCCTGAATGCCAGCATGTCCAGCGCACCACTCGTCCGGGTAGCCACGCGCGCCTTGACTAAAGGCTACAGGGCAGTTTTCCCCAACGATTTCCAGCTGGAAGACGATATAAATTTCCACTTTTTTTTACGACAGCACACCTGGTGCCATAATTTCACAGGATGATTGAGACTATTAACTTACAGTCTAGTAAGGTATTTCGTAATAATTCAGTAAAAAATATTTTTGAGAATTACCAATCGTGTACACTACCTTTTAATATAATTGTGCACAACACTTTTCATGCAATAGTGATGGGAAGCTAGAGGAAGGGGAGGGGAATTAAGAGTGCATATTGCTCAAGGAAACTGAAGTAATCATAGACGACCCCTACAGTATTTCTCCCCACATCGCATACATTATGTGCTCAGTGCTACCCTTAGCGCAGTGACTGTTATATCATTCAACGCTTCCTGCACAGCCGGTTCCTCTGTTCATCAGCAAGTCCTGATATCATTACTTGGTTCCTGTCTGCTAATGCGTGCACGCCAGCTTTAAAGAGTGTTGATACCGTGGAACATGTGGTTGGATTTTAGTTTTGCGTGGATGACGTACATTGTGTACAGTCTATGCAATGTGTACGTCATGTACATGTAGTTGAAGACTTGTACTCTTGAAAACTTTGTGGATTAAAATTGTCATGAAGACCTTTTGAAGAGGCAACTTGAGCATCTTCTGATAACTAATACAGTTGTATACATGTATGTTTTCCAACCTAATAATGTGTGCATGTACAGGGGTACGTGTAATACTAAACAGTCAAAGTGTTCTGCTTTTCAGGCACTGTTGGGCAAACTCGCTGCATGAGTCATCTGGAGAAATATAATTTCAGTATTATTAACCGTCTCCTGTGGGAATGTACTTTTTGGTGTGGACCTTGATGTATTCGCTGCCTGCTGACGTGTTTGCTGCGCCTTAGACTGACTGGAGGGTGCATAATTCTGATGAACGCATCAGCTTGTTCCAGTAATTGAGGCTTTGATCAACAAGAACATCAACAACGAGCAACGCCAGAAGGAAATAAATGGTAAGTTGTTTATTTGAGATCCGCTGTTTGAAAATGAATCCGATGTTACAAGCTTGAGTTTCGGAGTTGATTGCTCTGTTGAAAAGAGCACAAATGGGGCAGGTGTGTTGGTCTCTAGATCGAGTACCGTAACGAAGTTTGGAGCCAGAATACTTTTGTTATTTTGTGTCAATGTGTTTGCATGCCTGGCTGTTAACAAAGTCGAAATCTCCATTTGTTTGGAGCCAGTTGTCGTGCCAAATGACGTCAGACTTCAGTACTCTATACATGTACAATGCAGGTCTGAAAATTGGGAAAATTTTGCTGGAATCGGTTGAAGAATTATTCTCTAGGTCTGGGCCCAGGAAAACCGTAAGGGTGGTAGGGTTGGTAATTAGGGGTGTGCATCGGAACCGAGTACCCGACCGTTCATGTCAGGAACCGGTTCCGGATTATGGAATCGAGTACCCGTACAACTTTACATTATCGCAAAGTAATTTCCCAGACAATGAAAACTGAAAGGTTTTGAATGTTTTGTCAGGAATTTTCAAAATTGAAACCAGACTACATTCACGTTTATGACGCAATATTTACCGGAATTTACCAGTCGTGGTTTTTGTAGTCTGGGTATGGATAAGAGCCTTGACGGGACCCCATTCCACAAAAAATACAACGTATACGTGTATAGAGCTTCTGGACAACCGTCGTTTGTGATTTGCCCGGCGCATGCATGTGATCATGTTTACTGTACATGTACAAATGTACAGGCATGAGATTTTTTAGACTTTTGTCTGAAATCAGACTTTTTGAATCTCAGAGAAAGACATTATTACACATGTTATAACATGGTCCGGGATTGGAAGTTTGGGTTGGGTTTCTTGGGTACACATATTTTTTGCAATCGGGTACTCTGTTCTTTTACTACCCGTAAAAGGGGAAGGAGGCTTTTATTTGGTTTGTCTTATGTTTTCCATATTTGGTTTTTGAGATTTGAATGTTTGAAACTATTCTGATAAGTAGGCTTGCAGAAATCAAGCTTTGAAAAAGAAATTAAAAGCAAATGATGCATATTTTAAGTGAATTGGGTTTTCCAACCCAACAAAAAATATAAAATCTTCAATGACTGTCTGTATTTTTTAGAACATGATTCTGGAACCAAAATTTGAGATTAATAATATAGAATAATCGTGAATTGTATCAAACAAATGGGAAACTTGTCGTCATTTTTTTTTTTGTAATTAAATTTGTTTTTAATCATTTTACTCTAAAACAAAAAAACAAAGCTCATAACTTATTATTAGCAAATTTTCAAAGTGAACAAAGAAAACTGGCAGGAGCGGGATTCGAACCTGCGACCTCCGGAATACCGTACTGGTGCTCTACCAACTACATGTATCTTGCCTTACATGCGGTCTCCCAAATTGTCAGTATCATTTTTTCGGGGGCAATTCGGTTTGAAATTTATTTGTCAGGGGTGCCACACCCAAAAAGCATGGACAGAATCTTGAAGCCCTGCGTATTGACATTTTGACTAATCACAGCCTTTGCTATGCATTCAAAAGTCGGACAAAATGCATTACATGTATGCCTACATTGTACATGGGGCGCGCCTGGCTGTAGCATAAATGGTGGCAATTTGACCCATGTGCAAAGTGGGTGTGGCTTAATGGGTCAGTCTATCCTCGAGTGATGAGGTAATGGACAACATTTGCAAATATGTAAAAACACTACTGAATTATTACGAAATACCTTGACTATAAGTTAATAATAGTCTCAAGCATCCTGTGAAATCATGGCACCTGGTGTGCTGTCATTTTGAAGAAAAGTGGAATGTTTGTATCAATTTCCAGGGATGGTCGGCCGACCATCATTGGAAATAGTCTAGTTCCCGACCTGATAATTCCCCAACGTCTATAAATTGCTTCTTTTTGTCTGAAGTAGGCTCAGGGTACCAGACAACAAGAACAATGTGTGTTTTCTCTTTGCTTTCCCAGCATCTACATGCATGACATGTATGCACACAAAACTTTAAGGTGTTACAGTAGTTGCTATAAAATAATACTAACCTCCAAATCTACGCATTTCTGAAAATTACAGAAAAAGCAAATGTATAACCTGCACGTGCTTGCTTTGAATTTCACAGCTGTGATGGGCTCGTGCACATGGCAGTGCAGGTACATGTACAGCTCCATACAGTCATCCTCAGACCCGTAACTCTAGTTTATTTGTATATATGCATCATTAAATTCTCGTGACTTTGACGATGGCACTATACAGGTTTAATTTAGTACCATAATAATTGACTGACATACGGGTACATTTATTAGGAGCTGGAAAATTAACTGTCAAGTACATGTATTCAGATCTCGTCTTGGTCAATTTGATTACAATTGAGGATTTATTTTTGTGAATTGTTGATTTCATCATCCCCAAAACATTTTGGCTATAAAAATATACCGTCTGTGCTTTTCAAAATTTGATTGTTTTTCTTCTAAATATTGTTTTTCTAACTAATTTGATGTGAAGGAAAAGTCTTTTTTTTTTTTGGGTTGTCTGTATCCCACCAAATAAGGCTTATTATTCTAATGGACTTACCTTTGTACATATATGTGGACATTCCTTTGTTTTTGCATGTACATGTAGTTAAGAAAAACAGAAAA
Organism: Hippasteria phrygiana; assembly: GCA_037893225.1. Taxonomy (NCBI): domain Eukaryota; kingdom Metazoa; phylum Echinodermata; class Asteroidea; order Valvatida; family Goniasteridae; genus Hippasteria; species Hippasteria phrygiana. Next base: position 1,838,334 of record JAZGUH010000845.1, on the reverse strand, counting down.
AAAAAAGAGCAAATTTTACTCGCGCTTCATTTTGCAACAACTCCAACCACAAAATGCCTCTAAAGCTGTTTTTTTCAGAGGGGGAAAATGTTCTGTGGATGTGTACGTGCACTGTATATATCTCCGAGGACAAGAGAAGAAAGGAAACACAAAGAAACCTTTCAGTCCTCGAACATAGAGTCTTTTGTTGAAATCGGTCCTCGAACGTAAGGATACGTGCTTAGTCTATGGGGGTTGGTTATATTAAAGGAACAATAGGAAACACAAAGCATTGTCCTCGGACGTATTGGGGAAGTACGACTGGGTGGGCAAGTCCACAAACCGATCAATCTTCCTGCATCCTGTGGATATAAATTTGTTCACACATGCAAGGTTAGAGCACCAAAATCAATTGTTGGACCACAAATAGTTCGATATATTTATAAAGTAATTATGCAATAACTAAACATGGGTGGGATTGCTCTTCAGAGCCTCATTAAAAAAGTTTTGTATAAATAACAGTTTACAAAAAGATGCCATACATGTACATGTACATGTACCTTAAAATGGGCACCATACCAGATTATACAGTGTACAACAAATATGTACATGTACATTTGCACATCATGTACGTAAATGTACATGTACTGTACATTGTACAATTTTATGTTGTTTTCTTTTTAAATAATATTTCAAAACAAATTCAGACCAGATTCGAAACCTAAATGTTTTGTGGGGTTCAGAAAAATTCCTCCCCCCCCCCATTTTCTGATAACTAATACAGTTGTATACATGTATGTTTTCCAACCTAATAATGTGTGCATGTACAGGGGTACGTGTAATACTAAACAGTCAAAGTGTTCTGCTTTTCAGGCACTGTTGGACTGGCTCGCTGCATGAGTCATCTGGAGAAATATAATTTCAGTATTATTAACCGTCTCCTGTGGGAATGTACTTTTTGGTGTGGACCTTGATGTATTCGCTGCCTGCTGACGTTTGCTGCGCCTTAGACTGACTGGAGGGTGCGTAATTCTGATGACTGCATCAGCTTGTTCCAGTAATTGAGGCTTTGATCAACAAGAACATCAACAACGAGCAACGCCAGAAGGAAATTAATGGTAAGTTGTTTAGTTGAGATCCGCTGTTTGAAAATGAATCCGATGTTACAAGCTTGAGTTTGGGAGTTGATTGCTCTGTTGAAAATAGCACAAATGGGGCAGGTGTGTTGGTCTCTAGATCGAGTACCGTAACGAAGTGGTGACGTCAATGCAATGTTTGGAGCCAGAATACTTCTATTTTGTGTCAATTTGTTTGGACAATGTTGGAGCCAGTTGTCGTGCCAAATGACGTCAGACTTCGGTACTCTATACATGTACAATAATGCAGGTCTGAAAATTGGGAACATTTTCTGGAATCGGTTGAAGAATTATTCTCTAGGTCTGGGCCCAGGAAAACCGTAAGGGTGGTAGGGTTGGTAATTAGGGGTGTGCATCGGAACCAAGTACCCGACCGTTCATGTCAGGAACCGGTTCCAGATTATGGAATCGAGTACCCGTACAACTTTACATTATCGCAAAGTAATTTCCCAGACAATGAAAAATGAAAGGTTTTGAATGTTTTGTCAGGAATTTTTCAAATTAAAACCAGACTACATTCACATTTATGACGCAATATTTACCGGAATTTACCAGTCGTGGTTTTTGTAGTCTGGGTATGGATTAGCCTTGAGTTAAGGTTGTGCGTGCCGCCTAGCAGCCTGCGGTCACCCGGCCCGCACGGCGAACGCCGATCCGATCTGTTGCATGCACGATATGCATACATGTACACGCATAGAGCATGGTAATACAGAGTACATGTATACTGTACACTGCACACGCACCACTCGGTACCCACACGCATGAGTCTTCTGTCGGGAGCACAGCCTTGATGATTCTGTAACTTAAGGGTTTTATGTTTTTCTTTATTTTGCGTTGGAATTCCGGAGCAAATGGGGGGGGGGGTGTGAGTGGATATGTAAATTATCCAACGTATGTTTCCCATTGGCCAATAGCTTCTTGGTTTGCGCAGCTGAATCTGAATTATTCATTTACAAATGTCCAATCAGTTAGGCCTACCTGAATGTTTTACCGGTGACCTTTTTGAACCAACGCGCATTTATCGCGCGATGATGCAATGTTTTTCACGCGCGCATGTAGCATGAATTATTCAACGTGTCGTTCAATTTAGGACTAATCAGATCGCGCGCGATTAAAAATAGCTTAATCATTAACATACCTGCAAAACCCGGAAGTAAACAGTATCATCAAGGCTGTGGTCCTGGCGGAGCACGGAGAGTACGGGGCAGTGCGTATACACAAGCACTGCGGGGACCGTGCGTGCCACGGATCGGCGTTCGCCGTTACGCATGTACGTGTTATGTGGGAAAGTCCACAAACAGATCAATCTTCCTGCATCCTGTGGATATAAATTTGTTCACACATGCAAGGTTAGAGCACCGAAAACAATTGTCGGACCACAAACATGACAAATAGTTTGATATTTATAAAGTAATTATGCAATTTGAAAACATGGGTGGGATTGCTCTTCAGAGCCTAATTAAAAAAGTTTTGTATAAATAACAGTTTACAAAACAAGTTATTTTTCAGAGTGAAAGTCAAAAAGATGCCATACATGTACATGTACCTTAAAATGGGCACCATACCAGATTATACAGTGTACAACAAATGTACGTACATAAATGTAAACGTACATTGTACAATTTTATGTTGTTCGATTAAAAAAAAAAATTGTTTTTATAATATTTCAAAACAAATTCAGACCAGATTCAAAACCTAAATGTTTTGTGGGGTTCAGAAAAATTCATCCCCCCCCCCCCTTTTTACAACTCATTTGAGTGAAAATGTTCACACTTCCTACATGTACACGTGCATTTAGTTGCTATTGTGTATGATGTACACGTCCTCTACACTTCAAAACACTGGTGACAACTGATGATGACTCAATTTGTTGGGTTGGGGCACATTGTTGACTGAAGTTTTTAATATTTATTAACCCTAACCCCCTGGACCCTTTTTTTCTAGGAACCATCCTCAATCCTCCAAAATCCTCGGATTGCCCTGCCCCAAAAATTGCATTCATCCTCAATCCTCAAATCCTCCAAGTTTTTCCATTGATGTTCCTCCAAAATCATCCTTTTTCTTAAACACCATTCACCCTCAATCCTCTAAAATCCTCCTGTACATGTATCTCAAACACCATCCTCAATCCTCCATAATCCTCCTTGCTTGAAACACCATTCATACTCAATCCTCCAATATTCTCCAAAACTGCAAGGAGGATTTTGGAGGATTGGGGTGTAGGTTAGGGTTAATAAATATATCAATCTTGAAAGTTTCATACAAATCTAAGATGCATGAAAAAGTTGGTTCACAAAAAAGTCAATTTTTGGAATTCTCTTTTTTTAAATTTTTTTTTGGGGGGGAGTAGAGGACCTCATGTATAATGTACATGTTAATTTGTGAGGCAGTCTAGCCCCCCCCCCCCTTTCCAAAATGTGAACACTTAATACAGAGATAAAATATTCACAAGGCTACATGTACATGTACATGTGGGTTGTGACAAATACATGTAGAACATAAAGTTTCTGTATGTTCATTATAAGAGTTTTAAGCCACTTCGTTGACTGGGAAAATCCCACATGAACCAGGTCTGGGCTGCACATGTGGTCTGTAGGATTGGCATGCCTGCTACATATATATGTACATCTACATGTACATCTGCGTACAACCCCAGAATACATGTAGAACGGTGACAATTCTTTTTTGTGACACCACATACATGTACATGTACAGGTCTGTAGCTTTGATGACAATTACCTGTCCTGTGTACATTGTATGTGTAACAGAAACCAAACCTTTCAAAGAAGTATTACTAGTAATCTGGTTTCAGTCCTTAAAGAGGCAGTTCAGTGGTGAGAAAAGTCTGCGTCATTTTTCATTTTTATGTAGATTGCGTATTGTAAATTATTCAAACAGCAAATTATTTCTGCCATGAAATACCAAAAAAGTGACTTTTGAGAGATATTTTTATCAAGTCCCCTCTAGCCCGCTGGTGCTAATTGTCTAAAAGTCGTCGCTGCGGGCAGCAAACAATTTGACATCATAGGACGTACTCCCCTTTTGTGTCTAGCACTAGGCACAAAAGGGGAGTTCGTCCTATGACGTGGATACGTTTGCTGCCCGCAGCGACGACTTTTAGACAAATGGCATCAGCGGGCTGTGCTGCGCTAAAGGGACAAGTTTGATAAAAATAGATCTCAAAAGTCACTTTTCGGGATTTCATGGCAGAAATAATTTGAAATAATGTTTGATTTTGCAATACGCAATCTACATAAAAATAAAAAATGAGGCAGACTTCTCTCAGCAATCAACATCATCTTCAATTAACTGGCTACAAATAAAGGAAGTGCATGATAATGCATGTACATGTACATGTATATCGGGGTCATTCCATACATTTTTGGTCCAGTAGTGACATATTTGGTGTCCCTTACATAGTGACATTTATAAGATTTTGCAATTCAGCTGAGGACACATTCTTTCATGCCTTCTAAGTTCTGTCTCCAAGAGTGATTGTTCTTAAAGCGAGTTATCTGCCAAACAAGTAAAAAAGTGTGAAGTCAATTTTAATGATACTTGACGGGAAATTACACAGGTCAGGTGGAACATGGACACCAAAAAATGTCGCACTTCGGCCCATTTAACAGACAATCCAGGTGAGCCAATATTGAGAATGTACATTGATCTTACAATTCCACAATTCCTTGTGGATTGTTTGACGAATTCTAGGAAAACACGTCTGAACAAATTTACAAGGAAAAGAACAGATTGTGATCATGTGGGGTGCGCCATTATGCAATGTACATGGGTAATTCCAGATGGAGATAGTTTACATTGCGACTATACATGTACGTGTACATACATGAGTATGTAAATACAGGCAATCGTGGACTAGGGACAAAAGGGTTAGGGCAAAGACAAAGGGTCCACGATTGACCGAACGTCCACAATTAAAATTCGTGTACAAAACATATGGGAGGCCTTCTGAAAAAGTTACAGTACAAACAAAAGAGGGACAATAGGGAGTCCGTGATTGCCGGTATTTACAAACTTGTGTGTATGTACATGTAAGTCTTTTTCATCTTCACGATATGATGTAAGCATCCCACACTGTTGAACTCAAAACTCTGCAAGATCATTACTTAGCAATCGGTGAATAAAACTTCTTGAATACGGACGACAGACATTGCTGCGGTTTGAAAAAGACCACCTTGCTGATTGTTACACGCATTCTTGCTATACGCTACATTGTATATTGTGTAATTGTACACATACGTACATAGCACCAGAAATGAAGCCAGGCTACAGTAAATTACAGGTCATTATAGACAGTCTGTCTCATTTGATATTTCCCCCAGACAAGCCTTCTTCTGAACCCTGTGATGCAAGCGATGGGCTGATCAGGATGGTCAGCGTGGTCAAGACGACGTTCCCCGGCGGGGCTGGCATTCCGGCCGCCGCCGTTGGAAACACTGGGGACGTAGACCTGAGCCTGACGGAGCACCGTGACTTCCAGGGGAAGCTCCTGCACCAGGCTGCTATCTACTCCAATGTGCCACTGCTGGAGGATCTCCTGCAGTGGGAGCAGAGGCGGTACATCAACGAGCGAGACTCCTTCGGCCGGACGGCCCTGCACGCCGTCTGCGCGGCCGAGGTGTCCGAGAGGGAGGAGAGCATCGAGTGTGTCCGGCTGCTGCTAGAGGCCGGGGCAGATCCGAACATCGCGGCCGCAGAAAAGTACAATTATTATGTAAGTTTGCTTTCAGCTAGGGCTGTCCCAAATACCCCAAATGTTTGAATATTCGATCTTCTTCCAAATATTTGAATATATTTTTTTAAATATGCACACGTACAGATGTGACTGATGTTATTTTATTAGAAAAGTTATGGCGCTTAGCAGTGTCATCAAATGCCATATTCTTGTTGATGGATGTAAGTTATTGTTCCCGTCCATAAAACCCTTGACAATAATTACCGCAAAAATGCAGGCTTGAGTTAATTGGTTTCTTGTTATAAAATCAGATTGTTATAATTATACCCGTAATGATCTTGACACAACAGACACAAGCAAACAATATTCCAACACTCGGTCAAACCCAGTTTTAAATAATAGAATATTAAACTGAAAATGAACAGCCCTACTTTCTGCGGCGTATAGAACTGTCCGACATGCAGCCACAGGTCAGGGTACATTGCATTTTGTTGGGGGGGGGGGGGGGGGGGGGGGGGGAGAACTAATCCAAAGGCCATGTCACACAGGGCAATGTACAGTGTTGTAGTCGAGACCATTTCAAGACCAGGCACAAGACCATGCACAAGACCATTCATCACAAGACCAGCTTGTAACAGGCATAAACCATGACAAAGGAATGCTTTTGTTACAGTTCATTTGAATAGCTTCTTGTGTTGGTCTTGTGCTGGTCTTGACGACAACACTGGCAATTTCTACTTGAATAACATTCACATTTCACATAATTTTCTTAGGAACGTGATCATGAATATACTGCCAGAGAAATGTCTGTTGTGCTACCCAAGCATTCCATTAGCCTGCAGCACTGTACAGTAGTTGCCTCCAAATTACTTGATGAAATTGCCTCTTGTGATCAGGCCTGCATCTGTTGCATTGACCGCGGAAGATCTTTTTGAAAAGCAGAAACAAGCCCCCCTCCCAAAAAAACGCCCCCAAAAATAAAAATAAAATTAAGAAAATCATAAAATCATTTGTACATGTGTATATCATATTTGTTGACAAGTAGTTGTATTCCTATGGGCGGTTTTATAGGGTACATTGTGTAGCTGTACCTAGATGTAGAACAAAAAGCTACGCCAATAGCTCTTTCCTTCGTTCTGTATCTCTATGGAATTTTTTGCCTGGAGCATGTTTCCTGTCATCTAAAAGGCAGTGTACACGATTGGTAATCCTCCAATTTTCTTTTTTCTTAATTATTATGAAATACCTTTACTAGACTGTAAGTTAATAGTAGTCTCAATCATCCTGTGAAATGATGGCACCTGGTGTGCTGTCGTTTTCAAGAAAAGTTGAAATTTATATCGTTTTCCAACGATTTCCGGCCGGAAATCGTTGGAAAACTGCCCTGTAGCCTTTAATCAAGGCGCGCGTGGCTACCCGGACGAGTGGCGCGCCCAGATAGCCGGCCACGCGCGCCTTGACTAAAGGCTATCATCCGCCCAACGGTTGAAAACGAACGCCGTTTTTCTGTTTTTTTCGCCATCCAACAACGCAAAACTTTGAACAGGTCAGTGGAACGATATTTCCTATAAGATACTGACCCCCCCCCCAAATCTGCCCATTTTCTGAAAATTGCAACAATAACCAATCATGTACATGTACACTACCTTTAAGTTTTTCTTGCTTCAAGAGGAATATGAGTTGTTACCCTTTGTATGATTGTATCATTGATTCTTTTCCTTTTTGGAGCTCTGCACAGGTAGCTTTGGTGGTTTTAACCTTGTTGGGGGTGAACTTGCATAAAATGAACAGAAAAGTACAAACAGTTGTACCTCCCCAATACGTCCGAGGACAATGCTTTGTGTTTCCTATTGTTCCTTTAATATAACCAACCCCCATAGACTAAGCACAGATCCTTACGTTCGAGGACCGATTTCAACAAAAGACTCTACGTTCGAGGACTGAAAGGTTTCTTTGTGTTTCCTTTCTTCTCTTGTCCTCGGAGATACAGTGCACGTACACACCTACACTGTACATTGTGTACACTCAACCCTTTAAAAAAAATGTTTTTTAATTGTTTTTAAAAAGTGAACTGTAATTCGTTTCCTTGTTTTCACAACCTTACATACATATACATGTACATGTGTACATTGTACAGTGTATAAACTGAAGGAATTTATTAATCATCACTAAAGCCCTAACTTTCTCCATTTTTCCTGCAAGTAGCCTGAATCCTCTAACATCCTCTGATTTTGAAGTGTTAAAGCTGCATGTAACCTGAATCCTCCAAAATCATCGTATGGGGACAACGGCTGTTGTAGACAGGCCTTTTGTCGACAATGTTGGTGACAATGGCAGTTTTCTGACATCGACAGAGATCTACATGTAGATGACTCATTGTCGACAAAACAAATTAAAAAAGAAAATCATCGCATGCATTTTGTGTGCGATAAAATGCCGATTTTTTTGGTCACAAGTTACACATTTAAACTAATGTGAGACCAAGCTTACTATTTTTTTGTATATGTTCTAGTTTATGTATAAACAACCGATGTTTTATGATGTGCTTTCTTGTCCAAAAGCGCCGACTTACTGATGGTCGGTCACCACACAGAACTTTCTGCCTTCTGGATGAGGCCGCCACTTTTCCAATACCCAGACAACTGCCAAGCACTCCTTTCAGTCGTGCTGTAATTCCTCTTGGCACTGTTGAGGGATTGGCTGGCAAGGGCAATAGCCCGTTTCATACGAGTGCTGGAAGCTCACATCTGCGATGACTGGCGCCGGGTGTCTGACACCCAAGGATGCCTGTGATTCCATCGCAGGCTTTCACACGATACAACACATTCTGGCTGCGAACGTCCCTCGTTTTGCAGTGTTTGCATCCGTGGGTGGCTACACGTGTATCGCTGGTACTACGATATTCTATGAACGATGACATTTATAGGGTACAATGTACCAGTGATTTTCCCTCACTGTAAAAAAATTCTGTAAAATAACAAGCTTTTCCCCTTTTAAAAACAAACAACGTATTTTAATTTTAACAGATTTTGGACGTAAAATTATGGTACTGTGTGTCCCTACCGGTAGTTTTCATGTTTTATAACGTCAATTTATACAAAGGATGTAAATTTACATGTACATGCACTTTGTAAAAATAATTGACATATTTGCTGTAAATATACAGCAACACATACAGAGAATCTACTGTTCTACTAAAATCTCATTAGGCCCTACGCAGCAAACAACTGACCAATCAAAACTAAATGTGTTTACAAAAAAGCCATGTTAAATTGCAGCGTTACAGCAACAGCAAACTGGGCATGCGTAAAGGCGATTTCACTACACAGTATCCCTGCAAAAATCGCATGGACACATTCACACGACCAATCTTGGTGATCGTCGCACGGATGTCGCATCGATGCGAAATTTTGGAGGAGGTCTCAATCCCCGTCACGAACTGCACGGGACCCATGCGATTTGGTGACAGGGAAATTTCACACGGCACAGAATGCGTGCGTTGGTGACATCGATGCGATTTCATCGCACGGGACCCGTGTTTCCAGCGCTCGTGTGAAATGGGCTAATGACCCGCTTTACTGGGCCATCAGACTGGAAGCGTACAGCCCCCAAGGCCGACATCACTGGCGTCGGTGTGCACTACATGTACATGTACATTCGTTCTGGTCTGGGTAGGCAAGAATTGGTTCGGTTGTTAGCAACTGCTTCAGGCAATCAAATGGCGACTGACGGGCGTCCGACTAGTGCAGTTCACTTCTTCCGTCGGAGTTGATGCAGTGGCTCTGCTACACTAGCATAATCTGGGATGAATTTATGAAACCATGACACCATTCCCAGGAATCTCTCCAGTTGTTTGACGGTGGTAGGTGCTGGGTAGGACAATATGGCCGACACCTTCTCGGGGTTGGGTTGAACACCATCTTCGTTTATAATATGAACCAAGTAGGACATCTCGTATGCAAAGTTGCACTTCTCCTGATTAATTGTCGGTCCAGAATTTCGCAGTGTCTCCAGTACCTCTCGCAAGTCGACAAGATGTTGCTGCAGGTTTGGCGAATAGACAACAATGTCATCTAAGTACACAGTACATACATGTAACATGAACGCCCAATGAGATGTGATGTAAATTAACATTCGTGTGACTAGGTTGCTCCGACGCGACAGTATCTCGGAAATCGTCAAGGAGGTCCAGCAATTGTTGATGCTCCTCTGCAGTGAGGGTAGGAATGGGAACTGTCGCTGCAGGGAATGGAGGTACCTCATCATTTTTGTATGCTACCTCTGCAGGAGTCGGCATGGTTGGTGGAACTCCAAGGATGGGGAATTGGACACGAGAAACCCCTCTCTGTCATCAATCCAATAGCAGTTCTGACCAAATTCGAGGATGAGGTTGACAGCTCGGACAAAGTCAATGCCCAACATGCCCAAGAGAATCAGGATGGGTAGCCTCGAAACTTGGTGCATCACAACATCAGCTTTTACCCCACCAACATCAACAGTTAATGTGACTGTTCCCATTGTGGACAACACCGTTCCATCCTGCATGGTGAGCGTCTCAACAGGGGATGAGTCGAGTGGGGTTGTCAGCAGTTTAGTGCAAACTTCATTGTTGATAAGTGATAATGTGGACCCAGTATCCACTAAGGCCATAAGTTGTCGTCAATAGTGGCTTCTACCAAACGGCCACATCCAGTGCATGACTGGGGGTCTTGTCGAGTTGAGTCCACCGCAGGTGATGGGTTATGTTGGTGAATAAAACTCACTCGGTTCGCCGGAACAGCTTTTGTTTTCGCCGGGGAAATAGGGGGTTTGGGTGGTGGGCGAGACAAGTCTGCCTTTGGCGGTTGGGCAGAGTGGGTACACTCGGATTCCTTTTGGCCAAGTTGGTTACATTTGTTATACAGGTTGCAATGAAGCTGAACTGGTCTGGTGGAAATGGTGGGGCGAGTTGTTGTTTTGGTACGGCCAGGAGTACATGTAGTTGTACAAAATGTAGGTCGGGGGTCAGGTTTGGGTTGGGGTCTGGTCTGAGACTGGAGATTGTTTGATCTGCGGTGTAGGAAGAGCTCCTCGGCCATTTGCTGCTTATGATGTTAATTTTGTCTCCCCCAGTTTGAGGCGGAGCTGTTCATTCCCTATGACAGAGAGGAACTGATCTGTCAAGACAAGGTTGAATGCTCGCTTTGTGTCTACATCATTCAGCTTTTCCCTTGGCAACTGAACCCATTTGTTGAAGTTCCACTCAAGTCGGTGAGCAAACTCTTCAAATGCCTCATCGGGTTTCTTCACATCTGTTTTGTATTTTAGCCGATAAGCCTCAGGGGTCAAGAGATAACGACGGTGAATGACCTCCACAATCTTGTCGTAATTCTGCTTCTGAGCCTTTCCGGGGATGAGATAAGGTTCCAACAGGTGTGGCCAATTCCGCTTTTGGTTTCTTGGCAGCAGTGGCTGGACGCTCAAAGGTAGCATGCCACATCATCATCGGTACCAAGCTTGTGAAAGTCGGGCAGTTTGGAGCCAACATTTTGGTGGATTCAGCCACAGCGGTTGCTAGTGTTTGGCACAGTTTTTCTGTGTCTTGGCGTCGGTTGGCCTCAAGTTCTGGAATGATTTTGAGTAGATCTAGGGACCAGGGAAACATTTCTCGTCTCGTTAAAATCTACAAACAATCTTTTGGATCTGAATCTGACAATCAAGTGTCGATTTTAGACAAGTCGATTCACACAATTCTTCGGAACATTATTGGGGCGAGGAAGAGGAGGAACTTGGAGCTCGTCCGTACATGTATGAGCCAGAAGGCGAGAGTAACAGCGAAAATACTGAAGACTCTGAATTGGACTCCGATGCAGAACTTGGTGAACGACTTGAAAACAACGATCGGTATGCTAAATAACCAAATACGACGGTATTTCGGTTCTACTGGAAAGAGGGGAAGACTGACACCATCCTTAATAGTGGTGTTGCTGAATCCAGCAGCAACACAACGACGCGGTATTATCGACGAAAAACATTCGCAAAACACTGAAAGCTTTTCACGACACAGCGAAAACACACAGTCGTACTTCCCCAATACGTCCGAGGACAATGCTTTGTGTTTCCTATTGTTCCTTTAATATAACCAATCCCCTTAGACTAAGCACGTATCCTTACGTTCGAGGACCGATTTCAACAAAGACTCTACGTTCGAGGACTGAAAGGTTTCTTTGTGTTTCCTTTCTTCTCTTGTCCTCGGAGATATATACAGTGCACGTACACACGTGCATGTCAATGCAACGCACACTCGGTGTACTGTACTACATGTAATGTACATGTACATGTCGAGTCATGGCTGACCATCCACCAGCCAGCCGGGTTCCCGGGATGACATCACAGCGGCGTTACCACTTGAGGGACGGGGCTCACCCCTCCCGACTTAACAAAATATATTTTAAAATGCTTAGGCGAAATAAAAAAAATACAAACACACAGTTGTGGTTTAAGAACTTTATTTCATCGATATACATGTACGCAATAAAAATTCCATTGCACCCACTCTTTAAGACAGTGGCCTTCTCAAACTTGAATGCAAGCATTGAATCTTTATCATTCCCTAGCATATTGTCAGACTCAATAGTACAGTACAGTAGGATACTTTTTTGGCTTTAACCCTAATAAATATTGTTGGGTCATTCCATAAATTTGGGTTCAGTTTATACATTCTTTAATGCCTTAATTCTTTTATAGCAAAGTACATGTACATGTACCTGTTAAACAAGTATACAAAATAATGATGATGGGAAATTACACAGGTCAGGTGTAACAGGCCCTAAAGCCTGGTTTTCCATATAATCGCAATGAACGCTGACAGCACGCAAGATGGCAAGTCGCAGACGTCGGGGCAGAGACGGTTCTGACGTCATTCGGCTGAAAATTTTCAACAAAATGGCGTCCGAATGCTTGAAAATATCTCACTGAAATGGCGTTTGTTGGTACTTCACACTTTTCTGAAAGCTGAACTGATATTTCATTTCGATAGATTTTAATTACGGGCAGCTATTTTACTTACTTTGATGCTCATATTTCTTGGTCAAATGATAAAATGGGTCAAATTTGTGGAACTCAAGCGGTGAGAGACATTGTTGAATGCACGGCATGCCAGTACGTGTATTTGAATGTGCCTACTCTCAGGACGCGACGGTGACAGTCGGCAAAGTTGAACTTGGTTGATCTTTGCCGACTGTCGCCGTCCATGTTGGGAAAGTCCCCGATGAAGCGTTTCCATTTATCGGCGTTGCATCGGGGACTCTTTGGCGACGCTGTCGGCGATTATAACGACTATATGGAAACCAGGATTAACAGGGACACCAAAAATATCACACTTTTGGACCCCAAATTTATAGATTGACCCTGTACTACATGTCGACTGTAGTAATGGTAGTGCAGTTTGCTGTTGCCTATTTGTGTGCAATGCTTGTAGTAATTTTAAATATTTGGTACATGTACATGTACGTAGTAATAATGTACATGTATGTACATGTAGTTTGTTGCTGGGGTTAGAGGGAAAATGTCTTATCGTCCTAGGCGGAAAGACAGCATGAACTACTGGTTTTCAGGGATCATACACTTTTTATCTTTGCCATCCAATTCATTGACACAAATATAATATGTGCCATTCTTAACAAGGGACCATTCAGAAGTCGCATTCCTCCGTTTTGAGCTACATGTACAGGTAAAAATCCATCAAGGGTCGACATTTTCGCTATTCATTTTATTGCTTAAAATGCTAGTTATGTAAAATAGAATCATACTGCGTTTTCATTTATTTATTTTTTTAGTAGAATAAAATGTTAAAAAAATATATTTTAGTAAGGTAACTCACTAATAATTACCGGAATTTGCGTTTAGTTTTCTTCATAAGATTCGTTATTTCTTTATTCGTGTACATCGCCATTTTAAATGCAATCATAAATGTAACAAACTTGGTATCAATTTAACACTTTTGATTTAATCTCTTCATTGGTTGGCCAATCTAACCGATATTTCCAAAAATAAACCAATGAGAGACACTTTTAGGAGATACCAAGGCTACCCCAATCGTGAGCCCTTGAGCGGTGCGGAAATTAAGGACAAACTTTATCGCTTGATTTCTGCAGTAGTGCTGGATCATTGAATAAAACTAAAATTATCATAACTTTTTTAATACTGCTCCGATTTTAATCATTTTTTCATCATTTTAAAGCTGATGATATGACTTTTCTGCATTTATTTTTGTTCAGACTCCTCTTCATGTGGCCGCTAAAGACGGGAAGGTGAAGATAGCCCACATGCTGGTGCAGTATGGGGCCGATCTGGAGAACCGCGACATCAAACGGTTGACATCTCTGGAACTGGCCAGAAACAACTACCAACAGGATTGCGTCAACTTCCTGCAGAATATGCAAGGTATGTTGGGAGTCGGGTGCGGGCTGTGAAACTTAACATATTAACTACATGTAGGGGTCTGCATACATGTACATGTATATGGGTAGTGCAGAATCGGGTACCCGATTGAAAGGAAACACGGGTACCCGGGTACCCGTTAAAGAAAGCCAATCCCAAAAATGAAATCTCAGAAACTGCTGTTCATTGTATGTAAAGGTCCGCACGTTTATAGCACTACGACATCGGTGCATCAATGCAGCAATATGCACGTGTGTACAGTGAGCTCTATGGCTTTACGGGTGTAAATTGCATTTTCGCAAGCATCATGTATACTCTGGTTTTCATTTTAAGAATTCCCCACAAATGACATTCAAAAACTTTATTTTTCATTGTCTGAGAAATTGTTGTATGTAATATGTTAATTCATCAGCTACGGGTTCCTGACATTAGCGGTTAGGTACACTCTGGTACCCTGTTGGAATGCACAGCCCTATACCCCAGACTGTGTGAAATTGGGATGCGATGCGTCTAAACATAAATCTGTCAAAATAATTGTATTTGAAGTTTCAGTCTGGGCCCATGTGCAATATGTGCTGCAGGAAATACCATCGAGCTAGTCATAATGCATCAGCCCTTCAGCACTTCCTCACTTCCAGAGAATTGCGTACTCAGTGAGGGTTTATCCCAAGACAAAAGGGAATACATTTACAACATGACTGTGACTCAGTCAGTCATGGCAGTAGACTGTCCCAGAGTTTCAGTCTGACCACACAGAGATAATTTGGACCAGCTCTATCTAGGCCCTCATTGCTGGTCATGTTGCCTTGGGTGAAATTGGGGACATGGTGGAATTTAAAGTGTGTTGAGGTTCACAGGGGAGGTTTTTGCCTGTGTTTTTTTTAGGTTTTATTATCAATTGATAATTTTTATATTTGGAAATCTGCTTTGTCCATTGGTAAGCCAGTTCAACAAGGTCAGAGGGGTTTGGGGTTATGATTTGAGCAAAACAGCCGAAGCTTAACTCAAGCACCCCAATGATTTCCCGCCGGCCTTCTAGAGTCAAAACTCTAGTCTTTGAAAAGAAAATTGGGGGTTATGTGGATTTTGTAGCAATTTTTTATTCTTTTATATTTTTTTATATTTTGTTTTTTTTGGGGGGGGTCCTGAGTTCTTTCAGTGCAGTGATTTGAGTATAAACGTCATTTTGTGGCAGTGACTCAAGTCAAGTTAAGTATAATAAACCAAAAATGGTTACTCAAGTCTGACTGTACATGTACATGTACATAATGTACATATGTAGTTTAATTCTGTGTATTCCGCACTGTGTACGGTACTAAAAAAACACACTATTGTGAATCATCCCTATTAACCTCTCGAATTCGGACGACGGATATAGCTTCAAAAGGACTACCTGGCCAGTTGGCGTCTATAGGTGCATTCCTGTGCATACTCAATCCATTCATGTTTCAACTATATTGTTCGTGAATGGAAGTGTAATGAATAGATGGAGCTTTTTAAACAAAGCTTTCATTCCCACAAGGGGGGGGGGGGTCTCCAAGTGTGATGAATAGACCACTCTATATACATGTAGTGTGGTGCCTATTGGCTGCGTTCAGAAATCGTTTGTTAAAACGGTAAAAGTTAAAACGGTCGCTCACCATGGGTGGCCGGTCGTAAAATTAAAACGCACCGAGCGTTCAGACATCGTTTAAAGTGTAGCGAGTTCAACTCGCAGTGGTTTTATCTCCGCTTTGAGGTCACGTAGAACTTCCGCTCATTTACATAAAGCGCGCGCTAGTTCGTGTGTACATCATAAAATTGTGTCTATGAGATGCGTAGGTGCGTACGCATATGGGAGTTTTGTGGAAACTTGAGCAAGCAATTTCTCATCTTGGGAATTCCCTTGTGGTTGAGCATGTGTGGACTGAAAGACCGTACCTTCATTTGATTGGCAAGTTGGTCTTATTTTCCATTTCCCACGACCCCTTCACGTGATATTTTATACAAATGTAAAGCGAAGTCGTGAACAGGGCTACTGCATATGCATACTCGCACGTTGGCAATGGGCGTAGTTTGAATGACATTATATTTTAATGTTCAGACATGTGGATCGGCAAAAGATCGGAAACATTTCTGGAAAATATTCAAAATATTCCTGTAAATTTTGTTGCTATGAATTTTGCAATGTTCCAACTTTTAAGCTAATACCCCCTGTTCAAAAAATTTAGAGCAGTAGCGTCGCGACACCAAACGGTTCCAGGACTTGTACGCGCATGCATCTTTTTTATGAATGACCTGGTACTTCGCGGGCGATTGGGAATGCAGTGGTAATTTTGTTTACCAGTGATCACAGCAGCGATTACATGACTCGTCAAATTATGGAAAGCACATGATGTAGGCCTTATTCCGAAACGATTATTAAGCTGCAAAATGTTGATCATACACGTAAACAAAATACACAATTGAAAATCTTAGGAAAAAAACACATATTTAGCGACTATTTTGATGGAAATGCTAGGTACATGTATTTTCAGCGTACCCTCAATGTTTTCAACTGTTTTTCTGTTGATAGCGCCGCAAAGGTGAGGTCTGATTTTGATTTTGCAAGTTTTCCGTGGGGAAAAATTAAATGTCGAACATTATTTCTTTTTGGCCCAAAATTACATGCATTACTGTCAACAACATGGCGCTGTCACGAGAGATTCTTGTTCGAATAATTATCGCGATTCAGCAAACAGTCGTTTCCAAAAACCATGGTGCAATGGTGAACAGTTTTATAGAAAAAAAATCAACAACCGCTTTAAAAAATGCAAAGATTGCCCACGCTAGCGCTGCGTATTTTGGCGTGTCGCGTTCATATGTGCATGCTGTGTATATATAGGACATGCACTGACAACCACGATTGTTTACACAGCAAAAGGCGTGCCACAAAAGGTGTTACGTAACACCAGGTCAACCGCGCTGGCTAAAACAGGAAGCGTTTTAGCTAAAACCGTTCAGACATCGTTTTAAAAGATAAAACTGTTCTGGTTTTAGCTAAACCCTCCCTCCGAGGTGTTTTAAATCACCGTTTTACAATGTTTTAGCGGCGAGATAAAACTGATTCGGTGCAACTGTAAAAGCGTTCAGACACCGTTTTAGCTAAAACTTTTAACCAAATCGAGTTCAACTAGTGTTTTAAGGGAATTTAAAACGGTGTCTGAACGTAGCCGCAGATAACATTTATGCTTGGCTGCACAGCCCGTTCTTGGCATACCAGCACGGACACATGGGGTTAAACTTGCCTTGTGGTAGCTTTGTTGACTATAAACAAGCATTGCCTCTAAAAATACAAAAGGTACAATGTAGCGTGACATCTCCCGGCCAGCTTGGACAGCATGTCTTTCCTCAGTGGCTGCTTGACCTGCCTAAAACGCTGACGACACAGCCTGATGACTATGGGTACCAAAATTGCAAGACATGTCATGCATCTGTGCGCTCGACACTGCGTTTGTGTTCGACCTGTGTCGGACCAAACAATGCGATGATGCTATCAAACAGGCCTATTACATGTATTAAACCCTTGAGCACGGTATTTTACGGGAGACGTCGGTTCTGGCAGCCAAATCGAACCGCTACAATGTGTTTGTGCAGTCAAGCATGACATACACAATAATCCAACAATGGATTGAAACTGCACAAACGGCGGCCAGTGGCATCATCCGGCCTGGTGACACCGTTTTTTTTGCACCCTATGGCGTCATCCGTACGCAAGGGGTTAAGTAGCTGTTTCCACTTCACTCACCACAGACAGCATGAAGAATGCAGTCCTTGGGTGGTGACAGCTCCCTCTCTGCCGGACAGGTATTGCGTTAAGGTGCTGAAAGTAGAGGATCTGATTTAAATATTAATACAAATAACAACTGGACAGCCATCCAAAAAAGGTCGGTCTTGTTGGGTTGAGATAATGCCCCATGGCTCTCGGGTAATTCCGTGTCTTTCCCCCTTTTGGATGAAATTTGAAACGGCCAAAAATGAGGACCCAATTATTTTTCACTTTCGGTTGACCCCACAGCTACAGGTTCCTTGTGAAAATAATGTGAATCCCAGTAAAAAGAACCATGAATCTACTGCCTGTCCTCATATTAACAAAATCCGCAGTCCAGTATCCAGACTAACCATGTGTGGGCATTAACCCTAGCCCTGTTAAAATTAAATCCAACAATTTTAAAACCCTAACCCCCCCTAATGGTTCACCAGGACTACGCTGCTATTAACAGTCCAACGGTGACTCATGAGTTTCATGCTCAATCCAACGCAGTCCAACACAGTCCAACAGGCCAAGTTGCTGGGTAACTAAAAATTGCTAACTCCAACAGAATCCAAGTGTGACAACAAGTTACTTGTGACCATCTTTATGAAAGGACCTGTGAAAGGAATTGCATGGACCCGAAACCATTTTGCTTCCCAATAACGGCACAGAATGGACTTGTTATAGCTGTTTCACGGAATGTTCTGCAGGGATGTGAAAATTTCCACCAGGGGTGTGCATCGGAACAATTCCAGTACCCGTAAAACTTTTACATTATCGCATAGTACAATGTACATCCCAGACAATGAAAAAGGAAAGGTTTTGAATGTTATTTGTCGGAAATTTTCAAAATTAAAACCTGACTACATTGGAAACCAGCACAGATTTCACGTTGATAATGCTCACGAAAGCTGAAATGGAATTTACCGGTCATGGTTTTGTAGTCTGGGTATGGATAAGAGCCTCGATGAGACATAATAGCGTGCGTCATTCCACAATTGTACTAAAGCTTCCAGACAACCGTCTTTTGTGATATGCTGGCGCATGCACGTGCCGGCACACGCAAAGCTTAAAGGCAGAGTAGTGATCATACTGGACAAACATGAGACTTTTCAGACTTTTGTCTGAAATCAGACCTTTTTGAATCTCGGAGAAAGACATTAATACAGCTTCCGGGATTGGAAGTTTTGGGTTGGGTTTCTTTATACCCGTATTTTTTCAATCGGGTACCCAGTTCTTTTACTACATGTACCCGTAAATGCACACTGCCTAATTGGGTTATTTTCAGTACAGATGTACCTCTGGGAGGAATTTTTCAGGGGCTGTTCATCCGAAATGGCAACTGGGTACCCCTACCTGACAGCTACATGTATAATGTCAGGAACCGGTTCCAGATTGTGGGATCGAGTACCCGTAGCCGAATTAACAGGTTACGTACATGTAGTAATTTCCCAGACAATGAAAAAGGTTTTTGAATGTCATTTGTGGGAAATTTTCAAAAAGAAAACCAGGTTGCATGGATAAACAAACCAGGTTAACGTTTATGATGCTTGTGAAAATGCAATTTACACGGTATACATGTAGAGCTCACTGTACACATTTGGGTTTTGCTGCATTAGTGCACCGGTATGGTAGTATTAAAGGTAGTATGGGCTCCGTGCGTCACCAAAAGAGGGCGCTGTCCACATGGCAACCACACTTCCATGGGGAGTACGTCGCTGGTATTACGCACTGCGCTCCTTGTTCATTTGATACTCGTATACCGGTGGGATTGCTTTGTCTGTTTGCCGACTCTCGATAATTGCTTTTTCAATATGAATATCATAGCGGGAACCAGACACTAAAATTGAAGTCAGGTAAGATGGCGTCGATATTGACCCCCCCAACTCGCCTTTTCTTTCCGCTGAGGGGGTAGTTGTGCACGGAGCGAATACAACATTTGCTTTTGCTGTAATTTTCAGAAATAAATGGATTTGGGGGTTAGTATTTTATAGTGTGCAAGCAAATATTGTAACACTGACCTGTTTGAAGTTTTGTGTGACCCTATAGTCCATGGGCCAGAGGCCAAAATTTCACTGATTGGTACCACCCGAGGTGGCAAAATCTAATAACATTTTTTTGAAAGGTCTATGTCTAAGGATGATAAATTGATGTAATAGCAATCCCAGGGTGGTAGCTTAGTAGTAGTAAATGCCCACTTTTTAAGCCCAGTCAGAATGAGCTTACATGTACTGCATAAATCCTTAACAGTTAGGTTAGGATACAGTTGATTAATTCGTAATTACACCATTATGCTTTGATAGATGAAACTTGGTCAAATTATTGTTTAGCTATAGGTTTTTAAAATGACGTCACGTAAAAATATATATTACATCTAGAGGGCGCTGTTCGTAGACGTATTTTATGTACTCGTACATTACACAAGTTTTTCAGATAGCTAAACATTGTTTTAAACATTAATGTTTTGTTTGTGTCCCCCGTGAAACAAACCAAACTTAATTAATAGTTCAAAAGTGTTGGTTTAGGTCTGTTTTAACTATTTAGAAAGTAAAATTTGTAAAAATTGCCATTATAGCACCTGTCAGAGTAACATAAACTGCCTGTATATCATTCATATAGTATTCATAATTATATTAGCATCATGTGTACATGTAGGTTTTATCGCCTATATCTCAAATATGCTTTCAAAGATATAGATGATGAACTTCACATAATGACACAATATATTGTGATGGCAAATGTCTATAGAGGGCGCTATACTTTAATGAGTATTACTTAGATGTAATTAATAAGTCATATCATTAGCCATGTGTCAATGTGCACGTATATGACACTAAATAGAAGCAAATTTTATGACCACACAACATCCTGTTTACATCAATAGTGACAAAATAACCTGCTCTTCAGTGGTACATATTGTCAGCTGCATGGCAAGGCAAATTGTATATGAAAAGTGAAAGCTACAATGTACAGTGAAGGGTTACTAAAATATTGAAAGTTGGCAACAAAGCATTTAGCTTTAGGGTTAAAAAAAAAAAAAAAAAAAAAAAAAAAAAAAATTTCTGTGTATTGGCTGCCTGTCCACTCACGTTACTCATCATCGTCATCGGAATCATCTAGTTCACCTTCAGCATCCAATTCATCCTCCACTTCCTTCTGGTTTGTGCATGTCTGGAGTTTACACAAATCTGTGTACTTCAGTCCATTTGCAAGACATGTGCAGTTTGGTAGCTTGCAAAAGCGCACACTTGCAGGACATCAGTTCCAACACAGCTCATCACGTAGTTGGTTGACCTGAGAGGTGCGGCTGGCAGGAGCTTACATTTATCAAGTAAACCTCTGCATCTCACCAAAGAGTTCCTGTGATACTTCACAAGAGCATCCAAGCTCACCAAACGCCTCTTGGTAAGTCTGATCTGTTTTTAACAGCTTCAGGTCAGTCTATCTTGATCGGCGGGTTCTACAGTTCACTAAATGCAATATCCTTGCCTATTGGAAGACTCGATGAATCTTTAAATAAGATCAATGACAACTGTTGGTCACCATTCATCATCGTTGGTGGTCACTTTAATGTACCAGGTATTGAATGGAGTGATACCACTTCTGCCTCTGGAGGAAATTTTCAGCAAACTCTTATAAATGTCATCAATGACAACCATCTGTCCCAACTTGTTACATTTCCGACTAGACGTGACACCAATGGTACTGAGAACACTTTAGATCTACTATTGATGAGCTATTAATCGCTGATATCTGATGTGCAGCCCTATGCTGGACTTAGTGATTACTGCGTCATTAAGGCTAAGCTTGCTACAAAGAGCTGTTCTTAGCCAAAAGCCACCCCGTAGAGTTCCCTTGTGGAAGAAAGTGGACGAACAAGACTTCAAAGAAAAAGCTGCTGTTCTTCAAAATGATTACTTTGATAGAAATCCCTCCAACTGCTCTGTTGAGGAGAACTGGACTTGGTTTCGTGATTCCATCTGTAGCCTTGTCTCTTCGAATGTTCCTCATAAAGTATTTAGGGGTCGTAACCGCACCCCGTGGTTTTCAACAAAAATCGGAAGACTGCATTAAAAAAAGAAAAATTCTTCAACAAAGCAAAAGTCTGGGTCCAGCTCTGACTGGGAAAAATTTACAAAAGTCCGGAAATCAGTTGAGAAAGTTATTAGAAGTGCCCGCAGACACCATGTCAACAACATACTTGAATCTGAAAATCCCAAGGACTTCTGGCGGTGGTATACGATCAAGAAGGAAGGATAACACTGGAGTCAAAACACTGAAAGTGGATGGGAAGTTGCATTCTGAAGATCAAGCGAAAGCAAAAGCTCTCTCCAAACAGTTTGAGAGTGTCTTCACTCATGAAGATAGCAGTCCAGATAAACTATACCTTCTATGCCATCAAGTCCATATCCAGATATGACTGCCATCACTGTTACATTTGTACGTGTGTAAAGAAGTTGCTACAAAATATTGATGTCTAAAAAAAAAAAAGCCATCGGCCCAGACCAGGTGCCAAATTTAGCTCTGAAGATACATTGTAGCTGCTGGCCAGATTTCACCTATACTCTGCCACATATTCCAACAGTACATGTAACTTGATTCTGGGGATCTACCATTAGATTGGAGAAGGGCAAACATTACCCCGATTTATAGAAAAGGACCAACAACAGACCCAGCTAACTACAGACCAGTGTCTTTAACATGTGTTTGTTGCAAACTTCTTGAGCATATAATTGATAGTAGCCTCGTGAAACATTTTTCTGAGTGGAACATCCTTTTAGACAATCAACATGCCTTCAGAAAAGCTAGATCTTGTGAAACACAACTAATTTTGACAACCCACGACCTCGCAAAAAACTTGGTAGGCCACACCATCGCTTGCTTGTAAAACTGGACGACTATGGAATTCGTTCTGACACCAAAAAATGGATTGCCATCTTCCTCACCAAAAGGTTCCAACGTATCGTAAATGGTAGAAAATCCAACTGGATCTCTGTTCTCAGTGGTGCTCCTCAAGGGACAGTTCTTGGACCCCGATCTCTTCCTCCTTCACATCAATGATATTCATCAAAAAGTCTCCATTACCACCCGTTTATTTGCCGACGATTGTCTGGTGTATAGATCCATCCAGAAACCAGACGACGTCCTCGTACTTCAAAAAGATCTTGATACCATGGTAAACTGGGCTGAGACCTGGGGAATGATATTTAATCCCAAGAAATGTACAACCATGCGCATCACTAGAAACAGATCACCAGGAACTACATCTTACAGCATGATGGGAGTTCAGCTAGATGAAATGGACAAGTGTCAGTATTTGGGAATATTCCTCCAAAAAGACCTCCTGTGGAACAAGCAAGTCCAGCATGCATCTGCCAGGGCTACAAAAATCCTTAATTTCATCAAAAGAAATTTTCATCATACTTCATCCTCCATTAAAGAGAGACTGTACCTTACCCTTGTTCGACCTCATCTTGACTACGCTACGGTAGCGTGGGACCCTCACACTTCAAAGAACATTAAAGAATTAGAAAAAAGTCCAGAAGAGAGCAGCAAGGTTCGTTTCAAACACCTATGGACGTGACACTAGCATCTCTGCTATCATTAAAGATCTTGATTGGACACCCTTGGAAGAAAGAAGAAAACGGTATCGCATCTTTTTAAAAATTCTGAATGGATTAATGGACATTGATCATACCGAATACATCACCCCAAAAACTGGAAGATCACAACGAGGACACAATAGACAGTTCCAACTTCACCAGTGGCGTATCCATTGCGACGGCTTTAAGACGGTTCAGACGTTGTTTGCCCTCCCTGGCACAAAAAGCTGGATACGCTACTGAACTTCACCAGGCCAGGACTGACACATATGCTTCTTCATTTTTTCCAAGAACACTGAAAAATTGGCACTCACCAACCCAGACTCCT
The DNA here is from genome assembly GCA_037893225.1 of Hippasteria phrygiana. Classification (NCBI taxonomy): domain Eukaryota; kingdom Metazoa; phylum Echinodermata; class Asteroidea; order Valvatida; family Goniasteridae; genus Hippasteria; species Hippasteria phrygiana. Next base: position 1,814,402 of record JAZGUH010000845.1, on the reverse strand, counting down.
TTAAGAATGCTCTTTGCGACAAAACTTAAATTCCCCAGATGGAATGTTTTGAAGGATACCAACCAAGTACCAAGTAAGTAGTAAGTAATGCATTTAACTTTCCACGGCCTGCAAAAGCACTTACAGTATCGCAACCTGTCTTTGCATGAAACCCAACCAGGGCTTTACAAACACTGCTCCCAATTGATAATGCCAGTTTGAGAATGTCGATGAATCTCGTTCGGTTCATATGGGCAAGTTGGGAGATGTATATAAAAAACAGTTGTCGAATTTCAAGCAAGTACTAACAGGCACTACACAACAGTGTATCTGTTGATTTACATAGTTCAGCGGAAAGCACTGAAATAGTGCATATTTGGGTCATTCCATGAAGTTGAGACACAATGTGTGACATATTGGTAAAGATTTTAAATTGGTGTGAAATAAATTTGTTACACCACATGTAATTCTATACAATTATTTCATCATAGGTTAGATTCATTGTGACATAATATTTAGTTTAGGGTCCTCTCTCTTGAGTTTCACATGAACTCCCATAGACTTACTTTGGATAAATCAACGATGTAACAAGGGACACGGTGTCCCGGTTACATCTTAGTTTATGTTGCTCATAATTCATAAATAATCATGTTAAAGCATCCAAATCTGTATGTGGTAGTTAGAAAATGTTATCCTTTTACATACCCATCAAATACAGTTGGCTAAAACATTTGATGTAATAATTGATTTGGCAAGCCTGCAAGGATGTAACATGGGACACCGCTCCATCAAGGGTGGCAAACTAACACATGACACCAATTTAGGGGGTCTTTTTTATGTTTTTAAAAAGAGGTACTCCAAGTCTTTATCATGTTGCATGGACATTTCACATACTGCTTACAGATAAATTATGGAAGAAAGTTCCCAAAATTGTTAGGATGTAACGTGGGACACCACCGTTACATCCTAGTCAATTTTTCCCCAATTTTGAAAAGGCAGTCCAATATATTGACTCTACAAGTTAATTTTATTAAAACGGTAATCACACAAAAGAAATTTAATTCAGACTTCATTTGATGAAAAGTAAGAAAGCTAGACATGCAAGCAGGATGTAACAAAATTTAACAGAGTGGGACACCATCCGTTACCTCTCTAACCACAGATTTGTTAGCCATATAACAGAAAAGATGTAAGAGATACTGAAAATATGATTTGTTGTTAAGTTACATGCAGTTTTTGCTAACTGCTCATGTAAAAGAAAATAAAATAGTTAATTGTTTAAACCTCTGAACCCTATTTGTATTTTGTAAGTTTTTATGTCACAAAATTACCCCATAATTTAGCCCGGGACACCATCACACTTGGTGAAAAAACATAAATATATCTCAAATAATGCCCTCATGTTTTGTATCATTCGAAAGCCTTCCTTTTACTCTTCAAGTTCATATCATAATCACCATTAAAGTCAGTTTAGTTTAAACAAGAAAAACAATTACATAATCAAAGAATGCCAAAATGTGTGTGTGTCTCAATTTCATGGAATAACCCATTTATAAGTTGTCAAGCCAGAGTACTGTAACATACCACCCCCCCCCCCCCCCCCCCCCCCCCCCCCCCCCCCCCCCCGGAAACAATTTATTGCAACAATCAACATGCACTACTGGCATAAGTTTTATTGTTCACCAACTGCCTGTCTTTATTTTATTGCCATACATCACGTGCAATAACAGCGTAATTAATATTAGCCCAACCCATATGCTACATGTAGAATGCTATTATAATGTAACTTAATGGCAAAACACAAAACTAAGATAAAAATAGACTAAGCTACTCATTTGGAGATGCTATCACATGTTTTTGCACTTAGGTCGATCCTACAAAGCATTTGGCACCCGTAATGTTTTGCCACCTTAGGTGGTACCGATATCTGGTCTGGCATATGGACTACTACTTTAGACATAACAGAGCAATTTATAGAGTCAGAGAATTATCGGGTCGGGGAACTGGATAAGGGTGGGAATTTACGTATAATTTAATAAACATTTAGCAAAACTTTCCCGTAGCATTTAAACGTCTAGTCGACAATTGCAAAAAGGCTGCCGCCTATCCCAGTATTTGTGTAGGACGTAGGAGAGGTGCCGTCCGCGCCGAGCATTGATCTCAGCCCAGCGGCGTATTGAAAACATCAAACACATACAATTGTATACACTGTAGTACTAAAGGCATTCCTATTTCTTTATAAATTAAATAAATTTACAAAGATCCTGGATTCTTTGTAAAAAAAAACCGGGAATGTAGATTGCGTCAATACAAGGTCCCATTTTTTTTAAATTTGAGTTCCGTTTAAACGTTTGGGAAAATTTCTAAACAGATTTGGATTTGTCCTTCTTTAAATGTTTAAACGTCCCATCCTTAGAACTGGACTATTTCCAATGATTGTCGGCTGACAATCGTTTGAAAATGATATAAATTTTCACTATGCTTTAAAACGTCAGCACACCGGGTGCCATGATTTCACACTGAGGATGCTTGAGACTGCTACATGAATTGACTTAGTCTAGTGCGGTATTTCGTAATAATTCACTTTGCAAATGTTGTATACTCCCTTTAGTGGAACTTTAAGGACAATATGAACAAGTATTTCCGAGATTAAATTGTTGGGACTGGCTTTCTTTCTCGGGTACCCTGGTACCCGTGCTTTTTTAAACTCAAGTACCATATGAATATCCGACTCCCATGAAAATCGGACTCCTTTTCCCTATTATTGGTAACTCTCTCCACATTCCTAATTATTTTTACTTAGGCATGCGCAATGCTACAAATGAGCCTGTATTTCATAGTGACTCATTCATGCTACACCGGTTCCCGTACTATACGTGAACGTCCACCCCTAAAATTTTGGAGGCCTCACTCGATGACTTCCTCTGATAGTTCCGTTGGGTTTTGGAAGTGCTTCCATGTGGAAATATTGTTGGTGCTCTCTATTAACCCCTTGCCACCGGTTGACACAAATATGTGCAGATTGAAAATTACCACCTGGCCGGGTGACGCCTATACACGTCAATTTCTGCATTTTCAATCCATTATTGGGGTATTGTGTACGTTATGCTTGGCTGCAAAAGCCTCTTGTTTCCGTTTTGATTGGCTGCATAAGCCGGCCTGGCGCCCATGTGAAATCCGGTGTCAAGGGGTTAAGTGAGCAAATAAAATAGATTAAACCCTTTGCTTACCAATGTCGAGTTTACTCATGGAGTGCCATGCATTGGTTCATGTGACAAACAACTTTCCTGTTTGATAAAGTGGGCCAGAAGAGAAAACAGCCAGAACTTTGCTATTTTAGCAGATGACAAGTTTTCATTTTTCATATGAAAGAGAAATTTTCATGGAGCAAACTTTACACACATTTTCCTTTTCAATCAATTCTTGAGAGTGAAATCTTTGGTTGAAAATGCAGCCATTCAACACTTGAAGCAGTCAGCTGCTTTTTCTGCGTGGTTTTACGCTTGACTGAACAAAGAATGTGCTACTGGGGTAAGATAAGCCAATAAACAATGTGGTAAGGAAAGGTTGAATCATTTTTATAGTGGAAGTGTAATTTATGAGGCAATAAACGTGCCATAAGCCTAGCTTGGCACTTCACAGTAAATTATCCTGACCGAAAAGTACAGTACTATGCAATTGAAAGTTCACATTGAAAGGGTAATTTCTCTTCGCATTTGTTCTCTTAACTGTAAATTCATTTTCATCTCACAAAAGGGAAAACAATTTCATCATTTTTCCCCAAGTGGGGAAGCATGTTGAAGTGGGGAAAAACACCCGCCCTCAAATTGTTTTTTACCAATTTTATGAAATTACTAATTAAATTCAGCTAATTAAATGGTTGACATTGGAAAGAGGAATCTATCAAACCGAACCACTTTAATGTTACTTTTAACTCTTCTATGGTTTGACCTTTCAAAACCTTTCAAAATCTGCTTGTTGGCAAGATGGCTAAAAAATCATTATGAACCTTTTAAAACACTCCAGAATTTGTTGCTACTGCACTACCACACCTTTCAATACCCTTTGAAAGGTATTGAAACGTAGAACAATTGGGCTATGGTATACCAGTTTGTTTAGAGAGTTGTTTCACCTTTCAAAACCTTTCATAGGTCTCTTTTATCAGACAGTTTTTTCACCTTTCAAAACCCTTCAGTCCAGCAAACTTGAAAGGTTTTGAAATGTCTGACAATTCTATGGCAACTGCACTGTACATAGGAGGGTTGTTAAAGGACATTTTAACCCCTTGAGTATGTTTTTTTACGGGAGACGTCGGGGTGCTGCCGCGGCTCTGGCAGCCCTGGCAGCCAAGTGAAACTGCCACAATGTGTTTGTGCAGTCAAGCGTAACACAATAATCCAACAATGGATTGAAACTGCACAAACAGGTCAATGGCATAATCCGGCCTGGTGGCACTGTTTTTTTTTGCGCCATGTGGCGTCATCCGTACGCAAGGGGTTAAATTACCATGGTGTCAATCCGCAGACTGGTACACATTGTTACTTTTTCTTTATATAGCACCAAGCCTTAATTGTCTACGGTTTCCCATGGCAACCTATTTTAATCCCTAGGGACATTGGTTTCACATGACCAGTCCCTCCCATGTGCTGGAACCACTCCAGTTTTCCCAACATGTATTGCAATTGAAAGTTAACCTGTGAATAGGAATGGGAAATGTTGTGAAAAGAAATTCCATTCACATTCACATTTCTCACACCATGCACACAATCCCCCCTTTCCCTCCCCCCTACGAATTCAAGTGGGAAAATGTATTCCCACTTATGTGAAAAGGCGTGAAAATGTTTTCCCACTTGTGTGAAAAGGTGTGAAAATGTTTTCCCACTTTGGGAATTTTTTTTCCACATTTTGTGAAATGAAAATGAAAACCCTGGGAAGAGAAAGTGTGAAGAGAAATTCCCATTTTGAGGTTAACTTTCAATTGCAATGTACTGTACATAGTACGAGGTACATGTACATGTTCCGATTTAGAAACTATCTATGCCTTTTCACACTACAAAACATCTCTGTGTTGTACCCCGGTTCGACATGTGTTGACTTTTCACACAACATTTTCAACACGGCACTGACCCGTGTAGAGCGCTCAACCCGGGTTGAAACTAACTCTGCTCGGGAGGTGGGTTGAGAGCTCTCGACCCGTGTAGAGAAGTTCAACTGGCGTTGAAAACACCTCTGGGTTGAGTTCGACCCGTGTAACCGCGTTGAGTAGTGTGAAAAGGTAGCGTAATTGACCCGTGTTGAAATTTTTTAAAAGTCTACACGGGTCCAACCCGTGTAGATTTCGACACGGGTCGAATGTACATAGCGTGAAAACGCCTTTTCACTGTAGTCTCATTTCTGACACCATGTAAGTACGTCTACACTGAAAGTTTTTAGGGAGCTTCCACAGGAAGTTTGCGTGCGACCAAGGCCTTCCAGCACAAAATGGCAGCACAAAATCCCCAAAAGCCTTTACCCAATCCCCACTGAAAAAAACCTGGCTATGCCACTGATGAAAGGTAGCCAAGTGCTGTGAGACTGGGTACATGTACTCAAGGGAAAATTGCCAAAAAGTTGTTAAAAAGTTACTTGCAAGTGGAAAAAAAGGGAAGAGAAAAATAACAGACTAGAAAATACACAATTGAATACATTTACCAATTCACTTTAATAAAGAAAAAGAAACTACAGTGCAGTTCAAAACAACCAATTCCCCCCCCCCCCCCCCAGTTTTCCAATAACAGCACAGACCGGACTCATTTTAGCCGATTCACCGAATGTTGTACATGGACGTGACTTTCCACCATTGGGTCATTTTCAGTACAGATGTACATGTGGAAATATTTTGCACATAAATTTTTGAGGCCTCACTCAATGATTTTTGCAAGTGCTTCCTTGTGGCAATACTTTCGGTAATAATAGTTTAATCGTTGAGTGAAAATGTAATTGATAAGGCAATAAAAGTGTCATAATCGGGATAATTTTCCCTGCTTGGCACTTCTCAGTAAATTACTGTGATCTGAAATAAAACAAGTACAGTGGAATCTCTCTTCACATTTTGTTCTCTTCACTGTAAATTCATTTTCATGTCACTAAAGGGGAAAATGTGTATACATCAAAAGTGGGAAAATATTTTCTCAAATCGGGGGGAAAACAATTTCCCCAATTTTCGCACTTTCGTGGAATTTTTTTTTCCCAAGTAGGAAAGCATGTTGAAGTGAGAAAAACAATAACTGGTGGACATTGCAAAGAGGAGTCTATCAAACCCAACAATGTTAATGTCCCATTTCAACTACATTACAAATACTTACAGTACAAATTGTTTTTAGAATTTGGACTCATTCAATTGTAGTACATACAGTATGGTGGAGATAGCAAGAATACATGTACCGGTATGTATTTTATCAAACCAAACTATATTGTACATGTACATGTATGGTAATGTCCCAATGAAAGTACATGTACATGTATGTACATATACATACACTTTAAATTACCATGTGGTGTCAACCCAGACTGGTACACAATGTTACCTTTTATTTATAGAGCACCAAGCCTTTATTGTCTATACATGTACAATGTACATGTAGTTTCCCATGGCAACCTATTTTAATCCCTGCGTAAGTTGCTTTCCTATGACCGGTCCCCTCCCATGTGTTGGATCTACATGTACTGCAAGTTTCCAACAAGTACACTTAGGTGTGTATCCACCGTCGAACGTGGACGTCCTATTGTTCCCTCTTTTGTTTGTACTTCAACTTTTTTGGAAGACTCCCATAGGTTTTGTACACAATCTCAATCGCGGACGTATTTTGGGAATCACGGACGATATTGTTCCCTTTGTTATACGTCCACGTTTGTATCTTTTATGGGAGAACAAATGCATTGTACCAGGTTCATGTTTATGTGTATATACATTCACTGTAGTCTATTTTTAACACCATGGAAAGAACTGCAGGAAATAAATTGACATCTCGGGCGCATTTTTGTACACAGAAAGTTTTTAGGGAGCTTCCACAGGAAGTTGTTATTGCGCATACATGTACGTGACTTGGCAGCACAAAATGAGTGTAAAGTCGCACTAATGGCTTCCTGAGTTACATGCAGAAAAAAAACATTAACTGAAAAGTCAGTTTTATTTTAACAGCTGTATTTTGAAAAACCCTATTTCTATCATATCCCGGAGTTTTTAAACCGAATCTCTTCTCGAAATATATTTTGGGACGATTTTTTTCTTTTTTTAAAAGTCGGGTTAAAGTGTGCACAGATCAGTCTTTGAGTTTCATTTTCTCAAAACAAGGGGTCAAGATGCTGATAACTCTAAAAGGTTGTCCTGGGGGATAGGAATGAGATACCACAACACACAATGTATCAAATTAAAGCTTTTAACCCATACTTTATAATAATTTTGATTTTCAAATTTTGCTACTTTACGCCCATTTCGTGGGAACAGGTCACACATGTATGTACTGGTATTTGTTCCTGATTTTTTCCAGTTCATGTTCTCTGATAGTTGTGATGCACGCAGGATGAGTCAGTGGTATTTTAAGCGTACATTGGTTGTGCGCATGAGCAGGACCACCAAGCACCCATACAGGAAATTCCCAGTCTCTGCTGTACTTTATTTCCAAAACACCTGAAATCAAGGAAAATGTTGTCATGTACGGTATTATTTAATGGTGAAGCTCAACTATCGCTTTTCCCGGGGCAGTCCCTGATAAATTTCATTCTGTCCTGGACTGTCCCTAGATATTTCTTCATCATGCAGGTGTACATGTACACACAGTTGTACTTTCCCAATACTCTCCGTTTCCTATTGTTCCTTTAAATTAATTAATATAACCCAACCCCATAGACTATACATTGCATAAGCACATATTTTTACGTCCGACTCCTGAGGACAAGAAAGATTCCTTTGTATTTTCTTTCTCCTCGTCCTCGAATGTATATATGCAGTACATGCACAATGAAACTAGGCAAAATTTGAACAGTGCCATGGCATGGTTGACAGAAGCTGCATGTTAATTGTTGTACAGTTTCCAAATGACAGAATTTCAAGTACATTGTACTTTGATGAAGGCACCTTCCTCTTCGAGGTCATCGAAAGCATCTTGATCAGTTTTGTGGCTTTGTCTCTGGGAATTCCCGATTTTACTGTGAGCCATGTGTATACTGTACATATACAATGTATGTACGAGTTGCCCTTGTTTTATGTACTTTAGTTTTATTCTGTATATTCCTGTGTGTGCGTGCTATGGGAGACTGGAATTTCCAGTTTCATAATCCCACCATTTGTGGAAAGTGAAACTGGTGGCTTGCTTCCAGTCACGTACATTTACCTACACTGCAGGTTTCTCGTGTGGTGGTATTAGAACAGTTTGGTCATTTCCTCTTTAATTACACTTAAAAGCCGTAGCGATAATGCTATAGCCTTTATAAGGTTTGAGTGCTAGAGCTTAACTCGCTGTTGTTTGCCTGGGAATGCACCAAACACTGCGTGCTAAATGAATTTTTATTTTCCGAACCTGTGCAGTGTCTGACATAAAAGTATCGTTCTCAGAACCAAGTGCCGTACTTGTGCCTGTACCTTGCACCTGTACCTTGCACATGACGCTGCTGAACAAAATGCCGATGTGTAGAATGTCATTGTAAAGTTGCACGTACACGTTGTACTTTGAGAAGATAAGCCTTATTCTACATGTATGTATGTACGAAGACACAGCTGAGGCAGGGGAATCAAAAAGCTGGTGACATTTGTGAAGTTTGGTCCTGATTGTCGGGAACTTTTTCCGAACGAGACAGAGAACTTGTAAATTACCCAGGACGCACTTCCTGTGCCAACGGTTGCATCTATAGGACTGCACCGGAACACAGCCCCCGAAAAGTGTAGAGTCAACATTAACACCGATATCAAAGCATGTACATGTAGACACAAACATGTAGCCCAAACTTGAGACATGATAGTGCACATGATACTTTAGGCCTACGTATATATGATGAAGACTTACATTTCTGGCACATCCTGTCAAACTACATGTAATTCCCATGACAAGTGGGATATAGGCCTGTCGCTGAATCAATAGTGTGCCTCCACACCTTCCAAAGGGGAGTACATGTACATTGTACGTCAGACTATGGGTGCAGCTTAGAAATATAAAGCCCTTGCTGTGATGAAGCTGGATTTATATTGCATGTGACAGTCAGAACAGCGAAATCTACTTCTTCAATACTGGATGTATGTACGTGGACGTTGTACAGAGAGTGTGTTTTGATAATTGAAGATGAATGCCTTTGGGTACAGCTCAAGATCAGTTGCCGATGCCTGCATGGACAAGATGAACAATAACAACAGCATCATCCTGGGGATCACCACAGCCGACAGCAGCCTGCTCGGAGATGTGGACGGGGATTTTGGAATTCTCAGGGCCTGGCAGACCGAATTTGGTACAGTCAGAATTTTGTTGGAAACAATATTTTACTATCAAAGTTACTAGGGTGTCCCGAATATACAAAATTGTTGAATACCTTTTTGGCGGTCTGAATACCTTTTTTGGCGGTCTGAATATTCGAAATATGCACGTTAAGATATATATGACGGATGCTATTTTAGTGGAAAAGTTACGGCACTTACCAGAATCAAGTTTTTTGTCGACAGTAACTTTTTGTGGAGGGAGGTTTAATGTACCCATCTGTAAAACCTTTGACACTTATAAAATAATTACTGCAAAAATGCAGGCTGGAGTTTGGTCTCTTGTTATCGCAACGTAATGATCTTGATAGCACATGCACATACATGTATATGCAAAAAAGTGTTGATTGGGCAGTCCATAATATCGATCGCCGCACGTAATACACCGGCGTGCTTTCCGTGCAACTTTTTACTGGCATGGCATGCAGTTGCAGCTGACGCGTGAAAACCTTGATTGGCGAGTACTCAATATTCAAATATTCAGTCAAACCCAGTTTCGAACTAATCAATGATTCATCAGAATCCTGATTTCAGCTTCAGGTCAATCCCTTCCAATCCCAAAAGTCCACATTTTCACAATTACGTTTTTCCAGAACTCATGTCATCTCTGTACATCTGACTTTGCAGGTCTTCAGTGCATGTACACATTAAGAATTTTCCCCAGAATCTGTTTGGGGCGTTGGGGTATTCAAACCGTAGACGAAAAATGTTGGAGAACAAGAGAGAACAATATTTGTGTGTGTGTGCGTTTGTATAGCTATTCAGACCGTGGACCTTTAACAAAGAGGACAATAGGGTCTGCGATTGTGTCAAGGTCCACGATTGAAAATCGTGTAAAAAACATATGGGAGGCCTTCCGAAAACAAGAGTATAAACAAAAGAGGAACAATGGGACGTCCACGATTGCAGGTATTTACACACTTGTGTGTGTTGGTGCTGTGTACATGACCAGTAGCCGATTTAATGAAACCTTGTGCAATAACCCCACGGCACATCATCTGTGATATTTTTTAAATCGATTTCACAAAAGTTACGCAGTGCATAAGTCGGTGACGTAAGCCGCAAATTAAGGCGTAACTTAATTAGGCACAAGTTGTGCGAAAAAAACACTGAAATGATGACTTAACTAGCTGATTATGAGCATCGCAATGCTGCAGTTGCTCAAGTTGCTTATTAACAGGCCGCTGTGCATGACGGCCTGTTCTACAATTTACGCTCCGGTGGGCACACCCGAAGTATTGAAATATGAGTTTTCGTCAAGAAATATTGTACAAATACTGTTGAAATGACTCCTGCAATATTGTGGCGTTTGGCTGTATATCAGAAGTTGGCTGCTATATTTTGCCTTTTTTGAAAATATAAATTTTCGGCAAAAATAACCCGGTGCGAACTGGTTAAATTCACCAGATTATTTCAGAGGGTAAAAGAATTGTCATCCACTGCAGGTTTACATGGTTTACCAGTAAGGTATTTCCAAAAGTTGCCACTAGTTTTTGTAGTGAAGGACGCCACAGTTATTTCACAACTGTTCCATGAATTGTTATTGTTTTACTCGAACAGTTGTCATAAAAGTGGCATTTAGCCTTGGCCGCGATGTCTATAAAAAAAACATTGTGCAGCTGTGCCGCAGAGTAAAAAAACAAAAACAAAACACTAGTGTGTTTTTTTTTTTTTTACATATTTTCTTTTGGTGTAAATTGTTTTTGGTGTATATTTTTCTTTTGGTGTATATTTTTCTTTTGGTGTATATTTTTCTTTTGGTGTATATTTTCTTTTGTTATACATTTTTGCGTCGGCTGTTTATAGTGCACTTTTTCTTTCCATACCTGGTTTTTAAAAATTTTGTATTCGTTATTGAAATTGCCCAATAGAAGGATAAAGCCACTCTACATGCAGGTACATGTAAAGGGTTAAATCCCACCATCTGATTGGTGGATCGTTGATCAGGCACATTGAATTATTCGTACCAATGCATGGCACCGCAAAAATAGAAGTTCTTTTCCACGGTACATGTACGCAGTCAAAACGATTAGTTGAGTTTGCAAGACACACAGGAACAACAGTTGAGCTTTAACTGATTCGGAACTGGACAACATTTTGTCGCTTTTATTTTGTGGGACCGAGAAGAGAAAACGGCACGTTGCACACAAAGACATCCATGCATGGAATACGACAATGATTTATTCAGGCGTTGTATAAAACATTCGTGCAATGGTAAGAATAATTTCATTCGGTGACAGATTGAATGTTCTATTCCATGAGGCGAATTATTTGTATACCATCAATCAGAGGTGGTAGGGTTGGCGAGATTTTGAATTGCCAATCCTTGTACCATTTCCATCTTCACATTGATTATGCGGTACCCGCTGCTGCATTGGATTCGCATCGGCCAGCCGACCCCGGCAAGCTCGGTGGTCGAGTGGTTAAGACGTCTGCACTAGCAAGCAGGAAGTCATGGGTTCGAATCCCGCCTGAGTAAGCATGTGAATTTTTTTCACACAGGCTCTCGGAAAGCACCGAGTATACAGTGCTTCATACATTACGTCGGGATAGGGCAAAAAGAGAAAAATCTCTGTTCTTCTGTTCGAATTTACATCATCATCCCCGATGCAAAAATTCCATCTTCACACCCTTGTTCTTGTTTCTGTATTCATGAAATTTAATCGAACTGCTTTTTAATGTTTTATGTATTTGTTTACTTTTTCTTAGTTGAAAGAGAGCGGCTACGATCGAACTTGGAGCCCAACCTGCTAGAGGCGTGCAGCAATGTGAAGGATCTGCGTCAGATCCTACGTCGTATTGGTTACAACGCCATTAATAAGGAGTATAAGGAATCTCCGCTCTACAGGTGCGCTTTTTTGAAAGTCCATCTTTTAACCCTTTCCTTACCACATTGCTTATTGGCTTACCTTCCCCCCAGTGTATTCTTTGTTCAGTCAAGTATCAAACCACTTTGGTATTTTCAACCAAAGATTTACTCCCTCAAGAATTGATTAAAAAAGGAAAATGTGTGTAAAGTTTGTTCCATGAAAACTTCTCTTTCATGTGGTGTAAAAATGAAAGTCATGTTGCTGTAAAATAGCAAAGTTACGGCAGTTTTTTTCTTCTGGCCCACTTTATCAAACAGGAGAGTTGTTTGAACAAACAGCACTCCATACACATAACTGTACAGGGAAACTTCGGACACAGTTTTCTCAAAACATTGTAATAGTGACATATACATTGTATATTTGATAGCACCATTGGAAAGATCTGAACATTATTGGTATAAGGATCATGTATTGACAGCGAAAAACACAAGCACTACAGTTCGTTGAAACATGGTGAATATATTTGTTGTTTGGATACTCTGGTGTGTGGTTTCCTTGTCGAGTAAACTCGACATTGGTAAGCTGTGGCTCGTCGAGTAAACTTGACAATGGTAAGGAAAGGGTTAATCCTAACCTTCCCAAATCCTCCAAAATCCTCTTTGCCAAATGGAGGGGAAAAAATTGAGGAAAAAAGTCGAAATTTATAAACATTGAAAATTTGTAATTGCCCCTTAGGGTTAAAAAAAAAGTCTGTAAAGTAAGCATGCGATGAATATCCTGGGGCCAATTTCATAATGCTGTTAAGCACAAAAATTTGCTTAGCATGAAAATGTCTTGCTTAATAAAATCAGGTTTCCAGCCAAAAATCCATGTAATTTTCATGCTAAGCAAACAACAGCTGAATACCAGTCAAAAGCAATATTCCACACATGGAAATCTGGTTGGTAATCCAGTTTTTATCAAGGAAGCATTTGCATGCTAAGCAAATTGTTGTGCTTAACAGCTTTATGAAATTCGACCCTGTTCACAACCATGTCTCTAACCATGACAATTTAAGTTTGTTTTTTATCTTCCCAGTTTTATGGAAAAGAGCACTTACATGTACATGTACTTGGTAAAAGAGGGGAACTCCTTGTCAAAAGTACATACATGTAGTAACGGTGTTAAAATTGTTCCTCTAGAATAACCTGCCAATGCAGTTCTGAATATGTGTTGTTTAGAAATTGATTCCGGATTAGCTGGTTAAATCTCTTGAATAAGGATGACGGCTATACATTTTGTAGCTGCGGTTTGAAAAAGAAAACCTGATCGGTTGATGTCTATAGGCGCATTCCTGCGCATACTCAATCCATTCATGTTTCAACTATATTGTTCTTGAATGGGAGTGTAATGATGAATGGTGCTCCAATTGTGATGAATGGGACCACTCTATTCAGGGTGGTGCCTATTGTTTGCATTTATGCTTGGCTGCACAGCCTGTTCTTGGCAACCTTCATCATTAACAGCCGGATGCAAGGGGGTTAAAATGGAAACCAGTAGAATCTTCTCCAAGAAAATTAGGTAATTGTTTCCTACTTACTACACAGTACTATGGAGACAGTACTGTGCCTTGGCATTTCATAAAAACGAAAATTTTGCAAAGAATTACCCTAATTGCGATACAAAGCAGGGAATGTGGTAACATGAAAATAACACTGTCGGGTAAGGTAAGCAGGAAGTCGTGGGTTCGAATCCCGCCCGAGTAAGCCTGTGAAATTGTTCACACAGGCTCTCGGAAAGCACCGAGTATACAGTGCTTCATATACTACGTCGGGACAGGGCAAAACAAAAAAGAGAAAACATCTCTGTTCTAATTTACGTCATCCCCCGACGCAAACATTCCATCTTCGAACACAGTCAGGCTATCAAGTATTCTTACTTTACCTACTTTTTCCTAATTGTTTTACTGTGCTCCTATTTTTCCAACTTTATTGTCCCACAACTCCGAAAAACGAAATCTCATTGAAATGTTATCATGGTAGCAGTGTTATGCCAAGTCATTGTATACTCCTTTGTTCCTTTATATAAACCTACGGAAAGAGTTCCATATCCGGACATCACTTATTTTCCCTTAATATGACTTAAAAACTACCAAAAAGTGTAAATCTGATGAAGAAACACGAATTTAGGAGGGACACATTTTCAACTTTTCAAATTTTCAACAAATACTTTGACTTTGTCTGTCATGGCCCATAGACTTTGTGCACGAGGTACATGTATAAGTGATGTCCAGATATGGAACTCTTTCTAAACCTACCTCCCATAGACTTTCTACACCTTTTTCCTTGTGGAGACATCACCCTCTTTAGAAATTCCCTGTGGAGACCTTTTCACTCTTTTTGTCCTCTATTGTCCCATGTCTCCACAGGTATGGGTACAACTTTACACTTCCAAAAGCTTAGTTCAGGACGGAGTACAGAATGTGCTAAATGAGGCTTGTGATTCTATGGACATGGGCGAGTTTAAACAAAAACTACATGTACAGTGTACTCCTGAAAAAAAGTCCTTCTTTTATCCTGATTTTGTCCTCCAAAGTTCTACTGTCGTTTTTTTTTTTTGTATTGTCATTTTGTTAAAAATGTTGATCCTTGAGTCTGCTTGATAGTCTGCACTGTGCTACACATGTATTTGTATCGTAAAAATTTGTAGTCCATTTGACATAATCTTTTTTGAAGTTTATAGGGGAGCATATGTTAATCACATTTATCTTTTCCACATTGTATTTCTCCCCACAAAGGGCATCACTTGGCGGCCATCTTGCTGTTGTTAAGTTCCTGCTGGATCATCATGCAAACGGCAAACCCAACCGCGACTCCAAGCAGACGCCCCTGTATGCTGCTTGCCTCAATGGCCACTTTGAGGTCGCCAAGTTACTTCTGCAGGTAAATTTAGAGTTTGAAAAAAAGAACAGAAAATTGGAGTCGGGGATCAAATTTTATTTGATACAAATTTGCCTTTGACTTTGAGAAAGGTCATTTCCCTTGAAGTTGAGAAAGAACTTGCTTAAATTTAAAACGTTTAGGCCAACTCATTTGGTTGATTCATATGTTTCAGGTCAATCCAGTCAGTCAGCAGTTTGCAGCAGGTTAGTTCATTTTCACGATACAAATTTTCACTAGACTACTAGTAGCACAAAAACTCATTCGGGGTTAGCATTTAATTTGTTGACTCAAAAAAAGTTAACATCATCAACCAAGTTTGGCCTGATCAGACAGCAAAATTTACAAGTCAAAATGTGGACTTTTACCCTAACAGTCCTGAATCCTCCAATTTTAATATGATTTTCCACACATCCTAGGGAGTTACATAATAGGGTTAACATCTTGAATATGGATGGCGGCCATGGCTGTGGTTTGAAAAAAAGAACTGGCCGGTTTCTGATTAGCCTATACGTGCATTCTTGCATATATGTACTGGTACTGGGTCCATTGTTTGCCTATAGTTTGCATTATCCTTGGCTGCACGTGCCTGTATTGGCATAGCGCCCTATTAATAACAGCCGGCCAGGAGTTCAGATTCAGTTTGCAAAATTAAGTTGAAGATATTTTACCATATTGTGGCACTGGTTAGAACCTGTTGTTCACCTGGCTACAATGCCTATAAATTGCTTGACATACGTAGTCCATCCAGCTGTCCATATACATTGTAGCATCACAGACATGTTCATGTACATGTATGTACATACATGTACATGTATGTACATGTATGTACATGTAGTGTGCTGATATGGGCAGGTCCAGATTTTTGTTGATTTTAGAGGAACAAAAACTGAGGGGAATCCCACTAAGTAGTTTTGAAACAAGATGTGAAATCAGGTCAGCGTGCTCAACTGTTTACCCAAAACTCAGTTTCACTTCACACATTCCAAAATGTATATCCCTGTGGAGACATGGCTTCGTTCTTTCCTTTGTTTCTCTACTTAAGCATCCCCCCCCCCCCCCAGACTTTGTGCATGAATTTCCTTGTTGAGACATCCTCTTTCAAATTTCTTGTGGAGACCTTTTCATCCTTTTGTCGTCTATAGAGCACCAAAGTGATGACGTCATCATGTGTCAATGTGTTTGCATGACTGGCTGTTAACAAAGGAACAGTCGAAATCTCCATTTGTTTGGAGGCAGTTGTCGTGCCAACTGATGTCAGACTATGGTACTCTATTGTTTCTCGGTCTCCACATGTAGCGAATTCAGAAACATACATGTTCTACTGTCGGATACGCTGTCTGACAAAAATAAAAGAGACGGATAAAAGAGCCGATTTTAATATTTTTACATTTTTACATTTAAATAGTCCTAGTCTATATCCCAAATTTTTAGAAAGGTCAATTCAATCTCGAAATATCTTTTGGGGCAGTGATTTCTTTTTGAACCATATTATACTCTGCACAGTTCACAAACTTTAATTCGAGCTTCATTTTCTCAAAACAAGGGATCAAGAAAGTTATACACATAGCAGGGCCCAGAAATGAGCTACAGCAACAAACAGTACGTCAAATTAAAGCTTATTGTATGTATTTTCAGGAAATACGATAATCTCAATTTTCAACTTTTGCTACTTTCTGCCCATTTCGTGATGCCAGGTCACATGGGTCATTCCATAAATTTGGGGTCCAAAAGTGTAACATACATGTATTTGGTGTCCCTGTTAAATAGTGATATTTGTAAGAATTTGCAATTCAGGACACATTCTTTAATCCTTCTACAGTAATTATGTAAAGTAGATGTACCTGCCAAACGAGTAAAAAAATAGTGTGAAGTCAATTTTAATGATACTTGATGGAAATTACACAGGTCAGGTGTAACAGGGACACCAAAAAAAGGTCACACTTTTGGACCCCAAATTTATGGAATAACCCATGTGACTACATGTATACATAGACCCGTGCATTCTCATGACCGTAAAGAAAGTTCACCCCGGGTTCAGTAAACCTTCAGTTTCCCCTTATATTGCCCAGGAAATTGCCTTGTCATGCCTGTGTGTCCTTCCCTTTTCCCTCTCCCGTTCCTCCCTCTTTGACTACATAGATCCACATCTGGATTTAATTAATACATTGTGGCACTATTCACGATGCATACATGTACATGTAGCTATCCAAATGCTACTGAAATGCAAAAGGCTATCTCCTTAGAATGCTCTGAAAATGCCATTAATAGGGCTGTTCCGAATATACCGAGTATTCGAATATTCGATCATCAACCGAATATTTAAATACCTTTTTGCCGGTTCGAATATTCGTGGAAAAATATAATGCACATACAGATAAGACACTGGTGCTATTTTAATAGAAAAGTTACAGCGCTAAAGCAGTGAAGTGTCAAATGCTACATTTTTTGTCGACGTAACTTTTTTGTGGACGGAGGTTTATTTCATAAAACCCTTGACACTCACAAAATAATGACTGCAAAAAACGCAGGCTGGAGTTTGGTTTCTTGGTATCAGAATGTTACACGTACCCGTAATGATCTTGAGGTACAATGTACAACAAGTTCATGAAAAAAAAGGTGATCGAGCGGTCCATAATATTGCTCACCGCACGTAAAACTTTTTACCGGCGCGGCATGCGGTTGCAGCTGACGCGTGAAAAACTTGATCGGCGAGTATAAAATATTCGGTCAAACCTAGTTTCGAATATACATGTGTATATATATAATCGAATAATTATTCGAAATTGAACATCCCTACGCCATAATTACCTGCTGTGGATTGACCCCTTTTGAAATAACATTGTCAGAAAGTAGAATGACAAACTGTTTGCTGGTATTGCTAAATGTAAAGTCAACACTCGTATTTTAAAACGTGTCCTTTTCATAGCCCCCAACTCATAGAAAACAAAACTTGAGAAGTGAAACTGGTTTAGGGTACATGTAAATGCAAGGAGTTCCTGTCGGGTAAGGAAAGTGAAAGTTTAGTAATAACAACTAACTTCCTTCCACTTAGAGTTTTTGTCTTATACATGTACATGTACATGTACATGTACGGTATAGATCATAGCTAAATGTACATGTACCGTATAAGTGACCCGCAAAAAAAGGGTAGGCCTATGTGAAAAAACACACACAGGGCTGAGTGGGTTAGGCTATACGAGAGAGAGGACTTGGGACAATGGGGGATTAGGGATAACAGTGACACCGAGGACTTGGGCCGAGTCCTCGGGAGAAAAACCTTATGGGAGCTGTTCGGAAAAAGTACAAACAAAGGGAACAAAAGAAGGGTTCCATTTATGGTCCTCATAAGTATAGGAAAACGCACATGCGTGTTTTATGTGAAGCGGGCAAACAAATCTTCACATAAGTATATCTATAATTTATTTTCAGAAACATTAATATTGATGAATAAAGTTGAAAAAATAAATGTTGATAGAAATTACTGCATACTTCTGTCTCATTTCATTGTACTTTTGGTGTTTAAAGGGCTATACATGTATCTCTAAACGCACTTCCGTTAAATTGGAATAAGTACAATGTATACAAATGTCAAGATATCTCAATTACACAAAATGCCACAGGGGTCAAACCTACACCAAATTGAAGCTTTCATGTAGGATGTGAAAAATTCAACTATGTAAATAACTCGTTTTTCAAATTTTGCGACAATACTCATTTTTGTAGAGCCGGTCACATACATGTATGGCATACCGGTAGCTGCAACATGGGTCATTCCATAAAATTGGGTTCCAAAAGTGACATTTTTGATGTCCCTGTTACACAGTGACGTGTATAAGATTTTGCAATTCAGGACACATTCTTTAACCCCTTGAGTACGGTACTTTACGGGAGACGTCGGGGTGCCGCGGGGGCTCTGGCAGCCAAGCGAACCGCTACAATGTGTTTGTGCAGTCAAGCGTAACCTATACACAATAATCCAACAATGGATTAAAACTGCACAGACAGCGGCCAATGACGTCATCCGGCCTGGTGGCACTGTTTAATCCAACATGTATGTCAGTGCTATTGCGGTGTATCGCCCTAAAAATAGATACATTTTCAAATTGAATTGCAAATTTGTTAGCATTTAATATATAAGTTAGGCCAAAAATAAAGTAGTTCTGCTTCTGGTTACCCTACATACCGTATTTTAACGTACCCAAAAAAATAATAAATAAATAAATAAATAATAAATGCTGTAAATGCTACAAATGCTACCTTTTAAATCTTGACTACAAGTAGACACCTCCATATGATCAGCACATAAAAAGTGCCAAAAATAATGTCACCTACCTACCCTATTTTCAAATGCCTTTTCCTTTTTTTTTGGCCTGACATGCCTGATGTGCTTTTCAATGAGATATTCAAAACGAAAACGAAAAAAATACACATGACTGATAAGTAACAGATTTAAAAGTTTCATATTTTGAATTAGGAGTGGGGCGCTCCTACATGTACAAATGTACATGTAGTTCTTAAAGTATAAATATTTTTACAAAGCACACATACAGAAACAATGATCTTAGGAACACCAAATGGAGTGCACACTGTGTGGCAAGTGCTTTTTTTGGTTCAAAAGCAGTGGGATTTTATGTAGGGTATGTTCTTTGAGACTTCCTCGTGGACACATGTCAGGCCTACAATCTTGGACAAAACTCTTGGGACACCTCAACAGTAGACCACCACCCCCCTTCCCCCGGTCAGTGTTGATGTCCGTTGTTAGGGAATTTGGCGGCAATAACAATTTTTTCTGCGCACGAGTTTCCTCAATCGTCGACTTTTAACCACACCGAACCAACAATGATTGGGGGTGGGGGGTGGGGGGGGGGGGGTGTCCCAACGAGTTTTGTCCAGGATTGTAGGTGCTAGGGCTGTCCCGAATATTCGATATTCGATCGTCAAGCGAATATTCGAATACCATTTTGCCAGTTCGAATATTCGAAAAGATACATTGTATATATGCACGTACAGATACGACTCTGATGCTATTTTAATAGAAAAGTTATGGCACTTGGCAGTGTCAAATGCTGCATTTTTGTCAATCGTAACTTTTTGTGGACGGAAATTTATTGTTCCCGTCCATAAAACCCTTGATACAATAGGGGCATGCAAAAAAATGCCGTTTGAACGGTCCATAATATCAATCGCCATACGTAAAACACCGGCGTGCTTTTACGTGCAATTTTTGTTGTACTGGTGCGGCATGCACAGAAAAACTTGATCGGCGAGTATCGAATATTCAAATTTTCGGTCAAACCCAGTTCGAATATCCGAATACTAAAATATTCGAATACTAAAATATTCGAATACTAAAATATTCGAAAATGAACAGCCCTACTACACATGTACATGTAGTAGGTGCCTTCACCCCATGTGCCTAATATGGATCCTTTCTCCAGGCTATTAAAATAATGTACATTTTACATGTTGAGGCAGAACATTTCTTTATAGATAGGCCTACATGTATGTACATGTACATGTATCTTGTACAAGAACCAGCTTGTCATAGGGAAAGGTTGCCATCAGAATGTGCCAGTACACATGTAGTTTTACATTTGGTTAACACACAAACCGTGCGTCGTATGATGAACACACAAACCGTGCGTCGTATGATGAACACACAAACCGTGCGTCGTATGATGAACACACAAACCGTGCGTCGTATGATGAACACACAAACCGTGCGTCGTATGATGAACACACAAACCGTGCATCGTATGATGAACACACAAACCGTGCGTCGTATGATGAACACACAAACCGTGCGTCGTATGATGAACACACAAACCGTGCATCGTATGATGAACACACAAACCGTGCATCGTATGATGAACACACAAACCGTGCGTCGTATGATGAACACACAAACCGTGCGTCGTATGATGAACACACAAACCGTGCGTCGTATGATGAACACACAAACCGTGCGTCGTATGATGAACACACAAACCGTGCGTCGTATGATGAACACACAAACCGTGCGTCGTATGATGAACACACAAACCGTGCGTCGTATGATGAACACACAAACCGTGCGTCGTATGATGAACACACAAACCGTGCGTCGTATGATGAACACACAAACCGTGCGTCGTATGATGAACACACAAACCGTGCGTCGTATGATGAACACACAAACCGTGCGTCGTATGATGAACACACAAACCGTGCGTCGTATGATGAACACACAAACCGTGCGTCGTATGATGAACACACAAACCGTGCGTCGTATGATGAACACACAAACCGTGCGTCGTATGATGAACACACAAACCGTGCGTCGTATGATGAACACACAAACCGTGCGTCGTATGATGAACACACAAACCGTGCATCGTATGATGAAGTAGCTGTAGAGCTCTACGAAAGCTTTATGCCATATTTTTGTTTTTAGTTAATCTTTAAAGTGCTACATGTAGTACCTTCATATTTATCTGTATACAAAATGGTATCATCTCTGAAAACTATTAGTTCATGCTGTGTTTCCGCCTGAGATAATTAGACATTTTCCTGCCAACCCATTCATATTACTGCATACTTTATTTAGGGTGAAGTACACGTTACATGTACACATGTACATACATTGTAAATGTACCAAATACTAACAAATACTACAATCATTGTACACAAATTTACATACATACATTGTACATGTAGGCGAGAGTACTGCACGTTTACTACAGTTTACTACTACTAGTAGTATTTTGTAGCTATATGTGAGGTTAGGGTTATTTTTTATTGAAATACCAGTGAGTAATGCCAATGTGCTAGAACAAAGGCCTGGCCTTCACTCCTTGGCCTAACCACAAAGAGTAACTCAGGAAATTATACTCATTTAGATCCCATGTACATGTACATGTGTATCACTTGACGAACTTACCACGTTACCACAGCTTCTGAACTTACATGTAGGTTTTGACGTCACACGTAGCCTTGAGGAATACCACAGAAGTAGCATCACACAAATGTATCAACTGTTTATGAGTAATACATTAAATCTGGCCCCGAGATGTGATTCATGGAGGGTTCTATTTTACCGTGGCACTGCTGAGGGAAAATAGAACTTTGGGAATCACTTGGGAGGCTACGTGTAGTTTTACAGCGTCTTGAAGTTATTTTTTATAACACCCCGTCCATTATTATGAAAAATAAAGTTGGCTTTTCCCAGCATTTTTAGTATTTATTTGTGAGAAATTATCCCTGTGTAGATGAAGTATATACAGTACAGGTACATTGCAATTTGAAAGTTAACAATGTGAATGGAAATGGGAAATTGTTTGTGAAAAGAATTTGCATTGATATTTTCCATTTCATTCGCAACTCGAATTTAAGTGAGAAAATATGCGAACATGTTTTCCCACTTGTGTAAAAAAAGAATTCCCTGGGACGAGAAAAAAGTGTGAAGAGAAATTTCCATTGCCAGGTTAACTTTCAAATGCACACTGTGTGACGCAGTATTTTTACAGGTGTAGCAAGTTACATTGATGCTGTCCCACAAACTCATTTGGTGTACTCTTACAGAGGAGGGCACGAAATGTGATACTAATGTGCAGGGACCAGTGGCAAGGCCCCCCTGGTTTCTCCAGCATATGGAGAACTAGCGTGTATTTGCTCACTAACCTTCACTGAGCAGTGTTTAACACAGAGAAATCACACTACATTTGTGACCTGCTCTGGAAAAAGGTATATTATGTCGCAAAATATGAATGAGTTTTATGTATGTTTGGAAAGCCTGTAATGTAAGCTTTCATTTGGTACATGATAGAGTTCCAAAAACCTTTCCGTTCTGGAGATATCGCGTTTTTGCATATGAATTAGTGCTATGGAGTTCAAATTGCACAACAGAGAAAACAGGCTTTGAAATAGCTAGTTCTAATACAATGCAATGGAACAGTGCACTCTAAAAAGGTAATTTTTTCACTTTATTCACCGAAATCAACATTGTTGTGCACCAAACCTAAAACTTTAGGTATTTAAGATGTCATTAAAGACAAAAAACAAAGAATGAAATTTAACGAAAAATTTCACCCTCTCAACTTTGAAAGGGCCATTACACGTAAATGCATAGCGCGACTTATATCACCTTTTTCTGGAGCGGGTCACATTTGAGCACTCTGAGCAAACTTTTCACTGTGTATGGAAAGTGCCTTTGTCAAACGTGTTACATGTACTTCGCCTGGCATTCAAAAGTGTAATTATCCCTCTTTCCAATAGTTACCCTATAATTCTGCTTGGAGAAAGGGCACTTTTTAGTTGAAAAACATGTCTAACCACTAAATTCTGATGATTTCCTTTTGGAGGTCAAGTCACATTTGGCTATTTTTCAGCACGGGGTCGGACACTGAATCAAATGGCACGCTCGCTCGCTGTGAAGGTCGTACAGAATTACCTCTGACGGATTCAGAAACAAGATAGAATTAGCTTTCATTCGACGTAACTGTCCACTTTTCACGTAAAATCACGAATCACATTTCAACAAGCTCGGTGCCGGATTATTCATAGTCTGGTATACGGACTGTGCATTAAACTATAGCGTGGTGCACATTGTATAGGTTTAGAACGGGACCAGAACCACACTTGTCAATGACCCACTTGGGATCATACCATATGACTGAAAGGGGTGGCGTATTTTAGGTTTGGGCCAGCGCAGAGCTCCTTACGAGAAAGTTGAAACAGTAATTCACTAACTTTCATACTTTTGTTTAGTTCTGACGTAATACATTAATATGGTATTTCATACACAGAAGAGATTGAATTACTGAAAGGACCATATTCTTTATGCAGTAATTACTCTGTTAAGTGTTTTACAGTTCATAGGATCCGAGGCCAGTTTAATGTGTCATACTTTTAGGTTTAGTGACAGATTTCCACAACAAAATTTAAAAACCTGATTATATTTAGTAGTGGATTGTATTTCCCCATAAAATGGTAGTACACCTACACGTATGCATTGTGCGCTGCATGCAATGCATGCTGTCCACTCTACGTGTGGGCAGCTAGAGGGATTTTTTTTGCGAGTAACTGGGAAAGTTCTCCATATGGAAGCCCTGTAAAGCATGAGAGCCCATTTTGTGGCTTTTCTGAGTCATAGCCGTATACCAGTCCAAATGATTATTTATTTTTTTACCTTGTTTCAACAAACAGCATTTTCCAGCCATGGCCAGCGATCAGACGAATGAGATGGAGATTCCGCTGCATGCTGCAGCCAAGCAAAGCAACGCAGCCCTCATTAAGCTGCTGCTGGAGTTTGATTACAAGTCGGCGTTGGATGAAAAAGTAAGACACACACTGTAGAAGAATGTACAAATGTATTTAGTCACCTCACAGCATGCAGTGGGGAAACATGTACCTCTAAGTCCAGATGGGGCTCTGTCCGAATAAGCCAGTTCGGTATTTCAACTGCGCATGTGCACAATGACGTTTTATCCCGAATGACCGCGTGTGAATGCAATAGGTGGTTGCACAGCGTTAAATTCAATCAAAATGGGCGTTCGCAATTTTATCCCGAATAACCGTTGACCTTTGAGATACCGAACTGGCTTATTGGCTGCTCTGCCTATGGCTACGGCTGTTGCTAAGGGGTTGCTAAACCAGCAAAATGGCTGCCGTTAGAAACCCCTTAGCCATAGGCATATTCGTAGCCCCAGCCTCCAATTCGGACACGGCCTGAGCATCGGCATGAATAAGTTGATATCACTGCTTAAATAGCTTAAGATGATTTTTGCACAGAAATTAGAACTTAGCCAATATCAAATTTGTGGATTTGTTCATGAAATGGACTTCAGCTTTAGAATTAAATCGCAGGTCACTGAACCAACACTGAACAAACAAAAAATGTTTCAAATAATGGGAACTTTTAATCCATTCTCTTTTCGAGTTTCACTTCCCCCCCCCCCCACCCAAAAAAAGTATTCTTAAATTGCTATTTTCTACAAAAGTTATTCACCAGAGTTGTAATCAAGTCATCACAAGTCACATCACAAATCACTTTACAATTCTGGTCTCAATCCTTGTAACAAGCTATTTTATACAACACCTGAATAAATCCCCGCCATCCGATTGGTGGAGAGTCGATCACGTGCATTGAATTATTCGACCCATCACACGACGCGAACCCGCCCTGCCCAATACGTTCTATCACATGGGTCTATCACATGGTGCGTGCGCATTGATAGAACCAAAAAACTTTTCTAATTTCACGGTCACTAGGTGGCGCTACAACAGCGCTGTCATTCACACAACATGGCGGCCAAGTTACCCGAACTGCCGCAGTTTGTTCTCCTAACAGACGACGAAATATTGGAACTTGTAAGCAATGCTGACGCTGCAAATACAAAGAGACAAATCAAATATGCAGTGAAACGATTAGATGAATTTGCTAGACACGCAGGAACAACAATTGAAGCTTTAACTAATTCGGAACTCGACAATTTTTTTTCCCGGTTTTATGCGGGACTGAGAAAGGAAAACGGCACGTTGTACACAAAGAAATCCATGCATGCAATCCGCATTTTTTACTTTTCTGGACTAGTACAGTTGTAAACTTCCATAAATTGGATATGAAAGTGCATTAATTGGTTACTGAAAGTTCTGAATTTGTGAAACAGCTTTTTAACAATTCTGAACAGTTTGATCTTCAACACTTCGGAACGGATATTTTTAGATGACATTCTGCATCTGAAGTGAATAATTCTTCTGAACTTGTTGAAAAACAGTGAACATTTTTAACTGTTTGAGACTTTTCGAGACAGTAATTGGTTACTGGAAGTTAAACAGTTTTTTACAATTCTGAACAGTTTTTAACTTGAATAAAATGCATTGAAAGTGTTCCCCCAGCTATCAGTGTTACTACATGTTTCTTACATTTATGTAAGCACCAGTTTACAAGTTACCAATCAGATGACGAGAATTTATTCAGGCGTTGTATAAAACAAATAATGAATGTTTCACATTCGTGCGATGGAAAGAATAATTCCATTCGGTGACAGATGGCATGTTCTATTCCACTAGGCTTCGCCTCGTGGAATAGAACATGCCATCTGTCACCGAATGGAATTATTCTTACCATCACACTCATAAACATTCATTATTTGTATAATAACGAACACACTATATCACAAAAGCATTCCTGTATTATTGTTCACCATTGTAGCTTGTGATCTGCCTTTTGATCTGACTTGTGACTGACTTGATTACAACTCTGTTGTTCACCTTTGAATGGGACATTGAACAAAAACCCACAAACCTTTTTTTTTATTGAATAATTACTTTACGAATGAAAAGTATTTGCGTCCGGCAGACACCTAAAATAGAAAAAGGTGTTTTTTGAAGAAGAAACAATATTGAGAAGGAAAGAAATTCAAATTTTTAATGACGCTACACATCTCACCGATAATTCAGGCCGTTGGAAGATTTTCAAATCGCAGCAACATTTACACAATGGAGTCAAGTTTCCTCTGGTAATATTTTGATAATGTGAAATGTGAAATGTGGATTTTCAGAAATGAAACTTGACTTGTCATGAATTTCCCAGTCGCAGCTTTTTGGTTGATCACTGTAAAGCAATGTGGAAAGTCGAACAAGAACATTTTGAGTGAATTTTTTTATTTTTTTTACTTGTTTACATCAGAAAAAGAACCTTTTCTATAAATCTTGCATAATGTTTGTCTTTGCACCAATTCAGAGTTTAGCTTGCACAATGCACTGACTTCGAGCTTCATGCCAGAACCGCCGTGACACCCCGACGTCTCCCATAAAATACTGTGCCCAAGGGGTTAAAACCTGTACTTTCAAGAAATACCATCATCTCAGTTTTTGCTACTTTTCACTAATTTTGTGGTGTCAGGTCACAAATATTACAGAAATACAAAACAAAAATGTTTCCGACCTTTTTCTGATAAACTTGCTGCATGCACATCCTGGCTGCTCTCAAATTCAGTTGCGACAGGGACGCACGCCCTTCTCCTGTTTACTGCAAGAATTTACCTACCGGGCTCCAGTCAGTGAAAAAGTGAGACTTTGCCATAGCATCTCTGTGCTGCTCTGCCTAGAAAAACCCCCCCAAAAAACCATTCCATCGAATACAGGGTTCCTGGACGATCTGTCTTGAAGTCTTTCAATTTGAAGAAACATTTATGTGGCCGGAATAATCACCAACATGTGTGTGGGTTCGTAGAGGCCATCTTTGAGCCTAATGTCTTTGTTAGGCCGTGTCCGAATTACATGGCTATGGTTAGATGTTACGCACATGTCTATGGTAGCGGCTGCAGCCACTTCCAATAGACTCGTGTGTAATTTCAAGCCGTAACCAAGTGATTCGGACACGGCCTTACCCTTACATGTAGATACATGCAATTTGTAAACCTTTTGTGCTACAGTGTTACAGAATTTGGATTACAGAAATGTACAAAGATGGCCGCCACGCACGAGGTCTATTTTCTAAAAAATACACATATGTAGCATCCATAACACAAAGTGTTTTTCCTGAACCTTATTTTAGACATAGAGTACCGAAGTGTGTACAATGTAATAGCACATATTTCTGATTCACGTGCAGTTACATGTGCTGTATGTATGTATGTAAAGACATTAGTGCGTGAACCAGTCAAAAAATGACGTCCCACTTCGCAACTCAGAAAATGTTTGCCACCCAAAGTTTGATGGAAAGAATTGAGTGTCGATTGGGAACCCTGTTCTGCATCTACATTTTGTAAACACATGTACATGTAGTTGTGGTGTTTGTTGCTTGTATACCATGGACACGTGTGCCATAGTTGTAGCACCAACATTCCTTGCTTGCTGTTGCTGCTCATGGGTCATTTTATGGGTGGCATGGGTGGCTTGTGCGTAAAGCGCTCGCCTCTCACCAATGTGGCCCGGGTTCGATTCCCGGCTCGGACCATATGTGATAGAGTTGTGCGTTGGTTCTCTCCTGTGCTACAAGGGTTTTTCTCCGGGTCCTCCGGCTTTCCTCCTATTGGAAAAATCAAACACTTTTGATCTCTGGCTGTGCTCTGTGGTCATATGTGGGTCGATGTAGGCCGGCTGCCAGAGGCGCCTTTACGTGCCCAGCGACTCGACCACGTTGTAGCCGCGTCCTTCGCAATTCACCATCCCAGCTGCGAGTAAGGATGATTAGCCTCCCAAATTATTCCATACATGTAAATCTGGGGTCCAAAAGTGTGACCTGTGTAATTTTCCAACAAGTATCAATAAAATTGACTTCACACTATTTTTTTTACTTTCATGTACTTGTTTGGCAGTACTTTGCTTTACGTGTACAATGTACAAAATCACTTTTGGAGATACATAGAAGGCATTAAAGAATGTGTCCTGATTTGCAAAATCTTATGCATTGTACAAATGTACATTGTACATGTCACTATGTAACAGGGACACCAAAAATGTCACACTTTTAGACCCCAAATTTATAGAATGACCCAAGTCCATTGCCATCTATAGACGACATGGCCTGTGTTTACACCTATATTGAAGTGTGCCTGGTGGTATGCGCACGCATCATGTTTTGCCTAAAATTTGGTTTGGGGTGACAGCGCAGGTTAGATCGTCTTGGAATTACAATGTATGTGAGCGTTGATATCGCTCTTTAACCAAATTTATGCTAACCACGATGTGTGCACATACCGCCGTGCACATTTGAATATAGTGGCATTTTTGATGTAAAAAAGGGCACTTATACAGAGGGTGGCAAGTCTGGTGACCTCACGATGACATGTACGTAAGATTCTCGGCACAATGCTCTTACATGTAAAGTCGGTTTCTGTTGGGTATATCTACAGTGCATTGCAATTAAAAGTTAACCTGAGAACTTGAGAATTTCTTTTCGCACTTTTTTGCCTTCCCAGGGAATTCTTTTTCATTTCACAAAGTGGGACAAAGTTTTCACACCGTTTCACAAAGTGTGTAAACATTTTCACGCCTATTCACAAAGTGGGAAAACATTTTCACGCCATTTCACAAAGTGGGAAAACATTTTCACGCCATTTCACAAAGTGGGAAAACGTTTTCACGCCTTTTCACAAAGTTGGAAAACATTTTCACGCCTTTTCACAAAGTTGGAAAACATTTTCACGCCTTTTCACAAAGTTGGAAAACATTTTCACGCCTTTTCACAAAGTTGGAAAACGTTTTCACGCCTATTCACAAAGTGGGAAAACGTTTTCACGCCTATTCACAAAGTGGGAAAACGTTTTCACGCCTTTTCACAAAGTGGGAAAACGTTTTCACGCCTTTTCACAAAGTGGGAAAACGTTTTCACGCCATTTCACAAAGTGGGAAAACGTTTTCACGCCATTTCACAAAGTTGGAAAACGTTTTCACGCCTTTTCACAAAGTTGGAAAACGTTTTCACGCCTTTTCACAAAGTTGGAAAACGTTTTCACGCCTTTTCACAAAGTTGGAAAACGTTTTCACGCCTTTTCACAAAGTTGGAAAACATTTTCACGCCTTTTCACAAAGTTGGAAAACATTTTCACGCCATTTCACAAAGTGGGAAAACATTTTCACGCCTTTTCACAAAGTGGGAAAACATTTTCACGCCTTTTCACAAAGTTGGAAAACATTTTCACGCCATTTCACAAAGTGGGAAAACATTTTCACGCCTTTTCACATAATTCCTTTTTACAAAATTTCCCATTCCCATTCGCAGTGTTAACTTTCAATTGCAATGTACATGTACTGTACATGTACATCTTTTTAAAAAATCATTTGTTAGCATGGTTAGGACGAACATTTTTTAGCGTCATGTCATTTCCAAAAAATAACGGAGGCCCTTTTTTTCTTTACTTTTATTTTTAGATCATAACAGGCATTATTTTCCAAGATGGCAACCCATTCTTTTTATTGTTAAAAACTGTTGAAGCCAGCGATGGAGTCCCCAAATAAATGCACTAGATTAACTGGGAAGCATTTTCCCTTTTCCCTTTTTCCCATTTTTTTTTTGAGAAAGGAAAAAATAAAGAAAAATAGGAAAAGGGCAAAGGAGGCCTCGAAAAGGAAGTAGGCCGGGAAGCAAACATTGGGAAAAGATTTATTAATTTTTTTATCAGCGGTGGGAGAAACCGAAGATTTCAAAATCTGGTTATCCTAAGGTTACTCGAACCAAATAAACAAATAAATATATCTGATTTCACTGGAAGTTCTCATAGCTCACAGTCATGCCAACAAAAAGTGACAAGTGATCAATCGAGGTGCCGCGTGAAAAGCCCTCCATGTCTGGATATAGTTTGTAGGATTCAGTGACCACTGGGCCTTTACAAAAACACTCCAGAGCTGTAATGTTGAAGAGAAAAAATGAATGGGCAGGCTATTTATAGACCAAGCGGGTGAATGCAGTAACAATCAGAGACCATGGAGCAAATTGGAGGATGTTCCGGTTTTTTGTTTTTTTTAGCCCGTGTCACAAACAAACTGGAAGGGTTAAAATAAATTAAGGTTGCTTTCGAATATCCGGTTTCCAAAATTGAATAGTAGGCCTAATCCCACTATTATTTTCTATTTTGCCTTATTCAAGCAATATCTCTCAAGGGATCTTAGTGCTTTAAGCATTGACCCGGTGTTACTCCAGCCCCTCCCCGCCAACAGACCTCTGTTGAGGGGCATCAATTGACATCACCCTGATCCCAGCTGGCCTAATTGCCGCTAAATATAGGTCCTGATTCACATCCATCAACCTTCCTAATGCTGTACAAAACCCGCTGCGGCTTTCCTGTCGGGGGAAGTTTTCCATTAACCCAGCAATGGTAGCTTCATCCCATGTCAATCGCAGTCAGTTCAACCAAATTTACATTGCAGCAGGTCAGCCAGCTGCTAATACCTGACCTAAAAGATTAGGGTGTGCACAATGTACATGTACATCATGTACATGTAACTCCTTCATGCCAACATACACTGTACATGTACACGTACAGTACATTGCAATTGAAAGTTAACACTGTAAATGTGACCCGCTCTGCAAAATAGGGCACATATGTCGCTGTATGCTTTTACGAGTTATGGGCCGTTCAATGGGAAGAGGGTGAAAAATTCTTCAAACAAGTGATTTTGAAGGGAGGGAATTTTTTGCATCTTTGATACCTGTATTATTCTATTTCATAACCAAAATCTTCTATTTCAGTAAATAAAGTTGGAAAAAGAATGTGTTTTTGTCGAGTGCTTCCATCTACGGTACATTTGTATTGCTTTGCTTTTTGTTTTTTTAAATGGCTTGTTTCTCCTTGTCATTTCAAGAAATTCCTGAAAACAAACATGCAAATTTCCAAATATCTCGTGATTGGAAAATGCTAGAGACCTTAGACATATACCATATGAAAGCTTATAAAATGGTCTTTCCAGCTATATATAAAACACTATTTTCAAATTTTGCAACATAAGTGCCCTTTTTGCAGAGCGGGTCACAAATGGGCAGGGGACATTTTGTAAAAAGATTTCACATTTTCATTTCACATTTTGCACACAACTTTTCCCCCCTGCAAATTCAAGTGCGGGAAATTATTTTCACACTTTTGAGAAAAGGTGTGAAAATGTTTTCCCACTTGTGTGAAAAGGTGTGAAAATGTTTTCCCACTACGGGAATTGTTTTCACATTTTGTGAAGTGAAAATGAATTTCTTGGGCAGAGAAAACGTGTGAAGAGAAATTCCCATTCCCAGGTTAACTTTCAAGTTTCAAATGCAATTTACTGTAGTTTACATTTTAACCCTAACCCGGCCATTTTTTGCTAGCAACCATCCTGAATCCTCCAAAAAAAAATGTACTCGTGTTCAAAACGAAGGGTACCCACTGCCTCAGTCCTCCAAAATCTTCTGATTTTCCTTGCCCAAAAAAATGTATTCATCCTCAATCCTCCAAAATGCTGCAGCTCATGCACAGTACAATGTACATGTATGACCTGTATGGACTGTTTGCACATGTGCAGTACCACTGGATAAATGTACACTGTACAGCACTGTCAAACCATGTATTACATTGTATACCTTGGTAAATAAATACAAATTTACAAATCAAATAGATCTATTCCAGTAACCAATGCCAAACCAATCCTTCACTATATATACATTGTACCCTCAATCCTCCAAAATCCTTTTGTCTTCAAATGCCATTCACCCTCATTAATCCAAAATCCTCCTTTGTTGGAAACGCCATTCATCCTCAACTGCACAGAGAATTTTGGAGGATTGCGATGGGTTAGGATTAATGTTTTATTTTGTATATATGTCAGTCATTGACGAATCTGCAAATCTTACATTTCATTGCCGATATATCTATCCAGCAAAGCTTCATTTACTGGCTGGATTGACAGATTTGGTGAGGTTTACATGTATAGGGTTAAAACTTGGATCCAAAATGGAAAAGTGATGTTCAGTATCAATACATTTAACAGATTGATATGCAAGCATAAAAGAATTTGCGCATGTGTTACAAAATATAAAGAAATCATGTTTCTTTACCTTGTCTGAATTCCATCTTGAGAGAAAATCCGGAGTCAAAATACTGGTATCATTGTAATGATTTTAACCCTAACCTAACCTAGAACTACAAAATACTACTAGTAGTGAACTGTACACTACGCAGTACTCTTTACATTGGCATGTGAAATAGTGTATTGTACCCCAAATGAATGCCTAGGACATCGGGAAGTCTTTGAAGCTGTATTGTTGGTTTTGCACTTTGCAGTGTGATCATTATTAAAGCACTGTGCATACAGTGGCTCAATTTGATAGTGCTCTTGTCACATCCCGTCTTGACTACGGAAACTCTCTCCTTCAAGGATTATCTATTAAAGACACAAAACGACTTCAACGTCTCCAAAACAGGGCAGCAAAATTAATTTTTATGGCAAAAAGATTTGATCACGTCTCACCCCTCCTTCAACAGCTTCACTGGCTTCCTATTCATCAACGTATTGATTTCAAATTGTTAACCATTACCTATAAATGTATGAGTGACAGTGCCCCATCTTACCTCACTGAACTTATCGTTCCATATCAGCCCAATCGTCCACTTCGTTCTAGTTTAGATACCAGGATTTTAACAAAACCCATAACCCGATCATCCACATCTGCCAAAGGTTTTTATGCAGCTGCTCCAAACCTTTGGAACAGTCTTCCTTATAAAATTCGTCATGCCAGTTCTCTTACTCAATTCAAAACATCACTCAAAACTCACTTATACCAGTCATTTGTTTTATAGGCACCTTATTAATTAATTATGTTGTTTTTTTCTCGATGTAAAGCGTTGTGATACCACTTGTGTAAGAACGCTATATAAATGCCTTAATTATTATAGAGTTGCCAAGCACACAATTTTCTGCTAACGGAACATTCATCCATTTCATAGAGACTGTAAGCTTTAAGCACAGGAAGAGCTTGCTAGTATAAACTTCAGAGGCCGAATTTGCTTAAAATACTGAACAACAATAGAAATCTGCGTTCACCCACAGGCATTAGCATGACTTGGCTGTGAAATAGTGCTTAAGCAGATAACTTTTCTAAGCAACCCTATAAAATTGGGCCATGGACGGTAAGTGTATAAATACAAGAGCCAACCAGAGTTTTTTCCACAGTTATTTGCTTGTTTTAGTGTATCCATTGTGCCCTCAAACACTGAATCATGCAGATTGTATCTACATGTACATGTACAATGTATGTATGTTTAATTATTTGTTGGTTTATCGTTTAAAGGGATTCTGCCAGTTGGACCATTCAGCAGCGACAAGTACCTTCAAGTCCTACAAGGGTGACCTGCCCTTCTATATCAACCTGCGAAATATTAATGGACAGACTGCCCTCTATCTTGCATGCACTGCCGGTCATGTTGAGGTCGCACGAGCCCTGCTGGAATACCGGCCTGCCGGCTCTGTCGTGCCGCACTTCAGGCATGGCAAGAAACAGACTTATGTCGATGTGGACTCTTATACTGTTATCGGCAGGACACCTCTCCACAGCACGGTTATGGCTGGGAACATCGAGATCGTCTCTATACTGCTCAAGCACGGGGCCGACGTCAACCTGCCTGTCAAGTCCATCAAGTGCCTCTTCGGGTCTCGGGGCAGCAATGCTAGCCTCGTGGAGGGCAGGGTCATAGAGAAGATGCACATTCCCAAAGAGGATAGCTCCATCCTGTGCGAGGCATGCAGCATCTGTGAATACAACTTGGACATCATAGCGATGCTTCTTAAACACGGTGCCCGGGACCCGAGTGGCAAGGCCTTGCTCTCGGCAACCCTCAGCGTACACAACGATGTAGTGACTACAATCCTTGCACACACCGGAGTGCATCCAGATCCCGATTACATCATCGAGGAGGAGTACCAGAGCAAATTTAAGACCTTTGTGACAGAGTTGACTCATGTCTCGGAGGGAGGCGATGGTCATCCCAGGACTAAAACAGTCCGAGAAGCAGCAGTGATTGCCCGAACCCGAGTCCTCCAACAAGACTTCAAGAAGGACCATATGAGGAAAGGTAGCACATATGATCGTCGCAGAACTTTTGGTGGTCTCAAAAGAGCGACCAGCACACATGCAATGTTTGATACCCCTGTCGCCATTGACTGGCATGACCATAATCTGAACGACATCAATCCAGAGTGGCTGGTTGAGGCAGGTCTGCGCTTCAACAGCATGCTAAGATCCTACCCCCAGGATTCCAGTATTCACATCGTGGTGGCAACAGTGACCAGAATCGATATCTCCGACAACAGTCTCGGCTTCTTGCCGCTCTTCATATTCAAACTGCCATCCTTGCAGCAGCTGAATGCCTCCAAAAATAAGCTCTCCTATTTGCCAGGGATGCCGAGAAGTACTAGTCCAACGACCAGGACTTTCTCAGAGGCGGCTGAGGACGGGACCTGGGATGCCCCGATGCTCCGAAGGGTCAATCTCTCCCACAACCGCCTGGTCACGCTGCCGCCAGAAATCTTCATGCTGCCACTGTTGGAATACCTGAACATAGAGAATAACCACCTACGGGAGTTACCCTTTGAGATGTGGATGGCCCCCAAGCTGAAGACTCTCAACATGTCACGGAATGTCCTCGAAGACCTGCCTAGTGGGTTGTATGGTTCTGCGAATGAGACCCAGACAGCCTTCAGGGAAGTGGAGCACCGGAGTCCTTCTCCCCTGGATGAGGACCTGACTGCAGTCCAGAAGCGGGACACCTTCCCACTGTTGTCTAATCAGTCCGAGAAACCTGCATCAGGAAAGCTGGTCCGCTGGTCCGAGGCGGCTCTGAAATTCGGCAAGGCAGCCTTTCGCATGAAGGACCTATCCCGGGATTCTGCGAACATAGCCGTCAGCATGTCCTCACTTGAGGCCAAACTTGCTTGCAGGGAGCTGGAGGATAACACAAGTGAGTCCCCTGAGTCCTCGGACTCAGAGGTCTTCGAGGATGAAGAGCAGTCGGAGAAGGGCTACTCCATGGTGACAGTGCGCCGATTCAGGCTGTGTAGCACAGGGAGCATCGAAGGTGACAGCGCCGAGGAAGAGAATGCAAATATTGATGAGATAAACTCCTTGGAGATGCTAGACCTGTCTCACAACAAACTAACCCACATCCCTGTGGGGCTCCCCTGCCTGGCTCCCAGACTCACAAAGCTTGTACTCTGCCACAACAGGATCACAGATTTTGGGCCCATGAACAAGTATCCTGTTGGGATCATGGATCTGGAGCTATCCTATAACAGGATCAAGGACATGAGCAATCCAGCCAGCCACCTACCCATCCGGAACAAGTCCAATGTCTTCCGACTCCTGCGCTCCAGCTCGGCCTACGACCCATCCATAGGCCTCCCGGACATGTGCTACAGTCCCACCACTCAGTACTCATTAGCCCAGCGGGGTGGTGGTCAGTCTTCCCAGAGCCGGATGAGTCGTGACTCCTCGCTCACCGTCAACCTGCCAGGCTCTCCGCCGCACAGTGCCGTGGTACAGTTCTGCAAGCATCGGCGCCACCGTGTGCTGGCCACGCTGCGGACATTAGACTTGTCTAACAATCAGATTACACAGTTGGAGGTGATCGCAAGAACTGTTTTGGGAATGAGCATGTCTGTTGAGGAAGAGAACCCTGGTACCTCGGGAGATTCCAGTGAAGAGGATTCAAAGGTACGTATGGCATATAATGACTATTAGAAGTGATACAGATTGTTGGAGTCTGCTTTGATTGATACAGGTAAGTCTAGGAGAGTCCTGTTTCCACATGGCAAAGTTGAGAGAAATTAGTCTCTTTTTTAATCATTAACCCTAACTGTCCGAAATCCAGCGCCTTGGCACCATTACTTTACATGGAGCTATGATGCCCCAATTTGTGTAAGCTCAAAGAATGTGCCATAAGTATACTGCAGTTTTGGATTTTGACAGGTTCATGTCACTTCCCAGTAAAAGTGCCACAGGGGTTAGGGTTAAGGAAGGCTAATTTTACTCAATGAAAACAGTTAATATTTGTTTCATAAATTATGGACTGATATTTTAAGAATACAAAAGTTCTTTGAGAAATGTTTTTCTCCCTCCTGACAAAATGCTTCCACCCAAAAAGTTGCAACATGCAGTGTTTCATGCCACTGGGAATAACACGGACGTTCACCACTTAGTGGATAAACAGAGATTGGAAATTTGAATTGGTGGGAATTAGGAAAAAATAAAGGTCCCGGAAAAGTGACTGTATTGCCTTTAAACCTGTACCGCAGACTTTGCTGCGAATTTGGTCAAACAGTAAGAGTTTCCTAATGACATCAAATGGTTGTTCTCATTAGTGTGTACTGTGTGCGTAAAACGTTTTCAGGACAATGATATGACTGTGCCTGCCCTCTATTGTCTTTTACGAATCTATTTTTAGCCCATTTGGCAAGTAGCGAGCAGTGCCATGCAGTCAGAAACAGATTAGATCAAACCCAACCGGTGATGTAACCGATTTTGAGGTAATGACTGAACAACAGTTGGACTTACGCTCTTTTTGATCTGTTTATCTTATCAGCCCCCACCGGTACAGACCAGAGGAAGTGACCTGGAAGTTACCCTCCTCTTTCCTAGTCTGAACGCTCTGTCGGTCAACAACAACAAGATTGGAGAGGTCCCGGCAGATATGCAGTATCTTACTAAGCTTTCTAGCCTAAAGGTTTGTACATGTACATGTACGTACTTAACCTAGGGTTCCCACGGGTCATGGAAAATCCAGGAAAATCCTGGAAAAAAGTTGTCCTGGAAAGTCATGGAAAAAGCATGGAAAATTGGGAAAAATAAAAACAATCATGGAAAAGTCATGGAAATCAAGATCATGCAAGCGTTATTTTTGATAGACCGCTTTTGATGTGAGGAGGCCATTATTAATTAAAATTAATTTTTTTCAAAAGTTAACAAATAGTTAGCTCAACATCAGCAGTTCATCAGTGTCATAATACCAAACAACTTTTCTCTGCAAAACGGCGAACAAAAATGTCCTGGAAATTGTCATATTAAAGTCCTGGAAAAGTCATGGAATTTGGTTTTCAGATTTCTGTGGGAACCCTGTTAACCTCTTGAATACGGACAACTGCCGAAGCCACAGTTTGAAAAAGACCACCTGGCCCACATCAACAGGCGCATTCCTGTGCATACTCAATCCATTTATGTTTCAACTATATTGTTCTGAATGGGAGTTCAATGACTAGATGGAGCTTTTTTAAACAAAGGGTGGTTGCAAGTGCGATGAATAGGACCATTCTATTCAGTGTGGTGCCTATTGTTTGCATCTCCGCATGGTTGCACAGCCCCGTTCTTGTCATACAGCACCCTATCAATAACGGCTCGGGTCATTATCAAGCGCCCAGGCCCCAAGGTAGTTTTAAACGTACGTTTAAAAACCGGCCCAGCTCATATTTATTCCCATTCATAAATACCTCCAAAAATTGTAAATTTCCAATGATTTTGTTCAATTTTTGTTTAACCTTGGTTTTTAAAACACCCCTTTAGCTTTTTAATGGTTCGTGCCACGTGTGAGTCATGCTAAACATTTCCTTATATGGAAATTGATGCACGTGACACGTTCGCCAGGTGGTGCCGAACGCAGCAGTGCCCGGTGTACACATGTAGTGTGAAATTATGGACGCATCGGTAGTATTGCGCTTGCTTATTATCAGGGTGACTGGTCGCTCGAGTGTTGAACCAATAAAAATGGACCAGATTTTTCGTAGGACTCAAAATTTCATGTGACACCGGAAAAAGTGTTTAAAACTGGTTGGTATTTTATCAGCAGTGTAAAACCACCCACGCGATGGGCTCTTGACTGGGTAAAATGTCTTAGGTATTTATGAATAAGCAATTATGTTCAAAACATTAAACAAATGATAGGCATTTATACACAACTTGAAGGTGGATGCTGCTGGACTTAATTATTCAATGACAAATTTTCTTTGAATTTAAACTTCTTTAAATTTATTTCACTGTAAAAAAAGATTATCAGAAGTGACCTTTCTATTACTTCTGGTTGTTGGGGGGAAAAAGGGGCAGTAAAGAAAATTATTTAAGATTTTCTGTCCATGCTCTTCAACAAATTTGAATTTTTTGTTTTTGGTACTTTCTTTGTACATGTTTTAGTTGTTTTTAAATGTTTTTTGTTTTTTGCTATTTTGGGCGTCTTCAACCCTACATTAAGGCTATTATTTTTGGTTGCATTTGTGCTTCTTATGTAAACAAAGATACGCCCAAATTATTGTTGGGTCACAAATCATTCGATATTTTTAACGTAATTATTTGATATGTATCTAAACGAGGATAGGGTTTTCGTTCGATTCTCATTAAAAAGTGGAGCCCCAGTTCGTGTGATTGAAAGTTTGGTTTGAAAAAGCTCCATCTATTCATTACGCTATTCAAAAACAATATAGTTGAAACATGAATGGATTGAGTACGCGCATGAATGCGTATAAAGATGACAACCAACCAGGTGTTGTTTTTTTAAACCGCGACTATGGCCATCGTCCGTATTCAATAGGTTAAGTAAGGATTCTCTGTTGGTGAGGTGAGCGCAGAATTTCTTTGATAGCTCAGTTTGTGCAGAACAGGCCGTAAGCACAGAATCCAGCTTTACAAAATCCGCAAAATTAGGCTCTGTTGACATCATTTACGAGTCGCTAACTTTACTGTCTCATTTGTCACTAAAGCTCAGTGGGAATGAGAAGATCTCCACCCTGCCGCCCGAGCTGGGCCGTCTGAACATGTACGATCTGAAGGTAGACGGTTGTCGCCTGACAGAGCCCCTGGCCAGCATGTTCAAGACGGAGCTTGTTAAGGACGTCTTGGGTTACCTACGCTCTATTCTGGATGAGTAAGTATTCCTAGGGGTCAATTTCACGAAAAATTTGCAGGTGTACTATTTGTTATTTGCGAGCACCAAAAAGTGCGTGCTTTTATACTTGGGTAAAACATTTAGGCATTTCAAAGCAAAGCAAACTACATGACAACACTTTATTGTGATGTTTACCCTATTAAATAAAGTCACTTCACTCTCAAATTTGTGTGAAGAACGGGAATCAGGTACCCCATTGTAAAAAAGCATGTATACCTGGGTACCTGTTAATGAAAGCCAATCCCAAAAATTGAAATCTCGGAAATTGCTGTTCATATTGTTCGTAAATGGTGCACACATTATTACTACCACATCAGTGCAGCAGTGCAGCAAGACGCAAGTGTGGACACTCCTAAAGCTTTACGATGTACAATGTAAATTGCATTTTCGCAAGCATTATAAACATTAATCTGTTTTGTTTTTCCACGTACCACATGTCATT
The DNA here is from genome assembly GCA_037893225.1 of Hippasteria phrygiana. Classification (NCBI taxonomy): domain Eukaryota; kingdom Metazoa; phylum Echinodermata; class Asteroidea; order Valvatida; family Goniasteridae; genus Hippasteria; species Hippasteria phrygiana. The sequence continues at coordinate 1,774,377 of JAZGUH010000845.1, read as the reverse complement.
GTATAGTTTTATGTAGATTGTAAAATAGAACAGCAAATTATTTCTGCCATAAAATAACAAAGTGACTTTTGAGGGCTATTTCTTTGTCAAGTCCCCTCTAGCCCACTGGTGCCATTTGTCTAAAAGTCGTCGCAGCGGGCAGCAAACAAATCTGACTTAATAACACAAACTCCCCTTTTGCGTCTAGCACTAGGCACAAAAGGAGTGTTCGTGTTATGACGTCAGTCTTTTTTTTGCTGCCCGCAATGACGACTTTTAGACAAATGGCGCCAGCGGGCTTTGCTGCACTAGAGGCAACTTGATCAAAGTAGCTCTCGAAAGTCACTTTTTTGTTATTTCTTCGCAGAAATAATTGGCTGTTTTATTTTACGATAAAACTACAAAATGACGCAGACTTCTCTCAGCAATCAACATCCTCTTTAATGGATCATGTGAACATGCCAATGTTTCCTCTTCATGGGACATCTGCATATGTGTACATGTATTTCAACATTTTCTGGCTGCCTACCAGGAAATGCCCTTTTTTTTATTGCAACAGAAATTTCAATTTGTAGGGAAACTTTATTGTTTATCAACACAACAAACTTGTCTCCTTCAAAGAAAAATGGGGACAAAACAAAAACAAAGTGGTCTAGCTTTTCTTGTCCAATGTAACATACATGTATGACCGGATAATATTACATGTACTGGGCGACTTCCATCAAAAAAAGTAACAAGACTTAAAGCCATTCTAGTTAATGGGCTTCAACAGAGGTGGTGGGGTTGGCCGCATTTTAGATATCCATCCTCACCAGAGGCTAAATCTTCAATAGATACCAAAGAAATTATCCCAATTTTCAGTCCTATAGACCCAGGCGTGGTAACTTCCACCATTTGTGAGACCATCTCACCTCTCCCCATTCAAGTTCCCTATTCAGGGCTGTATTGACATTTTTATTTGATCATAATATGCACCAGGAAATGCACTTTTTGTTATTGAAAGAGAAAGCTTTATTAATCCTAACCTTACCAAATCCTCAAAAATCCTCTTTGCCAAATGGAGGAATTTGGGGTAGTGAAGGTCTTTGGAAGTTGAAGCATCGGAGGATTTTGCAGGATTGAGGGCATCAGAGGATTTTTTCCTCTGGAGGAAAATGGAGGATCCAGGTCATCCGGGCCAATCTGGTGCTGGATGATTTCGGAGGATTGAGGTTTACTGGGGTGTTTATCCAAAACCCACTGGAGGATTTTGCAGGATTCAGGCAGTGGTCCCCTGTAACAAACATTGGAGGATTTTTGGAATCGGAGGAGACTAGGGGGCTTCAGGTTACAAATGTACATGTCGGGAAAATGATGCAGGGAGTTAGGTTTACAATATAATAGGAAAGTCTATTTCTTCATCAACACAACAAGCTTTATTACCGCCCCCTCCTCCGCACCTGCGTACATTTATAGGAAACTTTTTCTGTGTTTATTCTTTATACCCAGACATGAACAGAACAGTGTGGTTGATATGAGGTCGAGTAGTTAAATCAGTATTCAAAGTGAAAAAAGAAAACTGGCAGGAGCGGTATTCGAACCTGCGACCTCCGGAATAACGTACCAGCCGCTCTACCAACTGAGCTATTTTGCCCTATGTTGGCGGTCACCCAAATGTCTTTGTTCGGGGGCACTAGTCAGAAGTCACAAACCCATGATGCCATGTTGCCAGGGATCACACCCCAATTTCACGCAACAACCTGGGAAGCGACATTGTGAGGATCACTCAATGAGGATACGACTTTTTAACATATAAATATTGTCAAACAAACCAAAAGGAAAATTGACTAGGCAGTTATTAGTATTGATAGAGCTGGTTGCATATTGTGTCCATCAATATTGTCATGAGCAATGTGACTTTCACTTGTGCAAATTAACTTTTGTTTATACCCCGAAAAAGGTTTAGTTTTTGTTGTATTACATGGTATGATTTGAACTTGTTGTAGTTTATCCTTCCCATCCCAACCGGTTTATATGAAACTTTCTCTGTGTTTATACTTTGTACCAATCTTACTAGACATACACAGAACCGTGTTTGTTGAAATGATGTCAACTAGTTAAATCTGTCTTTTAATCGGTCTTTATTTCTGATATCGATAGAGCTGCTCCCATATTGTTTATATCAAACTCCTTGAACCCGGGCCAAACCGGGAATTTCATGGGGGCGCCAGGGCACCAGGCCGGGTTATGCAGCCAAGCGAAATGGAAAGAAGAGGCTTATGCAGCCAAGCTTAACCTACACAATACCCCAATAATGGATTGAAAATGCTGAAATTGGCGTGTATAGATGTCAACCAGGCCAGGTGGCAATTTTCAATCTGCACGTATTTGTGTCAACTGGTGGCAAGGGGTTAATAAATGGGACTTTCACTTCTGCAGTGCCAAGCCGTACACAAGAATGAAACTGATGTTTGTGGGCAAGGCTTGTATCGGCAAGACGACGCTTCTGAATGAATTGAGGAAGGATGGTGTTTGGTCGACATCGACGATGCCCGAAGTACATGTAAGAACAGGGACTTTTGTTTTTATGGAAGTCGCCCAATGCAAGGCTTAAAAACCACTCTTGGTAAAGAGGTGCTGGGGTTGGCCACATTTTAGCAGTGTTGAAACTAAGTCATTTTATCTCAAGTCAAGTCAAGTCGCAAGTAAAATTTTCCCAACTCAACTCAAGTCAAGTCCCAAGTCGATTTTTTCCAAGTCAGGTAACAAGTCTCAAGTCAATTGTTGAACACATTAAATTAATATTCCAATGACAAATGACTACGCATAGGTTTCGCATGCATGCACTGTACAAAATCAACCTGGCAAGCCGTCTTGATGATTCTCCATGCAGTCGGCCAGTGCTGCGGCGCCGCATACATGTAATATGTACGTATACTGGACACCCAGCTTACTATGCACCGTAGCCGCGGTGTTTTTTTTAAACTGATATGTGCGTACACCCAAAAGTTTGTGTTTTTTTTACGAAAGTGTTAATATCAGTAAGTCAAATTTATTCAAGTCAAGTCGAGTCACAAGTCATTTATTTTTGCCCCACACCAAGTCAAGTCGAGTCAAATCGCAACTCGAGTCTGACTCGAGTTCGAGTCAGCAAATCATGTCAACAAGTCTACATTTTAGGTTGCCAGCCATACCACCTTTTTCGGTTTCCCTGGGTCCAGAGATGATTAATCTTCAATAAATACCAAAACAATTATCAAAATGTTCAGACCTATAGACACAGGCGGGGTAACTTCCACTGTTGGTGAGAGCAACTCACTTCTTCCATTCTATTCCAAAGACTGTTTCCTTCCCCCTCCCCCCATTTGTTGGGGGGGTGGGGGATAAGAAGGGATGGGCAAGTGGCAAGATGATTTGATTAGGGCGATATTCAAAAAAATACAAAAAAAACATAAAACTCCATCATTAACAAGTTTGCTCTACTCTGAAAACGGACTCCCCATTAATGCAGACAAAAGTATCTTGACAAGTTTTGATCACAAGTGTTTGGTTTTATTGTACCAGGGGTGAGATTTGTCAGGATTTTTTTCTGATTTCAGGATTTTTTTGTCGGGAATTTTAAAAATTGTTAAAGAATCTCTTTTGCAATCTGGAATTCCTGAGGTGTTGTCCTAAAGGTGTTCTTACCTGTAAAATTATATATATAGACCAATAAATATTTTAAGGGGTGCCTTCAGGCAAATACAAACTATATGCTGATCTGGGGGTCCTTGTGGATTTTGTTGTGGATTTCGTGGATTTTTGGCCGATCTCACCCCTGTTGTACTCTTTGTGGATTTTGCTAGACTTTCGCCGAGCGGCAGGGCAATATAAGCATCGGCGGGAAGACGCTGAGAGGCAAATATCTGTCAACGGTGGGAGTCGATGTCTGCGAGTGGACGTACAACAAGAAGAAGAGCAAATACGGAAAAGTCACCTTCAGCACCTGGGACTTTGGTGGCCAGGTAACCATGGCAACATCCAATCAGTTTCCATGAGTGTTTAATTATTAAAATGAAGATGTGAAGAAACTCAACTGTGTGTATGCATTCTTGGAAAAGATTCAAGAGGTTGAAATTTTTCTTCGAACAAATTTCCAGTCCTATGTTTTAACAACCCCCCCCCCCCCCAAAAAAAGAAAAAATAATAGAATAAAAAAATTTAATAGAGGAGCCAACAACCCCTATGAAAAATGGATTTTATTCTTGGTTGCTTTCGCCTCTCTAATGCACAAAAAATCTGCCCTGCTGGAAATGAATTATAGTCATGTTGCCAAATACTTCAACAACTGTAAAGAAAACAAAAATGACATCTCATTCAGTAGTGAATAACTTTTGTATTACTAGAAGAATACAAATATAGAACACAAATATAGAACAAAATACATTTTCGGGGTGAAACATGAAAAGAGCACAGTTCAGTGGTGAGAGAAGTCTGCGTCATTTTTCATTTTTATGTACATTGCATATTGTAAATACCAAAAAAGTGACTTTTGAGAGCTATTTTTATCAAGTCGCCTCTAGCCCGCTGTTGCCATTTGTCTAAAAGTCGTCGCTGCGGGCAGCAAACAATTTGACGTCATAGGACGAACTCCCCTTTTGTGTCTAGCACTAGGCACAAAAGGGGAGTTTGTCCTGTGCTGTGCTAGAGGGGACTTGGTAAATACAGCTATTAAAAATCACTTTTTTGTTATTTCATGGCAGAAATAATTTGTTTGATTTTACAATACGCAATCTACATAAAAATATAAAAGTGACGCAGTCTTCTCTCAGCAAACATCATCTTGCAGAGAGCACTCTTATTGCTGAAGACGGAGGTATTCTGGTTTTACCAGACTGTTGTCCAAACCATTTTAGTATTTGTGGCGCTCTCAATAGCGAACAATCTCTCATCGTAAAAAAATAATTTATAGATTTATATACCAATGGAAAGAACACATCATCAGCTTTAAAATGATGAAAGAATTATTAAGATTGGAGCAGTATTAAAAAATGTTATGATAATTTTTGTTCTATTAGATGATCCAGCACTATTGTAGAAATCAAGCGATAAAGTTTGCCCTTCATTCTACCCTGCTGAATGGCTTATGATTAAGGGGTAGTCTTGGTATCTCCTAAAAGTGTCTCTCATTGGTTTATTTGTGGAAATAGCGGTCAAATCGGCCAATCAATGAAGAGTTTGTTATGATTGCATTCAAAATGGCAATGTACACGAATCGAAAAATAACAAATCTTATAAAGAAAACTACATTTATACAAATTCCAGTCGTTATCAGTGAGTTACCTTACTAAAATATATTTTTTAAACATTTTATTGTACTAAAATTTAAGAAACGAAAACAAGTATGATTTCTATTTGACATACATTGTAAATTAGCATTTTAAGCCTGTAGCTCAAAACGAAGGAATGCGACTTCTGACTGGTCCCTTGTAAGAATGGCACATTTTCCTAAAGGTGAAATCCATGGTAGAATCCTTGGCAGAGAAGATTATGTTCTTTGTTTTGAAACATGTTAATAAAAAAAACATAGATTTGTTATTATTATTTATTATTATTTATTTCACTCCACATTCAGAAAATACGAAATACAAAAAAAATGAACACGATATATATAATAATATTATGTAAGATTAAAATACAATGAGAAGAAAATAATTTGGAGAAGGCAAGGCTAAGGAGAGGGAAAAAAAATCCCATAACCAAAAGGTTCAACCTGCCATTAATTAATTTGCAATCATATTGTCTCTTGTTATTTATTTTCGTACTTCCAATTTTTTGGTTTTTGTTTTACAGGAGGAATTTTATGCTACTCACCAATACTTCCTGACCAAGCGCTCCCTGTACCTGGTACTCTTCAAGATTACTGACGGAATGAGGAGCATTAGTCAGATACAGCAGTGGCTGGTCAACATTCAGGTACGGTCCCACTAAAGGGGTGGCATCAGAATTCCAACAAAATTTATGGGGAAACGCGTAACTGCGAATCACTTGGAGGCTAGCTTTTGGAGGAACTGAGTTGGTCTCACCGATGGTGGAAGTTGCCTGGCATTAAGGCTGTTCGATAGGACGATATTTCCCGATATTTTGAAAAAAAAATTCATATCGAAAATCGAAATGGCCCCTTTAAAAAAAAAACGGAATATCGTGGAATTTGATATCCTGAAGAATATCGCGATATGTTGCTATGTTTAAAGGGCTATATCTCTAAATGCACCTCTGTCTAAATTGGAAAATGTGTCTCGAGAAAACAAAATGCCACTGGTGTGAAACCTGAATGCAACTATGTATATAACTGATTTTTCAAATTTTGCGACATAATACCTACTTTTATAGAGCCATTCACATTTATGTTTGATCGTTGTTGTTTTTTTCTTGCAGGCTCGGGCACCCAACTCCCCAGTCCTGCTGGTGGGCACCCACTATGATCTGGTCGTCCGGCCCAAGTCCAAGTACTCGCGGGACTACTGGCCGGACCTCAAGCGCAAGCTCATGGAGCACTTCGTCCACATTGCCCAGCCCCAGGACGTCGGCCTGCCCAACGTCCTGGACTGCATTGAGATGTGCTGCCTGCCCATGTCTAAGAACTACAATGTGGGCTACCTGCGGGACCGGATATACGATGTGGCATTTTCCCTAACAGGTACTTTGGAAATGATCCATTTTGTGTCTTTAGTAAAAACAACCCCAGACTAATTAAGTTTGGAACACTTCATCCACACAGTCTCGGGCTATCAAGTAGTTCCTACTTTTCCTACTCTTTCTTGAAATTCCTATTTTTTTCCTACTATTTTCTACACATGAGGGAAACATCCCACTAGAGCCAAAACGGGCAACTCCACTGCCTTTTGTTGTTGACACACCAACACCTTCGCCAGCTTCTTATCTTTGTAATCCATTAGCCAAACAATTGCTTGTAATCCTTAAGTAAACACTTCCAGGCTGGGATTTGCTGGTACTACTCACAGCGTACAAATCACCTCTCCGATTCGTTCAAGTTTATTATCGTTCTCAGCTTTGCAGCGGCCGTTTTTCACGATTCAAAGTTTTTTAAGTAGTTACACAGGATAGGAAATCTGACCTGAGGCATTTTTTACAATAAAACTAAGAATTCTTGCAGATGTTTCTGTGTTTAATATAACTCATATAGCTAAGAACTTAAGTCAACAAAGGATTAACTGATAGTATCTTAAGTTTATTGACACAAGATAAACAATGTAAACAACATAAAATCTCAAAAAGGCAGTGCTCCTTTCCGAGTTAGGGCCTTCTAAACTCGGAAAGCTCTAGTGGGATGGGGACAGTATGATCTCAAAAAAATGAAATCTCTTTGAACATTTGTCATAAGTGTTACTTTCTGTCATCTGAAAATCACATAATGAAGGGCTCGGGTGCAGGAGTACTGCAACTTAATACTTCCAAGAGCTCAGTTGAGGATGCAGAACAAGTGCACGATCAAGGCAGACACGTCTGTGGAAGACATAGCGGACATAATTTATGTGCTAAACGGTACAAGTTTTGGGTGTGAGCATTTTTAATAGCAGGAGGATTTCTCACAGAATTTCTGTCATCAAACTGGTTCAGGCTTAATCCATTTTCATAATCTGTGGATGAGGTACTATCAAACCAATGTTGACCATTTTCATTTGTGACTACATGTAGCATATTGAAAAGTTGATATAGGCAAATGGACAAAAGCTCACGCTCCATGCGCGTGCACACACAGTCGTACTTTCCCAATACTTCCGAGGACAATGCTTTGTGTTTCCTATAAACCCAACCCCAAAGAGAAGGCTGGTACTTCTACGTGCGAGGACCGATTTCAACAAAAGACTTGACGTGCGAGGACTGAAAGGTTTCTTTGTATTTCCTTTCTCCTCTTGTCCTCGGAGATATATACAGAACCTGTACACGTAATGCACATGTTTAATCGCACACGTATGTATAAACACATGTACCCGCCTGCATTTGCGCAAGTCGTGGGCTAACTAAACATAACACTGTATAGATTTCTGCAAGCGAAAATGGTCTTGGGAATTTATTGTCCAATAGGCATGCTTTTTATATGAGCATTTTGAAAATTTTATCAAATTTCTGAATGACGTCACCCCACACAGTCGTACTTTCCTATACTGGTGAGGACAATGCTTTGTGTTTCCTATTGTTCCTTTAATATAACCCAACCCCATAGACTAAGCACGTACTTCCACGTTCGAGGACCGATTTCAACAAAAGACCGTCTCCCGAGGACAAGAAAGATTCCTTTGTATTTTCTTTCTCCCCTTGTCCTCGAATGTAGTACAGTACATGTACAAGGTCGCGTTTTGACGCTGTGGCAAAAAAAAGTGGGATATGTGCACACAAAAAAAATAGTTTATCCTTCGGGGATGTGCAGTGTTGAATAGGAGCACACAGCGTGTCAGTGGGGTTTTTTTTTCTTCCAACTAAAAGGGTCGCTATTTGACGAGCACTGACAAGGACAATCTTCATCCCTATGGAAAGCTGAAGATGTCTTCTTTCATATTCTGACCACCCCAGATTTATACATTGCCTGGTTTTAAAGATATGTCTGTTTGGTCTCGTCACATAGCCTTCGCGCATATACTGAGCATGTTACACGCGGTGTTGCGATGAGCAAATGTGACCCGCTCCACAAAAAGGGTATTATGTCGCACTATGTGAAAACAAACAAAGAGCTGTTCTATGTGAAGCGGATAAAAAAATCTTCACATAAGTGATTTTTTTGCTTTTGGTTTGTTGGCTTCCGTTACATCTATATTTTCATGATTTACTTTCAGAAACATTAATCTTGATGAATAAAGATGAAAAAATAAATATTGAGAAAAATTACTTCTATCTGATTTCTTTGCACTTTTTGTGTTTAAAGGCCTATATCTCTAAATGCACTTCCGTTAAATTGGAAAATAGGAGTATACAAATGTCAAGATATCTCGAGAACACAAAATGCAACAGGGATCAAACATACACCAAATTAAAGCTTAGGATGTGACAAATCCAACTATGTATATAACTCATTTTTCAAATTTTGCGACATAATATTCCTTTTTGCAGAGCCGGTCACAAATGTCCAAAACTGTTCACTACGTGGCACCAGCAAACGGAATCAGACCCAAGTTAGACATTTTGAAATTTGAGGTTTCAATTCCATAATAAAATACATGTATATATTGTAAGCTTTGTAATAGTGAAACAAATTACTGTTATACAAGCGAATATGGTTTTCGAATGGAGCCATAAATTCAGCATTGAGAATGGAAAATAATACGTATATTGTAGTTTACACAATTTTTTGGGAAGTACGCCAGACTAAAATATCAAATTGTACACATTTAATGGTCTCAACACAAAAGCAAAACAGGTATTTTGAATTGAATATGTTTTAAAGTACGGTATTTTGACAAAAACAGGATTCGTGATTTTTTGACGATTTTCATGCGAATTGCAATCACTCAAAAATAGGTCAGAATGCGACTTACGTCCGATTTCTCTTGCGGAGGCCACATATACTTCACTTGGCATTTGCCAGAACGTTCGCCTCGGGAGGCTAGTTTTACTTTTTAAGCTGCAAACAGTCAGTCTTTGTAAACTACCTTTTTGTCTGATGAACCGGTGTAAATTTTGAGAGGGATTTACGCCCATTGTTTGTTTGGCTTCTCTACAGAGGGTCGAGACAAGGATCCGATGTTAATGCAGCGCGTGCCGACTTCCTACCTGGCACTGGAGAAGGCTGTTATGCTGATTGCATCTGATATGCGCAGAACCGGCACCGAACCAGTCTTGCATACCCTGGAATATAGGTACATGTCCCCCACCCCCCCCCCCCCTTTTCTCCTCTGGGCTGTTCTGCCCCCTTCATCCCAAACTTAATTGTGACCCGCTCTACAAAAAAGGGTATTATGTTGCGCTATGCAAAAACATGCACTGGGCTGTTCTATGTAAAGAGGGCAAACAAATCTTCACATCAGTGATTTTTTTTTTTTTTGGTTTGTTAGCTTCTGTTGTATCATTATTTTCATAATTTATTTTTATGTCAATATTGATGAATAAAGATTACATCCATATCATTTCTTTACCTTTGTTATGTTTAAAGGGCTATGTCTCTAAAGGCACTTCTGTTAAATTGGAAAATGCAAGTATGCAAATGTTAAAATATATCGAACAAAATGCCACAGGGGTGAAATGGTCGGCCGTCAGGGTTCATTACGGATGCATGCTTGTAGCCTCCTGTGCAAGTCCACACTATTTTCAAAAATTATGGAATATCAGTAATTATACAACACCTGAATAAATCCCAGCCATCCGATTGGTGGATCGTCGATCACGTGCATTGAATTATTCGTCCCATCGCACGACGCGAACCCACACCGCCAAAAAAAGTTCTATCACATGGTTCTATCAAACGGTAAGCGTGTTTGATAGAACTTCCCCGCCGCCACAACACGGCTGTCATTGGACTGTTTCCCGGTCTCTCCGTTGTCCTTCGGACTTCAAATGTATATTATATACATATGGGGACCAGGAACCAGTCTAGGCTGTCATTCACACAAAATGGCGGACGGTGTTTCCAAACTTCGACGAAATATTGGAACTCGTAGGCGATGCTGACGCTGCTAACACAAAGAGACAAATGAAATATGCAGTTAAATGATTAGAGGAATTTGCAAGACAAGCAGGAATAATTAACTGATTCGGAACTGGACCACTTTTTGTCGCGGTTTTATGCGGGACTGAGAAGGTAAACGACACGTTACAACGTTGTACGCGTACATGTACATGTACGTTCACCAATAAATCCAAGCATGCAATCTGTCGGATTTATTCAGGCGTTGTATAAAACAAATAATGAATGTTTCACATTCGTGCAATGGTAAGAATAATTTCATGAGGTGACAGATGGAATGTCCCATTCCACTCGGCTTTGCCTCGTGGAATGGAACATTCAATCTGTCACCTCATGAAATTATTCTTACCATCGCACTCATAAACATTCATTATTTGTATAATAAAACACGTTTCACCCATCCACACTTGGAATCCACACTTCTTTTTTTTATTTCCACTGATGTTCAGGACCGAGGTGACCCGAGTGATGTACGAGCAATCTCAGGTGTCCTTCCATGATAAGGAGGATCTGATGCACGCAACACGATTCCTGCATAACAATGGTATTAGCAAGTCATTAATGTTCTTTTCCCTCAATCATCTCCAGCCAGGAAGAACTGTAAAACAACCTATATACTTTATACACCAATAGATCTATTTACGGTTAACTTTTCAACTCTCCGGTAGAAGCCTATTGCTGATTTACAGGATGGGCAAAAAACCCTTTTAGGGAAAAACAAGGGGAAATTCCCATCCCGCTCCATAGTATTATGGCAACCAAGTTTATCAGCGGAAATGGCAGAAATATCACATGTCGCAGCTTAGCATGTCAAATGATGCCATTGATAGCCAGCATGACTATGTCGTATAAGCTGGTTCCAGATGGTTGAGTGGACATGGTTGACTTGCCAGGGTTTGCGCAAATATTTGTCCAACAATAGTTAAATGTAGTGTACACGATTGGTAATCCTCCAATTTCTTTTTTACTGAATTATTACGATATACCTTACTAGACTGTAAGTTGATAGTAGTCTCAATCATCCTGTGAAATGATGGCACCAGGTGTGCTGTCGTTGTCAAGAAAAGTGGAAATGTATATCGTTCTCCAACGATTTCCAGCTGCCCTGTAGCCGTTAGTCAAGGCGCGCGTGGCTACCTTGACGAGTGGCGCGCCCCGGACATGATGGCGCCATGGCATATCCGGGGCGCATCACGCGCCCATAGCCACGCACGCTTTGACTAAAGGCTATCATCCGCCCAACGGTTGAAAACGAGCGCCGTTTTTCTCTCATTTTTTTCGCCATCCAACAACGCAAAACTTTGAACAGGTCAGTGGAACGATATTTCCTATAAAATACTATAAAACCCCCAAATCCGCCCATTTCTGAAAATTGCAACAATGACCAATCATGTACACTGCCTTTAACTGTAGTCCTTACTCATACTTGCTCCGAGCTGTGGCAGGATTCTTGTGACAGCATGAAGCTTGTTCAACCATTTTCAGATACAATATTTCTACACTGATGTAGTACTGTGTGACTCAGTAGTGTGACTGGTCGTCATTGAGGACCATTAGTCGTAGTCACGATCACCAATTCTTTTGTGGTGCCGCGACTAGTCATGGTGCCACAACTAGTCACAGTGACCAATGTTCATGTTTCACATGCGACTACCATGACACTTTATGAGTATTAGTGCACTGCACTGTCAACGTACTGCACTGTGACTAAGCACGCCGACAGTGTATACTAAGTGTACTTGTGCAGTACATAAACGTACATGTACTGGGCTGACCTTAAGTGGCCATGCCACTGATGATGTGGCTTCCGGTCACTGAAGCATTGCTGTAGAAATAAATGTGGTAAAATAGTCGCAACTACGTGTAGTTGAGTAGTCGTGACTATTTATCCCATGACTAGTCGACTAGTCAATTTTACCAGTCGCCCACCACTACCATGATGTGATGGTGTGTGTATATATCTGTTGTATATTCCAGGCATTCTCCTGCATTACGAGGACTCCATGCTGAGCAATTACTTCTTTCTGGACCCGCAGTGGCTGTGCGACACATTGGCCAAGATTGTCACCATCCCGGAGATCAACCCCGACGTCAAGAAAGGTCAGCGGTTCGTGGAGTCTTCCAGGAGACTCAGGCTTTGGCTTTTGTTAAGAATTTTTCAAGAGTGGAGATTGTGTCAAATTTGGAATGATGTACATTTCACCCACTCTGCAATTTATCTGCTTGTCACACAGAGTCAAATTCCTGTTGGTCGCCTTTGGAATTGGTGACGCTGGAAAAATCTGAAATTGTGAATTCTTGTTTTAGTGTTAGTTTTTAATAGTTTGAAAACAAAAATGTTGGAACAAAGAGCTACAATTTGTATAAAAATTGAATGCGTGAAATTCTCAGCAAAATTAATGCTTTTTGAAAATACGTTATTTGGGTCTCTTCCATATTTTGCCCAATATATAGCCCAGAAATCATGTAATTGCGAAGTGTGTTAAACCTAACCGTCCAAAACCTGCCAAAATCCAACACCATGTTGTATTGTATTTTGATGGGTTCAGGACTGAAAAGCCTTGGCACCATTACTTTATATGGAGCTACGAAGCCCGAATTTGTCGGGGTACAAAGAATGTGCCATAGGTATACTGCACAGTGTTGGATTTTGATGGATTCAGGAGACTTCCCAGTATAAAAGGTGCTCCAGGGGTTAGGCCCCAAGTCCAAATAGGGCCGGTATGTATACCATCTCCCGGTACGCAAACCGGTTCATTTTAATCCTCACAAACCGGGGTGGATACCGTCCAAGCCTCTACTGGAAGGCTCGCCCTGTTTAAGAGTCTATTGTGTCCAATTCCTGGGCTGGTGAACTCCTTTTAAATGCAGACAATGGGGTGACTTTAATCTGATAATAATCCTCCACCGGTTAAAGGCCCTAAACATTTGCTCAGTTTCAAAGAGTTTGCCTTTGGACAGATCTGACCACCCAGTAATCACTACACATACACGTATACTCAAGTCAGTCATCAGTCAATAAACTCCCCATTGTCAACACTCTTGCAGGGCCATCAGGCAGCAGGCTAGCCAAGCTCAACCGCAAGTCTATTCATTACAATGGCTTTGAAATGCCGACGAGCAAGTGGACTTGTACCGTCCGGGGAGGGGTATATACCGGGAGCCGGTATGCAAACCGTCCCTAAATGGAATTCGGGCCTTAGGGTTAATCCTGAAGATTTTGTGTTCATCCCTTCCTTCTTTCAGGTGTGATGCTGATCAGAGACCTACACCACAAATTCCAAGACTCCAGTGTCAAAGACTTCATCTTGAACCTGCTCAACAAGTGTGAGGTGGCCGTTACCTACGACAATGAGCACATCCTGGTTCCCTCTCGCCTGCCTGTAGAAGGCCTGGACATGACCATGATTCCACTCATCCGGGATAAGGTTGTCCGCCCCAAGGTATATTACTAGCGCCCACCCGAACAAAGATACTGACAATTTGGGAGATCGCCAACATAGGGCAAGATAGCTCAGTTGGTAGAGCGCCGGTATGGTAACCCGGAGGTCGCAGGTTCGAATCCCGCTCCTGCCAGTTTCTTTGTTCACTTTGAAAATGTATATTAAAATGCATAGTTTTGTCGAAAAGCAACTGATTTATTTCAATAACAAATTGATGCGTAGAAACCTTTAAAAGTTTCCAGTTTCCAAGTTTCCAGATAAAACAAATTCTAAACAGTTCTATTTTTACAAATATTGTTCCTGAGCTTCACTAAAATTTTGTCAATTCCTCCAAATCTCATACATGTAGGTATTGTGTTATCAAGAACCTTTGATCTTAATAGAACCAAAGATTTGTGTGGTTGAGTTTTCATGCAAGTTTGTGTTTGAATCAAGAATTTTGAAACAAAATGTTTAGTTGCCTACAAGATGTTCACAAACCTGCTTTATTGTGTAATTTTTCATCTTGTTTGTCAGTACCCACGTCACTGAACTACACTTTTAAACCTGTTTAGAAATGTTTTTCTATAGAAAATGTTATGACTTGACCGTTTTTTTCTAACCATCTGCTATCAAACCATTATATCTGTCTGATTTCCAGCGGGAGACATCTTGCACAACCTCCCCCACGTCATCCAGCTCCACATCTCCAAGCCGCTGCTGGAACCGTCGAGCAGTCCGTGGAGCCTCACCGAACAACACGGGCCACTCCCGCAACTACAGCCCCTCTCCTACCTCCATGCACCGCAACCCTCTTGGCCTACACCACCTTGGCAGCTCCCTGAGCAAAGCCGACAGCTCTTCCATGCCCACCTTGATGAGCCAGCAGATGCCCGACCAGCTGCGGTCTGTCAACTGTAGTTCTTTGCCCCCCAGCTCCCTACCCACCGTGGCCACACCCATCGACCGGGGATCGATGGAGGCGGGAAGCAAGTCGTCCTCGCTGAACTCACACAGCCACAGCTCCGGCGATATACCTTTAAACGGAATCCAGAACATTGTTAATATATCAGTGGAAGTAACTGAGGAACCGATGGAGCTGGACGGCATGGAGGTAATTCCAATCCTTAATCCCAAGGCGGCGATTCGGCGGCTGTACATCCTGCAGTACATCCCCAGTGGCTTCTGGTCACATATGATCAGCCGCTTCCTCTCAGACCAGGCCTTCTGCAAGATTGTGCCATCCCTGTACCCGATGCCCGAGCGCCTCAAAGTCATGATGAGCAAGCCAGCTTTAGATGCCCTTGAGAAGAAGTACCAGTGGATCGTCTGGCAGACCGGTGTAGAGCTGCGATTCTTCGGCGCCACCATCTTTCACGTCAAGGAGATTGTCAAGGAGGCAATACTGACTAGTGTCTTTGAGCAAGAGCGCAGGCCAGATCTCATCAAGGTGGTCAACCCGGATGGACAGGAGCCAGGCGGGGATCGGGCGGTGTCCCTGACCCGCAGTGGGCAGCTGGAGATCCTCATTCCCAACCAGACCTTGAAGATCATCCAGACAGCCAGCAACACCTCGACAGTGATTAACGATACTGTGGATTCTGGCTTAGAAGCTGTAGAGGGCGAGCACATCGAGATCGCCAGCTCCCTCCAGGTGGCTTCTCGCCTCCTGTCGAGCATCATGGACCTGATCGACACCTTGATGGAGAACTTCTACCCTTCCATCTGTGAACCCTTAGGCATCACCTTCCAAGGGGAGCTGTTTATCACCCGGCTTGTACCCTGTAACCGCTGCTGGCGGGACTACAACAAGCTCCACGTGGATGAGCTGGACGAGCAAGAGTGGGAGTTTGTCGACAAGGAGGACCTGGATCAGCGGCAGAGCCTTCTGCAAGATACTCCGGTGCCGCGGAAGAAATCCCAGCGAGGTTCCAGTTTGTGCTGCGGTCTCTCCTGCACTGACCACAACGGCCCATACAGCGATTTCTCCGAGTACACGGACCACCACAACTCGCTGAGGCCGCACGTGCGGCCCATGGGGCGCAAGGACCGTGCTGCCATCAGCCAGTCCAAGTCCTCGGACCAGAGCGAGTCTCTCAGCCTGGACACGCCCTTGGTCAATGACTCGCAGTCGCAGGACCTGTTGTTCCCGGAGCAGGTTTTTGCTGTCAAACTAGACCTGAGGTTCACCAACTCCGTGGAGATGAACCCTGACATGTTGGGCGACGTGCAGGTGTACGGCTTCCTGTTTGAGATGCTGGTTATGCAGGCCATGAAAACCGAGATAGTCACCTGCCCCAAACATGGCCGAGTCAAGCTGAGCACAATTGCCCCGGATGTGGTGAGTACCATCAACTCCTATTCCTACCCTAAATACGTGAAAAAGCCTCCTAAATTTGGCATTAAATTTTGTTTTGTATCAAATCCCCCCCGTGTGTGTCGCTGTGGCAAATAGAAGTAACTGCCCCAATTATTCTGAGGGTGCAGGGGTGAAATTTTCTCCGGATTTTTCCTGATCTCTGGATTTTTGGTGAGATTTTTTGGTCCAATGACCTCTGAAACCTGAAACAGCCTTCTTTTAATTATAATGATTCTATTTTTTGCAATTGTGAACCACATCTTTTGGAAGAAAATGCAGTTTTCTTGCGCATTTTCCAGCATCGCCATACGAATTAAATGCCTCTGAATCTTTCGTGGATTTTTCATTTTCCTCAGATCTCACCCTTGGAGGGTGGACCATATTTCCTTAGATTTGCAGTGCTAAGCAGTTATGGGAACTGACATCCCTGAAAAATTAAAAATTGCGAGAAGTTGCATGTTTGATTGGTTGGTAACATGTAGATATGGTAATGATCCTGTGCAGGTATTCCACGACTTGGGACCGGCCCTACTGGTTGACCGTATTGCCCTGGAGGTCCGGCGCCTCCTGGGCAGTGGCACCTTTGGCTTGGTCTTCCAGGGCCTTGCCGCCCGGGGCAGCCTGGATGCCAAGGTCCAAGTGGCTATCAAGATGCTGCAGCCCTTCCCGCCGGGCCAGGGCGCCGGCCACACTGACCGTCGGCGCTACGAGGTAGAGAACGCCAAGTGGCTGCGGGACCCGCTGCGCTTCTCCTGTGAGGCCTTCCGCACGGCCCGCAAGGAGCTGTCCATCATGCTGAACCTAGACCACCCGCAGATCGTGCCGCTGATCGGCTTCTGCCGCCAGCCCATGAGTCTGATCCTGGAGCTGGCGCCGGAGGGTGCGCTAGACTCCAAGCTGGAGGACTACAAGCGGGTTGGGGCCCGGCTGACGCCCTTCACATTGCAGAAGGTCCTCGTACAGGTAAAGCAAACAAAATGCAAGATGATTAAGCTATTCACTATATTGAAGCTTGAGTGATCGCATTTCTTCTTTTTTCCGCTTGGAGTGAGATTTGTCAGGATTTGTTTTCTGATTTCAGAACTTTTACAGAATCAATTTTGAAATCTGGAATTCCTGAGGTGTTACCCTAATGGTGTTTTCACCCTGTAAAAGTGGATGTAGACCAATAAAAACGGGTATTTTAGGCAAATACAAGCCATAGACCCTACGTTGCTCTGGGGTCCTAGGATCCATTTTTTTTTTTCATTTTTTTATTTTCAGCTAATCTCGCCCCTGAGTAATAGAATGACTTGATATTCTCACCCCCCCCCCCCCCCAAAAAAAAGGACTAAAGTTCACATGTGAAGCAAAACTAAAAAGTGGCTATTCTGTAAATTCTGCAATTTTTTTATGGATTCATTTCACTCAAAGTTCTCCCATTTAGAAATGGACAGTACTGGAATGCTACTTTGACATGCTTTTTTATTGTATGGCTGTCAATTCATCAAAATCAGAAAGCTAGTTTTAGGACATACAAAATATTATTAACTTAGGGAAGGGAACATCTGTGAATGTTTACTTCAGTGCATCCTTAAATGTAGTGTACACATGTACATGATTGGTCATTGTTGCAATTTTCAGAAATGGGCGGATTTGGGGGTTAGTATTTTATAGGAAATATCATTCCACTATGTTCAAAGTTTTGCGTTGTTGGATGGGGGAAAAAAACAAGAGAAAAATGGCGCTCGTTGTCAACCGTTGGGCGGATGATAGCTAGCCTTTTGTCAAGGCGCGTGTGGCTACCTGGACGCGTGACACACCCCGAATGCCAGCATGTCCGGGGCGTGCCTCTCGTCCGGTAGCCACGCGCGCCTTGACTAAAGGCTACAGGACAGTTTTCCAAGGATTTCCAGCTGGAAATCGTTGGAAAACAATATAAATTTCCACTTTTCTTGACGACAGCACACCTGGTGCCATTATTTCACAAGATGATTGAGACTACTATTGACTTACAGTCTAGTAAGGTATTTCGTAATAATTCAGTAAAAAAAATTGGAGGATTACCAATCGTGTTACACATTTAATCTCTTGAATATGGACGATGGATGGCCATAAACGCGGTTTGAAAAAGACCACCTGACCGGTTGTCGTCTATATGCGCATTTCTGTGCTTTCTCAATCCATTCATGTTTCAACTATTGTGTTCTTGAATGGGAGTGTAATGGATAGATGGAGCTTTTTCAAACGGAGCTTTCATTCACTGTGCTGCCTATTGTTTGCATTTGCACTTAGCTGCACAGCCCATTCTTGGAATACCAGCCCCCCCATCAATGACAGCCTGACATAAGGGTCTTATGCTTAATAACTCTTAGTTGTCATAACACATGTACTACGTAGGTCTCATCAGCGGTGGGCTGTCTCCACAAGACCGGCATCATCTACCGCGATTTAAAGGCCGAGAATGTCCTAGTCTGGTCCCTACCGGCCCCACACGGCCCTGACTCGTCTGTGAAGGTCAAGCTGGCGGACTATGGGATCAGTGTGACGTCCATGCCATCTGGTACCAAAGGTTACGGTGGGACACCTGGGTACATGGCTCCCGAGATCGTACAGTATGATGGCAAGGAGAAATACACAGAGAAGGTACAACATTCATCATGGATTACAAGTTGTCAATTTATACTTTAAGTCATTTTTGATACAAGAGGCTAAATTTGAACTGATTGAAATTCCTATTTTTTCCTGCATTGTCACACAACTCCCTGACACTACTTCAGACAAAACGGGCAGTTTATAGACGTCAGGTAATTAACTTGACTAGCTGGCTTGCACACTTCCCCGGGATGTGTAACCAATTGCCAAACAAAATGTGGACTAACTAATTGGTAAATTAGGGGCAGTATTTGAAAAAAGTGAGTTTTTCAATGATGGTCGGCTGACCATCGCTGGAAATTGATACAAAAATTCCACTTTTCTTAAAAATTGAAGCACACCAAGTGCCATGATTTCACAGGATGCTTGAGATTATTATTTACTTACAGTCAAGTGTGATATTTTATAATAATTCAGTAGTTTTGTTTTTGATGTTTGCAAATGCTGTACAGTACATTGAATTTGAAAATTAACCTTGGAATCGGAATTTCTATTTACACCTTTTCTCTTCCCAGGGAATTCATTTTCATTTCACAGTAAAATGTGAATAACTTTGGGAAAACATTTCCACACCTTTCACACAAGTGGGAAAACATTTCCATACCTTTTCACACAAGTGGGAAAATGTTTTCATACAATCATTTCCCACTTGAATTGGGTGGGGGGATTAGAATAACTGGTTTGTGGTAGCACCATGTAATCGATCTCTTTTGTGAGTTTGTGTGGTTCTGAAAAGAACCGGAGGGAACTCAACGTTTCGGACAGTATGTTCTGCCCGTCGTCAGGAGAATGTGTCACATTCTCCTGACGACGGGCAGAGCATACTGTCCAAAACGTTGAGTTCCCTCCGGTTCTTTTCAGAACCACACAAACTCACAAAAGAGATCGATTACATGGTGCTACCACAAACCAGTTATTCTAATCTATTGCCCTTTCGCCATGGGTGGAGGGAGGTGTGTGGGAAATGTGAATGTGAATGGAAATGTTAACAATTTCCCATTCCCATTCACAGTGTTAATTTTAAATTGCAGTGTACTGTACATTACCTTAACACTTATTATCTTCAAGCAAACTTGAATCCTCAATCCTGATTGGTCGATCCATGGCAACTGACAGTGTGATATCCCAAATTGCACGGTCTATATCACACTCTGCGTATTGCGCTATACGCAAAACAAAGAAACTGTTACTGATACGCGCGCTTGTGTTGTGCATTCTGGTTTTGTGTACAGCTTGCGTGTTCCATCTTTATTATGCGTCAAGTTTGCTTGAAGATAAATTCGTTATCCCACTCGCGCTCGTGGAACACAGAAAATGTAGTGTGTCCCATATGCCACTCGGCCTCGTGGCATTATGGGACACGGAGGCACTGCATTATTCCGTGTTCCACTCGCGCTCGTGGGATAACTAACAATAACTTTGACTCCATCCCAGGTGGATTGTTTCTCCTTTGCCATGTTCATGTATGAGCTGATGGCAGTCCAACGACCTTTTGAGAACTTGGTGGGCAAGGACTTCGGCCGTCTGTCTGAGGTCATCAAGCAGCTCATCAAGGATGGGCAGAGGCCCATACTGACCAAGAAGGTACGTGCCAACCTCGTCCATGTGGCAAGGGAGGATCTAGACATTTTTGCAAAGGAAGTTTAAGGGGATGGGGGAGGAAGTTCAGCGGGTTTCACAAAATTCAGTCTTCGAGCCTTGTCATACGAGGCAACTTTCATAAGCAACTTGTAGGCGACTAGGAGCACTGCAGGCCAAAGGAATGCACAAAGGACATATTTCTGGCATTCCTAAGAAAATTGTGTAAACATTGAATGACCAATGTTATTTCTTCTTGCCGATTGCCTGCAGCTCATTGCCTGTGAATTGCCTCGTGTAACATTGCCTTTCCACGTATTTCCACTTTAACTACTTTTTCCAAATGTTTTTACCTTGCTTCTACTTTTTAGACATTGTTTTTTTTTTGGTAGACTTTTTATCCGAAAAATTTAATCTTATTGAATATTTTTCATAAGTGTCACATGTACACTGTCATATGAAAATCACACAATGAAGGGCTTGGGTGCAGGAGTACTGCTACTTTACTTCCAAGAAGCTTAGTTGAGGATGGAGCACAGGTTTTGTGACTACAGACATGCAAAATGAGGCTTGTGATGCTGTGGACACATGAGTATCAACGAAAAAACTACTCTAAAAAGCCCACAAAAGTCCTACTTGTATCCATATTTTGTCCTTTAAAGTCACACTTTTATCCTGTCTGTTTTTTTAAATTTTAATCCTACTATTGTCCTACTTTTTCACCTGGGTCTACTTGAAAGCCTGCAACTTTTTCCCAAAACAAAAGACAAATTTGACTCTACATTTTTCTAACAAAACCTGCACGAAATTATGGAATGTGTGGGTAAGAATCAGAATTATATCAGGAGGATACGACGGTATTTTTGTTGTCAAACAAACCACAAGGGAAACTGACTTGGTAAATTTGAATGAACAAAGAAAACTGGCAGGAGTGGCATTTGAACCTGCGACCTCCAGAATAGTCGTATCGTCATTGAGTGATCCCCACAATGTCGCTTCCCAGGTTGTATTGTAAAGTTGGGCGAGATCCCTGCTATACAGTATTATGGGTTAATGGCTTCCGACTCGTGGCCCCCAAACAATTTAGGAGACTGCCAACATAGGGCAAGATAGCTCAGTTGGGAGAGCGCCAGTACGGTATTCCGGAGGTCGCAGGTTCGAATCCCGCACCTGCCAGTTTTCTTTGTTCATTTTGAAAATTCAAACAAATTGAGCTAGTCAGTGTCTGTTGTAGTTTGTTTGGCAAAACATTCCTAATGGCTTTAAGCTTGTTACTCTGTAGGGAAGTAGTTGTAGATTGACAAAATATGGTTGTCCAATGGCAACACGGCTTCAGACCGAGATTCCTGTGTAATTATGTTTCGAGTGACGGTAGGTAGTTGAGTCAACTATCAGAACTTCTAGTGCAAGAGGAATTGACTGCCCAGATAATATCCTGGACTTGCTTACCAACCTTCCCCTCAGGAGAAGCTGTACCCGACCTACATTGTGGACCTCATGGCCTGGTGTTGGGCCCAAGACTCACGGGACCGACCCACCATGGAGCAGATCAATGGTATCGCCAAGATGGTCGAGTTCCCCAACCTGAAGGAGGTCATGTCACCCCAGGACAGCGAGAAGGTCACGTGTGCTTGCGCCCCGCCGGTACTCATGAGCAGCAGCTTGACGGACTCGGGTGAGCCACCAGCTTGAGACCAATTTTGTTTTAGAGTAAACAAAAAATAGTAACAATGTTCTAAATAGTTCGGAAACCATGATGAATGCATATAAGATTTTGAGTTATTTTTGTGTTTTAGTAATTTATCAAGACTTGGGAAAGAAAGAATAAATTAGTGGGTGCCACTCCACTACATTATAGTTTCCCCTCCTCATATTTCTCGCAACAGATAGCGAAGATCTGGCTGCCATCCAGCCCTGCGTGTGGCTGGCCCAGTCCATCGACAAGCACGGCCATGGTAACCCGGACCAGGCCTCAGTGCTGGTGCTAAATGTGGATCGCAGTCCTGGCGACAGCAGCACCTGCGTCAAGTTCAACGTGAACGGTGGCTGCGTGGAGTGCATGTGTGCCGTGGTGGATACCATGTGGCTGGGTCTGACATCAGGCGCCATCGCCGTGTATGGGTGAGTTGGGTTCTCAAGGCTCGATTGTTTTTATACATTAGTAAAAACTGCTGCAGGTTTGTAAAAGTTACGTCTACTCCTAGTTAACCCAGTGCGGCCGGCTGACGGCCATAGCCGCAATTTGATGCAAGACCAATGTGCTGGATGACGTGTATAGCCGCATTCCCTCACATACACAATCTATTCATTATTCAACTATATTCTTGAATGGGAGTGTAAATGCATACAATAGACACCACACTGAATAGAGTGGTCCTATTCATTGTACCCCCCCCCCCCCTTTTTGTGTGAATGAAAGCTTTCTTTGAAAAAAGTTCTATCTGTGCATTACACTCCCATTCAAGATCAGTATAGTTGAAAAATGAATGGATTAAGTAAGTGCAGGAATGCGCCTGTAGATGTCAACCGGCCAGGTGGTATTTTTCAAACCGCGGCTATGGCCGTCGTCAAGAGGTTAAACATTGTCCGTCAGTTACTCAACTATGAGTCCTCGTCAAGACTCGCTTTCTGACTCTTTCGTTTCCCTCTCGCTGCCCAGATCGATGCGCCATGCCTACCGGGAGCTCTGCCCGGTGTTCACCCTACCCCGCTGCCTGGGTAAAGTCCAAGTGCCCAAGGCCATTGTGCACCTGGGCTCCAGGGGGGAGGTCGTGGTTGCCGTGGATCACCGCATCATCATAGTGACCGAGGACGGGGGTCTGCCCAACCAGGACGTGATGCTGAAGTACGTGGAGTTCAGACGAGAGGTCTTCACGTTGGCTGTGGTGCCTGGATTCGACATCCTCGGAGTGTAAGTTGGTGTTTGTTTCTGTGGGTCAAATCATGCATAAGGCAGTGGTGGTATAAAATAAAGAGGCTTACACCCACAATGCTGTAGGATTTTGATGATATAAAGACATGTAGAACAGTGTTTGCTCTTTTTCTTTTCTTTTTTTTGGTTTTTTATTATTATTATGATTATTATTATTATGGAAGTTGCCCACTACAAGGCTAAAAGCAACCTAAAGGCTGCAGCAGAGGTGGTGGGGGTGAAGATGGAATTTGCATCAGAGATGATGTAAATTACGAGAGATTTTGCCCTTTGCCGATGTATTGTATTAAGCACTGTATGCTCGGTGTTTCCCGAGAGCCTGTGGGGGAAAAAAAGAAATTCACAGGCTTACTCGGGCGGGATTCGAACCCACGACCTCCTGCTTACTAGAACAGACATCTTAACTCGGGGGTAGAATTTGTCAGGATTTTTTTGTCGGGATTTCAGAATTTTTAACGAATTTCTTTTTTGCAATCTGGAATTCCTGAGGTGTTGTCCTAAAGGTGTTTCTACCTGTAAAAGTGGATATAGACCAATAAAAATGGATATTTTAAGGGAGTGCCCTTAAGCAAATACAAACTGTATGTTGATCTGGGGTCATCGTGGATTTTTCGTGGATTTTTCGTGGATTTTTCATTTTTGGCCAATCTCACCCGTTAACCACTCGACCACCAAGCTTGCCGGGGTCAGCTGGCCGATTTGAATCCAATATAGCAGCATCTACCGCTTAATCTGTGTGAAGATTAGGTGAAAAGGTGGTGAGTTGGCCACATTTTAGGTGGTGAGTTGGCCACATTTTAGGTGGTGAGTTGGCCACATTTTAGGTGGTGAGTTGCCAGCCCGACCACCCTTACAGTTTTCCTGGGTCCAGATCTAATTAGAGGATAAATCTTCAATAGATACCAAAGAAATTATCCCAATTTTCAGACCTATAGACCCAGGCGGGGTATGTAACTGTTGATGAGCCCAACTCACCTGCCCCAGATGTAATTTTCCTGTTACTCAATGTTATACAAATACTACATGGTTAGAGGGGAAATGAGGCAATCTATTTTTCGCGAGGTACTGGCTACAGGCCTACCACCCCGAACCCGGAGGGTGAGGGGTGGTAGGTCTGTAGCCAGTACCAAGGGAAAAATAGATGCTCTATTTCCCCCAACACAAACCATGTCGTATTTGTTATATTGCACCTTTTAAATATTCATGAGCTAATGGTACCAATTCAGCATGATATGTTGATATGTAAAAATTAAATATGACTTGCCTGTTTAGATTCTATCTCCAACTTTAGTCCATTTTTCATGCAAACAGAACTTCCTTCAATAAAACGGGAACATTCGACATATTTTACAGTTTTCTTTTTCTTTGCTGGGAGTCTACTGGTGAATTTGCACGTTGCAATTGTAGAACTAATGTCCCTTCCTATGACTGGAGAATTGCTCAGATCTCTCAGTACCATCTCCTCCTTGGAAGATAACATGAGCAGAATATTGTCAAAATCCAGGTTAAATGATGGCTCAGGCTGAGGCACTGTTAATACGTTTGTAGAAGGATCAAACAGGGTACAATCAGATTCTCTACAGGGACTGTCACTGTGCCAGATGTTGACGGTTGATCGTCATCTGTTGATGTTGGATTTGGCATCATGCTTGAAATAGCAGTGCTCATGGTCTTCTTCTTTTGCTCACTGGTCCTTGAATAGCTACGGATGCTTGCTTCAGATTGGTGCCCAGACACGGTCATTATGCAGAGATACCAGACTTCCGGCAATTGCCAGAATTCGGCATTTGTGGGCCGGAACGACAATACATGTACAAATTACCGTAAGACCATACATACAGCGCTTTGCCGCAATACACGTGTACAACGATTCGATTTACACATAGCGCGGGGTACTGTATTTAAGCAGTGTCCTTTGAAATACATGTATACGTATGCAGCGGACACTAGACTTACATACATGTATACTATGTACATGTAAATTCCAGTCTGTGAGGAACGGTCACAATAATTTGTGTGTACGCCCCTGGTGCGTACACACAATGTGCGTGCAGAACAAAATGCAATCAATCGATGACTTGGTCAAATAGTTCCACACAGATTGCTGATTTTGTTGATTCCCATGCAACTCGTATTCACTTTACGCAGTCAAAGTAGGGAACCAGTTATGTTCGTGTATCAAATGCATTGATCAAATGGTTTCGCGAGCGTGCGTGTGCAGCGTATATGGCAGCGGGGATGGTTTGTCAAAATGGAAGTTGAAATGATCATGGTGCATAGCGTATTGAACATCTACGATGTGATTGTGTATACTACTACATCGTTGTACGATAGATCTACGTTCGCTTTGGAAACATTCTCGTTGGAAAAATAAATCGAGCACTTCATAAAAATAAAGCAGAAGGTGGCGTCCACATGTGTGTACATGTAATTGTAGCGTGGCCCAGATTCCGGACACGCAATTTTTTTCCGGCCCTGCAGCCAAGATCCCTGATATTGTCTCGAGCTTCATATCCTGCGGTATCGAGAGCTGTGACACAGGTTGCACGGAGACAATGATTTGTGTACTTGCGTGCGATTCCTGCTTCAGAGCAGATTTCCTTGGTCTTGGCATAGAATGTGTTTTTACCCACAGGCATGTTGTCGAACCAAATAGGCCCCTTTGCTAACTTCTTCGGACGCTGCCAGAATTCACTGTAAACAGGATGAAGGGCTGCGAGGTATTTTTCAAAACTTGCAACGGGGCACATTGATGGATTGTCAGGCAACTTATACATATATGTCCACCTTGGCCTGGACCATCACCCCTGTCCCTACGTTCAGTTTTTGTCAATATATCTACCACCAACTCCACATATGTACATGTACTTGGTTCCACTTGGATCAACAGATACTTCCAGGTCTGCTTTTGTCATTTGTCGATGATTTTCTCGACCTCTGTTGGCAAAGTAGAGCATATAGTCGATGAAAACTTTGTTTTGCAAACCCCGAGGTGTAGATTGGTCAAGAGATGTTGATGACATTATTTTGCTGATGTCTTCTGGATGAATGACACTTCTGTGTGTCACCTTTCCCTTCCCGAGGTCTTTGAGCTAATTCACTGGCATACTTGTGTAGATCAGATTAGAATGCTAGAAGTTAACATCTTTGACTATGTCAACATTTCTTGTGGTATCAAAGTGATGCTGGAGGCCATACCTGATAGATTGCAAGCTTTTCCTTGCATAGAAATCTCCATTCTGCTTCCGTGAATGAGCATAAAACTTGCCCAGCACTTTGTCCAGTTCCGTGTCTGACAGGGCATCTGAATTAGCGAGACGTTTCTCTTTACAATATGCATTCATCAGCAGCGTCACCGATTTGTCTATAATTTTTAATGGAGCGTATATTTTTAGCATCTTTGTGGAAAATCAACTGTTCAATGTCTTCGTCAAGAGAAGCGAATCGCGGTGCTATGGACGCGGCCATTTTGCATCTGGTTGTTATGGGATCGATATCCACTTCCCGTTTTTCCGTGCAGCACTGTGTGTAATAAAATACGTACATGATTGGATTTTGACTCCGGGGGATGAGGCTGTAGGGAAAACAGTAAAAAAATAACACCCCGGGAAATAGGCCTTTTTCGAAACAGCTAAATTTGTTTTGGTTGCATCATTCTTGACTGACCAATGAATATTTAGAAGGTGTAATAAAAGATGTTGAGGTCCCCTTTGAAGGTTCTCAGAAATGATAGCAAAACTTTTATTTGTATGTTAATGAGCCAAAGGATGATGTCACCAGAGGTGCAACAGCGCCATCTCTGTAGCATTGGGTACACAATGGCAATCTGTATCGGTATCTCTATGGAATTCTTTGCCGTACGATCCTTCCTGCTTCAAGAGGAATATTAATTCCTACCTCTTGCATCTTTGATTCTTTTTGTAGCTCCGTACCTCGAGTGGCTTTTAGCATTGCACGCTGTAAACTTGCATTTTTTTAAAATTATACAAATTATTTTGTTGCTGTTGTAGGAAATCTTTGGAGATTTGGTGCGGCCAGGCCGAGGGTCACATCGAAATCGTGAGTGCCGGAAACCTGTCCATCACCAAGATGGACCTGAACCACCAAGCCATGCTGGATTGCATGGGCAAGGTGTCGCGCCTGGTGACCTATGACCTTGACTTAATGGAGGAAATGGACTTGCACCATGTCTGGTCGTGTGTCCAACCAGGTATGGGAGAAGGGGCATCTGTACAGTATCCTCCTGGGAAGACGACCACGTACATTAAATCCCAAAGTTTCAACAGTCATGGAAAATCCCGGAAAATCCTGGAAACCTGGAAAATCTTGAAATTTAAAGCTATATCATAGAAAGTCATGGAAAATTGAAATCCAGGTTAAAAAAATCAGTTTACCTGCATAATTATTCTGGGCAACATATCTGCCTGCAGTTTAATTGTCCAGTTTAATAGATGCATAGAAATATTCCTCCAAAAATGTAAAGAAAATGCGATATTTCCGGCTCAAAATCGTCTTGACGTGATGACAAATTTACAAACGAGAGGAGCAATACCTCGCCTGCTGTTTGTGTGCGCCAGACCTATTCGGTACAATTAAGCGCAATCCGTGAAATGGGCCTTGCATTTCACGCATGGGCGCACATACACACCAGGCGACAGGGTATTGCTCCTGTTCTTTGCAAAGTTGCTGTCAAGACAAGACGATTTTGAGCTTGAAATATCTCCCCTTTACGTTTTGGAGGAGTATTTGTATGCGTCTGGAAACATGGACTATTGAACTGTAGGCAGAGATGATGCCAAGAATATTATGCAGGTAAACTGTGATTTTTTTAATTTGGATTTCTAACAGAGCTCCTATGCAGTTCGCAGCTCTAGGACACCATATCATGGCGTCGTCTATAAATTAAAACCTAGGGTTCCCACAGTCATGGAAAATCCTGAACAATCCTGGAATTTAAAGCTATCATGGAAAAGTCGTGGACAATTGATATCCAAGACAAAAGTCATGAAAAGGTTTGGAGTTTTGCACAACTCCCACATGACGATGTATAATATTTGGCACAAATTTTTGCTGAAATACCACAATAGAGCATTCTCTCCCTGTCCCTTTTGTGAGTGTTTTGTGACATGTACAGGGTGTCCCACAAAAAAGGAAACCCATCCTTTCAGGTAAATTACCCAACAACCAAAAATTGTATTCCCCATAATGGTATGTTCAGGTGAAAGATCATCTTGTCTTCTTTCATATGTGAAATTATGATGGTAGCATCATGCATGACTGATCAGAGACAATTTGAAGTTGCTATTTCAGATTTGGTTTTGTTCGGGATAAGTCTTAAAAATGCCCACCATCCCTGTCCACACAAGCCTGTGTCCCTGGTTCTCATTGCCCTCACTGCACGTCGGATCACGTCCCTCCGCTGCCGCACTGCCTCAACCTGTGATGATTCTGTCACGCAGGTCATGAATGTGTGGAGGCGGAGGGGTGTAGACCTTACTTTTGAGATATCCCCACAAGAAGAAATTGCACAGAGTGAGGTCTGGGGATCTGGGTGGCCACTCGTCACAGTCCTCCTTATTCCTGGAGTCATGATGTGTACATAAATGTACCACTTATCCCGAACAAAACCAAATCTGAAATAGCAACTTCAAATTGTCTCTGATCAGTCATGCATGATGCTACCATCAGAATTTCATATCATATGAAAGAAGACAAGATGATCTTTCACCAGAACATACCATCGGATCGGATGGCTGTAAGGGGAGGTGGAGGCCACCTTGTTGATGATAATGTTTGTGGAAGTGCGGTGGCCTAGTCGTTTGGAGCATTGAATTAGTGGTCTGCAGGTAATTCTGCAAGTTGTGGGTTCGAGCCAAGTCCTAGGCTAAAGCACTTCTACGCTCAATATGGGTAGAGCCTTCCATTGGATACCCATCCCGACCCTATTCATACTGTAAAGAGATCAGATTATCTTGTCTTGTTTCAGTGCATGAGGGGCTGGTTCTTCCACACTTTCCTCTGTAGCCCACACCTCGAGTGGCCTTTGGTCTTGTGATTGGCAATTTGCATTAAAGAAATGTAAACTACATACACCTTTATTTTCAGTTTGATGACTGGCCAGTGTATTTTATATATTCTATAAATACTCTTTAAGATGTAAAAACAAACGTAAGAATTGGCCATGGGAAACCCTATTTGTGTCCCGGAAATTCGTGGAAAAGTCATGGAATTTCAGTTTAAGATTTCCATGGGAACCCTGAAAATATGTAGTGTCGCTGCCCACTCTTTTTTAAAGGCAACATGCTTTATTCTTTTTTTGTTTCAACCTTTCTAAACAAATCCATGAAAAATTTGCTTGAGGAAATTGCTAGAGGAAATTCCTGCCTGGTGATGATCTCTTCCGTGTTTTAAATCAGTTTCCTAGACTCCTGCCGGCGGAAGCCATTTTAGAAAAACAGTGCCTCGGTCTCGGACTCCTTACATTCTTGTTTTAAAAAGCCTTAGGCTAAAACATCTGTATGCCTAAATGAACTGTGATAAAGGCAGTAGAAGTTACCCCGCCTGGGTCTATAGGTCTGAAAATTGGGATAATTTCTCTGGAATCTGTTGAAGAATTATCCTCTATTTAGATCTGGGCCAAGGAAAACCGTAAGAGTGGTGGAGTTGGCCATTCAAAATAAGTGCCTTTCAGCCTTGTATTGGGTGATTGTCAGTGTTTATCCCCCTGTAGCTTGTGAGCTGACTTGTGATTGAATTGTGATTAACTTCATTACAACTTGCTTAAGACTCTGAATTCTGACATAGCATTACCTTTATCTACAGGCCCCTCAATTTATAAGTGGAACGTCAA
Organism: Hippasteria phrygiana; assembly: GCA_037893225.1. Taxonomy (NCBI): domain Eukaryota; kingdom Metazoa; phylum Echinodermata; class Asteroidea; order Valvatida; family Goniasteridae; genus Hippasteria; species Hippasteria phrygiana. The sequence continues at coordinate 1,743,966 of JAZGUH010000845.1, read as the reverse complement.
GACTAAGGAGATTGAAGGAACGCTAGATGTCATCTCGGCCCTAGCTAGCTGTAGGTCCAACTCCAAGCCGCGCGGCCGGACAAACCTCAGACCGATGAGTGGTACGTATACTTGGATACGCATCCGGGAATTATTGTAGTATTAATTCATAAGTGTTCAAGTTTAAATTCATTTCAATTTTGTCCATGCTCGTACACATTGAAGCCTCTTGTATTAGTTGCTTTGGCTCAATGAGTGATACGACTTTTAAATTTATAATTCGTCAAACAATCCACAAGGGAAACCGACTAAGTAAATTTGCATACATTTTCGAAGTGAATAAAAAGAAAGTGATCCCCACAATGTCGCTTCCCAGGTTGTATCGTAAAATTGGGTGTGATCCCTGGCTATACGGCATTCTGGGTTTATGACTTCTGACTAGCGCCCACCCGAACAAAGATACTGACAATTTGGGAGACCGCCAACATAGGGGGCAAGATAGCTCAGTTGGTAGAGCGCCGGTACGGTAACCCGGAGGTCGCAGGTTCGAATCCCGCTCCTGCCAGTTTCTTTGTTCACTTCGAAAATGTATTATTATTCTGATATTTGTCCCTCTTTGATAAGATTCAGCGGCGTGTTTCAAATCTGGTTGGTCAGGACCTAGCGTCTTTCCTGGAACCCCTGCATGTCCGATGCTCTGGAGCCTCTTTTATTAGTGCTATCACGGACGGTGTTCCAATGGGCTTTCATCATTAGTTCCCCCGTCCAAACTTTCAGGCACTTTATTCGCCTGGTTGTCTCATCAAATCCTTTCACTTGTGTTGTTTGAGAGGCTATAGCTAGTACTGTGATATTTTTAATAGTACATGCACACGGAGGACAAGGCAGATACTCTATAGATTTTGTTCCCCTCGTACTGCCTCTCTTTGTAACTCCTTATCTGTATAAACCTGCTTCCCTTCACGTATAATCTTTCACAAAGTCTTTTCTTGTCTTTTGTAGCACACATGTTGAGTGGCCTTTTGGCCTTGTGTTGGGCAATAGACACAATAAAAAAAAATGATAGAAATAATGAAAGAAACTTCATCAATCTCACTTCAGGCCTTCACTTTACTTCTTCCCAGAAGAGGAAAAAATGTCATTACTTTCAAGTAGGGGTGTGCATCGGAACCGGGTACCCGACCGTTCATGTCAGGAACCGGTTCCAGATTATGGAATCGAGTACCCGTACAACTTTACATCGCATAGCATGTGGGGAATTTTCAAAATTACATGGGAAACCAGCACAGATTTCATGTTTATGACGCTCACGAAAGTTGACAATAGTGGGAATTTACCGGTTGTGGTTTTTTGTAGTCTGGTTATGGATAAAGAGACTCGACGAGACATAATAGCATGCCTCATTCCACAATAAATACAACTGTATAAAGCTTCTGTCTTTTAGGATATGCCGGCTCATGCACGTGCCGGAACATCTAATGGCGGAGTAGTGATCATGTTTACTAGACAGGCATGAGATTTTTTCAGACTTTTGAATCTCGGAGAAAGACATTATTGCAACATTCGGGATTGAAAGTTTTGGGTTGGGTTTCTTTAACGGGTACCCTAGTACCTGTTTTTGTTTTCAATCGGGTACCCGGTTCTTTTACTACCTGTAAATGCACACCCCTACTTTCAAGGGAGCATCTCGTAAGTTAAAACTTTCCTGTTCCACATTGGAGTGCCCCTTTCAGGAACAGTTTGTGTTCCTGTTATATTCCACGCATGTTCTTATCCCCTTGTGTCTGGCTGTGCAGCCAAGCGTAAATGCAAACAATAGGCACCACACTGAATAACGTGGTCCTATTCATCGCACTTGGAGCCCCCCCCCCCTTTCGTGTGAATGAAAACTTTGTTTGAAAAATCCATCTATTCATTACACTCCCATTCAATATGAATATAGTTGAAACATGAATGGATTGAGTATGCGCAGGAATGCGCCTACAGGTGTCAACCGGCCAGGTGGTCTTTTTCAAACTGCGGCTATGGTCGTCGTCCGTATTCAAGAGGTTAACCCCTTGCCACCGGGTGGCGCCGGGGCACCAGGCCTGGTTATGCAGCCAAGCGAAACGGAAACAAGAGGCTTGTGCAGCCAAGCATAACGTACACAATACCCCAATAATGGATTGAAAATGCAAAAATTGGCTTGTATTTGTGTCAACTGGCCAGGTGGCAATTTCAATCTGCACGTATTTGTGTCAACCGGTGGCAAGGGGTTAAGTAGAACAGGCCATTTTCGAAAAACATGGGCATGTGCATAGACCAAAATTTCCGTAGAATAGCATGTGTTTCCAATTTGAACAGCTGTTTCCAATTTGAACAGCTGTTCCCAATTTGAACAGTTGTTCCCAATTTGAACAGTTGTTCCCAATTTGAACAGTTGTTCCCAATTTGAACAGTTGTTCCCAATTTGAACAGTTGTTCCCAATTTGAACAGGTGTTCCCAATTTGAACAGGTGTTCCCAATTTGAACAGGTGTTCCCAATTTGAACAGTTGTTCCCAATTTGAACAGGTGTTCCCAATTTGAACAGGTGTTCCCAATTTGAACAGGTGTTCCCAATTTGAACAGGTGTTCCCAATTTGAACAGTTGTTCCCAATTTGAACAGTTGTTCCCAATTTGAACAGTTGTTCCCAATTTGAACAGGTGTTCCCAATTTGAACAGGTGTTCCCAATTTGAACAGGTGTTCCCAATTTGAACAGGTGTTCCCAATTTGAACAGGTGTTCCCAATTTGAACAGGTGTTCCCAATTTGAACAGGTGTTCCCAATTTGAACAGGTGTTCCCAATTTGAACAGGTGTTCCCAATTTGAACAGGTGTTCCCAATTTGAACAGGTGTTCCCAATTTGAACAGGTGTTCCCAATTTGAACAGGTGTTCCCAATTTGAACAGGTGTTCCCAATTTGAACAGGTGTTCCCAATTTGAACAGGTGTTCCCAATTTGAAAATGTGGTACTCCCGATGGCACATTGCAAGCATTCCGACTTTGCAAATATGTGTTTCTTTATTCAAACAGCTATCAGGAATCAAGTCTCGTCCCTGGCTCTCTTCCGCCAGTACCTCTACGTGGGTGTGTCTTCCGGCAACCTTCTAGTCACCGACCCCCACTCCCTCAAGCCCCTATGTGTCATCAACTGCCACGAGGGTCCCGTCCGCAACATAATTCCCGTGGCAACAGAGCCCTGGTCCCCCTCGACGATGCGGGAGGAGGCGGCCGACGAGACGGAAGGGGCGGGGCCGGATGGCGCCGTGGTGGTGACGGTGGGGCGGGGCTTCAACGACCTGATCGGGGGCTACACCAACTCGCCCTCCCGGGCCAAGGGGCAAGAGCGTCTGGAGTGGTACTTCCTGCTGTGGGAGGCGTCCAACTGGGAGACGGGGTACCTGCAGGAGGAGGGGCAGGGCGAGCAGGGCGAGCAGAACGAACAGAACGAGCAGAACGAGCAGAACATGTGAACGACGGAGCTGTTATTTTGTATAGGAGATAATGTCAGCCATGAGCGGGGTCAGTCCACAACCATCGGCCAACAGGTAGTTAATTTATGGTGCAATAACCTCTAAGCTCAAACGGACAGACCCTTTTCACCCTCGTGACCAGATATCGCTGTACAATGCATCACATGTGGACCGTCATGGAGTGGTCATATAGTACATGGGGTTGGGTAAACCGCACATCATACTTGTGTAGTTTGAATTATAAGCTCTCCATTAGCATCACTATACATGTATGGTCCGACATGGACTGGTGATGATATCATGTGATATATTCAGTCTTGATCAGTAGATCAAAAAAATGTATAGGATTTGACAAGACTAAGGATATTTAAATTCCATCCGATTTAGCAATTGAACGACAGTCACCTGTCCCAAGAAACCTGAAAATCCTGGTTCCCTGGTATACATTGACACTCACAGGTGTTGGTAACCAGTGAAGCAACCAACTTTAGCAGGCTGGTTCCGAAAGTCAACTACATGTAGAGTAGCCCGCCCAGAAAAGGTTTGACGCGATTTTAGTTAAACTACCGTTAATCATAGTTCTTTGTCTTTGACAATGGGTAAAGTGATGGCTTGGCAGGTTTGGAGGAGAAAAATACTTGACGCATTTTAAAGACGATGTCAGTTCGATCACCATTTAACCCATTCTGTCCGGCTGTTGTTAATGAGGTGCCGGTATGTTGTAAATATCACAGGGTGCCCTCTATTGGCAGAAAGTGGCAGGCAAGAGTTTGATGTGGTTGTAGTTGTTCAGATCAAGCGATACGATGGATTGAACTTTTGTAAAACCTAAGGTTTGTACATTTAGTAAGATTTGTCTGAATTTTGTTTAATGTTTTATAAATATTATGGCATCTCACATGGCTGTGAAGTGTAAACGTAAAATCTTTATTGAATGAAACTTCTTGGAAGGTTTTGTGATTTGAATCTTACAAGAAGATATATGTGCCTTTAAATTGGTTAAGATGGTATTTTCTTGAAATACAAATATATATTTTTGTATAAACTTTCTTGGATATTCTCTGTAATAATGTGTCAGTGAGTAATATGCAGCAGTGGCTTTTTACAAAGGTTTTATCGTCCATTTTTCTCTTAATTATTGAATATAATACAGACTTTTACTATCCTTGTATCTACGTGAATATCTACGTGCATATCTGAATGCCTTGTATAACTATATTGTAAAGTGCATAACCACGGTATGATAATTATGACCGATCATTAATATGAAGGGTTATGAGATATTTTTGCATGGGTAAATATTAATTTAAGATTTATTTTAAGGCAATTTTGTGCATGAGTGGGTGTATACCAAATATAATGGCAATATTTTTGTGGTTGTATATGCTATGGTCAGTAAGAGAGACTAATTTTTCAAGAAGGTCAATGATATCCCAAAAATATTTTTCAAGTAGTAACTGTGTTAATTAACAATTACAACTTTAAGCTAGCCTTTTGTATGGAAATATAAAATTTGAGATTTTCTCTCAGCGTATTTTGTTCTGCGTTTTTTACCACCTTTGTAGAATAAGTTGGCAGTGAATACATGTATGTGTAGTTCAGTGTATCTCAAAGACTTTCCACTTATTCCCGAAGTCTTTGTGATGAAATATGAAGTTTATGTATTCGAAGGCATGTACATATATATTGATTAGAATTGGCACAATGTATATGTTGCTGTGTGTATAGGACAGAATTATTAGAATTTTAGTCAGTTGTAGTTTCAGGTACATCAAGTATACATTTGCTTTTGCTGTAATTTTCAGAAATGAATGGATTTTGGGGTTTATAGCAAATACTGTAACACTGACCTGTTTGAGGTTTTGTGTGCATCTGGGAAAAAGAAATTTAAAGGGGAAAAAACGTTGTTCTTGTAGTCTAGTTCCCCGACCCTACAAAATGGAGCAATTTATAGGCATCAAGCAATCAAGTTGGGGAACCAGACTATTTCCAATGATGCATCGATGGTCAGCCGATCATCGCTAAAAATTGATACAAAAATTCCACTTTTCTTGCAAATGATAGCACCCCAGGTGCCATGATTTCGCAGGATGCTTGAGACTATTATTTACTGACAGTCAAGTAAGGTATTTCATAATAATTCAGTAGTTCTGTATTTGTATGTTTTCAAATGATGTATGTTATGTTACCTTTTAAGTTTGAGCACGGACATTATTGGTCGAAGAATGGTTGGTGACTGTCTAACAATGCATATGCATATTAGTTAAAATCCATGCGTGAATGACTCCAGTTGAAATAGTGTGTCACTGGTTCCCTGTTTGCTTGTCGGAGTTTAACATGAAAAAGTCGCAGTAGATGGATATCCAGTGTGACGGAACTTCCAACCCAGTACGCATTTTCTGTATTTCGTACGGAAATTCACAAAAACTATGGAAGTGTGAATTTTTGTTTATAAATACAGATTTTGTGAAATCGGACCATAATAATGTCTTGCCATGCACATTTTGGGCACGGCTGACTGGTTAAAACGTCAAGCTTGCCTCGACTCGCCTCCGGGTGACGTCTTAACACGATAATTCCTCATTTGTTTTGTACACACACACAGTCGTGTATCGACCTCCAAACGCGGACGTCCCATTGTTCCTCTTTTGTTTATACTCTAACTTTTTCGGAAGGCCTCCCATTGGTTTTGTTCACGATTTTCAATCGTGGACGTTAGGTCAAACGTGGACCCCTTTGTCTATGCCCGAATTCTTTTGTCCTAGGTCCACGATTGCCGGCATATACAAACTCACAAAGTCCAAGAAGTCTGTGGAGGCGGACCGTGTGTTGAACTTGAACTTGGCCGCTGTGCACGGCCTGTTCTACAAATTAAGCTCCAGTGGTACACTGGAGTATTGAAATATATGAGGTTTCGGCAAAAAATATCGTACAAATACCGTTGAAATTACTCTTGCGAATCATGAGTATTTGTGGCGTTTGGCTGTATATCAGAAGTTTGCTGCTATATTTTGATTTCTTTTTAAACAGAAATTTTCTGCAAAAATAATCCCGGCGCGAACTGGTTAATTAGTTTCGAAAATGAAAAATGAGAAGATGGTCCATCCAGCGTGTGGGTTTGTCTGTTTCCTTGCTTTGTGGTTCGTTAAACTTACCAGGCACTCAGCGTGCACGCATAGCATGAACTCAGACAAAAATAAACTGATTTTCAGGTAAAGTTTAAATTTCATGAAAAATACGGATTTTTGCTTACTAAATACTGAAATGAGTTTTAAAATGTTGGCATCTGTGGACCATGGAATGTGGGCTGATTCCAGTCATTGTCCACTATTCAGTGATAATGTTTAACAAGCCGAGGTTGGCCTGAGGGCAAGGTTTAAGTCCAATTTATCAGTAGTAATTCTTCAAATTTTACTGTTTAGTTTTTTTTGTTCACTCAAAATTATCAATACGATTTATTTTTGATGATCAAGTAAATGAACCTGCCAGGACATGCCATGAAGTGTCATTTCTAGGGTCCATTCTTATTTTTCTAGCAAAAAAAATATTCCTTAAGTTTATCTCGTCTCGATAACGTGCAGAAATGTTCTGTAATTTTCTAGAACATGCCTTTCAATCGTATAGTGGAAATTCTTGTCATAACCTATGTCGGTGAAATTACATGTATACACATTTAGCCACTCGGTCTTTCAGCTTCCATTCAGAATGATAATTATCGTAGAATTTGAAAAGTAGCGATTAATGAAACGGAGGATGCAGTATGGCAGAGGACCAAACATTGGGTGAGACAGCGCTGTTTTTGTTTGGTTTTGGGTTTCGGATTTTGGGTGGTTTGAGGTTGTTTTTTTTTTGTTTTTTTTGGGGGGGGGGTTTTGGGTTTCTTTTTAATGTAGCAAAATTTAGAGACATGTTTCAAGTATATTCTTTTAAAATTTATTTTATAATTGCCATGTAAATTTGGTATTAAAGTGTAGCTAGTCATTTGTCAACTTGGGCTGAGAGTACCTGTCGTGCACATCTGCCGTTCCTGGTATTGGTATGTGCGTCTTGTGCTTTCATAAAATAAAAGCCAAGTAAGAACAAAATCGGTGATGTGACTGCATTTCCATATGTAACAAAATAGTGTAAGAAACCGCACGAAACTGTACACAGACATACATGTAGATGTAATGTCATGTATCGTATAATGTTTGAATGTGTTGCTTTATGGGTGAAAAAACATATCCAATCAGACGTGCAATAATATTTAGTTTTTAATAAACGTGTATGGTATGAAACTAAACAATTTGTCTGTCTTGTTCTTGATCTGGGGGGTTGTACTGCACAAATCGTCCGAACTTTTGCTGATAATTTGCAGTCCCTGGTGCTTACATTTTGTCTACCATGATATTGAATGCTTTAACATCTGGGGCTGATATTGGCAAAGCATTCCACTGAGGAAGAGAGTGTGTGATATTTATTGCCTGTACAGGGTGTATAAAAAAAAACCAGACACTCAGAAAATAACTGATAAATCAATGAAATTGGTCATCTCACAATATACCTTCACATAGATAGGTAGAACAGCTATTCCAGCTTTAAAACCAGTATTTTCATTGATATTGCTCCATGCATGACTGAACAATGGTTATTGTTGCAAACAGTGTCGAAATTGACTTTCGCATACCTGCGAGGTGCAGTGAAGGACAATGGAATAAACGAGCACATGTCCTTATCTTACACATCTTTTTTGTTATCCTTTAACCCTAATTAACTCCCTAGGGTGTGTGGAAAATCATATGGATATTGGAGGATTCAGGACTGTTGGGGAATAATGAAGACAATGTTTTTCAGACAATCTTGCAACATTAATCCTCCACATATCCACCATTTCGCTCTATACGCAGCGTTGTGCTCGAGTTAGCATCCCGCCGACAGCTCTTCTCACCAGAGCGACGAATCACTGTGGAAGTGAACGTTCTTAGGCAGGACATACAAATGGTCCTTCACTGCACCTCGCAGGTATGCAAGTCAATTTCGACACTGTTTGCAACAATAACCATTGTTCAGTCATGCATGGAGCAATATCAATACAATTACTGGTTTTTAAAGCTGTTCTACCTATCTATGTGGAGGTATATTGTGAGATGACCAATTTCATTGATTTATCAGTTATTTTCTGAGTGTCTGGTTTTTTTTTATACACCCTGTATAGCAATCCTGGACTAGGAACAAAAGAGTTAGGGCGTAGTCAAAGGGTCCACGATTGACCGAATGTCCACGATTGAAAATCGTGTACAAAACACATGGGAGGCCTTCCGAAAAAGTACAAACAAAAAAGGGACAATCTGCCTACACCTAGTTATGGGGACATGTTCTTTTCAAGTGTTTGAAGAAGGCTTACCGAGTTGTGGGGACATTTTCCTGTCCCCATAACGTTTTGGGTTTCCAGTAAAGGGGTCATGTGAAAGAAAATGGAGAGGAATACATATTAGGCTGATGTTGAACATTTTGGGTGGAAAGAATTTTCAGGGTTATAGAGAGATTTTCCTTAAGCACACGAACCCTATGGAATGTCCCCATAACACAATGTGCAAAAAGAATGTACACGCATATTGGCACTTACGGGGTACCGGGAACAAAGGGCAACAATAGGGTCTTTAGAAATTGAAGTACCCCACAGGCGTAATGCTATGTATTTCAATATTTCTAAGGGGACAAAGGGGGACAAAGGAGAACTAGGGTCGAACAATAGAGGTACCCCACAAGCAATAGCGTGTCAAGTACTTGTGCATGTTTTAGTTTGGGGACAACATGTGCAATTATCTCCAAAAAAACCTACCAAATTATTATGAAAGAGCCTTACTCGACAGTTAGTAAATAGTAGTCTCAAACTTCCTGTGAAATCATGGCAACTGGTTTTCTGTCATTTTCAAGAAAAGTGTGATTCTGTATCAATTTCCAGGGATGGTCGGCTGATCGACTATTGTTGGAAAACATTTTGTTAGTCCACATTTTGTTTGAAATTGGTTATACATCCATGAACAGGTGCAAGCCAGCTAGTCTGGTTCCCTTATGATCCGACATTTCACCAATGTCTATTAATTGATCCGCTTTATTTGACGGAAGCAGGGTCATCAGCAACCAGACTACAAGAACAGCATTTTATAGTTTTTAGTCTAGCATCTATATGAATATAAAACTTTAAACAGGTTACTGCAATAATGCTAACCAGTAACAGCACTTTGTGACACTGCAGATTCCAAATTCGACCTTTGGTTTTATTTCAATCACTCACATGTACTATATGAAGGCACAAATTACATACAGTTAAATGTGTTGGGAACTAAAATATAAACTTAAGCCTTTATTCAAGGCACAGGCAGCATCAAAATAATTCTTCTAGGACATAATCAATTATATTCCACATCTCGGTCCACATGGTCCAATGGCAATTTCATGGAATATCCGTAATGGTTTGGGGAAAACTCACATTTTCTACAGCAGACACTTTTTTTAGAAATTTGATAGGAGTTATGATCAGAGGTAGTGTTTGGGTGGTGACATTTTAAATTGCCAAACCTACCAACCTTACGGTTTTCCTGGGCCCAGATCTAAATAGAGGATAATTCTTCAACAGATTCCAGAGAAATTATCCAAATTTTAGCAAGGAATGTTGGCTTATTAAGTTTTATTTTGTGTGCATGTCATGCATGTGTATATCCTATCAGTAAGGATTCTGTGCTAGCTCGGTCAGCACGGAATTGCAGACCGTTAACACAGAGTTCGGCATTTACGGATTCCATCAAATTGGGCCCTGCTACAAGTAATTATAAGTTACTTTTTATGCTAAGCTAAAAGTGGGCCGAGAACCAGCCATGGGCAGTGTACATCACATGGAATTTCAGCTGGTTACCAGGCGGTATTTATATTTGCGAAGAAGTCTATGTACATAGTTCAACCCCTAAGCCTCCTACAGATCCGTCCCTGTCCAACTACCGAGACACATTATGAAAGGTATGTAATTGCACTTTTCTTCAACTTAATCATTCATCGACGGCTACTGCATTTCAAACAGTTTAATACAGAACTGACAAATTCTAAACGGAGTAACACACAGCAGCAAAAACTATTGTACATTTGTACATATAGCTACGCGCGCCTTGACTACAAAGACTACATTTGTTATAGAGGGCAGTTTTCCAACGATTGCCGGCCAGCAATCGTTGGAAAACGATATAAATTTCCACTTTTCTTGACAACGACAGCACACCTGGTGCCATCATTTCACAGGATGATTGAGACTACTATTAACTTACAGTCTGGTAAGGTATTTCGTAATAATTCAGTAAAACAAAATTGGAGGATTACCAATCGTGTACACTACCTTTACGCTTAAGTAACGTTTGTATTGCTACAGAAATAGCATAAAAAAATATTTGTTTAGGGGTGCCACACTCAATAAGCACAAAGTGACAAATCAAATATTTTAATTAATTTAGTTTACAGATTATCCTCCTGGCAAAACCCTCTTGGGGTCTCTTGGCCAAATGGTGTTGTCTTTCCATTTCCTGTTTATCCTTGCTACTTCTCTTTGTTCCTTTCCTTGCCCTATTACCACCTTCAATTCAAACCCCCCCCCCCTAACCACACTCCTTTGTCCATTTCCCCAACTTCTATATACCTTCATCTTAATCCCTCCCCTCCTTCACCCTTACCCTAATCACACCTCTTTGTTCCCGTCTTCCTGGCTGTCCTTTCCTCTCCCTTTGATGTTTACCCACTGCCTATCTCCAATGCTCTTTTGCATCCCTCTTTTGTGTTTCTCCACCCACCCCCTCATGCATGTGTGTTCCCTACATGTTTGTTTCTTGTACTCTTGTCATTCACCTTTGAGAAAGAACTTGCTTAAGTTCGAAACGTCAGGCCAGCTAATTTTTTGATTTGTATATTTCAGGTCCATTCAGTCAGTCAGCAGTTTGCAGCAGTTTCATTCTTTTTCATTTTAATTAATTACGTCAAACAATCCACAAGGGAAACTGACTAGGTAAATTTGAATACATTTTCAAAGTGAACAAAGAAACTGACAGGAGCGGGATTCGAACCTGCGACCTCCGGAGGTCGCAGGTTCGAATCCCGCTCCTGTCAGTTTCTTTGTTCACTTTGGAAATTTTTATTAATTGTTATAACAAAGGCATATTCAAAATGTTTTCCCACTGTGGAAAAACATTTTTCACATTATTTTTGTGAAATGAAAGTGAAATTCCCTAGGAAGGGAGAAAGTGTGAGGAGAAATTCCCATTCCCAGGTTAACTTTCAAATGCAATGTACTGTAATTGTGTAAAATCTAAGAAAAAAAACCAACACAAATTACAGAAGCGCACTTTATACATCAAAGTAACAACAATCTAAATTTTCAAAGAACTGTCATTCTCTTGTACCTTGTGGTGTGCTGTCATTTTCAGGAAAAGTGGAATTTTTGTATCAATTTCCAGCGATTGTCGGCCGACAATCGTTGGAAATTCCCCGACCTGATAATTTTTGTCTGAAGTAGGGTCAGGGGAACCAGACTACAAGAACAGCATTTTTGCACTCTGTTTTCTCAGTGTCCATGCACAAACTTTAAAACTAAGGCTGCAGTTTGCAAATGTTTACACGGTTAACCGACCGTTTAAACGGTTACACGGTTCCATTTTTCCGTTTCGGTTATCCGTAATCCAATTTTTAAAAATCGACCTTTCCTTTTTGGAGCAGAGAGTACGCTTAGAAAAACAAATCAAGTTGCGGGCGAGCACAAAAACAAAAAATCCTTTGAAGATTCGACCGAGAACACGAATGGAAGTCACCACGACGCAGGGCCATCGGTCCCACCGGAATTGAGCTCCGGTCTGCTGGGATATTGAGCTCGGATCCGCCCACCGAGATCGCGAATCGGGGCTGGTAAGATCGGGGCTGGTAAGATTGGGGCTGGCAGGATCGGGGCTGGCAGGATCAGGACTGGGTTTACAAGGCTTCACTCGTTGAGTAGTTGAGTACTACGACATTGAGTACTATGCTGATTTCTTTAAGGCAAAATCCCGAAAGATGAGCGTTTGTTTCTATTTTGGCATTGTTGATCAGTAACGGCTGATAATTAATACCATGAACGATGACACGTGAGCTGTAAAAAAACGATCGTTTTGTGTAACATGTATGTGTACAATGCATGCAACGCATACGCGCTGGTTTTGTTTTTTTCTCAAGACGAAGTTCGCTGCGCATTAGCTGCATGTACATTGGGAATAAGACAGTAGCATTCAGTGCGGTTGTTTGCACTTGACCAAGACTGCACCAATGACGCAATGCATGCACGTGCGCTATATAATGAATGAGGGCCAATGTTGCTTTGATCTTGGGCGCAGGGAATCTGTGTGCGCCAAATGAACCGTCTTGATGCATCATAATTGGTTAGATTTGGGCAATGATTGGTTGGATTTGGGCACAGGCCGTCTACATGTACGTTGTTGGCTGAGGGCCAATCGGACAGGGGTGTAGGTAATAATAATAATCTTATATAGCACCAAATCAAAATGATGCTCAAGGCGCTTAACAATAATTTACAAATCAATTTAAAACCTTAAAAACCTTAAAGCCTTAAAAACAAGCAATCTACATAAAAACCTGAAGCGAACAAATAGAATAACACTGTGAATGGCCTGGATGTGATTTCTCTACAAAAATGGAAAGGTGATTTTGGTGGATGTGATATTGGAGCTAGAATGTGATTTTGGCAGGGATTATCCAAAATCACATCCGAGCCAGAAATCACATCCAGGATTAAGTCGTTAAAGTCAAAGATCACATCCTGTGTTAGCACCTTGCCAAAATCACATCCACTGTCTGGCCACTTAACCAAAATCACATCCAGTGTCTGGGCCCTAGCTAAAATCACATCGTGTTTTCACACCTCTTCAAAATCACATCCAGGATTAAGTCATAAACCCCAATATCACATCCTGGTTGCCCACTAGTCAAAGATCACATCTGTCAAAGGGGATTGACAGCTCTATCATTCAATATCACATCCTTGTGGTCAGGTGCACAGCCATAAAGCCAAGATAATAATCCCTGACTAACAGCTATGTTTACCAATTAATTATGGGTCAACAGTGGCCAAGATAATTAGTTTGTCTGTAGCCAGACCATGCTTACCCTTATGATTACATGTACACAATGTACATGTTCTGTTGTGTGTACCGGTAGCTACATATGTAGGGCATTATTATTAGTGTTGACACATAGAGGTAGAAAACGCCTGTTAAAACAATTTAATGATATTGATTTGATTGATACTCTCTGAAACTAGATCTTGGAAGATCGTTTTCCTGGGTCTTTTGAAGTCACGGTAATAGATTTTCCTTAAATGACCTTTTAGGGTACTTGTTCCATTTATAGAGTATAATGATGACATTTTGCTTTTTGGGTCTAAAATGAGCACTGATGAGTTGATTTTTATAAAACTTGACGTGAGATGTCGCAACAACCTACCCAATCATATACTGGAAGAAAAAGGACCTTCGTTAAAAGTTTCAAATTTTATGGCCAAAAATGACCTTTTAGGGTACTTGTTCCATGGTATATATTGTTCCAAGTATAAAACTAAACTTAAATTTTTTAGGTTTTTGGCTCTAAAATAAGCAGCGATGCGTCCACTCTTATGAAACTTGACGTGAGATGTCGCAACAACCTACCCAATCATATACTGAAAGAAAAAGAACCTTTATTGAAAATTTCAAATTTTATGGCCAAAAATGACCTTTCAGGGTACTTGTTCCATTTATAGAGTATAATGATGACATTTTGCTTTTTGGGTCTAAAATGAGCACCGATGAGTTAATTTTTATAAAACTCGACGTGAGATGTCACAACAACCTACCCAATCACATATGGGAAGAAAAAGGAACTTCATGCAAAATTTCAAATTTTATGGCCAAAAATGACCTTTTAGGGTACTGGTAGTGAGTACAATAATACAATTTTGGTTTTTGGGTCTAAAATGAGCACCGATGAGTCCACTGTTATGAAACTTGACGTGAGATGTCGCAACAACCTACCCAATCATATACTGGAAGAAAAAGGACCTTCATTAAAAATTTCGAATGTTATGGCAAAAAATGACTTTTTAGGGTACCGGTACTTGTTCAATTATTAAAGTACAATCATGAAATTTTGGTTTTTGGCTCTAAAATGAGCACCGATGCGTTCACTGTAATATGAAACTTGACATGAGATGTCGCAACAACCTACCCAATCACATATGGGAAGAAAAAGGACCTTCATTGAAAATTTAAAATTTTATGGCCAAAAATTACCTTTTAGGGTACTTGTTCCATGGTATATATTGTTCCAAGTATAAAACTAAACTTAAATTGTTTAGGTTTTTGGCTCTAAAATAAGCAGCGATGCGTCCACTCTTATGAAACTTGACGTGAGATGTCGCAACAACCTACCCAATCATATACTGAAAGAAAAAGAACCTTTATTGAAAATTTCAAATTTTATGGCCAAAAATGACCTTTCAGGGTACTTGTTCCATTTTCCATAGAGTATATAATGATGACATTTTGCTTTTTGGGTCTAAAATGAGCACCGATGAGTTAATTTTTATAAAACTCGACGTGAGATGTCGCAACAACCTACCCAATCACATATGGGAAGAAAAAGGAACTTCATGCAAAATTTCAAATTTTATGGCCAAAAATTACCTTTTAGGGTACTGGTAGTGAGTACAATAATACAATTTTGGTTTTTGGCTCTAAAATGAGCACCGATGAGTCCACTGTTATGAAACTTGACGTGAGATGTCGCAACAACCTACCCAATCATATACTGAAAGAAAAAGGACCTTCATTAAAAATTTTGAATGTTATGGCAAAAAATGACTTTTTAGGGTACCGGTACTTGTTCAATTATTAAAGTACAATCATGAAATTTTGGTTTTTGGCTCTAAAATGAGCACCGATGCGTTCACTGTAATATGAAACTTGACATGAGATGTCGCAACAACCTACCCAATCACATATGGGAAGAAAAAGGACCTTCATTGAAAATTTAAAATTTTATGGCCAAAAATTACCTTTTAGGGTACTTGTTCCATGGTATATATTGTTCCAAGTATAAAACTAAACTTAAATTTTTTAGGTTTTTGGCTCTAAAATAAGCAGCGATGCGTCCGCTCTTATGAAACTTGACGTGAGATGTCGCAACAACCTACGCAATCATATACTGAAAGAAAAAGAACCTTTATTGAAAATTTCAAATTTTATGGCCAAAAATGACCTTTCAGGGTACTTGTTCCATTTATAGAGTATATAATGATGACATTTTGCTTTTTGGGTCTAAAATGAGCACCGATGAGTTAATTTTTATAAAACTCGACGTGAGATGTCGCAACAACCTACCCAATCACATATGGGAAGAAAAAGGAACTTCATGCAAAATTTCAAATTTTATGGCCAAAAATGACCTTAATAGGGTACTGGTAGTGAGTACAATAATACAATTTTGGTTTTTGGCTCTAAAATGAGCACCGATGAGTCCACTGTTATGAAACTTGACGTGAGATGTCGCAACAACCTACCCAATCATATACTGAAAGAAAAAGGACCTTTATTGAAAATTTCAAATTTTATGGCCAAAAATGACCTTTCAGGGTACTTGTTCCATTTATAGAGTATATAATGATGACATTTTGCTTTTTGGGTCTAAAATGAGCACTGATGAGTTGATTTTTATAAAACTTGACGTGAGATGTCGCAACAACCTACCCAATCATATACTGGAAGAAAAAGGACCTTCGTTAAAAGTTTCAAATTTTATGGCCAAAAATGACCTTTTAGGGTACTTGTTCCATGGTATATATTGTTCCAAGTATAAAACTAAACTTAAATTGTTTAGGTTTTTGGCTCTAAAATAAGCAGCGATGCGTCCGCTCTTATGAAACTTGACGTGAGATGTCGCAACAACCTACCCAATCATATACTGAAAGAAAAAGAACCTTTATTGAAAATTTCAAATTTTATGGCCAAAAATGACCTTTCAGGGTACTTGTTCCATTTATAGAGTATATAATGATGACATTTTGCTTTTTGGGTCTAAAATGAGCACCGATGAGTTAATTTTTATAAAACTCGACGTGAGATGTCGCAACAACCTACCCAATCACATATGGGAAGAAAAAGGAACTTCATGCAAAATTTCAAATTTTATGGCCAAAAATGACCTTAATAGGGTACTGGTAGTGAGTACAATAATACAATTTTGGTTTTTGGCTCTAAAATGAGCACCGATGAGTCCACTGTTATGAAACTTGACGTGAGATGTCGCAACAACCTACCCAATCATATACTGAAAGAAAAAGGACCTTTATTGAAAATTTCAAATTTTATGGCCAAAAATTACCTTTTAGGGTACTTGTTCCATTTTATATATAGAGTATAATGATGACATTTTGCTTTTTGGGTCTAAAATGAGCACCGATGAGTCCACTGTTATGAAACTTGACGTGAGATGTCGCAACAACCTACCCAATCATATACTGAAAGAAAAAGAACCTTTATTGAAAATTTCAAATTTTATGGCCAAAAATGACCTTTCAGGGTACTTGTTCCATTTATAGAGTATATAATGATGACATTTTGCTTTTTGGGTCTAAAATGAGCACCGATGAGTTAATTTTTATAAAACTCGACGTGAGATGTCGCAACAACCTACCCAATCACATATGGGAAGAAAAAGGAACTTCATGCAAAATTTCAAATTTTATGGCCAAAAATGACCTTAATAGGGTACTGGTAGTGAGTACAATAATACAATTTTGGTTTTTGGCTCTAAAATGAGCACCGATGAGTCCACTGTTATGAAACTTGACGTGAGATGTCGCAACAACCTACCCAATCATATACTGAAAGAAAAAGGACCTTTATTGAAAATTTCAAATTTTATGGCCAAAAATGACCTTTCAGGGTACTTGTTCCATTTATAGAGTATATAATGATGACATTTTGCTTTTTGGGTCTAAAATGAGCACTGATGAGTTGATTTTTATAAAACTTGACGTGAGATGTCGCAACAACCTACCCAATCATATACTGGAAGAAAAAGGACCTTCGTTAAAAGTTTCAAATTTTATGGCCAAAAATGACCTTTTAGGGTACTTGTTCCATGGTATATATTGTTCCAAGTATAAAACTAAACTTAAATTGTTTAGGTTTTTGGCTCTAAAATAAGCAGCGATGCGTCCGCTCTTATGAAACTTGACGTGAGATGTCGCAACAACCTACCCAATCATATACTGAAAGAAAAAGAACCTTTATTGAAAATTTCAAATTTTATGGCCAAAAATGACCTTTCAGGGTACTTGTTCCATTTATAGAGTATATAATGATGACATTTTGCTTTTTGGGTCTAAAATGAGCACCGATGAGTTAATTTTTATAAAACTCGACGTGAGATGTCGCAACAACCTACCCAATCACATATGGGAAGAAAAAGGAACTTCATGCAAAATTTCAAATTTTATGGCCAAAAATGACCTTTAATAGGGTACTGGTAGTGAGTACAATAATACAATTTTGGTTTTTGGCTCTAAAATGAGCACCGATGAGTCCACTGTTATGAAACTTGACGTGAGATGTCGCAACAACCTACCCAATCATATACTGAAAGAAAAAGGACCTTTATTGAAAATTTCAAATTTTATGGCCAAAAATTACCTTTTAGGGTACTTGTTCCATTTTATATATAGAGTATAATGATGACATTTTGCTTTTTGGGTCTAAAATGAGCACCGATGAGTCCACTGTTATGAAACTTGACGTGAGATGTCGCAACAACCTACCCAATCATATACTGAAAGAAAAAGAACCTTTATTGAAAATTTCAAATTTTATGGCCAAAAATGACCTTTCAGGGTACTTGTTCCATTTATAGAGTATATAATGATGACATTTTGCTTTTTGGGTCTAAAATGAGCACCGATGAGTTAATTTTTATAAAACTCGACGTGAGATGTCGCAACAACCTACCCAATCACATATGGGAAGAAAAAGGAACTTCATGCAAAATTTCAAATTTTATGGCCAAAAATGACCTTTTAGGGTACTGGTAGTGAGTACAATAATACAATTTTGGTTTTTGGCTCTAAAATGAGCACCGATGAGTCCACTGTTATGAAACTTGACGTGAGATGTCGCAACAACCTACCCAATCATATACTGAAAGAAAAAGGACCTTTATTGAAAATTTCAAATTTTATGGCCAAAAATGACCTTTCAGGGTACTTGTTCCATTTATAGAGTATATAATGATGACATTTTGCTTTTTGGGTCTAAAATGAGCACTGATGAGTTGATTTTTATAAAACTTGACGTGAGATGTCGCAACAACCTACCCAATCATATACTGGAAGAAAAAGGACCTTCGTTAAAAGTTTCAAATTTTATGGCCAAAAATGACCTTTTAGGGTACTTGTTCCATGGTATATATTGTTCCAAGTATAAAACTAAACTTAAATTGTTTAGGTTTTTGGCTCTAAAATAAGCAGCGATGCGTCCGCTCTTATGAAACTTGACGTGAGATGTCGCAACAACCTACCCAATCATATACTGAAAGAAAAAGAACCTTTATTGAAAATTTCAAATTTTATGGCCAAAAATGACCTTTCAGGGTACTTGTTCCATTTATAGAGTATATAATGATGACATTTTGCTTTTTGGGTCTAAAATGAGCACCGATGAGTTAATTTTTATAAAACTCGACGTGAGATGTCGCAACAACCTACCCAATCACATATGGGAAGAAAAAGGAACTTCATGCAAAATTTCAAATTTTATGGCCAAAAATGACCTTAATAGGGTACTGGTAGTGAGTACAATAATACAATTTTGGTTTTTGGCTCTAAAATGAGCACCGATGAGTCCACTGTTATGAAACTTGACGTGAGATGTCGCAACAACCTACCCAATCATATACTGAAAGAAAAAGGACCTTTATTGAAAATTTCAAATTTTATGGCCAAAAATTACCTTTTAGGGTACTTGTTCCATTTTATATATAGAGTATAATGATGACATTTTGCTTTTTGGGTCTAAAATGAGCACCGATGAGTCCACTGTTATGAAACTTGACGTGAGATGTCGCAACAACCTACCCAATCATATACTGAAAGAAAAAGAACCTTTATTGAAAATTTCAAATTTTATGGCCAAAAATGACCTTTCAGGGTACTTGTTCCATTTATAGAGTATATAATGATGACATTTTGCTTTTTGGGTCTAAAATGAGCACCGATGAGTTAATTTTTATAAAACTCGACGTGAGATGTCGCAACAACCTACCCAATCACATATGGGAAGAAAAAGGAACTTCATGCAAAATTTCAAATTTTATGGCCAAAAATTACCTTTTAGGGTACTGGTAGTGAGTACAATAATACAATTTTGGTTTTTGGCTCTAAAATGAGCACCGATGAGTCCACTGTTATGAAACTTGACGTGAGATGTCGCAACAACCTACCCAATCATATACTGGAAGAAAAAGGACCTTCATTAAAAATTTCGAATGTTATGGCAAAAAATGACTTTTTAGGGTACCGGTACTTGTTCAATTATTTAAGTACAATCATGAAATTTTGGTTTTTGGCTCTAAAATGAGCACCGATGCGTTCACTGTAATATGAAACTTGACATGAGATGTCGCAACAACCTACCCAATCACATATGGGAAGAAAAAGGACCTTCATTGAAAATTTAAAATTTTATGGCCAAAAATTACCTTTTAGGGTACTTGTTCCATATATTGTTCCAAGTATAAAACTAAACTTAAATTTTTTAGGTTTTTGGCTCTAAAATAAGCAGCGATGCGTCCACTCTTATGAAACTTGACGTGAGATGTCGCAACAACCTACCCAATCATATACTGAAAGAAAAAGAACCTTTATTGAAAATTTCAAATTTTATGGCCAAAAATGACCTTTCAGGGTACTTGTTCCATTTATAGAGTATATAATGATGACATTTTGCTTTTTGGGTCTAAAATGAGCACCGATGAGTTAATTTTTATAAAACTCGACGTGAGATGTCGCAACAACCTACCCAATCACATATGGGAAGAAAAAGGAACTTCATGCAAAATTTCAAATTTTATGGCCAAAAATGACCTTTTAGGGTACTGGTAGTGAGTACAATAATACAATTTTGGTTTTTGGCTCTAAAATGAGCACCGATGAGTCCACTGTTATGAAACTTGACGTGAGATGTCGCAACAATCTACCCAATCATATACTGGAAGAAAAAGGACCTTCATTGAAAATTTCAAATTTTATGGCCAAAAATGACCTTTTATGGTACCGGTACTTGTTCCATTACCGGTATATTGTTCCAAGTATAAAACTAAACTTAAAAATTTTAGGTTTTTGGCTCTAAAATGAGCACCGATGCGTCCACTCTGATGAAACTTAACGCGAGATGTCGCAACAACCTACCCAATCACATAAGGGAAGAAAAAGGACCTTCATGCAAAATTTCAAATGTTATGGCCAAACATTACATTTTTAGGGTACCGGTACTTGTTTCAAATAATAAAGTATAATAATTAAATTTAGCTTTTTGGCTATAAAATGAGCACCGATGGGTCGACTGTTATGAAACTTGACGTGAGATGACAAAATCCTACCCAAGCACATATGGGAAGAAACATGCTTCAAGCATTGTTTTCAATACTAAAAATAAGGGCATTGCAGTGTAGTGTACTGTAAAAGTGAGCAAGCATTTCAGCATACATGTACAGTACATGATGCACACCTATGGGCATGCATACATGTACATGTACATGCAGGTTTTATGGCTCTCCTGATCTGCATAACAAACACTGACACAACTGATAAGAGGAATTAAGTAGTGGGGTGTGAATGGGCAATTCCTGGAAACTGGCTGAGGAAGATGCCAGCATGCACCTACACATCACACATGTAGTATACAAACTGCATGTAAACAGAACAATGTACATGTACTTCTGGTACTCCATTTGTTCAAATCAGCCAAGTACATGTATCTTGAGCCATCACAGCCTGCTCTATTCCTTCCGTCCTTCATGATGTAGTGCAACAAATTCTAAGAAAAAGTACATGTACATGCATAGGTTTTCATGTAATCTTTTGATAAAAAGGCTACTTGAATTGGACATATGCAAAGTACATGTGTATATATTATCAACCATGTTTTTAGAGTTTCTAAATTCTAGACCACTTGGACAATGTTGGATATATCTAACAATTAAAGGGACACGTAAATTGCCTTCAAATGTCATGAAATGTTGCTGTTTGGAAATGTTCCTTATCTTTTATAAGAGTTGTTCATGCAAAAAAACATGTGTTGTAAATATAGTGAGTGGTGATTACAAAACAATAAATTGGTCGCTGACCCCTGACATCTGACCCGCGAAACATAGACTTATTTCCAGTAGTAAATACCACCGTCTAAATAATGCGCAAAATACGCTGTAAGAGTCTTTAGGCTGGCGCTGCAGCCAGTGGCCTTGTGAACCTATCAAATGATCGCCAGGTACAATTCTCTACCTCGCGACACATATCGCCAGTGCTGCGCGCCGTGCCACAGTACATCAAAATGGATCAACAGAACGTACTTCAACCAGATGCGACTGGAAATACGACTGGTGAACACCGTCCGCCATTTTGTGGAGTCACAAATTATGGCGGACCGTACGTTATTTGTCACGAAATTAAACAAAAACCACGCAACTTGAAGGGATAGTTATGTGAATCTTTATATTCTACTTTTAAAAAAGCTTCCCAACCATATCCATTTCAGTTTTATAGCCCGAATCGCAAAATCCAAAGCAATGTGTCCCTTTAAAACAGCACATAAGATGAAAAATAGAGAACATAACAATCCAAAATACACGTAGTCAAGGATAATATAAGCTGCGATCCAAATAATAATGTCAAATAAAGTAAACATCATGACATACATTGTGGCCCAACAAAATGAATCACAAGTCGGCAGAGTTCGGGCCCTTACTTGCATGAGTACAATGGAAACTAATAGGAACTGTTCGGATTTTTAACCACTTAATGTTCATATGGATTGTAAAATCTTAAAATCAAGTCATATAAAAACTGTTGTTCAGCCAATTGTACACCTCTTTCCATAATTTCTAATGCACCCAAAAATATAAGTCATAAAATGTTTTTAAGTAAGTTCATTTCGTAGGATCTGGTTGTCAACTCAACATGGATGTGTTCTGAAAGGGATATAACTCATGTACATTATTTAAAAGAGTTGATGAAAAAAACTGCATGTGGCACATATAGGCATTGTCCTCTGTCTTTTGTTGTGTATAACAATTTGTGTCCCTTAACATTCGCATTTTTGAAAATCCATTTTTTTTAAGCTGGCAGAACCACAATTAACTATAAACATTAGCTTATCATAGCATCTGTTGAATATCATGTGACATTCTTCATGCAAATCTGGGACAAACAAACTTGTACAGACTTCAAAAGCACATATGACACCATTAACTCATTTTTTATAGAATCAACAGTGTAGCCAATTGTATCTTTTATACATATGTACCATGTCTACACACTCAAAGCTTTTGCATGGAGCATTTACATGTATGGGGAGACTTTTAAAAATCCATTGACTGTCACTGTCTGATGAATCATGGAGGAATCCTCCATGGATGAATACATCCTTTGATTAGAAGCCAACCTGACCAACCCTATTGACTGGTCTAAAGCACTTATCAGCACTAATCCCATTAGGAGTATGATAAGTGATCCTGCCTGAATGAATCCACTTCATTTTTGTGCAACTTAATATCATGATATAAGCCGATATAAATATTAAAATCATTACATGTGTGAGATGTTGTTTTGTTTTCTTTTTCTAATGGTAAAAATCAATAAAGAAATGACAGAGAACGACCATTACGGTCTGCAATGAAAATAGTTCCAGCACTCATCCAGGGAGATGTGTTGGTCACAGGAGTTTGTTTATTTAAGTGATTATGGGGATTATCTTGGCTGGACATGGGAGGAGTGTGTTTTATAATTATACTCAAACCCACTGGGGTTGAAAAGGATATACCCTAGATTTTCTAATAGCTGTTCTCCAAACTTGCTACTGCAGGCATACATCGTTTTTATTTTTTCCAGTCATAAAGCAAATGAGAACAATAGTGAACTTTCTTCACCACTGCATGATACATCTCTATTTAAAGGATTGTCACATTAATTTCATGTGAGTAATGTTGCATCTACAAAAACAACCATACTGCTTCGTGTCTTGTGATGATGGTGCAGTTTTCCCAAAAGGGAAAATCCCCCGTTTTGTGGAAGACGGTTGTACACCTTTGAAGAACATTACAATTTTAAACTCTCATCGCCATGTCCATCATTGGAGTAATTTATGTACGATGTTGTGAAACAGGTTAAAATGTCATCTGGTCTAGCTCAGCTGACAACTAAAGCCTTTTCAAGAAGTAAATAATTTGTATGTATGTATGATAACCTACACAAGGATACTGTGGAAGCGCACTTGGTGGAATTAGATTATCAATGAAGCCCATCACATGCTACAAAGCGAATGTTTGATATATGGGTGAATTCAAATTTTATGCGACCCTACACGTCAGCCAATCAGAGCCGAATTTAGATTTTTTGACAGAAGTGTGTCCATGGCAGTTGATTGTCCATATCTGTCGGCCGACTCTATTGCATTAGTTAACATGGAGACCTGCAAGAAGCAATTGTCTGTGAAAGATTCTGACGTGAAAATTATGCCTAATTATTTGGTCTATCGGTACTTTTTTAATGTGAAATATGGATGCAAAATCGTTCAAATTGATTCCAGTGTGATTTAGCAGTATCATTATTATTGCGATGGCTTCATTTTGGTGTCATGACAAAGAAATTGCAACAAGTAGTGAAAAGTGTTCGGGAAATTGTAAAGTTGTTCAGTGTACATAAATACGGGGTCGCATTTTAACATACGAACAATTCAAATCAATGTATTCATTAGATGAAATAACTTGCAGTAATGAATTTTTAAAGATTTTAAAATGAAGCTAAACAACTCTAATCTTCAGGCATGACCATATATCATAATTCAAAAGGATTAACGGTTGAGCAATGTCAAATAATACATGAATGTCATGGATTGGCAACTGTCATTTTTCAAATGAAAATGAGGTATTTTCATACCAAGTTGAAGCGTTCTATTTGGAGTTTGTGCACAAATGTGACCGCCGGTACCCCAATGGAAATACGCCTTAAAAATTGCTTTATTAGGCTATCCCAGAAAGGATCAACTGTTTTGTTTTTAATTAACTGTACATGTACATGTGTACCCCTGTTATGTGTATCTATCTATTTGTGAATATTGATTTTCTGAAAAATAAATAAATAGCCTCCATATTGGGAACATAAGTCTTTTCAGGGACGACTCTTGTTTTACTTCTTAAACATAACAGCACTTGATGTCATTTTTTTCTGAATTTAATCTAAGCCCAACAGAAGTAGCTACTGACAATTTACATTCTAATTTAAGTTAACAAATTGTGGTTTTCCACGATTATATTGGTTTGATTCATTTGATTTGCTTTAATTTGGAAGCGTCCATATAATACATGTAAAGGGGTAAAATCCAAAAGGTATTTCAGAAAATTTTGTTGAAAGAAACATTGTATTGTGCCATTGTGAACGAAACAATAAGTTGTGGGTTTATAGAAATGACACAATAATAAATCAAATAGAAATTGTCCGTCATGCATTGCAAAATTGTTTCTTTGGCATATTACAACAATGCTAACTTCTTTTAATACAAACGTTGCTCAAAGCATAAGGGGGGTGTTGCAGGTTTCCATCATCAATTATGTTATTAGGTTGAGTGGTATGACAGGCAGATGTAAGGAATTACAGTATGGATGGGGAAATCAACCAATCAAACGGTAAAACTATAGCCTTTGGTTACGCCATTAAAGATACAATTGTAGGTTCATTCACGGAGGTTGTGTTTTCCTAGTTACTAATTTTCCATTGGATGGCTTCGTCTACAAACATGCGCTTGCAATGAACAATTTACTGAAGAAAAGATATTACCATGACTTTAAAAGACAGGAAAATGATCTTCCAAGATCTAGTTTCAGAGACTATCAATCAAATAAATATCATTAAATTGTTTTAACAGGCGTTTTCTACCTCTATCATGTGTCAACACTAAAAATAATGCCCTACATGTAGCAACACATAACCGAACATGTACGTATGTAATCATAACGGTAAGCATGGTCTGGCTACAGACAAACTAATTATCTTGGCCACTGTTGACCCATAATTAATTGGTAAACATAGCTGTTATAGTCAGGGATTATTATCTTGGCTTTATGGCTGTGCGCCTGACCACAAGGATGTGATATTGAATAATAGAGCTGTCAATCCCCTTTGACAGATGTGATCTTTGACTAGTGGGCAACCAGGATGTGATATTGGGTTTTATGACTTAATGGATGTGATTTTGAAGAGGTGTGAAAACACGATGTGATTTTGGCTAGGGCCCAGACACTGGATGTGATTTTGGTTAAGTGGCCAGACACTGGATGTGATTTTGGCAAGGTGCTAACACAGGATGTGATCTTGGAATTTAACGACTTAATCCTGGATGTGATTTCTGGCTCGGATGTGATTTTAGTGGTGTGGATGTGATATTGGCTAATCCCTACCAAAATCACATCCAGGCGAGTCGCCTTTCCATTTTTGTAGAGAAATCACATCCAGGCCATTCACAGTGTAAGATGATAAAACCCATTCATCAATTCATGCAAAACCAGTACAGCATTTAGGAATCATTAGTGGTAAATTATAAGCCCATTAACCCTAACAGCCCAAGGCTTTTTACTAGAATCCTTCCCTAACCACACAAACTCCAACACTGTTGTGTAGTAAACCAATGGCACATTCTTTGTACTTAGACAAAATCAGGGCATCAAGTCCCATGCAAAGTGATGGTGCCAAGGCTCTACAGTACCCAATCACACAAAATTCAACACAAATGGGGTGTTTGATTTTGGCAGGTTAGGGATGGTTAGCGTTAATAAATTTATACAAAACCATTACAACATTTTAAAAATAACTAATGATAAAGGACTAATAATACATTGAAAATAAAAATAAGTTTGTAATGACGTGACCAAAAAGACAAGCAGACCTATCGACGGACTGCCAACTAACTCAATTAAAACCAAAAAAAGTAATCAAATTAATAATTCAATTGTAAGAGTATATTACACCAATCATTTAAAAAAATAAGTGAGTCTTTAAATGTTTCTTGAATGTGTCCAAAGAAGTAGCCGAGCGCAAATGTGCCGGCAAAGTGTTCAGCAGAATGATGTATGGCCCGGGCCGCCCGAGAACCCCATGAGCGTTGTGCCCGAGGAACAACAAGTGAAATGGATTGCGATGAGCGGAGATTCCGGGCTGGATTATATCTTGGTAGTGCCTCAATGAGGTATGCAGGTGCAGATCCGTTGAGTATATGGTTAGTGAGCAGGAGAACATTGAAAATTACGCGACTCTGTACAGTACAGGTAACCAATGAAGTGACTTAAACACTGGAGTGATGTGCTCCGATCGTTTGGTTCGTGTTACCAGTCGTGCAGCGGTGTTTATGAAGTTGCTGAAGCCTATATCAAGTTGGTACTGAGGTAAGTTGCACAGAGTGCATTACAGTAATCGATTCTCGATGATATATGTACATGTATCAGTTGCTCTGTTGCTGTTCGAGTAAGATATTTACGAATGAAGCCGAGATTACGCAAGTTAATGCACATGAACTTCAGGATTCAATTAATTTGTTGTCAGCGTTGTGGGGGCAGGGGAATTTTGTTCTCCAGTTCTTAATGTACCATTTTTGGTTGATTGATTTCTGCCGATCACGTGGTAACAAAATCAGGTTATGAACCGACTTCCACAGACTTGTTTTTCTTTGTTTACGTAAAAGAACATCAGTTATGGTTAACCGTAACCGTAACCACAAAACATAAGGTTTATACACGGATAATTTTCAAACCCGAAACTTGCAGCCTTACTTTAAACAGGTCAGTATTGCAGTGTTTGATATAAAATATTATACAACACCTGAATAAATCCCAGCCATCCGATTGGTGGATCGTCGATCACGTGCATTGAATTATTCGACCCATCACACGACGCGAACCCGCACCGCCCAAAACGTTCTATCACATGGTTCTATCAAACGGTGCGCGCGCATCGATAGAACCAAAAGAACTTCCCTAATTTCACGGTCACTATGGTGGCGCTACAACAGGGCTGTCATTCACACAACATGGCGGCCGAGTTTCCCGAACTGCCGCGGTTTGTTCTCTTAACAGACGACGAAATATTGGAACTCGTAGGCGATGCTGACGCTGCTAACGCAAAGAGACAAATGAAATATGCAATCAAATGATTAGAGGAATTTGCAAGACACGCAGGAACAACAATTAAAGCTTTAACTGATTCGGAACTGGACCACTTTTTGTCGCGGTTTTATGCGGGACTGAGAAGGTAAACGGCACGTTGTAACGTTACACCAAGAAATCCATGCATTCCATATTCAGGCGTTGTATAAAACAAATAATGAATGTTTCACATTCGTGCAATGGTAAGAATAATTTCATTCGGTGACAGATGGAATGTCCCATTCCACTCGGCTTCGCCTCGTGGAATAGAACATTCAATCTGTCACCTCATGAAATTATTCTTACCATCGCACTCATAAACATTCATTATTTGTATACTAACCCCCAAAATCCACTCATTTTTGAAAATTACAGCAAAAGCAAATACTACCTTTAACAGAGAAAGGCTTTGATAGCAAGAACGGGTTACATGTACCAGCCAAAATGAATTACGTGAATTGTCTGTGAATAGCCAGGAGTTGTAAGAGGCGACTCTACTCGACTCCAATACTGGAATCAAAATCACAGTTTGGGTTTTTACGGAGTTGGGTTTTTACGGAGTTGGGTTTTTACGGAGTTGGCTCCTTGAAGTAGCTGATTCCTAGTTCATTGGATTCAATTCTGAAACTCGTGGCACTTCATCATAGACCAACTGTAAAATCATTTTTACTTTCCATGTATGCTGGCCATTCACATACATTTAGGCTGCCATGGAGTTGAATACAACCAGTGCGTAATCGATCCAAGTACGGAAACATACATGTAAATGGAGAATAAAGGCAAATTATTTGAATTTCTTCTATCTAATTTTATTAGTTTGTAATTCGTCAAACAATCCACCAGGATTGTGTGTTTTTTAAAAAAATTATGCTTTGGTTCTTTTTAGTATTAGCTAATCTAGTTATACTGACTTTTTTAAATTATAGATTAGTTGATTGATTGATTTTTACAAAGAATTTAATTTTAAAATGTATATAATTCTATTTTAAAATTTCTTTCATCAAATCACTTTGTTTTTGGCCATTATTATAATTTAGACATTTAGAATGCACTTTTTAGTAAACTAAATCACAGCGTTTACAATTATAATTACCCCTGATTATTGCAATTATTATTAAGCCCCAACAATCATTGAAACCTCAGCTCCCCGACACATGGGATAATCAAACAACTAACCGCAATGCCCTCACAGGTACGGTACCCATTTACTCCTGGGTGGAGAGAAGCAACTTGTGACAAAGTGTCTTGCTCAAGGACACAAGCACCATGACTCCTGCTGGACTCGAACCCACAATCTGTAGTATCACCAAGATCTTGAGTCCAGTACATATACCCTATGTGTAGATCACAGCACTCCATAATAAATATAATTGTACTGTATAAGTTGCTTTTTTTCTTCAAAAAGAGGGGACCTACGTACAGACCCCTTTTACCCACAAACAATGCCACCATGTGTGGACCGTCTCAACCCCTTGTGTCCGGCTATTATTGATGGGGTGCTGGTATGCCAAGAACAGGCTGAGCCAGTGTTGGAGTTGAGTCCTACAATCATTTAGAGCCAATTACAGGCCAAGTCCGAGTACATTGATCAAGTCCTGGGCCCAAAATTTGAGTCCAAGTTTTTCAGGGTCCGAGTACGAGTACATAAACAGTCAAGTATGTGTGCAGTACGAGTACACCATAAGAAACAAAAATGCCAAGTTATGTTCTGAACATTATTGCGGAACATTGAGTTTGGGCCGAGTACATAGTGGTACTCTAGTTGTACTCAAGTACGAATACGAGTACTCCAACACTGGGCTGTGCAGCCAAGCGTAAATGCAAACATAAAATAATGGGCACCACACTGAAAAGAGTGGTCCTATTCATGGCAATTGGAGCCCCCTTTTGTGTGAATGAAAGCTTCATTTGAAAAAGCTCCATCTATGCATACCAAACCCATTCAAGAACAATATAGTTGAAACTTCACTGGATTAAGTACATGCAGGAATGCGCCATTAGACATCAACCGGCAAAGTGGTCGTTTTTCAAACCACGGCTATGGTCGTCGTCTGTATTCAAGAGGTTAACATTTCCCTCTATCTGGGGCCAATTTCATAATGCTGTTAAGCACAAAAATTTGCTTAGCATGAAAATGCTTCCTTGATAAAAACTGGATTACCAACCAGATTTCCATGTGTGGAATATTGCTTTTGACTGGCATTCAGCTGTTGTTTGCTTAGCATGAAAATTACATGGACTTTTGGCTGGTAACCTGTTTTTACTAAGCAAGACATTTTCATGCTAAGCAAATTTGTGTGCTTAACAGCTTTATGAAATTGGCCCCTGGTCGCGTGGGTGAAAAGGGTCTGTAATAAAGTGGGGAATCCTTGCTTACAGTAAGCCAATTCAGGAAATCGGGCCCGGCTTAGATCTTGGTGTTTGGGTAGGACACAAATCCTGAATCCTCTTGGTTGTCGATGGCGTCCAGCGAGGTATCTGCGATGGGCGTGTACTCCCTGACAGGCTGGCTATAGGAACGCTGTCTGACGCACATGGCCAGGACAAGGCAGACGGCTACCATGCCTATGACTCCGGCTATCGCAATACCTGAGACACATGCATAATATGACTGTGGTTATAGGGGAACATTTCATATTGTCCCGATGCGGTATTGATTGCGGTACATGTACCTCCGTTCTTCTTTGTGGTGCACCATTCCTTATCTCAAACCTAGCTGATGAATGGTAGGGCTGGGCATCCGAACCGGGTACCCGAATACCCGACCGCTAATGTCAGGAACCGGTTCCAGATTATGGAATCGAGTACCCGTATACGAATTAATTATATTACTTAGTAATTTCTCAGACAATGAAAAAGAACACATTGTTTATGACGCTTGTGAAAATGCAATTTACACCATAAAGCTGTAGAGCTCACTGTACACACCTGCATCTTGCTGCATTGATGCACCGATGTGGTAGTATTTATGAACAATATGAACAGCAATTTCCGAGATTTAATTTTTGGGATTGGCTTTCTTTAACAGGTACCCGTGCTTTTTTTTCTCAATCCGGTACCTGATTCCCGTACTACCCGTAAATGCACTCCCCTGATGAATGGGAAGCCAGACGGCTTGAATAACTGAATAATCATGTGGTCAAAACTGAAGCTTGGAACTCATTAAAACCCTTACTCCCCACACAAATTTTTCCTCCGAGTAAACCTGAATCATTCAATATCCTCTGATTTCAAAGTGTTCAAGCTGCATATAACCTGAATCCTCCGAAATCCTCTTATGGGGACCACTGCCATGAACAAACCAGTAACCTCAATCCTCCGAAATTATCCAGCACCAGATTGGGCCTGATGACCTGGATCAGAGGCAAAATCCTCCAATGCCCTCAATCTTGCTAAATCCTCCGACGCTTCCAAAGACACTCGATCCTCAAAATTCCTTCACTTGGCAAAGAGGATTTTGGAGGATTTGGGAAGGTTAGGGTTAAAGCCATGGGCTTGTCAGAGATAAATTACCAGTTTGCAGCAGTATAAATTCATGTACATGTACATGTAGGCATGGGCCAAACTATGGACAAGAAACCCCACGGTTACATTGTTGCAATGAATGCTTATTAACCTTAACCTACCTAAATCCATCAAAATCCTTCCCCTGTTTTGGAGAATTTCGGCGGATTCAGGATACCTCCACATTGAAAACTGGAGGATTTTGATGGATTGAGGATTGTAAGCCTAGCTAGCGGTACTGCAGGATTTTGATGGATTCAGGATACCTCCATATTGAGCAGTCACCTAAACCAACTTTTTGTGCATGACAAAATAGGTGGATTTTGGCGGATTCAGGATACTTTCTAGTAAAGTTACCCAAGGGGTTAGGGTTAATGTTGCAAACTCTGGTTTGGTATACATGTACATGTATTTCAATCCCCCATTGACCTATCGCCGTTCATGACCATTATCCAATCGTAGCGTCTGTTGAACATCACATGATATTCCAAATCTTGGACAAACAAAAAACATTCCAAATACGCGCATTATTCGGCCGCATGTGCGCCCTGTTCCTTGAAACGTAGTACGCGAATACACGTCAAATTTAACACAAACGCTCAACCGGCCCATCACGTTTTCATTATACTAATTTTGTTTGCAGCACATTGGCCAAGCCTGTTTAGCGTAGTTTGTTCTGTTTATATTTCTTAAGTTTTTCCGATTCTCGAATGGTGAAAATTATGTGAGTGGTCCGGGGAGTCTGCATTATTCAGATACGCGTTATAACGAGCGGCTGGAAATTGGGAAAAGCTATTTTCCCACTTTTTGCAATAAGTGGTCACACGAAAGTCTGCATGCACACGTGGACAAAGTTGTCTCAGAAATCTGAGACAACTCCTGTATCCGGTCAGAGAGAGCGTGTATGCAATGATTCACCGTAATACGCTACTGCGCGTTTCGCACATCGCATCCACGTGCTGCTTGTGTGTAAAATTGTCTTAAGGGGGCGTGACTAAATCACAAACGGCGATAGGTCAATTCTCCACCAACTTAAGACGTATGTAAAACAGATAAATCAGAGTTATTAGTTATGTGATGTCGCAATTGGATTCTTTGTGAAGCACTGGCAGCCAGAAGACCAAACATTCCTCCTGAATATTGCTGTGAGGAAACTGCCTGTATAGAATGAGCTCATTTCAGCAAGCTTGGTTTTAATGCTGGTACCCCCAAAAAAACAGCATTAACCCCTTGTATCCGGCTTTTACGGATGGGGCCTGGTATGCCAAGAACGGGCTGTGCAGCCAAGCGTAAACGCAAATAATATGACCACAATGAATAGAGTGGTCCTATTCATTGGAGGGCCTCCCCACCCCCCCCCCCCCCCCCCCCCCCTTTCGTGTGAATGAAAGCTTGGTTTCAAAACGCTCCATCTATTCATTACACTCCCATTCAAGAACAATAGTTAAAACATAAATTGAATATGCACAGGAATGCGTGTATAGACGACAACCAGCCAGGTGGTCTTTTTCAAACTGCGGCTATGGTTGTAGTCTGTATTCCAGTGGTTAATATGATCCATTATGTACACTGTAGGACATACAAGTTTTTGAGGCTACATTTCAACACTTTTGAAGACTAACAGGGCACTTACACATTCCAGCAGGTACAGTTACATTGTAGTACACCAGACATCAGTTTGTGTGCTTTTATTTTGCATTCAATCGGGGACCTTTAACATGTTTAACAGTAGAGGACAATAGGGTCCCCAGGTGAGAAAGGTCCCAGTTGAGAAAGGTCCCAGTTGAGAAAGGTCCCCGTTTGAAAATCGTGTACAAAACCAATGAGGGTCCTTGCCAAAAAGTTAAAGTATGAAATATATCAGGTCCCCGATTGAAGGTGTTTACACACTTGTGTAGTTAAAGTATGAAATATATCAGGTCCCCGATTGAAGGTGTTTACACACTTGTGTAGTTTTGTAATCTCAAGTGCACTGCGCTATCTACTATGCTTTTACACTACATTAAGTACATTTACTCAATACGCATTGTGAAATTGAGGGGTTTCATTCTCAATTCAAATTCCATTCACAAAAAGGCAATTTTTGTTTCAGTGGGGGGTAGAATTGTTTGGGTTATAATTTTGATCGGTTACAAAGTTTACACCATGACGTTTTGACCTACCGATGACTGAACTTGTTGGCAATCCTGCAGCGGGCGTTGAAGGCGGCATTGTTACGATCTCTGATGAAACCGTCAACAAATGTTGGACCTTGGGGGAGGTGCATAAACACAGTTTAATTTGTTTTAAGCATCAGACATATTAAAGACATAGAATATTTTAACCTCTATGTTCATTTAGGGAGGGCAACCTATATGCACACTGGCGGTGTTAACAGATTTTGTGTGTGTGTGTGTGTTTGTTTGTTTTTTGTGTGTGTTTGTTTTTTTGTGGGGTTTTTGCTTTTCATTTGTTTTGTTTGTTTTGGTTTTTTTGTTTTTGGCTTTTTGCCGGTGTTTGCATTCAATTTACATGTACTCTTATCATCCCTAAACAAAATCTTGGTCATCCCTACATGCATCACTGCCACAGGGGGGGGGGGAATCGGAAATGAGAGTGCGATTATTAGATAAAATAAGCCATTTGCGATTTAAATTTGAATAACATCTGGTACACTGACTTGCTCCAAATGCTTGGCACATTTTAACTATGAATTCTCCAGACCAAAGACACTGTTGCTGTATCACATGATTCGGGGCAAGCTCTTCCATAGTTACGTAAGAGACGCTTAGCACCAATACATTATTCACAATGGGTGAGAATGGCACAAAGACACCAGACCATTCCGGAGCTGGGGGTTGCTGGCATAAGGCTTGCCCCGAATCACGTGATATAGTAACAGTCTCTTTGGTCTGGAGAATTCAAAGTTAAAATGTGCAAAGCATTTTGAGCACGTCAGTGTACCAGATGTAATTCAAATTTAAAGGCCGTGTATACATGATTGGTCATTGTTGCAATTTTCAAAAATGTGCGGATTTGGGGGTTGGTATGTTATAGGAAATATCGTTCAACTCACCTGTTCAAAGTTTTGCATTGTTGGATGGCGAAAAAAACCGAGAGAAAAACGGCGCTCGTTTTTAACCGTCGGGCGGATGATAGCCTTTGTCAAGGCGCGCGTGGCTACCAGCTGGACACGTGACGTGCCCTGAATGCCAGCATGTCCAGCGCGCCACTCGTCCGGGTGGCCACGCGCGCCTTGACTAAAGGCTACAGGGCAGTTTTCCCAACGATTTCCAGCTGGAAATCGTTGGAAGCGATATAAATTTCCACTTTTCTTGACAACGACAGCACACCTAGTGCCATAATTTCACAGGATGATTGAGACTACTATTAACTTACAGTCTAGTAAGGTATTTCGTAATAATTCAGTAAAAACAAATTGGAGAATTACCAATCGTGTACACTACCTTTAACTCTCAAATGACTTATTCGCTCATAGGAATCAAGGTACTTTTGTACGAGCATAAAACCCCTTCTGCCCAGCTGTTATTAATGGGGTGATGGTATGCCAATACAGGCTTGTGCAGCCAATTGTAATGCAAACAATAGGCAAACAATGGATTGAGTACATGCAAGAATGCGCCTATGGTCAACAACCGGCCAGGTGGTCTTTTTTAATCAGCGGCTATGGCCGTCCTCCAAATTCAATGGGTTAAAGGGCCTGACCAAACTTTGACATGACATACCAGGTTATTTTTGTCAACAATACACAGATTAATTTAAAGTCCAAAAGAAACATTTACAAAACAAAAAGAAGACAAGAATGGCGTTTCTGAAATGCGCACCTTTTCCAAGGAGCCATTATTCGGCGACGGTTCAATGCCCAAGATCTTGCATATGAGCGGGTAGATGTTGACGTTTTCAAAGGGCTCCACCACCAGACCCTGCCGAAAGGACGGACCATGGGCGACGAAGATTGGGTGCATCGACATCAGGCTGTTGTTGTATCCATGGTTACCTCGGTAAGTCCTGCTGTTGTTGTATCCATGGTTACCTTGGTGAACTAGGCAAAATACATGTAAAAACGAAGACGGTTATAAACAACACCCATTTTGCACCTGCTGCAACTAGTCAAAAAAAGTGACCCTACGGCCCAACGAAGTGAGTCACAAACTACCAGAGCAACCTTTTTGAGTTTGAAGGCCCTATAATTAAAGCAACACACAGCATTGCAGGTGGAACAAATGTTCGTCCTTAACATTGCTATAACAGTAGAACGCCATTACAATGTAGTCGAGCACTGTCAATACGAGCTCCAGCGGACTATAAAAAAAACCTCGTATTATCAGTATCTCGTATTATGCATCGGCATGTCATGCCCATTCATCCATGACGCACCAACTGGGCGCCATGCACGTGTGTGTGTTTTTGTAGGAGCCTTATCCTTAATGTCGCAAATTTACTGTTTGTAAATTATGAATCTTACCGTGTAAAATATAATGTAAAGATGAAAGTGATAAATAAAATAAAAGAAAAACACCACCGGAGTGGAAGTTAATAGCCGCCGACATCGAGCAGCCGACATGCGTGAAAGTACATCTGCCATACTGGTACCCGCTCTGCCTGCTCACGTAAGTACATTAGGGGAGCCAGTCTTTGGGGTATGGACGAAAGAGGGCGCACTACCACGGTCTGATTCTAAAATAATTTTCGAAATAGGCGCGCAGTGGGAAGGCCTCAAATTTTGTTAATCTGGATGGGAGGCTTTTGGCCAAATGATTTTTCTTTTTGGACCTCAAATTTTTGATAATCACGATACAAATGTAAGGTTTGAATGAGATAACTCAGACAAATTTCACAATTGTAAATTAATCGTTACTGGCTTGACGGGTTTCTCTCCGTTCGGGAATAGGATAATTTTTTTTAGGGGGAGGGGTGGGGTCACTTCTTTCTTTTTCTGGCTTCACAGGTTTCCGTTCGGGAATGGAATAGTTCTTGTTAGGGGGGGAGGGGTGGAAGAGTCGGTTTTGGGGAGCATTACTTTTCTATTTCAATTTTTTTTGCAGACGGGCATACATGTATCTCTTTTTGGAAGTTGTGACTCTGAAAATAGCCGTTTAGTTTTATTCGTTGTGTCGTTATTTGAAGCGCGCGAGCCATCCAGTATTCGCCGAGAAATTCTGGCACTCCATCATCTTGGCTAGTTGTTCTATTTTTCACGAAGAAGGGGGCCGTTTATGGGAAGGTTTTTTGCACGGGCTCCCCGAAACCAACGGAGCAGGACCTCTTCTACATCTTCATGAGCAGCGGTGTGGAATCTCTTCCGGGTAGGTTGGAACTTTGAAGTTTCGAACTTCACTACAATGTCCGCCTTGTTCTTGAGAATTGTGATCAAAAGTGTACTTGGGACAATCCCGTACTGACGCCCGATGTCTGCTTTCTTGCGGCCCGATTCTACAGCCTTGATGATCTCCATCTTGGTCTCATCGCGGTCACAAGTGAAGTAAGAAAAGCCATGTTTCCCATTGTTTGGTTGAAATAAGAAACCTTTTAGTGGTTTCAGCCAGCTGTAATAGAACTTGCATACTGTCCCCATCCCACTAGAGCTTTCCAAGTTAGAAGGCCCTAACTCGGAAAGGAGCACTGCCTTTTTGAGATTTTATGTTGTTTACATTGTTTATCTTGTGTCAATAAACTTAAGATACTATCAGTTAATCCTTTGTTGACTTAAGTTCTTATCTATATGAGTTATATTTAACACAGAAACATCTGCAAGAATTCTTAGTTTTATTGTAAAAAAATGCCTCAGTTCAGATTTTCTATCCTGTGTAACTAATTAAAAAACTTTGAATCGTGAAAAACGGCCGCTGCAAAGCTGAGAACGATAATAAACTTGAACGAATCGGAGAGGTGATTTGTACGCTGTGAGTAGTACCAGCAAATCCCAGCCTGGAAGTGTTTACTTAAGGATTACAAGCAATTGTTTGGCTAATGGATTACAAAGATAAGAAGCTGGCAAAGGTGTCGGTGTGTCAACAACAAAAGGCAGTGGAGTTGCCTGTTTTGGTTCTAGTGGGATGTTTCCCTCATGTCTTGCGGCACTACAAACGCAACATCCACCATCCGTCTTTTATACATGTACTTGCGGCACAAAACATACATCTGTCGGGCAACGGAACTCCCTTTGTCAGCAGTAAAACCGCAACACCCATTGTCTGTCTTTATAAAAAAAACTCCAGCGGCGCGAAACACACAGCTACCAGGTGGTTTTTGTTAAAACCACAGCGGGGATGAACGAGCGGATTGGCGTTAGCATGATAATTACTGGCACCTTTTTTCTGGGTTGGGATTAAGTAAGGGGTTTTCAAAACGTACTCGTCTTATTAAGATGTTGAAAATCATGCTTTTTTATTCAACCGGGCCGCCAAAAATGCTCGTCGT
Organism: Hippasteria phrygiana; assembly: GCA_037893225.1. Classification (NCBI taxonomy): domain Eukaryota; kingdom Metazoa; phylum Echinodermata; class Asteroidea; order Valvatida; family Goniasteridae; genus Hippasteria; species Hippasteria phrygiana. The sequence continues at coordinate 1,706,069 of JAZGUH010000845.1, read as the reverse complement.
AACCGTCTTCTCATGTTAATGCTTCTCGTATTAAGCGAATTTTCTCCCATAGAAATGTGCACGTTTTGGTCGGGACTGACGAAATATGCTCGTGATAACCGTGTTCTCGTCCCAACCATGCTCGTAATAATCGTGCTCGATTGTACATGTAATGGCCACTAGTTAAACATGTCTTGAGACATGTAAGTTTAATAGGAACCGACGAGGATCGCCCGTCCCCCCCCCACATGTCTACTATGATATTCATCAAGATATCAAACTGAGTGATATCGGCTACAGTACATGTACATATTGTACATAAAAAAATGCCAAGCCAAGTCAGGGGCGGATCCAGGGGGGGGTCCAGGGGGTCTGGACCCCCTTTTTTTTTTTTTTTTTTTATTTATTTTTTTTTATTTAATTAATGTTTTTTTTTTTTTTTTTTTTTGGGGGGGGACCTGACCTAAACTCGGGAATCATTTTGGAAAAACATACAACTAACATCCCCCCCCCAAGCACCAGATTATCCAGTTATAGGCACATAAAACACTGTGCCTAGGGCCTACCAAATAATTGAGGGCCTACCAAATAATTGGGGGCCTACGAAAAAAAAGCAAAAGCCTACAAAAATACACAAGGAATAGGAGGCCTACTCGCGTACAAACACACAAGAACCTTTAAAAAATTCTTACAGTGACTCTCGATCTCTAGACTTTGGGAAAGCTTCATACATTACTGGTACAAATTGAGCTTACCGCAAAAAATACATTAATTTCCTGGGGAAATCAAACTTGTGTTTAATAATGATGATCTTTTGTTCCCAAACAAATTTGTTAAAGTGGTCAGAAATTGCCTCAGATCGCACAGCAGAGCATCTAGAATCCAAATTTTTTCGGGGCCCTTAAGCGGGCCCCGAACCCCACGCCGCAAGGCCTTCGCGCTCGCATTAGTTAGGAGCACAGTATGTCCCCCCCCCCCCCCCACTTTTAAAGTTGGATCCCCCCTAAGCTTTGCAAAAATTCTGGATCCGCCTATGCAAGTACATGTACATATGTACATACATGTATGTACATATTCGTGTACATGTGTACATGTGTTCTAATGCAATCAAAGAATTCTAGTAAAAAAATGATCCTGTGCATACACACCAGATGCTAACGTACAGTTTTTACATGTATAGGCCTACGTGTACAGTTATCCACATGTACAACACTTTGCAACTGATGCCACGTCTAGGCCTACAATTGCAATGTACAATGTACATCTCAATATTTTTAAACTATTGTAAGCAGAAATCCTTGAAATAATGTTAACATGACGGTGAGCAAATTAATTTCTCGCAGTACATGTACGCTGTGACATTTTTAGCACTTATCACTATATGCCGTAATAACTAATTGTTCACAGGTTACCACAGGTGTGATATACATTTGTATGTATACCAGGCTTTTCACCCAAGGCAAGCATAGCACCTGCGGCTTTGCCTCAGCTGTCGCACGTTTTATGGATTAATAATAAAAAATTATGGCACTTTTTATGATACAATACATGACACCATGCACACAACTGTGGTATTAGGCCTACTACATGTATACGTACATGTAGGTGATCACCACTTTGTAGTTGATGAGGTTAAACCCTGTTGTTTCTGTACTGGTTCATTCAAGAATTCTCTGTGACTTTTCTTCAAGATGGTACAATGGATCAACTTTAACCTTGGCATAAAAATCCTGCTCCCAAGATCTGCATATTTCTGCTTACTACATTTCATGTAGTACAGAGATGTCTGCACTAGCCCTAACCCTGCCAGACAGTGCATCTGTGTGGTGACAGCTTGACCTTGCTGCACTCTGCACACAAGTCAATGTGACAAAGTATGCAATCTGATGCGTCTGGCAGGGTTTCTAGCCAAAATACATTGTACCCTGGAGGGTTAGGGTTAGTAAGCAGAAAAGTCGTGGGTTCGAGTCCCGCCCGAAAATACATGTACCTGTGAATTGTTTTTTCTTTTTTCGCCTGGCTCTGGGAATGCAGTGAGCACAGTGCTTCATACACTTAGTGCACATTTGGACTCATTTTTGGAAAGAGGATCCTCATTGGGGATCACAACAGTGATGACCCCCCAACAAGGATCAGGCCTTGCCTCCTCTTCCTCAAGCTGGGGAGTGCATCTGTATGTTCGCGCAGGTAGTGTAGGGTTGCGAAGAAAATGTCCATGATAGTACGAGTACGTGTTATAAGCATGCCCAGTGGTGTGCGCACCCTAGTGTGTGGTATGCGTGACGCATGTCCTCCTCATTCTTCTTCTCCACCTCCACCTCCTCCTTTAAGTTTGGGGAGCGTGCCCAATGCGTGTGTCCATGCCGTGCGCACGGGGTGCGAGGATGGCATTTGGAATTGATGTGCAGAGTATTTAAGCATGCATTGGCATACAAAAAACGTGCGCTTCGGGCCTGTCCAGACTTGTCCAGACTTATCTAGTCCCAAACTTGCAGTATTTCTGTAAAATTACAGTTCGCGTTGTTAGCTAATTATGCATCACATTTACATACATAAGGGCATCGTGATAGTGGTACCGGAGTATAGTAGCCAGGGTTGATAAAAATCATGATTTCTTTTTTTTTTATCAAAAACAAACATGATTTGTTTTATTTATTTTTTATTTAAATCGGATTTTTTGATTTAAGTCGATTTTTTTTATTTGTTTAAACCATTGTACCATTTGCTTAAAACATTTGTTTTAAATACGTCAATTTAAATGACCATCATTGAATGTCAAGTATAACCACAATGCACATAATTGTTCATGAAATCAGTACTCGTCAAATCCCTTTCATTTATCATATTCTTTTCCAAAAAATTATAGTTTGTCTTAAAATCTGTCATTATTAGTTGTATACACAGCATCATCATACTGCACATTTCTCATCTCAGTTGATAACAGGAACCCTCCCCCCTCTAGCTACACAACCATGGTGGAATAAAACTATTTAATGCAGTTAATTACCATTAAGATCACCATGTAGGCATGTACAGTTTGTTTTGTTTTCTTTTAAAGTGTATTTTCTTATTAGAGGCAGAACAGATTTCATACAAACCTAATAATAACCTCCTAGGGTGTGTGAAAAAAATATCATCAACTGAGAATTGAGGACTGTTAGGGTAAACATCATTTACATGGATTGCAAATCAAACAATGTTAGGTTTAATAATCAGCTTCCATCTCTTCCATCTTGTTTTCAATTATAATCATGTTTATGTTCCCACATAATTAGGTTTAACTCATAATGTAAGAGAAAAATACTGTATTATAAGCCCGTTTCACACGAGCGCTGGAAACACACATCTGCGATGATTGGTGCCGGGTGTCTGACACCCAAGGATGCCTGCGATTTCATCGCAGACTTTCACATGATACAACAGTCCGGTAGCGAAGGTCCCTCGTTTTGCAGTGTTTGCACGTGTATCGCTGGTGTAATTGTGATATTCTATGACTGATGAAATTAGGGCACCAGTGATTTTCCTGCACTATTAACAATTTCGTAAAATAAAAGTATTTTCCCTTTAAAAGCAATCACTGTAGTTTTAATGGATTTTGGATGTAAATTCATGGTACTGTGACCAAGAAAATATCACGTGTCGGTAGTTTTGACGTTTTAACGTCAATAACAAATGTAATATGTACAAGACCACTTTTGTCAAAATTTGCTGTAAATATACAAAGTGTTTATTTATAGAGAATCTACTCTACACGGATCTCATTAAGCAGCAACTGACCAATCAGAACTGAAGAAATTTGTGTTTACAAAAGCTAAACAGCAAACTGCGCATGCGTAAAGGCGATTTCACAGCACAGTATCCTCGATACATTCACACGACCAAATAATCTTGGTGGTCGTCGCACGAATCTCGCATCGATGCAAAATTTTGGAGGAGGACTCAATTCCTGTCAGGACCCGTGCAATGTGGTGACAGGGATACACTTTCACATGACACGGAGTCCGTGCGTTTGTGACATCGATGCGACTTCCTACAGTCGTTTCCAACAGTCGTGTGAAACTGGCTATGTAGGTAGTACACTGCTTCAGAATCATATGCATTGTACACAAGATAAATGTAGTACACTGTTTCAGGAAACTGGCCTTATACATCCCTTTAGAGTGAGTATAAGTGATTTAAAGTTAATGAAAGTCAGGTTTGAATAACATACATTGTTTTTACATTTAAAAATAACATAAATTATAAAAAAATCAAAACGTGATTTGTTATTTCTCTTTTTCCATTGATTTAAATCCTGATTTACATCAATGATTTAAATTGAATGATCTAAATCAAACAACCTAACCGGACCAAGGCTAATTCTTTTTTGGAGGATCTTCAGCAGGCCGGGATCAGAGATCACAAAGTACAATGTTTTCATAACCTTTTTAATGAAAATAGGGCCTAATATCTTTTGAAGTAAAGTTGGATAAAAAAAAGGGATGCAATATTCGGCATGTCATTAAATTGATACATGTAGATGGGTCTATCCCCACTACATTGTACAAGTACGTCGGGAAAGGGCAAAAATCTGTCTTCAATTTGGTGACTTACTTCCTGACCTGCCATCTTGTGTACATTCAAAACAAATGCTGAATGAACACATCTCTTTATTACAATCATCTGTACATTGTCATTCAACTGAACAACAATTGCAAAATGTCTCATGCCCAACATGAACAACCATTCTATCTAATTGTATTTTTATTTTGTTTTACCCTGGTTATTAAGGCCTAACCTCACCTACATGTACACATGTAAAGCTACAAAATACTACTAAATAGCAAACTGTAGTATGCAGTACTCTTATACTAGATGAGAAATGATGTACTTTGTACATACATATATTTTACTTTACCCTAAATGAATGCCTAGGATGTTAGGGTTAATAGTTCTGACAAGCAAATCTATAGGTAGAATGGTGAGACACATTCCACGCTGCCGATTTTAATCAAAGAACTCGGCAATCGTGTGCGACATCCGTTACTCCGCTGACGTCTTGAATACAATTAACTGATTAGGATACCAGATAGCGGTTGTACATATATCCACCTCCTCGTGGATAGTGGACTGTGCAGCACAACAATTGAATCCATATGCACTGCATTAGTTACCAGGGCAACTGATGAGGCAGGTGACCATGGCAACAGTGAACCAATCACGGGATGGATACATGTACATGTACATGTATGCAGTGAGGTCATTCATTCAGACAGAAGACAAATATTGATGAGGTTTGTTTTCAAGGTATCTTGAGAAATTGTCAGCTACATGTACACTGTACATGTACATGTATATGTACATGTACAAAATGTATTGCATGTACTATACATGTAGGATACTAGTGTACACAGAATTTTAAAAACATAATAAACACTGCACACAAATTCTGTAAAACTGCCTGTGTTGTTTTGAATTTTTAAAGAGGATGTTGATTGCTGAGAGAAATCTGCAGTACTCTTACTACACTGGCATGTATGGGAAATTGTGCAGTATTTTGTAGTATACCCCAAATGAATGCCTATAAGACATTATGGTTATATTTTTTTTTAAAGGAATTTTCAAAGTGAACAAGGAAGACTGGCAGGTAGCGGGATTTGAACCTGTGACCTCTGGAACACCGTACTGGTGCAGCGGTCCGGAGTTTGCAGGTTCAAATCCCACTCCTGTCAGTTTTCTTTGTTGGGAGTATCCATCTTGGAAAATATTGCCTCCATGACTAAAAACAAAGCTAACATTTTCCTTTTTATTATTTTTTTAATATTATTTTTGTTAGAATTTTTTTTTTTATATTATATACTGAGTATTTCCGGCACTGCTGCACCAAAGATACTCACCACCAGAGTTGTTGCCATGGCGAATTTGCCAGCCTTCCTCAGCAACCAGTAAAATGGGCGCAATGAGGAAGTTGTCATGGTAATGATACTGCACTGGTATGTCGTCCTTCAGGTAGACCGACACATGCTGGCTGGCGTTCCGCAGCTTGCCGTATATAACTCCAACGTCACTATCTGCAGCATTGCAATGCAAGAGAAAAGAAAGTTCACTGTTGCTAACTTTTTGTTGCATTTGTGACCCAACTTGGCTACAGAAAGTTAGGGCTGTCCCGAATATACCGAATATTTGATCGCCAACTGAATATTCGAATACCTTTTTGCCGGTTCGAATATTCTAAAAAGATATATAAACACGTACAGATACGACTCTGATGATGCTATTTTAGTAGAAAAGTAACAGAGCTTAGCAGTGTGAAATGCCGCACTTTTGTCAAAGGTAACTTTTTGTGCCAGAGGTTTTTGTTCTCGTCCGTAAAACCCTTGTTGAAGTTTGGTTTCTTATCAGAACGTTCCGTACCCGTAATGATCTTGATACAACTGTGCATGCAAAACAAAATTTGATCGAGCAGTCCATAATATCGATCGCCGCACGTAAAACACCGGCGGCATGCAGTTGCAGCCGACACGTGAAAAACTTGATCGGCGAGTATCGAATATTCAAATATTCAGTCAAATCCAGTTTCGAGTAATCGAATACTGAATTATTCGAAAATGAACAGCCTTACAGAAAGTGTTCTTCCTAAAATTAATATTGTTGGAAAAGATCACGAAACCTATGCATCCAGCTGTTGATTCAAATTGCCAAGAAATGGCTGTGCAGCCAAGTGCTGAATAGCGTGGTCCTGTCCATTGCACTTGGAGCCCCCCTTTCGTGCGAATAAAAGCTTTGTTCGAAAAAGTTTCATCCATTCATTACACTCCCATTCAGGAATAATATAGTTGAAACATGAATGGATTGAGTATGCACAGTATTGCGCCTATAAATGTCAACTGGCCAGGTGGTCTTATTCATGAGGATAAAGGTAAACGTTTCCCTCCAATCCCCCAAATTTCATCTCTCTGGTTAGTTACTTCCAAGGTCTGTATGTAAAGATTCTACCTTAACCCTAAAGTACATAAACCCATCAAAATCCTTCCCCTGTTTTGGAGGATTTCGGCGGATTCAGGATACCTCCATATTGAAACCTGGGGGATTTTGATGGATTGAGGATTGTAAGGCTAGCGTTACTGCAGGATTTTGATGGATTCAGGATACCTCCATATTGAGCAGTCACCAAAACAAACTTTTTGTGCATGACAAAATAGGTGGATTTTGGCGGAATCAGGATACTTTCTAGTAAATTTACTCAAGGGGTTTATAGGGTTAATGTACTATTTACAGAGAATAAGCAAGTTCGGTATTTCAACTGCGCGTGTGCACAATGACATGAGTCACAGGTCGCTCTGTGTAACTAACCGCAGCGGCGGCGATTTCTTGTCAAGGTTGGGGGGGACGGAGGAAAAAGCGCAGAACCAACAGTAATTGTTAATCATTTTGTACTCGGTGTCTCTTGTGTATACTGGGAAATTTTTGAAAATCTGTGCTGATCTTTGTGTATTCTGGTGCATGTAAAAGCCAATGACCCATAAAATGTATATGACCATGGGGAAATTATTAGGGGGGGAACACTGCCATAGCCGTCCCCTCCTCAAAAAATATTGGGGGGGACATGTCCCCCCCCCCCCCGGATCACCGCCCATGACTAACCGACACTGTTGACGATAGTATACAAATAATGAAGTGAGTGCGATGGTAAGAATAATTTCATGAGGTGACAGATTGAATGTTCCATTCCACGAGGCGAAGCCGAGTGGAATGGGACATTCCATCTGTCACCGAATGAAATTATTCTTACCATTGCACGAATGTGAAACATTCATTATTTGTTTTATACAACGCCTGAATAAATCCGACAGATTGCATGCATGGATTTCTTGGTGTAAACGTTACAACGTGCCGTTTACCTTCTCAGTCCCGCATAAAACCGCGACAAAAAATTGTCAAGTTCTGAATCAGTTAAAGCTTCAATTGTTGTTCCTGCGTGTCTTGCAAATTCACCTAATCGTTTCACTGCATACATGGCATATTTGATTTGTCTCTTTGTATTTGGAGCGTCAGCATCGCCTACGAGTTCCAATATTTCGTCGTCTGTTAGGAGAACAAACCGCGACAGTTCGGGAAACTCGGTCGCCTTGTTGTGTGAATGACAGCCCTGTTGTAGCACCACCATAGTGACCGTGAAATTAGGGAAGTTCTTTTGGTTCTATCAATGTGCGCGCACCGTTTGATAGAACCATGTGATAGAACATTTTGGGCAGTGCGGGTTCGCGTCGTGTGATGGGTCGAATAATTCAATGCACGTGATCGACGATGCACGTGACCGACGATCCACCAATCGGATGGCTGGGATTTATTCATAAACTATAATAAATAGTTATAATAAACTATAATAAACTATAGTGGGAGCAGCGGACTAGCAGATGATCAGCTGTTTTGTTCGTGTGATTTGTTTGAGTTAATTTCCACCGAGCAAGGCAAGTTGAACTGAAAAAAATAACTGGGGTTTGGCAATACATAACAAAACAACTGTTGACTGCTGTGATGTGGGATATGACGTTTTTACACCGTTCGGGGGACGCATAGCACCCGAGACGATCACTCGGGTGTTAAAAATGTCATATCCCACATCACAGCAGTCAACAATTGTTAACTGTACATGTATGTCCCCTTTTTTTTATGCAAGTGCAATTTTAGTGTTGATTTTTATTTTTTAATATTTTGGTGTATAATATACTTATTTTAAAGTTGAAATGTTATATTTGCGTTTGTTTTTACAATTTTGGTATTTTTAAAACTCATTTTAAGTTAATTTTTTGTAAAACTGTTTTTAATTCAGCCTCCAGGCAGCCCTTGAAATTGTTTTAATAAACCAGTAATTATATTAAAAAAGTAATTCAAGCACCTTAAAGTACATGTATTACAGACACACAGCACAAGTCTGAATTCCAGATTTTGCAGACCAATCCATTAGGCCAAAAACAAAAAATGTTGTGTTGCCCTCAGACAGGTAAAATTGGAAAAGAGGGTCGGTCGGTCGCAAGTTCATTTTTTTCTTGGCTTCGCCACCGACTTCCTGAATCACCGACAAGCAAACCAAATGGAAGTAGTCTAACTTTTGGATTCATAAGTTCATATCAACCGATTGAATGAGAACGTTTTTGCCAATTCGATTGGACTCTTAGCTACAATTGAATTGATTGTATAGCATTTTCACATGCGCTGTCCTTGTTTATTTTTTTTTGCTAGCTAGACCTCCCCATACCTACTTCCAGAATTGTAAGGTTTTCACAAACCTTACGGAGAGACACATATAAACTGCTGCAGGAGAAATTTTTTGTAGGAGCCCTAACTCTCTTCACAAATATTTCTGCCCCAACATTTCATATGCCTTATCTTGATATGGCTATGTACACATATATGTAAGTTAGGTTCAGTTCCTTGAAATGTCACTGGAAATGGTGAAATTTTATGAAAATATCACTTACCAATTACCACAGGTCTTTATTTAAAAATCACTGTGAGCGCCCCCTACTGTAACATCTCGCCCCCCCCCCCTGATGGCAAACACTGTACAAATGCATTTAACAGAGCACTGGAATAAGCATTTTGAGCATGTGCAATCCATATTTTTACACCAAAATTCCTAAGATCTTAGGAAAAATCCCAAGGAGTGGCCACTGGTCAATGGTGTTAACAGTATGAAAATTATAATGCTATTATTTTCTACGTTTGCAACATTTTCAGTGGGGGGGGCGACTGGGGGGGGCGACGATTTTTTATGGGGGGGGGCATGCGCCCCCCCACGCACCCCCTTAGCTACGCCACTGTTTGCCATTGCCTTGGGAATTCTTGGGCATTTTACCGGATGTATCTTGGGAATTTCAAATTTGATAAGTGGAGTTAAGGCACCCCCTGTTGACAACAAACAATGTCAAACTCTGAAGTGGTGAAACCTGTGGTCTTTTAGCAAGCAATGATTTCATAAAATTAAACCATTTCGAGTGACATTTCAAGAAATTGAACCTAACCTACGGGTACATTGTATGTGGCCATGTCAAGATAATGCATACATTGTATAAAATGTTGGGGCAGAAACAATTTTGACAAGAGAGTCAGGGCTCAGCTTTATGAAAACCTTACAGTTCTGGAAGTACCCCATACCCAAAGTTTGGGGTTTTTATTAGGCTACTCTTCAGCCCGAATGGAACGGATCAAAGTCATCTTCACGCTCACCCAGGCGTGTTTAGGCCCAAACTTTAGACGAACCCGCTGGTTTCATTTTTACATAAAAATATGCATAAAGTAAAGAAGGTACACTTCTTTAAGAGAGATATGCAGAATTATGTTTCTATTGATTTTCTATTGGTTTCTATTGATGTCAGGAACCAGTTCCAGATTATGGAATCAAGTACCTGTAAGGCCTGTGGGCGAATTACAAGCTGTATGTGAATCATTAGACGGTATGCAAATTGGGTCTTTAGACAGTCAAACCATTTGTAAACTATTGTTTGGGCCTCACTTTCAGAACCCAAAAGGTTTGCTTTTTTGTACCCCCTTCAAGAGCCCAACAAAAGAGGCTGATTGCCCTTGTGGTTTTACTGAACAAAGGAGCGTCCTGCCTGCTGGACATCAATTGGCTGCACTGCCACTAATCTTCAAGGGTTAATTAATTAACCCTGGAGGATCAGTACCTGGTGCCACAGCATTAAGGGAGCACTGTTATCACAATGGCAGCTAATCTGATAAGTACTCCATTGTGCAGCCTACCAAACTCCTGAAAAGTGTGATGAGCGCTCAAGTGTATACTGTTTGAGCTGGGGATTAATACCATTTGGGCCCATACTGTTTGGGAACTCTCAAGTAATTTGCATACCGTTTCTAAATAGCACTGACGCCTGAACAAATTAACATATAACTTTGTAATTTCCCACAGGATGAAAAAGAAAGTTTTTGAAAGTCACTTGTGGGGAATTTTCAAAATACATCCAGGGTACAAAAATGTATGCATGGACAAAATTAACAGATTAGCATTTATGTGGTAGTATTAACAAACATTTAACGGACCTTTATGAACCATATGAGATTTCAATTTTTGAGATTGGCTTTCTTTGGCCCACGTACATGTGCTTTTTTTTTTTAATCGGGTATTCGATTCCCTACTTTCCAACCATCGATCAGGTCGTATGTATAGGGCCTACATACATGTACATTGTACATGTACATTGAATGGGGACTGGGGAGGCAATGACTGACGGGAGCATTCATTACCACTGAAAGGCCAAATGCCCAACACAGGATTGTTATTTGTGACTCTGTAGAGCGACGGATCAACAAAATCATCCAACTGCATGAAGTTCTCCGATGAAACGTCTGCCATCCCGTGGTCTGACGTTATGATCACGTCCACTCGATCCTCCAAGCCGGCATTGCTCAACTTCTTCATCAGGTATGCCAGCGTCGTGTCACACATTTGTATGATGTCATTCATCTCAGGCGAGCTGGGTCCGAAGGTGTGCCCCGAGTGATCAGGCTCGTTGAAATACAACAGCCCAAGGTTTATCGAACCGTTTGCAAAAAGCGACGTGATTATGTTAACGCGCTCCTCGTAGGGAAACGTCGGATTGTACTTCGGCAGGCGGAAGGATGCATACTGACCACGAATTTTGACCTCCATGCCGGGGAACATAATGACCCCACTCCGCCCCCCTTGTCTCTGATTGGTCACCCAGATCGGTTCCCCGCCATTCCACCACTTCGGTTCCAATTTGTTATGCAAGCTGAAGCGTTCTTTAGTGGCCGGGTTATACATGTTGTTACCAATGAGGCCATGCGATTCCTGGTATAGCCCCGTCGCAATGGTGTAGTGGTTGGGAAATGTCTTGGACACAAACGCGTCGAAGAGGAATTTGGCCTTGACGCCTTCCTTGATCAGGCTGTCGAAGGTGGGCGTGGCCGTCCGGTCCAGATAGTCCCAGCGGAACCCGTCGAAGGAAACCAGCAAAACTAGGGGGCCACTCGCCGGTGAGGGCGCCTGTGGCGGCGTGGACGCCGAGAACACAGTCAACAAAAAGCTGCAGGCAGTGCAGAGGATCAGGAGGACACCGAGATGTGCCGGTACCCTCACGACATTTGCCATGTTTGCCTATCAACTTGTCACTATTTGTTGGGTCCCCAGCGTCACATTGCAGTGAAAACCGTTTTATTGGACAAGTCGACTGCAGATAATTAAGCATTAAAATTCTGACAGACCTGTAAGCAGTGGTAAGGACGTCATCTTTTCAGCCGTCGATCGTAAACAAATACTGTCCGTACGACATGTACGTGTTTGGCCGGTCTCGCGCGCACTCTGCAAGCGCAAGCAGCCGGCCCCTGCCTGCCAATTTCACGGAGCTGCTAAGCACACACATTTGCTTAGCACCCAAAAAGTCTTGTTACCAGTCCATGGGCTTTTCATGCTAAGCAAACAACGGCTGAATGTCAGCCACATCACAAGCGATACACTTCCCATTAAATTTGGTTGGTAATCCTGTATACCATACCTCCATGCAAGGAAGACTTTTCATGCTAAGCAATTTTGACCTGGACACTGACGTAATAAGTAGGTACGTTGTATACCATGGAGTGTCTTATTTCTCCATATGGTTGTACGTACACGTACACGTACACGTACATGCGTGATGTGTACATTTAAGACTGTTTGCGGTATAATAAGACAATGCTGCTCGTGGCATTTTTTTTATTTTTTTTTATTAACGTTCTCTGAAATCATTTTTGTACACCCTGAAAAATAAATACGTTCCCTATTAGTACATATAAGATGGAAGGAAGAGATTATTTATCAGTCCCAAATTGAAATTTAAAAATGCTGCTTTAATTCAGTGTTGGCATAATAAAACAGTCGTTGGTCAGACCTATATCAGTCAAGTGAGGGCGCGCTTTGTGTAAACTGCACAAATGTACATGTACAAGGATGTCTGCGGACGAAGACACGGAGCTGCGGGACTTAGTGGCCCAAACTCTGGAAAGTAGTGGGGTTCTGGGCAAGATCAGGGTAATTGAAATGTTTTTGTGTTGGTGTATGTGTTCATGTCAATAAAATCCCTGTTTGTAAAAAGGGTCAGGCTTGGTTTTTGGGGTAACAATTTTTGTGTCGTAGAAAAAAAGAAGGTAGGGTAGGGCATTGGAGGTATTAAAAATACCATATGGGAGTCGGTTGTCGGTCACTTCGCCCAAAAACCACATCGCCCTCAACCACTTCGCCCTCAACCACTTCGCCCAAACGCCACTTCGCCCAAATCCCACTTCGCCCAATCACCCCTTCGCCCAAACGCCACTTCGCCCAAAAACCACTTCGCCCAAAAACCACTTCGCCCAATTACTACTTCGCCCAAAAACCACTTCGCCCAAAAACCACTTCGCCCAATTTTTAAGCACCCAAGATTTTGTTCCCAATGTGTTCGTTTTCGTTTTCTATTTCGTTTTGATGGTGCATTCAAAACTTTATTTGCGTTGTGACATCCTTTTTGTGACCATGCTTTTCTTTTCTTATTAGTTTATAGGCAATTGATCTGTCGCCGTTTACGAGTTAACCACGCCCCTTAGACAACCCTATGGGATTTTTGTGTGGTAATTTTTGTTTGTCTCAGATTTTGCGCGTTCCACGTGGAATTTTAATTGATGTGATTGGACAATAATTCATAAGCTGCGTTGACGCGATTCCACCGCGATAGGTCAATTATTTTTATCAAGTGGTCATTCAAATTATTACGATTTTATGACTTCTGACTAGCGCCCAACCCAAACAAAGATACTGACAATTTGGGAGACCGCCAACATAGGGCAAGATAGCTTATTAGTTGGTAGTATAGAGCGCTGGTACGGTATTCCGGAGGTTTTTATAAAAAATTCGTAAAATATATAACGTAATTTTTTACAAACATTTATATTCTAACATCTTAACTGATATGAGGGATGATGTACAATTTATGTAACAAACTAATGAAATGAAAAAAGGGCATACGGATCGGGCATGGGCGAAGTGGTTTTTGGGCGAAGTGGTTTTTGGGCGAAGTGGATTTTGGGCGAAGTGGTTTTTGGGCGAAGTGGCGTTTGGGCGAAGTGGCGTTTGGGCGAAGGGGTAATTGGGCGAAGTGGCGTTTGGGCGAAGTGGCGTTTGGGCGAAGTGGTTGAGGGCGAAGTGGTTGAGGGCGATGTGGTTTTTGGGCGAAGTGACTGTAAAGCTGGGAGTCTATCGAAATGGCGATTTCCGTTTTCGTATCTGTTTGTACAGCCTACAGGAAACCGTGCAAGAATTGTCCCGTTTTAAACTTGTTTTTTTATGGTCAAATGAAACATTAAAACATCATTTTAAGCCTTTAATAAGGCGATAAATATGGCGTACTTTCACTAGTTTCAGAGCGACCCGCCGCCCGACTAGCACATATATAGGCATAGCAGTCGCCACCACACGTCGCCATCTTGCTGAATGAGAGTTCCAGTTGCAAAGAATTGTGGGTCAAATCTCATTAACCCCTGACCTTATATAAATTGTAAGGTGATTACGCAGTAAAGAAACAAATTCTCCATCCATCGATACCAGATTCATGCCGGTGCTGTGTGAGATTTGTGATAAAATGTATCTGTTTCTGAGAGGCACAAATCAAGGTATTTTTGTCCAGATATTTCTTGTCAAAAACCTTTTATTTTAATTCAGCTAGTGAGTCCATGAAACATATATGAAACTTACATTAAATGAAAACATGGATAAAGAATATTTTGACAAAATTTCATAGCAATCTGTGCATGCGAAAACATTTGAAGTGAGATTTTGTACACGGCGATGTAATACCGATTCATGGCCGGTGATGCTGCTGACGTGCGTGTGTGCCTGGCTGCTGCGGGGCTGGAGTGCCGGCCGGGCTGCTGCCCGCGGTGCATTGGTGTATCACTATCGCGGCAGCAAAAAGTGCTTGTTGGGTAAGGGAAAAAATGAAAAAGGGATGTTTAACTATTTTTGTTACCTATTTGAATCAATTCTATGATGTTTTAAGGGCGATTGTGTAGTGTAGGACCCCTTTTTAGTTTTGATCAAATTAGAGTCAAGGGTATTTTTTCTCATTCCAAAATGACTTTTTCAACCTAAAGCAGACTTTTTAAATTTGAAACAGTCTGTTGCGGTGGAAAATGCAATTTTCTTCCGCGCTTTAAAGCAGTTGTCATGCGAATCAACGCGGGTTTGTTGTGTTTACTGTGCGTCGCGGTAATCGCCATCTTTATTTTCGCGTTGCGTTTTGTCGTCTTCATCGTCGCTTTACCACAAAATTTCCCTCAAAAACTAAAACCCAGACCTTTATCTACAACATACCTATTGGCTTGTAATGTCGCCAACTAGTTTTGCAATTCCAATAACCTAAAAGTGGATTTTTGTTCCCTTTTAGGGAACAGGGCCCTACACTACACAATCGCCGTTTTAAGAATCTCTGTAATAAATTTTGTTTTTAAATTTTCATGTTCTTTTTACTTTTTTCCTGTTGAAGTTGCGAGTTGACATTACATTCGTAATGAGATGACTTGAATTCGTGTGGTTCGTTCATGGAAGGCCTACATGTATTTACTGCTGGGAATGCTTTAAATTATGGAGGTCAACTTGCAAATGGATCAGATGTTCCACATTTCTCTGTAAATATCGCTCAGACCTTGGAAATTATAGGTTTAGTACAATGTAACTACCCAGAGAGATAAAATTGTCATTTCAGGGCAGTTTCTTTCTTTTTTCAAGTTTGTCTTTGTGATTTACTTTTTGCCAGGCTGAGCTGAGGGCGAGTGTCTTCCTGGCCCTCGAGGAGCAAGATGCGGTGCAGAACAAAACCCCATTCATCAACCAGGAGCTGAAGAAGTTCCTTACCTCCAAGGAAGGTAGGTACGGGAAGAGGTTGATGAAACATCATGGTGGGATGGCAAGTCGATCCTTTCACGGACATTTATGCCATTATCACTTTCCTCACAGTTTCAAAGCCTATTTATTGACCAATCCAAGGACAAAACTACCACAGCACAAAATGGTGGCGAGAACTACCGGTACATGTACCAAGAGACACGAAGAACAACTCAGAACTTTGGTTCCCATTTAACCCCTTGAGCAATTTCCAACATTAAATTTTTGGGATTGGCTTTCTTTAACCCCTTGAGTACTTTTTTTTACTGCAGACGTCGGGGTGTCGCGGCGGTTCTGGCAGCCAAGCGAACCGCTACAATGTGTTTGTGCAGTCAAGCATAACATAAACAATACTCCAACAATGGATTGAAACTGCACAAACGGCCTCAAATGGTGTCATCCGGCCTGGTGTCACTTTTTTTTGGACGCCATGTGGCGTCATCCGTACGCAAGGGGTTAATGAACAATCAGTTTATTTGGTAACTAATGTTACCAATACAGGACATGGTGTATTTAAGGGTACTGTTAGCACTGGTTGAGCTCACTTCAAAGTACCTGTCTTTTTAAACACATAGGGGTCAGAGCTGAACATTTAAATTAACATTAATTAACACTCCTAATTAACTATCACAGCCTATCTTAACACCAACTCTCACAGTTTGTGTGTGTTTTGGCCCTGAGAACAGGAGGGTTAATTCAAAGCGATTAGCAATCTAGGCAGGACTTGCATCAAATCAGTACTGCATTTTTGTTGCGTCACTTACGTTACGTCACTAATGGAGAAATCACCCAAAACATCCTCCTATGTTCAAAAACATTGTTAGAAAACGCTGAGAGCTGATTCAGTAGGCCTAAAATATGGAGATTTGTTCTCCACAATATGCAGAATGCAATTCAAACTTTAAAAAAATATGTGTCAGGATTTTTTTCCTTTTTTTTTCCTATTGCTGTGGAACTGCCCAGTTGCGGTCAAAAGTTGAGTCCTTCCTCATCTAATCAGTTTGATTTTGTTCACACCATTGGGATGAATTGAAGCGTGAAATGATCAACTACATGTAATGTACAAGTTGTGCATGATGTTAGGGGTCAATTCCAAATGGAATTACGATTCCTGCTAGGCGCTAGGACTCTTCATTTTTAAATGATTATTCGATATTCATCAATCAAGATTTTCACGCGTCAGCTGCAACTGCATGCCGCGCCGGTAAAAAGTTGCACGCGAAGCGTGCCTGTTTTTTACTTGTGGTGATCGATATTTTTGACCGCCCGATCAACTTTTTTTTGCATGCGCTTGTTGTATCAAGAACATTACAGGTGCATGTACATGTGTATAACGTTCTGGTAACAAGAAACCAAACTCCAGCCTGCGTTTTTTGCAGTAACTATTTTATAAGAATCTAGGGTTTAATGGATGGAAACAATAAACCTCCGTGCACAAAAATGCGGCATTTGACACTAATTACTAAGCGCCCCGTAACTTTCTATTAAAATAGCATCAGTCGTATCTGCACATTTTCGAACCAGCAAAAAGGTATTTGAATATTCGGTTGACGATTAAATATACATGTATTTAAATATCTGGTGTATATTTGGGACAGCCCTAATCGGAATTGACTCCTAAAAATGCTAGTCGCCCAAATGTATGTACATTGTAACAAGCCATACATGTATTTTGTTCAGAAAAACACTGTAAGGCCAAAAAAATTAGTTCTGCTTCCGGTTACCCGACCTACATGTGTACATGTACCCTATTTAAACGGCACTGACCGTTTGGTGGGGGGGGGAAGTAAAAAAAACAAAAACATAAATGCTGTAAATACTATCTTTAAACCTTGGCTACATGTAGACATATGATCAGCACCAAAAAAAGTGCCCCCCAAAAAAAAAAAAAAAATTGGGGGGGGGGGGGGGCGGGCCTAAGTGGTTGTGTGTCTGGCAGGGGGTAAGCTACAACGAACATGTGAACTGTGTTAAATCCATTCTTTATCATTGCATTATCTATCAAAATCTTGATGGATTTTGAAGGATTTTGAATGGTTTAGTAGTATCCTTTTATGTTTTGCTACAGGTGTCTTGGTGGCCTCCTTGGTCCAGGAGTTTCTAGAGCTCTTCCATTTGGACTTCACACTCGCTGTGTTCAACCCAGAAACAAATTTTGTAAGTCCTTTATTTTGAAACTAACTGCTGCTCACCCTTTCAGTTTCAGCCTGGTGTCTTGCTTCTTGCCTACATGCTTCAACATACATGTATAGTAGATAAAATCTATGCAGGAGTGTGACCACATGATTACATCATTATGCAGAAAGGGGCATTTTTTGCGAGTCCAGTAATTGTTTTCTTCTGTCCTAATCTCTGTATAAACATACTAAAACATTGTTCATTTTGAAAATTCATTCAAATGACCAAGTCAGTTTGCCTTGTTGTTTGATGCTGTTTTGACTTCTTTGAACCGCAAGTCTCATGAAGGCAAGCAGTGCGTTCTGTTTGGAGCTCGGTGAAACAATCTCTTTCCAGAACCATGCACTAGTACATGTACATGTAGGGTTGCAAAATTCCCGGGATTTTTCAGAGTGAAAAGCTTTCACCGGGAATTAACGGGAATTTTCGGGAACTTTCGGGAACTTTCGGGAACTTTGGGAATTTTCAATAAATCTTAAATTCAAAATTGAAACAGGGGAATCACTGTGGAATTGACGGGAATTAACAGGAATTTTCAGGAACTTTCGGGAACTTTGGGAATTTTTAACCCTCCTGTTCTCAGGGCCAAAATCGACCCAGCTGCTGTACAGATCAAAACCTATCAAATTTCAGATTGAAACACACACAAACTGTCAGAGTTGGTGTTTAGAAATTTTGATAGGCTGTGATAGTTATAAGTATAGGAGGGTTAATAAATCTTAAATTCAAAATTGAAACGGGGGCATTACTGTGTAGATTAGGGTACTGAAGTACTTTATAAGAACATAGTCACGTACAGTCATAATAAACAACAGTCTTGTCTAGATCTTGCTGATCTTACATGTAGATCTTATTATGTTTTTGTTCTGTAAAACATCTTACACTAGTAGAATGATTTTTAAACAATAACCACATACTCCACAGTGATATATTATTATCTTAAACCTTATTTAATAAAGACTATTCTATTTTAGTATAGAACTACTTTTGCACTATCAACTTTTTTGTTACCAGCTAGATGTAAGTCATCTTGATTGTTGTTTAAATTTTAAATTCTCATTTAATGCTGGCTCATAAAACATGTACTACAAGAATCTTGCATGAGTCGATGTTACCTGTTCAACAGTACAATGTACATGTACATGTATGCAACATTTTTGGACTTTTGAAAATTCAAATAATCACTGATTCAGTTAAAACATCAATTTTACAGCATTTAAGTAGTATGTTAGTTTCACAGTAATAAGCATTTAACAAAGGATTTACGAAAATAAAGATGCTGAACTTCGAAATCCCAAAATATATGCAAGATGCTGGACTTGGGAAATCCCACATTATGAATAAATCTTTGTCATTCCTTTTCAATACTGAAAAAAATCTGTGATAAGAACATAGAAACGAGCCCTATTCTTAATTGATAGCACTTATCTAACTGTAAACATCACTTATAATTGGGGAAAAGATTAAAGATTGTTTCAATTTGCTTTCTGGATGATTAAATAAAAAATAAAAAATTTTTTAAACATAATATACATTGTAAATGCCAATAATTGAAAATTCCCCAAATTCCCATTTACATGTATACTCCTGGGTGGAGAGAGGCAATTGTGGTCAAGTGTCTTGCCCAAGCACACAAGCACCATAATCCCCTGGCGGGGTTCGAACCCACATACCATCACACATGAGTCAGACACAGTAACCATTGGACCGGATGGGGAACGGATTAAAAGAAAAATCACTTAGATTCTTTAACCCTAACCCTGCCAGACGTAGCACAGTGCATCTGTGGTGACAGCTTGACCTTGCTGCACTCTTCACACAAGTCAATGTGACAGAGTATGCAATCTGATGCGTCTGGCAGGGTTTCTAGCCAAAATACCCTGGAGGGTTAGGGTTAACCCTAACTCCCTACATAAGTTTACTACGTGTAACCTGAATCCTCCAATATCCTTCAATTCCAAAATCCTCAAGTGTTTGGTACTGGGGACCACTTCCTGAATCCTGCAAAAACCTCCAGTGGGTTTTGGATAAACACACCAGTAACCTCAATCCTCAGAAATCTTCCAGCACCAGATTGAGCCTGATAACCTGGATCCTCCATTTTCCTCCAGAGGCAAAAATACTCGAATGCCCTCAATCCTGCAACTTTAACTTCCAAAGACCCTCAATCCTCCAAATTCCTCTATTTGGAAAAGAGGATTTGGGAGGATTTGGGAAGGTTAGGGGGTTAAATCGCTGAAAATCAGTTGGCCCATATTGTCATTGCAATCGAACAGAACACCATCAGGCCTTGAAATCCCCCTCTTCGGTCCGTTAATTGTACATCACAGGCGACCGTTTCTTGGCACGTGTGGACAGCCATTTGAGCAAAAAATAATCATAAAGCAAGAGTCTTTTACGTTAAATAACAAAACTTTCAGAAAGTAATATACAATTCCATATTTTTCTGAAAAGGGTACATAACGCCAATGGACAAAATGATGGAGAATACATTATTAATTCCCCTATTATTTACACGTCAACCCACCACTTTGTTTCTGGAAGATGCAGCGGTCCATACAAGGGTGTCGACAGCTTTGTGGTGGCGCTATCATGAAAACAAATATAGCGGCCCCCTGATGATCTGCATGTGAGTCCAACTTGCTCGTAAATGTCATGTTTTTTAAAATATGCGTCAGATATGGCCTGAAAAAAGTAGGTCATGTTCCGTTCTATCAAACTGAGTATTTAACCTAGTTCCCCAACTTGTACCACGGAGGTCACTTTCTGAACGTTCTTCTACGGTAGTGTCACATGGCAACATTACTGCAACATCTTTTTCATCCCAGGGGGAGAAATACGAAGGAAGGGACAGCCTGTGCAAGGATCTCAGCCTCGTTGATGCAGAGAAGAACAAAGGCCGCCCCCTGTTGTGTGAATTGCTGCGACGAGCCATTGAACAGTCCAGCAAGTTGACCAGATCAAACTCCAAAACAGAGGTATGTGGTCACGTGGTCTCACCGACAGTCATTAATTACCCGTAGGCTTAGGCGGTATTTCGGTATTACCGTATAGTGACGTTTTATTTTAAATACCGGACAATTCCGACTGATGATCCATAAATACCGAAATACCGCCGAACTCGGTTTGGAATTTCAATACCGCGGTATTCCCCCTAATGTTCAGAATGTTTGCAAAAACCCTCTCAAAGAAAGATAAGACCGTGGAAAGATAAGACCTAATTGTGGAGCTCGACTTGGTAACCCGATACTCCAGTGGCTGCCATTCTACTAGAAAGGCCTTTGAACTTTTGTTTACACCGCCGCATTTGCGGTTAACTTTTTGGGTGTGTAGTGTCTGGGACGGAAAATTCCAACAATGTTTTACACAGGGGCGTGTTTTGGCTGAATAACCAATTGTCTCTTTGGTTAATTTTTTGGGGGATTTGATTCATCATGCCTAAATCTTGCCTGATTATAATTGCCCCAAAAAATAGCGATGAGAAAAGAAAAGAAACGGGTCCTTTAAAATGAGTGCCGAAACACACCCCGGGCTTGTTCAGTCATGGACCGATGTCATGTACAAAATGTATTATATGTGTACGTGCATATCAATTCGAAAGGTGTAAATACGAAGGGACTGTGCCGAATCTTGCAAATGCCGTCCAGGGAAATTTAACAAAAACATTCCCAAAAAGCGTAAGACAAAGGCCGTAATTTCTTACTGTGGGGAATTCCCTTGTGCGTGCATAATACGTGATCTAAAAAGATGTTCGGAACACATCTTAAGCCCTGTCCGCACTGGACTTTTTTTGGTAAAACTTACCGAGACGATGGGTACTTTTCCCATTTTACCGGGCAACTGCTGCCCAGGAAAACTGACCAGGTAACTTTTCCCGAGACGATAAGTCCAGTGTGAGTCGGTAAAAGCGAGTCGGTAAAAGCGGCTCAGGAAAGCGTACATCCAGCCCGAGCGCGAGGTCATGATACACTGGGACACCACGCATGCGCTTTGCATTGCTTCACCGCGGTGCGGTGCACGTGGCAAGTTTCCAAATTCGAGTACGTTTTTTTTTTTTTGCAATCATGGCAGATATTATTATTGATACAGTCAGAAGTTTGATTGGTGCTAATCGATGTAGTCCTATGTGTACACATCAGCCGGAAAAATGAAAAGGCACGCGTGATTTGGGTCAATCGCGTCAATGTAGTAAGGTCACGCAAAGCGCCCTCATGAGTCCTTATATTGACAGCTCGGGTACTTCTACCACGGTCTCGGTAACATTTTCCCGTGTCGAAAAGTCCAAGTGCGGACAGTGGTCACATTTGAGCATTTTTCATTTTACCATCGTCTCGGTAAAACCTTCCAAAAAATAAGTCCAGTGCGGACACGGCTTTATTCATGTTTTGGGGCCTGTGTGATGTGGGTGCGGCCAGCCATGCGATGCATATGCAGCGAGCCGTACGCCATTTTAAAACCGTCTGATTGGCCATTTAAAAAGACGTTCGGAACGCATTTCATTTATGGTTTGGGGCCACCTCGATTCTTGCTAGCGTCAGTAAGTTGCCACTTCGTGATTGTCTCGACATAAACTGTGTTGTGAACTTTTAGTGCTCGCACGAGAATAAAAATAATTCTGAAATAATTCACTCCCTGAGGGATTGCCCACTGATGTATACAAATCTGAACTTGCATTGGCTGCTCAAGTTGACGACACCGTCCACCATCTTTCCACTCCATGCGATGCGCGAACGTACGTAAAAGTGGTACAAGCATGATGTAAGCAGGCGCGACCGCAGTAGTCTGCGCGTGGATATGTCCCATGAGAGAGGTAATGTGGCGGCTGCTGGCGACAGTTGTTCGTACAGCGCGCAACGGCCATTGAGCAATACAGTGGGCTTGCTTACATGTATGTACCAGCGCTGGGCGCTGTTGTTGCGCACACAGTGTTGGAGTCGCTGGTGACCGGGGGCTGGCGCATGACGTGAATCACTGTCGCTGCATGGTACCAACTGCAAAGCACATGTTCCAGCTGTGCATACGTGAATGTCATGTGCAGTGTTGGTGCGCGAGGCATGATATGCTTTAACATATGGTTTAACATTGTCATGTATAGCTAATGAGTGAAAAAAAATTGAATTGTGAATTTGTGTGCTAAAATATTTGTTTTACCGGTGTCAACTATGACAAGTGTACCCAATGTACAGTTGTGATTTACTGTCCTTTCTTGCTTCTTTTTCCAATGCAGGAAATTGTCATTCCAAAGGTAGATGTGCACTAGTTTTTAACATGCTTTATACCTGTACCCATTTCACATCATCATTTTTTGTTTGTTCAACCAGTCCTGTAGTTTCATATCTTCTTCAGGCAATGCGAGAGGTTTTCCAAATGACACAGAGTGTACAACACACATATTTGCCTGTTGTGGCCAGCCCATACTACTTGACCATTGACTTTCAAATGTAGTGCATTTTTAGAAATCAACATGGGCAATTCCATGGGAAGTTTGGTGCAGTGGCGCACCCAGGATTTGACTTGTTTTTTTCAGAATGTTTTCACAAAATCTTGACCCAATTTTGTTGCCCTGGAACATTTTGAAAGGGGG
The DNA here is from genome assembly GCA_037893225.1 of Hippasteria phrygiana. NCBI lineage: Eukaryota > Metazoa > Echinodermata > Asteroidea > Valvatida > Goniasteridae > Hippasteria > Hippasteria phrygiana. The sequence continues at coordinate 1,682,418 of JAZGUH010000845.1, read as the reverse complement.
TTTGCACTATTATGATGTTGGTGGCGCCATTTGCGCAACCTCTTGAATACTGACAGCCATAGCCGCGGTTTGAAAAAGACCACCTGGCCAGTTGATTTCAATACACACATTCCTGCGCGTACTCAATCAGTTCATGTTTCATCAACATTGTACATTGTTCTTGAATGGGAATGAAATGGATAGAGCTTTTTCAAACAGCTTTCATTCAAGCCCACCAGCTAACCCCCCCCCCCCCCCCCCCCCCCCACCCACCCACCCACCCACCCACCCACCCAGTCATGTAAACGGGTGCAATCGTGGACCTCCCATTGTTCCTCTTTTGTTTATACTCTAACTTTTTCGGAAGGCCTCCCATTGGTTTTGTACACGATTTTCAATCGTGGACGTTAGGTCAAACGTGGACCCCTTTGTCTACGCTCGAATTCTTTTGTCCTGGGTCCACGATTGCCGGCATATACAAACTCACCCACCCACCCACCCACCACCCCCCCCCCCCCTTGGGTGCACCATTGGTGTGTTGTGAGACAATGTTGGCCCATTCATTTAACCAGTTTACATCGGAGGACGTATTATTAAACACGATCTGGCTTTTTTTTATACACGGGCACGGCTGACGGGTTAAAACGTCAAGCCTGCCTCGACTAACCTCTGGGTGACGTGTCTCAACACGCTAATCCCTCATTTGTTTTGTACACACACACACACAAAGTCCGAAAAGTCTGTGGAGGCGGACCGTGTGTTGAACTTGAACTTGGCCGCTGTGCATAGCCTGTTGTTCTACAATTTACGCTCCGGTGGGCGCACCCAGGGTATTGAAATATGAGGTTTCGGCAAGAAATATTTTACAAATACTGTTGAAATGACTCTTGCAACTTTGTGGCATTTGGCTGTGTATCAGAAGTTGGCTGCTATATTTTGCCTTTTTTGAAAATAGAAATTTTCGGCAAAAATAATTCCAGCGCGAACTGGTTAAAACGAATGACTGCATGTTTTAATGCTCATGTCGAAGTGCAGAAATGCAGACTGTGTCAAGTTTGTTCAGATGAAATCAAACGTGTCTGAACGGCATCAATAAAGGTTACACCAGGCTGTCCTATCTGCCGAGAACACGGTCATTTAGGACTTTCACGCTGTACAATCAGTATTTGCAACTTTCTGGCCCATTTTGCAATTTTTTCAGTTTTCAAGGAATGAAACGTTTGCATCAGAAATCAGAAGTGAAATTATTGGAAAGGAAAGCTCTCTCTTTTTTGGTCTTTTTTGTTCATCCCGGAATTGCCTGCATGTGTTTTGGCTTTTTGATGATTTTGTTGCCCCCTCCCTTATAGTGGTGGGATATAAATCTGTATTTTTTAACATTCGGTTTGACGTTCTCTATTCTAGCGCAAATCTGACGTCATAACACCTTTCACCTTTTGTGTCTAGCACTAGGCACAAAAGGTGCAAGTTGTTATGACGTCAGATTTGTTGGCTGCCCGCAGCGATGACTTTTAATAGACAATGGCACCAGTGGGCTAGAGGGGACTTTTTTGTTATTTCATGGCAGAAATAATTGGCTGTTTTATTTTACAATACGCAATCTACATAAAACTACAAACTGAAACAGACTTCTCTCGGCAGTCAACGTCCTATTTAACCCTTTGAAGCCAGATGATGACGGCAATAGCCGCAACAAAAATATTGCCACCAGGCCGGATGACGTCTATGCACGCCATTTTCTGCAGTTTCAATCCATTGTTGGATTATTGTGTATGTTACGCTTTGCTGCACAAGCACATTGTTCTGGTTTCGCTTGGCTGCAAAAGCCAGCCCGACACCCCGGCGCCTCACTGTAATAACCGAACTCAATGGGTTAACCTTCACCATGCATGTCATGTGTGTATACATGTACCTAGGAAGATTGGAGATCTTAGAGCCCGTCATTTTCCGTTCAGAAAAAATCACAAATTTTATTTTAATCTGCAGGATCAGGGTGAAATTAGCCCGTTTCTGCTGAAATTGTTTATTGAATTTTGCTCTGTTACACTAAATTGGTTGTAAAAAACATAAAATGGAGTGATCCTGAAGTGATAAAGAAATTCTAATTGGTCCTCTGTTCATAAGCTGACTGTACATGTACATGTAGTTTGAAGTAAAGAATGTGTTTAATGGAAAATCGTTAGCTCTGTACATATGTATACTCCAGAGAAGGGTACATGTACACGTACATGTATGTTGGTGAGATAAAATGAAGCTTTGACCACAAAGCCGTGCACCTCGTCCCACCAAATAACACCGCTATTCCCTGCCTTAACCCTTTGCGTACGGAAGACACCATATAGCGCCAAAAAAATAGTGCCACCAGGCGGGATGACTGCATTGGCCGCTGTTTGTGCAGTTTCAAAATATTGTTGGATTATTGTGTATGTCACGCTTGACTGCACAAACACGTTGTGGCCGTTTTCCTTGGCTGCCATAGGCCGCCACAACACCCCGACGTCTCCTGTAAAATACCGTGCTCAACAAGGGGTTTTAAGCTACATGTACATGTACCTTCCCAAATGTACCAAAATCCATCACTTTACAGTGTTCCAGTGGCCTTCCCTCATTGTAGTTTCCCCTGTCCAAACTTGTAGGCACTCTACTCGCCTGGCTGTCTCATCACATCCTTTCATTGTTGTTTCAAAGGCTAGTACTGTACACATGTACTCTCCAAGTTGTTTTCCATTGTACTGCCTCTCTTTGGAACTCCTTAACTGTAACCTGCTTCCCTTCCACCTGTAATCTTTCACAATTTAAACGAAATGTCAATAGATACCTTCTATCCCTGTGACATCCGTCTTTTCTTGTGTTTTGTAGCCAACACCTCGTGTGGCCTTTTGGCCTTGCGTTAGTTGATACCATATAAAATATTTTCAAAATGATGCAGCACCAAATGTTGAAACATCTGTGGTGAACAAGTAAGTGCAGAATACATTTTGTACATCAGAATTCTACAAGCATCGTGGGCATGTGTGAGGGATATGTCGGGCTCAGTAACCATTCCATGGCAGGGGTGGGGGGGGGGGAGTCAGTTCGCTATATTGTGGACACTTACATTTTCTGTGTGCTTTAACCAGTTCACGCCGGGATTGTTTTGACATTCACCGGACCCAGGCACGGGATTATTTTTCACAACGGGTTCAGGTGGAATCAGGCCGTAATCTGCGGGTACCACACCCTGATATTGCCGGCCTCACTCGCTGCGAGCGGGTTGCTGACAGATATTACCGGCCTCGATCGAGTGTGTGTTTATCAGTCATCCGTTCTGAATACCGCAAAACCTTTGCGTGTATACACGTCATCTGACCCGAACTGGTTAAAGGTAATATGGGTCAGCCTCATGTACATGTACATATGTAAATTTTTCTTGAAATGTTAAATTTCTCCGGAAACTAATGTTCGAATGATACAAAACTTGCCCAAATCTGTCCAACATCCAAGACTAATATCAGGAATATTCAAATAATTTAGTCAATAGATGTCATGTAACTGGAAATGTAGCAAAATGTCACACTTTGAGTCCCAACTTCATGGAATGACCCATACGGTACATTTGTAAACATTGAAAAGCAAAACTGTTGAATTATTTTTAAATACATTTGTTGTACACATGTATACATAATTGTACCTTACTTGACTGTAAGTACACAGTCTCAAGCATCCTGTGAAATCATGGCACCGTTATGTGCTATCATTTTCAAGAAATGTGAAATTTTTCTGTATCAATTTCCAATGATAATCGGCATACCAAAGTTGGAATTTTTTTGTTTTTTTACAAAACTGCCCCCAATTTACTAATTTTCGTTTGCCCACATTTTTTTTGGAATTGGTTATCCATGAACAGGTGCAAGCCAGCTCTGGTTCCCTGACCTGACAATTCCCTAATGATGGCTATAAATTGATCCATTTCGTTTGAAGTAAGGTTAGGGAACCAGACTACATGTACAAGTATAGCATTTTTGTTCTCGGTTTTTCTAGCATACTACATGTATGAACATACATGTAAAACTTCAAACAGATCATTACAATAATACATGTACATGTACATGTATTTGCTATAAAATACTAACCCCCACATGCATCCATTTTATAAATTACAACAAAAGCAAATGTTGTATACATTGTACATGTATTACCTTTAAGAGTACTATATCATCCCGCAATGCCAGTGTTGGATTTTGGAAGGATTTGGGGGTAGTTCCAATTAGTTTAGTAGACAGAGTTAACTTTTATTTTTGAAATGGAATTTGAAAATTAATTTTCTCCGATTACATTTTGGTTTGGGTTGAGAAAAATGTGTACGTTGTTCCTGCACTGTATTGTAACCGATGTACTTTAACCACCTGCGCATGCATGCATGCATGGTATATTTGGTTTTATTCTTCATTTGCTAACCCTAACCCTGCTAAATCCAACAAAATCCAACAGTGGGTAAAAAGCTGTTGTAATTTGTTGGATTTAGCAGTCATCACAAACTACGCATGTACACGTACACGGTACACGGTACACATGTATGTTGTGTTCAGCAGGGTCGAAACTAAAAAACATACAGTACCTGTCAGATTTTGTCAAATTTAGCAAGGGTGGATTTTCTTGTATGGGTTATTATAAGTTTATTGTCCAGAAGTGTGACATTTTTGGTGTCCCTGTTGTAAACATGGTAACATGTATAAGATTTTGCAATTCAGGACCATTTTTTAATGCCTGCTATCTCCAAGAGTGCAAAGTACCTGCCAAATACGTAAAAAATAGTGCAAAGTCAATTTTATTGATACTTGAATGGAATTTACACAGGTCATCATCAGGTGTAACGGAGGGTGGAAGCAGACTTGTAGTAACATTTCAGTTGGATTTTGTTGGATTTGGCAGGGCTCATACAAACCAATATTTAGTTGAATTCAGCAGGGTTCAGTTGTAGCTGGTGTGTACATGTAGGTAGTTCACTGCAGAATCCAACAAAATTTGCTGTTGGATTTTGTTGAATTGAACAGGCTTCTTATTTCAGTTTTGTTGAAAATTGTTGGATTTAGCAGGGCCATTTGAAACATACTGAAGCGGGTTAGGGGTAAATTTCCTATTGAGAAGAAAAGCAGTAGGGATACCCTCTGTGTTTTTGGCTGTATTAAGACAAGTTTTCATGAAACATTTAACCTCTCATGAAATGTTCTTGATTTGTACACCCCAAAATATTTCTGCTGCAGAAGATGGATCCAAGTTGATGGACGAAGGGAAGGGAGGAGGCGTGGCTTGGAGGCTGGGCTGGGAGGGGGGTCTTTGGATGAAAAAAATAATTCATTGTTTTGTGTCACACACTGCCTTTTTTTTCTTGTACATCAAGCATTCATATACAATGTACATGTACATGTATGTACATGTAGCAAGTGTGCAATATTCAAAGGAACTTTTTTTTTTATTGTCATAGTTGTTCAAAAACAAATGTGACCTGGCAGCACAAAATGAACTGAACGTCACACTGGCTTTCTAAGTAACCAGCAGAAACAACATTTTGGGATTTTAAAATGTTTGGGATTTAAAAATTTTTACATTTGAACAAACCTACATGTATGTTAGGCGAAGTAAAAAAAAAAAACATGTTTAGCGTCCCCGCCCGCTTTCTTTTGGAGGTGCCGCCTGGAATTTTTTTTTACCAGTGGAAAATGAGGTGATAAAAACCCCAAAATGTCAACCGATCCAATCAGAAAATAAAATACTAGCCAACTAAAACTATTCAAACCACTGTAAACATGTTCAATTCGGTTGTCTAACATGTCTCTTTCATTTTTGTATCTTGGAACAGTTGAAAAAACCAACGGTTGTCGGAAATTTATAAAAGAATGGCAGCCATCTTGAAAATATATAATAGAAAAGCCCCTCCTTTAAAAAAAAAAAGCTGGACGCTAAACATTTTTATTTTTACATGGCCTTATCCTATCCCAAAGTTTTGAAAGCTGAATTTTATCTCAATGTTTTGGGAGTGAATTATTTTTGTTTTCAACTCGGGCTGCAGTGTGAACAGGTCACAAAATTCAGGCTTCATTTTCTCAAAAAACAGGGTGTCAAGACTTTCCATTTTCAAAAGGTTAGCGGGGCCTGTACATGTAGGAATTAGCTACAGCAACAGACAAGACATCAAATTTATGCTCATTGCAAAAACACCATAATCTCTGTTTTCAACTTGTGGTCCTTTCCACAAATGATCCACTCACCACCCTTCAACCGCCTTCCTTTCCCTTGGTTTTTAATATTTTGCAATACTAAATTGCTTATAATATTTATTTTTCTTAATCTCTTAATGTATTTTTATAGCCTTGTACAGAATTTGTAATTTCACAATTTTAAACACAATTCAGCCTTTGGGCTGCAATGTTTGATTTCTTTTTAATAAACCAATAATAATATTTGTTTGAAGGTCGCACACGTTTTACTACTTTTAAAGTTCATCAGCTTAGTGCGGCTTATTCTTTTGAGATAACCCATTAAAAGTATAGATTTTTGGAAAGCTCTTGTTGGCTTCTTTCATTTGGTGGCACAATTATCAAAATATGAGGGGGTTGAAAGAAGGTCATGACCTACAAAGCATGAATTCAGGATTTGTTTCCCAAATTTTGGATGTCTAGGCGCTTGAAGCATGTAAAAAAAAGATCCAGAACACAGCTGGAATCATTCTAAATGGCCCAAGGAACATATATTGTATGCATATAAAAGCAATCAACTTTACGGGGCTCCGGCCATCACCTCAAGAAAACACATGTGGAAACTGAAAATTGCGAAGTTTTACGGATGTATATCAACGTGTGAAAATGGCTGCAATGCTATTTATTTACATTGCAGTGGTCTAGAAGATGATCAGGGCGCCCTCTGTTGACATATTTTCTAAAGGGGGGTTTGCATATTCATATTGTACAAAATTGAACGATTGACGGTTAAAGAGTTAATTAACACACTGTACCACAAATCTATACCCGGTTTGGGACGTTTGTTTTGTTATTCATTTCAAAATTCATTCATTGTTCCTTGTCTTTTTATGTATTAGTTTTCCCCCTTGCCGTTTACTTGCAGTTAATTGGCAGTTTTGCCCTGTCATATTATTACAAATGAAATGGAAATCCATTCTTTTCTAGTTCATCAGTATCAACCATTTTATTCCATCAGGACCTGACGGCAGTACAAATAGCTGACGCAAAACAGAAATTTGAACTCTACGACAAAGTAAGTGCTTTAAAGGTGGCTTTCTTTTTATTTGTTCAGATTGTTTATCAGAAATATTTTCTCTAATTTTGTTTTTTCACCCTAACATCCTAGGCGGGTTGAAGACCTGTGTACCTGTACTATAAAATGCTACTTAGTATTCTGTAGCACTGAGTCTCTCTGATAATTGTATCATTACAGCAGTCAAGATACTACATGTATTAACAGTGTTCTCTACTGCCTGAAATTTTAGCAGGGCGGCAGGCACAATGCGAGCGCGAAGCCCTTACAGCGTGGGGTCCGGGGCCCGCTTAAGGGGCCCGGGAAATTTTGGATTCTAGATGCTCTGTGGTGCAATCTGAGGCATTTCCTGGCCACTTTCTTCTGACTCTTTGAATCAAATTTGCTCGTGTTTACAACTTGAAATGAAGGCAAGATTTTTAGGGGGTTAAGCCGGCCGGCCGGTGAGCTAAACGTGCACGTTGGCACAGCGCGCATAGATAAGGTATTTTCCGAGAGAAAAAGACGCCCTCAAGTGTTACGGAACATTGTAATTTAGGTAAACTGGTTCTCGACGCGACAAAGTGAAAATGATATTACCAGGGAGATTGGAACCAGTCCAGAATAATACGTGTATAGTTTTATGATGTGAATGCATAATATGTTGCGTACGTTGCGTCCAGATCTGTTCGATTACTATAAACGCTACTGCAATACTGCAGAATGTTAATGCTGGCGCTGGCAAACTCTTCATGTTCGTTCCACAGAGTGCGGTAAACTTCTTCGTACTTAGATAAACTGTGAAGACGGTGGAGAATGGGGGAAAATCCAATGGAAAAAAATAGCAGAGCGGTGAAAATGTTAGCGGGACGGTAAAACTTTAGCGGGGCGGCATACAATTTTGGCAGGGCAGCCCGCCCTGCTAAAACCCCTCATGGAGAACACTGATTAACTACTGTACAAAATACTACTTACATGTGCAGCATTCTGTAGCACTGAGTCATTCTGTCTTTGATGGTTGAGTGTATCATGACAGCAGTCAAGATACTTGCAAATACAAAATACTACTTAATATTCTGTAGCACTGAGTCATTCTGTCTTTGATGGTTTAAAGTGTATCATGACAGCAGTCAAGATCAGAGTTGTAGTGGAGTCCCTGCACTTATTTTCACAAGTCCTTTTACAAGTCCAGTCAGAAGTCCTTTCATAAAGCCGGTCACAAGTAACTGGATAAACAATGACAAAGGAATACTTTTGTCAAAGCTCATTTGTATAGCTTGTGATTGGAATTAGGACTGGATGGCTTGTGATGGATTTGTGGGGACTTATGATGGACTCGACTACATCCCTGGTCATATACTTGCAAAAAAGTACTACTTCTCAGTAGTTTATGCTGTGTTGCATATACAATGATAAGACATTTTCCCTCCAACCCCAGCAACAAACAGCAGTACTTTATTACTACGTACTCTATTTTGGGTGAAGTTCCAAGTACTAAAAATTACTACAAGCATTGTACACAAATACAATGTAGGCGAGAGTACTGCATACTACAGTTTACTACTACATGTAGTAGCATTTTGTAGCTTTTTTGTAAAGTTCGGGTTAATGTTTTCTAGGAATAGCTCTCACTGCTGCCAACCAGAACAGGTATTTCGTACGGAAATCCACGAAAAATACAATACCATGAATATTTGTGTATAAATACGGAGTTTGTGAAATCTGACCATAATGAAGATTTGTCATGCATATTATGCTATAATAGTGTGCATGTACTGTACAGGCTCATTATTGCGATCCCAACCAAGCGGATGCAACTTTAGCTTTAGCTTTAGCAGAAGAAATATCCTTTTTCCCCTTTCATGACAAGATCCATGCAAGTATGCCAAATTTTATTCTCCGTCAAACAATCCACAAGGGAACAAAGATACTGACAATTTGGGAGACCGCCAACATAGGGCAAGATAGCTCAGTTGGTAGAGCACCGGAACGGTAACCCGGAGGTCGCAGGTTCGAATCCCGCTCCTGCCAGTTTCTTTGTTCACTTTGGAAATTTTATTCTCACTATTAAGAACCGTTGCCATTTCAGCAGTGCGGACTTTGCATTGCGAACAAAAAACCTGATTTTCAGCTAAAGCTTAAATTTCATGAAAAATACAGATTTTCTGAGCCAAATACTGATTCTTTGCTTTCTGAATACTGAAATGAGTTTGAAAAGGTTGGCAGTTTTCTGAAAGTGGGAAACATTTTTTTCCAAGAAACATTTCAGAAAGTTTAGTATTTTTTTTCTCCCAAGAATGTCATGCAATGTTTTCCTCCAACCTCTAAAACTGTGCAACATTTCTTCATCTTCTCTTACCACAGGTTTTTCCAGGATTTGTACACAGTCATTGTGCACTTTAGAGGAAGCATTGATTGAATTACCAGACATGAACATTGAAATTTGAATTCTTGATTTGTTTTCTTCTGTGTAGGACAAAAGCGGTTCCATTGACAAGGATGAACTCAGGGGTCTATTCATTGATATGTTCCCTCATTTTCATAGGTAAGCTTTCTACCGTATCGGCAGAAAAATTTGGCGAAGTTGCCAGTTGCAGATACTTCCAAAACTTAAGCTCTGGAGATGATCAAGACCTGAACAAACCACAAGGGATGAATTATAAGTCGTATCCTCATTGAGGGATCCCCAAAATGTCGTTCCCAGGTTGTATCGTAAAATTGGGCGTGATCCCCGGCTATACGGCATTCTGGGTTTATGACTTCTGACTTGCGCCCGAACAAAGAAAACTCATAATTTGGGGGACCGCCAACATGTAGGGCAAGATAGCTCAGTTGGTAGAGCACTGGTACGGTATTCCGGAGGTCGCAGGTTCGAATCCCGCTCCTGCACAAATTAGTTTCAAAATTGGAGGTCTTAATTTTTTGTTGAGAGAGAGAGAAGTCATGCTGTGAACTAGATCGATTGATTGAATTCACTTATTGATTTATTTGGTTTATTGATATTTATACATACAAAAGTATACAACAGAAATTGCCGTGGTTCTCATGCTCAAAACCATTCAAATGCATTAATTAATAAATGTAAAAAATTGAAGAAATACACGAAACATTTATGTTTGAAACATTAAATTACCACTCAAAATTATTAAAATGAAAAGGTCTGTAAAATGTATATAAATAAACAAATTAAAAGGTATTTAAAGAAATAAAGCATACAAAATAAAGCATAAAAACTTGATGGTAACGGTTCAATCTAATAAATTGTAAACTCCATGAAACATCCAACAACCTATTAATATTAAACTTTTACTTTCCGATTTGTATGTTCAGTCTTTGCTAGTAAATTTCACTGTAGACTTTGTGCTATTAAGTGCTCTAGAATTTCTATAAAATGGCAGTTTGATTAGCATTGACTGCCTGTCCTAAAAAGTTCCCTTTTCTGCTTTTTTAGGAACATGTTGGATCGCTATGTAAATGACGAGTTCCGAGCAGGTGACAAAGACTTCAGCAATGGTGAGAAATACATGTAGTATAGTTTTTTTCTTTAGTACAGGAAAGGAGCAAATTCTCATTCAGGATTTGAAAGAGAGGGGAGTATTTGAAACCCAGTTCTCGTGTTGACTGAACACGAGAACAGGGTATTGAATGTCAAGAACCAAAACGTGAACATCGTTCAGGAACAGGATTTTCACTCCACGCTATCTGGGGAGTGGGTGAAGAACAAAAAGAACAAAGATGGCTGACGCCGCAGGACAATCATCTATCCTGGGATCCTGGAACGCTTTTTTACGAAGAAAAGAAGTTGTTGCAAACCGCAATATCGTATTTAATTCGTCGTCTTCATCCGAAGAACCAATCAACATAAAAGCTGTGAAGACTTTTTTCTGCATCATTCACGGGTGTCACCATCTTGAATGGCGCCACCAAGCACGCCGACATGCACTTTCTTATTCGAAATCGGCGACCCGAAAACACTGTACTCGAGTCATCACTCGAGAACAGGGTTGCGAATATGCCCAGGGTATCGAAACGTGCCACAACTTAAACTTCCCCTCTTAGATGCAGATGTATGCTACAGTTTGTTGATCAGTGTTTTTCTTCTTTTGAATTACTCCTATTAATTATTCATCTTCCACTGGTCCCTTTTTACACCTGGCGGTGGGGGCATCTTTAGTCAAATTCAAATTCATTCACCCAGAAATTATGGCAAGAAAACACTCTGGCTGGCAGTTTCCATGCATACATGTATGCACAAGTTTGGCTCAGAGCCGTGTGTGTAGCAGCATGCCATTTGTGATCAATGATCCATTCCCTTGGCCTGTTTGAGGGCCATGATCGGCAGTGTCTGCATTACTTTAACTACTGTTATGGGATGGGGTTCAGAGTAAGCTATTAACATCTTGAATACGGACAGCGGCCAAAGCCGTGTTTTGAAAAAGAGCACCTGGCAGGTTGTCCTCTATACGCGCATTCCTGAGTGTACTCAATCCATTCATTTTTCCACAATATTGTTCTTGAATGTGAGTGTAATGAATAGATGGAGCTTTTTCAAAAAAATCTTTCACACGAAAGTGGGGGCTCCAAGTGTGATGAATAGGACCACTCTATCCATGTGGTACCCATTGTTAGCATTTACGCTTGGCTGCACGTCCTGCTCTTGGCATATGTGCCCCCCCCCCCCCCCAACCCCCCCCCCCCCCCCCTTATCAATAACTGCCGGACACAAGGGGGTTAGGTATCAAACATTGCTGCATGTAAATGAATAAATAGCAGTGTCCATATGGCCACTATGTTATGTATCCCAACTGTTTCTTGAACTGTTCCATGTTTCTTCTTGTTCTTTGGGGAACAGGAATTGACTTTGATGAATTCCTGGGCATGTATCGGCGGTTGTTTGTGGTTTGCCGGTCGGTCGTCTCCAGCGACGTTGAGGACATCAATCCCCAGTTCCAAAGAAGACTCAGTGATTCCATGAAGCTTAGCATCAACTTGAAACCGGTAGGGTTATCTGTATTGAGCTATTTTTGATTGATTCGATTTGGTTTCGATTCAATCAATGAAAATCAGTTTAAACCCGGATTTGCCCATAGATGTAAAATACTAAATCTGTGACCCGCTCTACAAAAAAGGGTATGATGTCGCATTGTGTGGAAACACACACACAATTGTTCTATTTGTTTTTGGTTTGTTGGCTTCTATTATATCTATATTTTTATAAATTAATTTCAGAAACATTAACCCAAACGTACATAAATCCATCAAAATCCTTTCCCTGTTTTGGAGAATTTCGGCGGATTCAGGATACCTCCATATTAAAACCTGGAGGATTTTGATTGATTGAGGATTGTAAGCCTAGCGGTACTGCAGGATTTTGATGGATTCAGGATACCTCCATATTGAGCAGTCACCAAAACCAACTTTTTGTGCATGACAAAATAGGTGGATTTTGGCAGATTCAGGATACTTTCTAGTACAGTTACATGTAGTTACCCAAGGGGTTAGGGTTAATGTTTTCCGGGAAAGGCTGCATGGAAGTAGGAAGTATTTTTTCCCGAAAAAATTACAGAAAGTTTTAGTCAGTGTTCATCACCAGAATGTCATGCAAAGTTTTCCTTCTAGTTATACCTCATTTCTTCATCATCTACTTTCTCCACAGATTTTTTTTCTTCGGGATTTGTACGCAGCCACTGTGCACTTTAGATTAAATATTGCAAATATTATAAACTGCAAAGTTCCAAATGTATACCAGATGAAAAATCATTGCTACACATGTATAAAAGCACTTAATACCTTAAGAAACAGTTGTAAACAACGCAGATGAGCGTGAGCAGCGTGGTTCCCCACGCTGCTCACGCTCATCTTGCCATCACTTGTGGAAACTTGAGCCAGCTATTTCTCATCTTGGGGAATTCCCTTGTGGTTGAGCACATGCTGACTAAAAGACCGTACCGTCATTTGATTGGCAAGTTGGTCTCATTTTCCACTTCCCACGACCCCTTCACGTGATATTTTATACGTATAGTATATACAGCGAAGTCCTGAACAGGGCTACTGCATCTGCATGCTTACATGTTGGTAAGGGTTTGATGACTGACATTATCTTGTAAAATGTTCAGACATGTAGATCGGGAAAATTACAGGAAAATATTCAAAATATTCCTGTAACTGTTGTCGCTATGAATTTTGCAATGTTCCAACTTTTCAGCTACCCGCCGTAATTCAAAAAATTTAGAGCGGTAACGTCACACGTCGAGTCGACACCAAAAGTTTCCAGGACTTGTATGCGCATGCGTAGTAGCCCACCCTTTTATTATGAATGACATGTACTACCTGGTACTTCGCGGGTGATTGGGAATGCAGTGGTAATTTCGTTTACCAGCAACACAGCAGCGATTACGTGCTCATGCATCCAAAATGAAAGCACATGGTGAATTTCAAAGTATTCCAAAATGATTATTACATGTACATGTATGCTGCAAAATGTTCATCTTTTTTATACACATAAACTAAGAAAACAAAACCACATATTTAGCGACTATTTCGATGGAAATGCTAGTGTTTTTTCAGCATACGCTCCTCACTCAGTGTTTTCAACTGTTTTTCTGTTGATAGCGCCGCAAAGGTGAGGTCTGATTTTGATTTTGCAAGTTTTCCGTGGGAAAAAAATTAAATGTCAAACATTATTTATTCATTTATTAATTTATTTGTGTTTCGTGCCCAAACGTGACTGCAATATGAATATTTAATGACAAATTACCTTCTAAAAGAGCGATTACCCCCTATAATAAGTTAATATCCTCTTTATTTGACATTTTTTTGTGCTTGTTTACATTTTGTTTATTTTCGGAATCGATTCCGAGTGGAATCGCGATTCTCAGATTGAATCGGAATCGATTCCAAAAATGTTGGATTCGCCCAAGCCTATAATGATGATCAACTTGAATGCTCCTTACATGTAGATAACTACACGGCAAAATAACAACTCCAACGAGAGAGAGGGGTCGGCACCGCAAAGTCTTCCTGCCATGAAGGAGAAAACAGATACGAACATACAACTGAAGGGTCGACAAAGGTCACTCTCCGGTGGGAGTGATGTCAGCGAAGATTCGTTCTTTGACGACATACCGGCACCAAGCAGAAAGCCATTGACATTCAGCAGGTAAATGCTTTGTGCGTAATTAGTCTGGTTCCTCGACCTGATGAATGCCAAATGATTCTTGATAAATTATTGGTCAGGTAGCCACCAGTATTAAAAATCAATTTTTCAAGTTTTACATGTACTTTTCCAATTTTTTCCTATTTAATTTAAATTTTTTCCTATGCTTATATTTTTCCTACTATTTCTCCCTACTTTTTGTCCCACAACTCCAAAAAGTGAAATCTCATTGCATATTTTTAATAACAGTGTCACACAGTGTCATATAAAAATCACACAATAAAGGGCTTGGGTCCAGGAGTACTGCAACTTTACTTCCAAGAGCATATACAAGTGTTGTGAGTGCAGAAGATTCCAAATCAGGCTTGTGATGCTGTGGACATTGGCGAGTATCAACAAAAACTACTCCTGAAAGCCCTCAAAAGTTCTAAATTTATACTGATTTTCTCCTCCAAAATCCTGTTTTTGTCCTGCTTTTTTGAAAATGTTGATCCTACTATTCTCCCACTTTTTACCTGAGTCTGCTTTGAAAGCCTGAAAAATAGACCATGATGCAAAATGCCAGTCCAAAGCCTGTGTCACACGAGCATTGGAAACATGGGTGCCGCGCGATGAAATCGCATCGATGTCACAAACGCAGGGATTCCGTATCGTTTGAAAGTGTATCACCAAATTGCATGGGTCCCGTGCGGTTCGTGACAGGGATCGAGACCTCCTCCAGAATTTCGCATGGATGCGACATCCGTGCGACGATCACCGAGATTGGTCGTGTGAATGAACCGATGCGATATTCGCAAGGATACTGTGCAGTGAAATTGCTTTTACGCATGCGCAGTTTGCTGACATTGCTCTGCACTACAATTTAACATGGCTTTTGTCAACACAAATTTCTTCAGTTCTGATTAGTGAGTTGCTGCGTAATGAGATTTGTGTTCTCCAACAGTAGATTCCCTGTAAATAAACAACACTTCATTGTGTTGCTGTATATTAACAGCAAATATGTAATATTTTGACAAAGTGGTCTTGTAAATTTACATCCTCTGTGTCAGTTGTTTGTATAAATTGACATTATAGAACACGAAAACTACAACGTGTGATCTTTTCTAGGTCACAGTACCGTAATTTTACGTCCAGAATTTTTCGTCCAGAATTTTTCGTCCAGAATTTTTCGTCCAGAATTTTACGTCCAGAATTTTACGTCCAGAATTTTTACAGTGTGGGAAAATCACTGATATCCTATTAATTTCTCCGTTCAAAGAATATCGCAGTACCAGTAATACATGTGGACCCACGCATGCAAACTGTGCGAAACGAGGGACGTTTGCAACCGGACTGTGTTGTATCGTGAGAAAGCTTGCGATTAAATCGCAGGCATCCTTGGGTGTCAGACACCCAGCACCAATCATCACAGATGTGTGTTTCCAGCGCCCGTGTAAAACGGGCTCAAGTGACATTATCAGTGGCAACATTTCTCGAGTAATACTCATAAAGATTTTGATTAAAGGAAAGGTAGCCAATGTGTTTATTATAGTGTCAAGTTAGCAAAATGTGGCACCACCAAGTGGAATCAGACATAAGTTGGAAATTTTGAAAATTGAGGTTTCCATTCCATAACAAAATATAGAATGTAAGCTTTGTAATGGTGAGAAAATTACTGTTATAGGATATTTTGGTTTTCGAATAGAGCCGTAAATTCAGCATTGAGAATGGAAAATAATACGTACATGTAGTTTACACGACTACATTTCGTAAAATGGTCTCAAGACAAAAGCAAACCATTTATTTTGAATGAAATATGCTTTTATTAAACTACGGTATTTTGACAAAAACAGGATTCGTGATTTTTTGAAGATTTTCATGCAAATTGCAATTATTCAAAAATAGGTCATGCGACTTATGTCCGATTTCCCTTGCGGACGCCGCAAACATAACATCAAACTTAAGCAACTTACAAAAAGACCAGAAGATTTTGTTAACTGTTTATAGCATCTGTATGTATTTATTGGTCATTTTATTGGGCAAATATCCATGTCGTAGACAATTTTACTTTGTATTTTATTTTGTAGTCTATTTTGTTGTCAATACTCAATTTTGCATCTTTTTAATTTATTTGTTTAAACTTGCTGCAACATTGGATTTACAAGTACCATCAACCACTCATGAAAATCCGTGCATAATAAATAAGAGCATAATTTACACGCAAAACGATACCCTCTTATGCTACATCATCCATTTTAATCACTCCCTGGAGCATATATAATTTAAACGGAGAATGCATAATGCGATACGGATACACGAAAGTATTTGCATTGCTGTTTGTGCAGTTTGCTTTTTTGCAATATACACAACACTTTTCGCTTAACCCCTTGCGTACGGATGACGCAAATATGCGCCAAAAAACAGTGCCACCAGGCCAGATGACGCAATTGGCCGCCGTTTGTGCAGTTTCAATCCATTGTTGGATTAAACAGTGCCACCAGGCCGGATGACGCCATTGGCCGCTGTTTGTGTAGTTTCAATTCATTGTTGGATTATTGTGTATAAGTTACGCTTGACTGCACAAACACATTGTAGCGGTTCGCTTGGCTGCCAGAGCCGCCACGGCACCCCGACGTCTCCCGTAAAATACCGTACTCAAGGGGTTAAACCCTTGCATCCGGCTGTTATTGATGGGATGCTGGTACATGCATGCCTGGATCGGGCTCTGCAGCCAAGTGTTAACGCAAACAATAGGCACCACACTGAATAGAGTGGTCCTATTCATCGCACTTGGAGCCCCCTTTTGTGTGAATAAAAGCTTTGTTTGAAAAAGCTCCATCTATTCATTGCACTCCCATTCAAGAACAATATAGTTCAAAAATGAATGGATTGAGTCAGCGCAGGAATGCGCGTATAGACACCAACTGGCCCGATGGTAATTTTCAAAACCGCGGCTATGGTCGTAAGGACACATTCATTTTTAGCTTAATGTGAGTATTGAAGTACTACCCCTTTTGGATGCGAGAAAAGTATGTTTGTGCCATCTGTACCAGCCAGTCGTGACCTTGACAGCAGGCTTTAAAGTATTCCTATTATTTCCGACTTTTCCACCTGGCTCTGTGGGAACTGCAATACGGATGCACGGAAGTATTTTTTTTATACGCATGAACACTTTACACATAAACACAATAAGGACACATTCATTTTCAGCTTAAATATCCCTTTTGTATGCAGATCCCATCTATACAGGGTGTCTTTAAACCCTCCTATACTTATAACTATCACAGCCTATCAAAATCTCTAAACACCAACTCTGACAGTTTGTGTGTGTTTCAATCTGAAATTTGATAGGTTTTGATCTGTACAGCAGCTGGGTCGATTTTGGCCCTGAGAACAGGAGGGTTAAAAAAGGAAACCGAGATTAATCTGTTTATTTCTCAGATACTGCTCAATTTTGTTTAAAATGGTAACCACCATCTATTACTTAATGATGTCCTCTTTCTTATGACACCAAGAAATCCATGCTACCATCGCGGATGACTGAGCACAAAAGTTGTGCAACGGACCATGTCAGAAATGGCTTTGTACCAGATGCACCACAGGTCTATTCGCACAGTGTTCAGCATGTCTAAAAATAAGAATAAAGACCAAAATCATTTCTTCAATGATTAAACAGTTGGAGGCTTATCCCTGTCCCAACCTAACCCCAGTGTCCTTCAACATGCCCCCCATTTCTTTCAACGCAAACTTCTGCCCTAGTTCTCATTGCTCTGACCGCATTCCTGATTACGTCTCTCTGTCCTCTTAAGGTCTCAACTGCAGCCACGATTCTGGCCCGTAGGTCATTGATGTCTCTGGGTGGTGACGTGTAAACTTTGTCCTTAAGATGCCCCCACAAAAAAGTCACAGGGCGTGAGGTCCGGGGACCTTGCAATTGGTGGCCGCTCAATCTCATGGTTCAAAGCAATTACTCTCATGTTAAATAGACCTGTGGTGCATCTGGTGCAAAGCCATTTCTGACATGGTCCGTTGCACAACTTTGTGCTCAGTCATCTGTGATGGTAGCATGGATTTCTTGGTGTCATAAGAAAGAGGACATCATTAAGTAATAGATGGTTGTTACCATTTCAAAAAAAATTGAGCAGTATCCGAGAAATAAACGGATTAATCTCGGTTTCCTTTTTTTTAAGACACCCTGTATAGTGCTATTCATTTTCAAATAATTTAGTATTCGATCATTTGAAACTGGGTTTGACCGAATATTGGATACGCACCGATCATGTTTTTCACGTTTTAGCTGCAAATGCATGCCGCGCCGGTAAAAAGTTGCACGGAAAGTACACCGGTGTTGTACATGCGGCGATCAATATTATGAACTGCCCGATCGACATTTTTGCATACGCCTGTTGTATCAAGATCAGGCGGGTAACGTTAGGATAACAAGAATCATGAAACTCCAGCCTGCGTTTTGCAGTAAAGTGTCGGGGGGGGGGGGGTTTCACGGACGGAAACAAACCTCCATCCAGAAAAAGTTACGGTCAACAAAAATGCGGCATTTGACACTGCTAGGCACCGTAAATTTTCTATTAAAATAGCATCCGAATCATATCTGTACGTACATACAATGTATATATTTTTTTCAAATATTTGATAGAATATTCGATATATCCTCGTGTGACCATTATTCGCGCACTTAAGACTTTGACCGAAATTTTAACAGTATAAACTAAGCTTTACATGGTTTTGGTATTTACAATTGTTAGTATGACTAATATCTTACCTGGAAATGTTTTTTTAGGAAAACTGAAAGTAACTGAAGCAACAGAACCGCCACGCTACGCAAACGAGTCGAATTGGTTCTTCCAAAGGTTACGTGACCAAAATTCGCGCATGCAAGGTTGAATAAAAGGAGTCTCCGAACTCCAATGAGATGAAAAAAATAATGTTTTAGTCCTAAAATCACATGCAATGTGATTTTGGACACGACAAACGTATTAAGTTTGGTCATATGCATTTTAAGTAGGCCTAATTTTAAGACATGTATGCCGACAAACAACAACTCAATGATGATATCGGTAATCTACGCAAAACGATTGTAAACAATAAAGGCGCACGTCTTTTCTCAGGCTCCATATTTTTTAAAACGCCCTCTGTTGTTTAGCGAAAGTAAACTGAAGACGTCATTTACGAGTCGGAGCTGGTCGTGCAACACTGACCGGGAGCTCGCAGTGAATTTTTAGTAGTCTTTTGGGAAATTTAAACAAGCGGTGTAGTAATCAACGTACAGCTCGTAAATGGGTCATTCTATAAGTTACGCGCCGAGAAAGTTGGTCGCGCGCATATTGGGCAGCGCGAATTTGGGACCCAGCACGATATATTCGGAACAGCCCTAATCCCATCTGTACTAGCCAGCTGTTACCCCGATAGAGCCGTGACGGGTATTAATTTTAGCTCAGACCATTAACAGCTGCAAAGTTTCTCTTCGTTCATTCTTGACAAGCTAATGAGCGAGTCATCAACATTTGATGTCCCTGTTTTTTAATGGTGCATCCATCCATGCAATATTCACAATGTCCAATTATTCCTTAATGGCAGTACTACATGTGTAGTAATCAACGTACAGCTCGTAAATGGGTCATTCTATAAATTAGGGGTCCAATTTTGGTGTCCCTGTTACATCTGACATGTATAAGATTTTGCAATTCAGGACACATTCTTTAATGCCTTTTATCTCCAAGAGTGATTGTGTAAAGCAAAGTACCTGCTAACAAATTTTAAAATATATTTTCAATGTGAACAAAGAAACTGGCACGAGCGGGATTCGAACCTGCGACCTCCGGTTAAAATAGTGTGAAGTCAATTTTAATGATACTTGATGGGAAATTACACAGGTCAGGTGTAACAGGGACAGCAAAAAATGTCACACCTTGGACCCCTAATTTATAGAATGACCCAAATGCCAGAATGAGGGGTAATAAGGGGATTTATTAACAGCTCCAATGAAACGTGTCGAGTATCTATAATGGACTTGCGTTCAGGCGGCTGTGAAAGTAATTTGTACACTCCGTTGCACCTCTACCATAAGAATGAATCACGACTCATTTGGTTTTTTTAATGAGCCGTAACAGCAGGGTTGCACAAAATGGGGGAGGAGGGAGCACCACTCCCGGGAAATGGGGAAATAATACCAAGTGGAAAAAGAAAATGCAGTGGGGACAAAAGATAAAGAGAAAAAACATGCAACTTTTGGGGAATTAGCTTGGGAAACTGTGTATATATAGTTGATTTAGATGTGCAGGAAAAATACATGTTGAACTTGAATTCACAATGTTGGGAAATTTGAAAAGTCAATGTTGAATGCATTCCATGGGAAGCAAATTGGAGCACCATAACAAGCCAGAACGACATCTAACACCAGAATGTGTCAGGGTATCTGCGGATCTTTAAAAAGTCTTCAAAAGTCTTAAATTGACTTTTCTATAAATTTAAGGCCTTAACCCTGGAAGCAACTTTGTAAAAAATATACACGATGACACAAAGGCACTGCAGCGGAAGTATTATTGTATTATGGGTAAGGCCAGCCAGGAGTACCCTGATGCTATTTCTGGATCAGACACCTTTTATTGCCATTCAGAAACGTGGGCAATGACAGAATGATTGATTGCTCTGGCAGTCTGCCCAGGAGGAAACCATTTGTGTATACTGACCACAAAGGCATATTAAAGATAACACATGTTTGAATGGGGCTTAATAGCCAAACACATGCCAGAGGGCTTACTTTCTCAGGGCTGGCATGTCTGGTGTGTGACCTCTGTGTTAAATTTGATTGCACAGTCTCAAACTATGGCTTTCGACTCAAGTTCAAAAAGAATTGAGCAATATTAGCCCAAAGATGTTTTAGTAATTTAAAAATTACGAAAAAACTACTTCCGCTGCTGTGCCTTAGCTGCTCCGAGGGTTAAAACGCATTAAATAAGCCTTTTGCGAGTGACCCGTACTTTGACCCCGCTGCGTAGTGATTGTTGCCACGACACGTGATTCGGGGCAAGCTTTCTCGCATACGCGCGTGCAGACACAATGTCAATGCATATCGCATACGTGTCCACTTGCCGTGATCGAAGTACATGTACGCGATTCATACGTTTCTTGTCACTTTAAAACGATAAATTTCCACGCAGATTTTGTCAGACTCTAGTACTGGTTATTGTTAGAATCTAGACATTAACATAAAATACGAAGTTTGTGGGATTTAGTGCTTGAGAATGCCTGCGAAGAAGCACTGTTCTTACGGAACATGCAACAGCGACTCGCGCTTTTCGGACCGTCTCCACATGAATGGCGTTTGTGGCTACCCTTTCCGAAGCCGAAGTCGAACCGTGAGAAGTGTCTCCGTTGGATAAAAAACTGCTCCAGAAAAGACTTTTCGGCAGAGAATGTAACTTACAATACTTACATTTGCTCCAAACATTTCGTCGGTGGCAATGGGCCAACAGATGACTACACCGACCCAATACCAGCTTCGACATCTAGCGCGGTGGAGATGAACAATTTTGTTTTTGTTTTTATTTGGAGGGGGCGTAATCATACATGCAGACTATGTGTTACGATGTTGAGTCAATGTGATGGAACTTTTTGTTTCAGGGCCTTGGTTAACCGATTGTTAATTTTGGTTGAACTTCTTGTTCTTTACAAGATGAAGTGCTTTTTACATTTTGAAAATAGCAAGAAAGAACCGGTGTGTGCAGGCAAAATTCAAGGAATGATCAGATTATCCTATTTTGTTGATCATCTCAGGAAATAGCCGCAGTGAGTCAAAGTTCGTTTAGGGGGTAGGGAGGGTGGGGGTTGTTAAAGACATCAACAAAATCTCTTTTTCCATTCTCTTTTTATTTGTGGGAAAGGTTGGAGGAAGAAAGATTCTGTTGAGCAAGGTCTCATTATCGGTTTTTACGTAAGTGACTGGTCTTGCAGAAATTGTTTTTGTATATTTACGAATAAGTTTTCGCCGGTCGTAATCCGCTCGAAAACAAATCAAATAATTGAAGACATCGTATAGTCCGAAATCTGGTATATTCGAGAAATCCTTCGTGAATCCAGGAAGATTAAATGGGTCGGAAAATGTGCAGCCAGCGTCTTTCAATCTTTTGTCAAGTTGGGGCTTGAAAGATTCGGGTCGGTTGTCAATTTCAGATTGGCCACGCACTTGCACAGTTCAACCAGTTCTTTCTTCAGGTAAACCGTTATTGAAACCCCTCTCTCTTGAAGAAATGTCTGCAGTTTCTTCACGTTCCAACCTTCGAAGTTGTTATCCATTAAAGAAACTATAATTGCTAAAAATAGGCCGCGTTTCGAGAAGAACATACAACATGTACTGTAACAATTCGAGCAGTTGTTGTGTTTTAGAGTGGTTACAATCTCTATCGTGCGCTGTTTCACCCAGCGGTAGTTCCAGATACCAGACAGGGAAACCACCACTGGCTGTGCGTCGCCACGTTGCGGCTTGCCCCGAATCACGTGGTCTAGCAACAACGGTACCGACGTGCATAATAATGATCAGTCTGGCAACGACCGGCGCACGCTGTGCATCTTAGATTGAGCGAAGACGGGGTACAAGGATCTATGCAAATCAACGCGCAAAAGGCTTATTGAGTTATCCTACATGTAGGTCTTAAAAAATGGACGTATTAAAGTAATGACTTTTCTTGGCTCGTAAAAAAAATCCCCCTACATATTAATCTGTCAGCGGACCAGCGTGCCTTTTGTAATCGCAGCTCCAGCTCAGTCTAGTAAACCGGTTACACATTCTGATGAGGACATCGTCTTATTAAGTCATTATCAGCTCCCCAAAAGCTATTGTTGGCTTATTTTTTGGTCTTAAGTTTTGTTTAGGGTAGCATTAAAAAGGGTCTTAGATTTGACTTTCTGAAATGTGCAGATACTCTGATGTGTCAGTGAAGCAGTTTTAGTTTCATGGAATAGGCCTGAGATTCTCCACTGTGACAATGTGTTACGATGAGCTCTGGACAGACACTTCTGTGGCAAGGAGTGGCACTTTGTTATTCACCCTCCAGTGAAGGAGTACATCTCAAGCAGTCGACTCCATTCAGCGGCTTCCAGCAAAAAATGTTCTTGATGCTTTAACCCTTTCCTTACTCGACAAGCCACAGCACCGGTGCTTCAATGTCGAGTTTACTCAACGAGGAAACCACACACCAGAGTATCCAAACAATAATATTCACCATGTTTCAACGAACCGTAGTGCTTGTATTTTTCACTGTCCATACATGATCTTTATACCAACATAAAGAGCTTGTTCGGATCTTTCCAATGGTGCTATCAATTTCACGTATCACCATTACAATATTTTGAGAAAACTGTACCCTAAGTTTGCCTGCACAGTTACGTGTATGGAGTGCCATTTCCTGTTCGATAAATTTGTACACCATATGAAAGAGACATTTTCATGGAACAAACTTTACACATATTTTCCTTTTCAATCAATTCTTGAGGGTGAAATCTTTGGTTGAAAATACAACCATTCAAAAAGCAGTCAGCTGCGTAAGTGGTTTCATGCTTGACTGAAGAAAGAATGTGGTACTGGGGGAAGATAAGCCATTAAACATTGTGGTGCATGTATAAGAAAAGGGGTTTATCGTTTCATACATGTACTAGGAAAGGACAGAGCAAGTCCCAAATCATGTAAAATAATTACTATGGTACGTCTAAACACTAAACATATTGTCATTGGAGTTTTACCAAACCAAGTAATAAACATTTCAATTGTTTTTCCTAAAAATGTTTGCCAAATTCAGCTTACAAATTATGCCCTAAATGAGTTAAATTGCACCATTTAAAGGTAGTGCACATGATTGATCATTGTTGCAATTTCCAGAAATGGGCGGATTTCGGGGTTAGTATAATAGGAAATATAGTTTCACTGACCTGTTCAAAATTTTGCATTTTTTAGATAGTGAAAAAACGAGATAAAAACGTGTTCGTTTTCAACCGTCGGGCGGCAGTTAACTGATTTGTTATATATAGCGCCCTCTTGTAAAATAAGCCCAATTTTTGTAAACGGGATCGTTTTCAATTGGTCACATAACTAGACCGATCCGACTGGTTACAACGCGTCGCTTCGGTACAATATGCGTACGACACATACACACGCCCGTATGATAATTGCAACCTTGCGCCTATTTTCGCCCCGGACCCCCCCCCCCCCCCCCCCCCCCTAGGTAAGGTACAAGTAGGTGGGGAAATGTTAAGCTCAAAACCTTGCTTCTGGGGAAGAAAACACTTTTTGCAACCGTGCGTAACAATTTCTCAGCTTTGGCATATCCTGCAGTTATAGGTGTCATTTGTGTACACATGTGATCGTTAGGCATCATCTTAATTTAACCCTGCGGTGTGCAAGCTCATTATGTGACCATTAACATGCCACGGCGCTGAAAGTGTCAGTGCCTGTGAATAGCATGTAACAGCTGCACTGCTGTCCGTCTAAATTTATAGATTTCAAGCCCCAAAAAGTATATACATAGTGCTGGACACAAATGGGGAGTTCGTGTTTTGACGTCAGATTTGTTAATGATCTTTCCAGCCATAGTAATGACCGGAGGAATGATTTTTTTCTGCCTCCAAGGCATAACATATCACATTATGTCGCCAAGCTCCGTTGCCTAGCCCATAAACGCTGGCTTCTCCAGATTGGCTGTATCAATTGTTTTTTAAATTTGGATTCCGTGCTGTCCAGCAGCCATCTAAGAAAATTCCCAAAATATTGACTCGCCATGTAAGGATAAGTTTTTGTTTTGGTGCCTTTTCAGTGTAAAACCAAAGAAAGAAAGTCCGCCTCAATCCCCACCCAAAACACCACCCCCGAAATCGGCCAGCAGTGGAATGTCCTCCCTGCTCAATGCTCCGCCGCTATCAGGAGGCAGTGGGATGGGGTCGCTGGCTGGGGCTCCACCATTACCTGGCAAGGGTGCTCCTAAAGGTAAGAACAGTTTCAATCTACCCGAGGTCAGTTTGGCACGGTATGCCTTTCCCCTTCCACAACCTTGGCCTGGATTCGAGTCCCTCTCGGATCAATGCATCAAGGCATTGCACCATTAGGGAGCATTTCATAATGTTCAGATGCGGTATTGATTGCGGTACCGCTGTTTTTCTTTGCGACACTGCATTCCATACCTTAAACCTTGCTGAGGAAAAGGAAGCCGGGCGGCTTGAGTAACTAAATAATCATGAGGTCAAAACTGGAGCTTGGAGCTCAATAAAGCCCAATGCTCGTAGGAAGTGTAAGGGTGGCTCAGCTGCTTTCATCGTGTCGTGGTAAGCTACCGACAATTCTTTGCATTTCTTTAAAAATATTTAATGAAAAAGATAATAGCTGTCACTGGTGCCCTTAACAGTTTTTCTTCACTTAAATTAACCTCTTGAATACGGCCGACGGCCATACATGTAGCTGCGCCGGTTGTCATCTATACGTGCATTCTTGTGTGTACTCGATCTATTCATGTTTCAACTACATGTATACTGTTCTTGAATGGGAGTGTAATGAAGGAGCTTTTTCAAACAAAGCTTTCATTCACACGAAAGGGGGCTCCAAGTGTGATAAATAGGGACCACTCTATTCAGTGTGGTGCCTATTGTTTGTGTTTACGCTTGGCTGCACAGCCTGTTCTTGGCATACCAGCCTCCCCCCATCAATAACAGCTGGACACAAGGGTTAAAACATTGATTAATTTACTTAGTCACTTTCCATTGTGGTTTGTTTGATGATATAAGATAAAAAAGTGACTTCCACTCTGCCGCTTCCCAGGTTGCATTGTTAAGTTTGGACGTACCTGTAATCCTTGGCTACATGGTATTATGGTTTAGGGACTTCTGACGAGCTTCCCCTGAACAAAGATTTTGACTGATAGACAGCCAACGTATGTACAATGTATGTACAACGTATGTTTCGAATCTCAGCACCGCTGTTTAAAATCCTTCAAATTGGGCTTTATTTTTTGGTCAGACAACTCTAGCCCAGACTGGAAAGACCTGAAAGCGCTGGACAGCAAACTGGACAAGTTGAGCTTTGACCTGTCTAAGAGCGAAGCAAGCCAGGACTACGAAGACGACTTCCAGAGGTAGGGCCCGGTATCTTTATCTGCTTCACGCACTGACTATTGAGGGCGCTATTTGGGCCACTCTCAAGTGCAGAGATAGGATACTTCCATTTTCGCACAGGCCTTCCAAAGTCAAGTGTAAATGCACAGTATACGTTGCTTTTTCCAAGTAAATGTCACAAATTATATTTGTGTGCTGTTAACTTTTCCATTTTATTTTTCTGTTTTTTGTTTTTTCTATAAATATGTCAGTCACCCAATACCAGGCTAAAAGCCACTCTAGGTATTAAAGGGCTACAAACGGGTGCTAGGGTTGGCCACATTTTGAGTTGCCAACCTATCACCCTTACGGATTTCCTGGGCCCAGTAGAGGATAAATCTTCAGATACCACAGAAATTATTCCGATTTTCAGACCTATCGTCCCGGCGGGGTAACTTCCACCGTTGATGAAACTAACTTTACAAGGAACAGTCCGGGCGCACAATGGAAAATGGTAATGATGAGTGTTACATGTAACCAAACAAATTATTAAATAAAAATAGTCTAGCCCTCACAAATAATGTTGTAAGGAAGTGTCTCGAAAGTCAGAATGCTGGGACAAGGCTGACATTCCCCCGGATTTTTCCTGATTTTTTTGTGAGATGACTTCCAGATTTGCCGGAAAAT
This sequence comes from Hippasteria phrygiana, assembly GCA_037893225.1. Classification (NCBI taxonomy): domain Eukaryota; kingdom Metazoa; phylum Echinodermata; class Asteroidea; order Valvatida; family Goniasteridae; genus Hippasteria; species Hippasteria phrygiana. Next base: position 1,655,297 of record JAZGUH010000845.1, on the reverse strand, counting down.
TTGTTGGTCCTTAAATTGTTTTGATCATTCCAAAACGACCTGCAACCTGAAGCAGTCTTTTCATTTTAATAATCCCTGTATTTTGCAACCTATAACTGTATCTTTTGGGAGAAAAATTGCAGCTCTTTGCATTTTTCAGCAATGCCATTCAAATCAAATGCCTCCTTTTCGTTTCTTCTTTTTTTCCTGAAATCTCACACCTGGCTAGGAACGTTCCAGTGAGAAATCTGCCTTGTCTAGTTGAAAACACCCACTGTTCCTACTTGGAACAGCTTGGGAACAACATTTGATCCTGTGTGGGGAACTGCGGTCTGTGCACGTGTACACACCTACCCGGGAATGCCCCCTAAAAGAGAGAAGGCCCCCCAAGAGCGGGTTCCAGTAGGGACTGGAACCTTCTGACTTTTAAGATGCTCACTAAATGTGACTGGCTCTACAAAAACGGGTATTATGTCGCAAATTTGACAAATTAATTTGGTGTGGGTTTGACCCCTGCCCCGGGGGGGGGGGGGGGGGGGTACTCACTTTTTTTTAGGGTAGGGGGGTGCCTTTCATGATTTTGAGGTAAGACCGATGGCTATACCACTTTGAACTTGCTTTTACTACCCATGCATAAACCAATATATAATAGGTACCCACGAAACTAGATTCAAATACCACCCATTGATATACCAACCCTAGATATTGACCCATCCAAATACCATACAACTCGTCCTTACAGCAAAATACAGCCACCCCTATAAGTACAAATCGACAGGTCGTGGTCAGAGGTCGGAAGGTTATTGTGCACACTCGACACGCGCGCGATCGAATACAAATACGGTGTACGATCGAGCTAACTGGTACATACGCGGGATTAGCATAAATGCACACAACGCAGACGTTTCCAATCACACGCCCACGTTTTAGTATTTTGCTGTCGGGAATAATGATCTCTCTGGGGCGATCTTTAACGTTATTACTACCACTCAATCTGGAAAATTGACGACCCATTGATATACCAATATGTGATAAAAGCCCATGTCAATACGTATATACAGAGGATAGAATTACAACCGATAAGTATACCACCAAACGGGGGAAAAAGGGGTCATTGATATACCGGACTGTCAAAATGCCACTCATGTTTGCGGCACGTCCCCGTGTGGCCATTTGTACTAAGTATCCCCCACCCCCTCCCCCCCTCCAGGGAACCCCGTGGGGGTTTTGGGTTCTCGAGATATCTTGACATTTGCATACTCATATTTTCCAATTTAGCAAAAGTGCACATATAAATACACGTAAAGCCCTTTAAACATACCTGTAGCAAGGGGAAAGAAATGAGATAGACGTAATTTCTACAAACATTTGTTGTGGTTTTTTTTTCATCTATATTTATCAATATTAATGTTTCTGATTATAAATTATAGAAAAATACATATATACATATATAATTGAAGCCAACAAACCAACAACCAAAATGTGAAGGTATTTTCACCCAGTTTACCCTTTGCGTACTGAAGACGCTATATGGCGTCCAAAAACAAAAAGTGCCACCAGGCCGGATGACGCCATTTGCCGCTGTTTGTGCAGTTTCAATCCATTGTTGGATTATTGTTTATGTTACGCTTGACTGCACAAACACATTGTAGCGGTTCGCTTGGCTGCCAGAACCGCCGCGACACCCCGACGTCTCCCGTAAAAACCCGTACTCAAGGGATTAATGTAGAACCAGGGATGTAGTCGAGTCCATCACAAGACCCTGCAAGTCCCTGCAAGTCCATCACAAGCCCTCCGGTCCTAATCCCAATCACAAGCTATTCAAATGAGCTTTGACAAAGGCATCTCTTTGTCATTGTTCATCCAGTTACTTTATGAAAGGACTTTTGACTGGACTTGCGAAAAGACTTGTGAAAGGACTTGCAGGACTCAACTACAACTCTGAGTAGAACAGCCCAGGCTGTGCGTCTTTTGGCATAGTGCGGCATAATACCCTTTTTGTAGAACGGGTCACAAATGTGAAATACATGTACCTGGTATAATGATTTTCACAAACCCAAAATATGGCAAAAAAGCAATATTATATCTTCCGTACCGGACAAAAAGATGAAAGTGCTCATGAATATATGTGCAAGTTGGCAACGGCAGATCACGTTTAAGTCTGGAGAGAGATTACTCCTGAATTTTCCTAATTTCAGGTATTTTCTTGAGAGGTGTTCCAGATTTCCGGAAGAATTTTTGGTCTTTAAATAGCTTTTAGCGTTCCAAAATGATCCCTGCAACCTGGAACAGTCTTCTTTTATTTCTAATGACCCAATTTTTTGACATTTTTAACTGTATTTTTTGGTAGAAAATGCATTTTTCAGCAACGCCATATGAATTAATGCCTCAGAGTGTTTCATGGTGTTTTTTTTCATCTTCCTCAAATCTCACCCCTGCTTAGTTTTGAAAATACTCGAACATGGACAGTTTCAAGCCTAATTTATTCATTAATCTCTCGTGGTTGCGTGTAGTTCCCAAGACAGCCAGACGCACACCGCAGGCAACAAGAGCCGGAAGACTCACGAAGGACACAGCATCAGCGAAGACATCAGTGAAGAGATCCAAGAGGAATTTGACATATCGGGGGACGATGACTTTCTAGCCAGCAGCCAGGAAAAGGTACGTGTAGGTGCATGGAAAATTGGAAATAATGATTGCAATAGTGCAGGCCTTGAATTTGGTAATTTTTAGGGCAAGGCCACTTTTGGCCTTGAATGAAGTAAGGGCACCAAGGCCAGTAGGTAGGGCACCAAGGCCAAATAATATCTGCAGAATTAGAAAGGGCACGGAGGCTAAATGAGAATATTGAAATGTTGTATTTTTTCTTATGTCCAGCATGGTACGTACCCGAAAAGGAAATAATATTTTTTTTTTTGCATTTGCTGGCTGATTTCTTCAATTGGCTAATATGGCTGCCCGCTTTAACATATCAATCTCTGCTCAGCATTGTTGATTTTTTCGATTTTTTTCCCCATTCAGACTGTAACTAAGAGCAAGATTTATTTATCATTGAAAACTTTGACAATCAGAAGACCATGCGTGACGCGTGTTGTGACTATCGTTGTTTGCCCCATCATACACGAACCTCAGTGTATTGTGCACCGAGCATGCGACTACCGAGAAAAAGAAAGTCAGTTGACTTTGCACGTAAGATCTACCGTACCTACTCCTGCTGGTATGTGTGCGTACGAACACAGACATTTATTCTTGATGTGGGGGTGTCGCTGCTTGAAGTATCGGCACACTCCGAAACTACTGGACTGGATTCAGTTTGTGTACATAGTATGTGTACATTATACATCGGAACGCCGCTATAACGAACATCGCGGGATCCACAGATCTTGTTCGGTATAGCGATCATTCGATATAGCGATTTTCAGCCGGCGGTTACTTAAGGACGACTTTGAACATGTACCGGTCATTGAATCATGTAATTGCATGTTCATACTTTTTAATTAAAGCTTACCGAATTCTAAAGCAACCGTTGGCTTTTCCCTTCTATTCCTTGGGGAAATAATAGCCACCTGTCACTCTTCAACATAAAGCTGCGGCTTTACAAACGGCCCAAATACCCTGTACATTTTTTTAATCTAATGTTCGGTAAGTTTTGTACACAAAATTTGGGAGCCAAGGATGGTGTTTAGTATAGCCGAATGTTCGGTATAGTGGTGTTCGGTATAGCGGCGTTCCACTGTACATGTATGCTGTAGGGAATCGCCAAGCCAGATTCAGTTTGTGTATACACCGTACGGTTTACCCGGTGTGACATGTGATTCACATGCCTCACGCTCGCGATCACCGGCGTTTAGATGTTATGCAGTGAGATTTTAGGAACACCGATTGGGCTGGAATGACATCGAAATGTAAATATAATGTGTGTATTAAAAAACAAATGAAATCAAGGATTGTAGTGGCTGTAATAGGCTTATGGATGGTTTTTGCAAAAAGGGTACTACGGCCAATATGGGGCACTGGCCGTGAAAACGGATATTTTTTGTGGGGCACCTGGGCCAGTAAGAATGCAAAGACGGCACTTGTGGCAGTATTCCGGAGGTCGCGGGTTCAAATCCCGCTCCTTCTAGTTTCTTCTCTAACTTTTAAAAAAGATTAAAACCACTTTGCATAAACATTTTGTCGCATTGATAAAAGCTTGTTGCGGAAGCCCGTACTCCTAATCTCCCCCCCCCCCCCCAGCCTGAGGGTGTTCATTGGTCAATATAACCCAACCAATGTCAATCATGGCCCTTGAGTGGGTGGGCCCAGGGAATGCCTCCTCAGAGTGACATTTTTTACTTGTCTCTTGTTTATGATACACAGGTTGACGAGTTGACGACAGACCGGTCGGTATCTCAACTCAGCGGTCATTTTGACTACATAGAGGATGCTCAACTGGACTTCTGAAAAAAAAAGAGCGAGGTCTGCCATGCTCTATGAATCAAACTTTCTAAAGCCAACCATTCGAACAAAACTAAAAACGGAACAAGAGGAAGTCCATTAAAAACACTTCTTAATGGCTACCCTAACATCAGTGCAATTGATGCTGAACTGCAGAGCTCTAATAAGCGGATGTGTTTAATGGACCATTTTTTTCAATCGTCAGTTTTTTAAAATGCCAAAAAGTTATCCTAATACTTCCAGGAGCCCTTTAGATACAGTTTGAGCAGCACGAGACATCCTGGGTAAAGTGTGTTTTTCTTGGAGGGAAATGTTTATTCTGAAAACCATCCACGGCCAATTAGAAGCATGTAGTTGGAAGTTATATTTGAAGAGGTCAGTCAGAAAAATCAGGTGAAAAATTTTCTCACGCGTGGACAGTGAGCATTTTGATCCATTAACTTTTCTAATGCAAGTTCTTCCCAAACAAGGCTGAAAGCCACTTGAGGTATGGCACTACAGAAAAAAAGAATCAAAGATACAAGAGGTAGGAATTAATATTCCTCTTGAAGCAGGAAAGATCATAAGATGAAGGGAAACATGCACCAGGCAAAGAATTCCACAGAGATACAAAACGAGGGAAAAAGCTATATTGGCATAACTTTTCGTTCTACATATGTACATTTAAAAAAAGAAATTTGTATAACTCAATCACACTCCTGTTTCTGCGCTTACTGATCTGTAGAGTTTTTGCTTTATTTTTTTATCAATTGTAAGATAAACTTAAAAGTTTCAATTTGGGTACCAGTGTTTCCAAAAGTGGCCTTCTGCATATTGCACCATACATTCGCATTTGTAATAATTTATTCCAATTTGGCTTAATTACAAATGCGAATGTTAAGCTCCTCAAAATACGGTTCACTGAAGCTGTGCTTAGGTAGATGTGTTTACTGCAAGGCTTTCGGAGCACCGATTCTTCAAGGAAAGATCAACAATTCAGAGTATTGACTTCAGAAAAGAAGAAAGAGTTTCTTGTAAAATGGACCTTTCTTTTATCCTGGTGCGATATCACTACTTTTCCCAAGAATATCTAAGGAATGTTTTGAATCATCAGTTTGGTAGATTCGACTGTCGGCCAAGCCACCTTGAAGAAAAAAGTGTGTCCATCTTGAAAAATAATACATGGCAGGATCTGAAAATAAAAAAATATAAAAATTTTGCCTGTTTATGGGTATCGCCCAAAACGAGGCCAAAAGGCCACTCAACATGTGAGCTACAAAAGACAAGGAAAGACAGAAATCACAAGGATAGCAGGTATCTATTCACATTTCGTATGAAGTGTGAAAGATTATACATGTAAGTGGAAGGGAAGCAGGTTACAGGTGAGGAGTTCCAAAGAGAGGCAGTACGAGAGGAAAAAACTTGAAGAGTATCTCACAGTACTAGTCGTCTGAATAATAGCAGTAAAAGGATGTGATGAGACACCCAGACGAGTCGAGTGTCTGAAAGTTTGGACAGGGGGAAGTAATGATGAAAGACCAGTGGGACACCTTTCATGGTAGTATCGATAAAAGAGGCTTTGTGGTCTTTTGTCCCTTTTACGACCAAAGTACGGGCAAATCTGCCCATTTTTTGTTTAATCCTCATGCTATCTGAAATAGGGTCAATTTACGGTGGAGTTAAATGATAAACGTCTTGTACTTTTCAGCTAGCATATAATGAAAATGCAGAAGTATGACCAAGATTTGAGACCCTTCTCGTGCAAGCGAGGTTGACGTCGGGTTAGCACAGGTTCGGCGCATTGTTGAAAATTGTCCAATGTGAAACGTTGCTTGTTTTCAAACCCCTGCGTCCACCCCGCGTTTTAGTCTATTGTGAAAGGGCCTAAACTCTCACGGATGTTCGTTGGAACTAGTGTCCGGTTTCAAACTTCAACAAGACAATATTTTCACCTCAAATGGGTCATTCCACCAAGTTGAAACACAGTGTCCCTGCAGTGTTACATGCAGAACCTGTTGTGAGGTAATTCCAGTACTTAACATATCACTACACAGTTTTGCTATGCAGTTAGTTAGTCCTGAAATACAAGTAAATTGGTAGCTATAAACGATTTAACATGGTGTACTCTAGTGTGACATTTGCTACATCAAAGCATATTTTTCAACATATCCCTTGTAATTTCTCAACAATAACGAAACCTTATAAAAATATGCATGGTTCCATTGTGTGGTCAGTTATTAGTATGCAGAGATTCGTACAAGAAATCCTGCAACACGACAAAAAGATGTAAAAGAGACCATGGTGTGCCTGTTATATCCTAGTCCTAAATTTTTCCAAAAATGTCAAATTTCTCGGGATGTTCGAATGGTACACAATTTGCCCAAATCTGTCTAACATCCAAGACAAATATCGGGAATAAATAATTTAGTCTATAGATGGCTGTATTTGTAGCAAAATGCCACACTCTGTGTCCCATATGGAATGACTCAAATGGAAATTAACCTATATCAGTATTGAAGTGCGTTGTACATGTGCGTTCTTGTACAGCTCTGCTGTTTTGGAAATGTTTTTAACAGACCGCTGTGTATTGTAGATAGACTGTAAATAGTGTGGGTTAAAAAAAATGCAGTTTTAATGAATTGTTGGAAATTTCAATGAATATATGAATTCCTTGATAAGTTCAAGATAACAATTGGCTATTTTTTTTATTAAGCGAAATAACGTGCATAACAACATATTCCATCTTTACTCGGTTCTATATTGTGTGTTTTAATTGAGATAATAAACTATTGCACTGGGAACCAAGTTTTTATGGTGACGTTAGAGGCACATGCAATGCGTGATTTTTGTTCAAAGCTGTTTTTTTTTTAAACATGTTCTCTGCATGGTTGCAGTAGGTGTTATTTCTTTCACGTCATATTTTCAAATTGGAATAAGTACAGGGATAGTTCAGTATCGGCACAGAGCCATTAGTTTTTCTTTATTCTGGCATTATAATCTCAAATAATAATGGCTGAAAGTAATTGCACAAGGTTGTGTCACGGCAAGGTTCCTTCGAAGTTTCTCAAACTACTGTGCAAATCCAATTTGTTTCAGGGATTTTTCGCTTGAGTAAAGTACTAGACAATGCTTCAAGATGTTTGTGTGCCCAAAATCACATACATACGTTATTAGTATGTATGTCATATATGGACTTTCTTAATTACTGAACATCACTCCAGTAATTACAACTTTGGGAGGTTGACCGACAGGCATACCAACCCTTTTATTGTATACCATTCTTGTCTTTTCTTTTCTTATCTCTTTTCTCTTCTTTTCTCTTCTCTCTTCTTTTCTCTTCTCTCTTCTTTTCTCTTTTCTCTTCTTTTGCTTTTCTGTACAATTTTACATATACTCATCAAAAAAAGAAACGCAAGTTTTTACTCTGAGAGATCAAGGAGGATACGAGATGTAATGTATATTATGTTATCGGTCAGTAACGTGTATGACCACCTCTTGCGGCAAGGCAGGCTTGGATTCGGCGGCGCATAGACTGCACCAGCCTCCGTAAGAGCCGTTGATGCAGGGCGCGCCACTCTGCCTGAAGTGCCTCCCTGAGCTCATGCACTGTGTTGGACTGCATGGGACACGCGCGGATGCGGCGGTCCAGCTCATCCCACGCATGCTCAATCGGGCTGAGGTCAGGACTGATTGCTGGCCAAGGTAGAGTCCTGATCTGCTGCTGCTGCAGGTACTGGGTTACAATGCGGGCCACATGAGTGTGAGTATTGCCCTGCTGCAGGAACATGATGTTTGGATGATGTGCCAAGTTTGGCACCACGCCGACTGCAACGATTTCATCCCTGTATCGGTGGGCATTCAAGTTGTCATCAATGAACAACGGATCTGTTCTGCCTTCAGACGTGATGCCTGCCCATGCCATCAGACTAGGCCCGCCCCACCTGTCCTGCTCAACGATGCAGGCATCAGTAAAGCGCTCGCCACGCCGCCGGTAAACTCTGACGCGACCATCATTGTGCGATAGACAAAATCTGGACTCGTCAGAAAACAGGACTTGAGACCACATCCTTCGTGTCCAGTCCCTGTGATGCACGCACCACTGACGCCTTCTCAGACGGCGCTCATCCGTCAGATGAGGACCTCGGTAAAGTCGTCGGCAGCGTAGACCTGCAGCACGTAATCTGTTGAGGACAGTTTGGTCACTAATCCTATTGTTGTGCCTCCCAGGCGTTTGCCTATTATAGCTGTTTCTGTTGGAGTCCGATCACGAAGGTGGAGGAGCAACATTTGATGATCCTGGTTTGGGGTCGTTACTCTGGGTCGTCTACTTCTATGGTGGTCCTCCACCCTGCCAGTGGCCACATAACGATTCCCTAATCGTGCAATAGTGGATTCATGCACATTCAGTTGCCGTGCGACCTCCCTAGGACGAATACCCGCATTCAGCATCCCAATAGCTCTCCTCTGTCTAACATTGATAAGCGTGGCATAATGCTGGAAGCCTCGCTAACCAAACAAATTTGGTTTTCTGAGAGCCGTTAAATACAGGATTCTCAAAGAAACAAAAATGCTCACATTTCATGATTACGTAACTCTGTAGGAATCACTTTATTCAAACAGGAGGTGTAGGACATGGAGGAAATCACTGAAGCGGAACAGTCTTTAAAACGATTCCAAAGTGAACGGTCGGTTAGTGCCTTGTTATCCACACGTGTACTGTATCCAACAGACTTCTATTCCAATCAGGAATTGGAATTTAAAGGCAGTGTACATGATTGGTCATTGTTGCAATTTTCAGAAATGGGCGGATTTGGGGGTTAGTATTTTATAGGAAATAATCGTTCCACTGACCTGTTCAAAGTTTTGCGTTGTTGGATGGCGAAAAAAACGAGAGAGAAAAGGCGCTCGTTTTCAACCGTCGGGCGGATGATAGCCTAGTCAAGGCGCGCGTGGCTATCTGGGCGCGTGAGGCGCCCCGGATATGCCATGGCGCCATCATGTCCGGGGCGCGCCTTGACTAACGGCTACAGGGCAGTTTTCCAACGATTTCCAGCTGGAAATCGTTGAAAAACGATATATATTTCCACTTTTCTTGACGACAGCACACCTGGTGCCATCATTTCACAGGATGATTGAGACTACTATTAACTTAGTCTAGTAAGGTATTTCGTAATAATTCAGTGAAAAAAATTGAAGGATTACCAATCGTGTACACTACATTTAAACACTTGCGTTTCTTTCTTTTTTTTGATGAGTATATAATGAAGTGGTGTTTTTTTTTTTTTTACTTAAATGACTTGAGTATAATGTGCTTTGTTTACTCTTTAAAAATATTACAAAAAGCACATTTTACTCAAGTCATTTAAGTTGAAATGTGTCCATGCTATCTGGTGTAGTACCGATGTAGACTACAAGTCTAAACTGGATTTAATCCTTCAGGTCTTAGACCCATATAATACACTTGTGTTTGCTGTATCTGATTAATTCAATATTATCACATCTTTAAGCCTACATGAGAGTAAGAGCTTCATCGATATATTTACACGGTAAAAAAAAACATTTCTGGAAAAAAAACCCGCAAATGATACTAATATAAGCAAAATAAACATGTTCTAGGCCCCTTTTTGCCTATCAGTACGCAGATGGCTATATCGTGCCACGCTTCTCCTTTATATATACTAAGTGCCCCGGCACTTCGTATCGCTCCGCGAAGCGCGAGTTATAATCGACCTTTAAGAACTTAATTTCGTTCTAATTCGCCACTCAACCGAACGAAATTACATTTATTTATAGGTTATATTTAAATGTAATTCAATAAGTGTTAAAAGCCTCTCTTATCTTAGGGATGCAGACCAGTAAATGGGCCGAAAATTGCCTACGCGGGCCAAATCACGATTTGCGACCCTTCAAATTCTCTGCTGTCAGAGCATATTATGGGCCATCAACTTGAGGGTTTGTAAAAGAGAAGGCTGGAAGCCGTGCACAGGACAGCCAGCTTGTATTACTGTGAAATTCGGATGAAATTGGACCCTAAAAGTGCTCTTTTTTGCAATGTAGCGTAGGCATCATCTTTCAAGCTGGCGATGGGCTACGGGACTACTTTTAGGGGGGATCATCTTTGGATGGAAATTTCTCCCAAAAGTCATTGGTTAATTCCCATAAATTTGAACAGAAACTGAAAAATGATGAAAAAAGCTTTAATTTGATGTGTGTCTCAAACACCTTGGAGAGTTCTAAGTATTTTTCCTTAATTTTAGAATTTTGCGTATTTATTATTGGAGGGGAGTCTATGGAAGTTTATTTACTGGTGTGCAACCTTAACCATAAATAGAAGCCTCTTATTACCGTAAATACCCTTTTTGACCATGCTGTGTACTTGTGTAGTATGTGTGTACTGTCTCGGTGTCAACGAGAACACTACATGTAGGCCCTACTTGAGATTCACACTCGGACTCGAACACAAGGACTCGGACTCGGACCCCAAGGACTCGGACTCGGATTGGGTCGACTCGACTCGACTACAGCACTGGTACATACCCCCCGAGTGTTTGGGGCACCGTGTGGAGTCTCATTCACGGGCTAAGGTAGGCCTATGTGAGAGGAAACTACATCGACTCCGGGAGGGCTATGCACTTGCAACGTGGCAATGAGAGCTGTACGCATAGCGGGCAATGACACTTCGGGCTGTGTGGGGACTAAGTGCAGATCGCTGCATGCGTTCATTATGCTTGCATTGAACTATAGGCCCAGGTCGGGAAATGGGACTGGCATTGAACTATAGGTAGGAAAATGGTTTTGGGAAAAGGGTTGAATCCGGGGACGCAACACTATTATTAAGAACAATATGGTGAACACCCCAACACTGTAACATCCAGCCCCTCCCCCCACTCACCCTTTGGAGAGATCGAGCCCTGGCTACACCGCTGGAAACGTTTTAACCGGTTCTCACCTCAAAAGAGATGTTACCGCAAACCGTCCATACTTTGTTAATTAAACCAATCCAAAAAGTCCATAACAAGAATTGTTCTTATAAGCAGTGGCGTAACTATACCATATCAGAGGCGGATCCAGGATTTTTTGCAGGGGGGTGGGGGGGGGGGGGTCTGAGATTTGCCCAGAAAGGTGACTCCCAAAATGTTAAAAAGGGGGGGGGGGCAAAATAAGGCATGTAGGGTTTCTGGTTTGCAACTTTAGGCGTAGGCCCCCTACAAGCAAAAAAATATAAAAATAATAAAATAAGAATTTAAATGGCAACAAGCAGGGGGGGGGGGGGGGGTCGACCCCCAAACACCCCCCCCCCCCCCTCCCCGGATCCGCGCCTGCCTATAGGGTGAAACATCGGGGGTATATAGGTAACTGGGCGTGCACACATTTTTTTCAAGAGGCACTGAAAGTAAATGAATTGCGGCTTGTATATATATTTTCCCATTTAAAGATTTCAAACGGGGAGGCACCCGGGGGAACGGACGTCACCCCCATCCCCACCCGCCACTGTTGTTAAGCGTCGCTGATGGTTTTATAGACACAACACTATAACTACACAATAACAACGAATGTACGCCTACGTTTATAAAGACTATCATTGCACGTAATACATATTTACAAGTCGGAAAGCATCGCCACATCATTCCTAATTGTACACAAGAAAGACAATCCATCACACTTTGCTGTCGGTTCAACTTTAAACATGCATTTGGTGCAGTGCTTAATGTCATCTGGTTGTACGTCTGCTGTCTGCCCACGAGGCAAGATTTCCCAATGCGTACTCTGCTAATCTGTTGACCTTCACTGCAGAGTTGTCATCACAAGTCACCTCACAAGTCACCTCACAATTAAGTCACCTCACAAGTCACCTCACAAGTCTGGTCTCAAGCCATGTAACAAGTTATTCAAACACACTATATAACGAAAGCATTCCTTTGTCATTGTTCATCCCTTGTAGCTTGTGAGCTGACTTTTTATTGACTGTGATAGAACTTTACTGGAGGGGGTTGGGGTTGGGTTGGGTTGAGTTTGTATATGCCGGCAATCGTGGACCTCCCAGCAAACCATTTAACGTTTTCGGCACGTTTTCTGAACGTTTTATGATGTTTTGCGGACGTTTCCAAAAAACGTTTTTTGGGCGAAAGTTTGTGGACAGTTTTGGACGTTTTAAAAACGTAACTTTGTGACGTTCTAAGAACGTTCCAAGAACTTTCCCAGAACATAAAAAACGTATTAAAGACTTTACTGGAATTAAGCTATACGTTGCCAGATAGTAAGTGCAAATTTACAGAAATGAATGGAATAGAAGTAACTCATTACACCCATGTGGGACCCTTTTGGGCAGGGTCTGGGCTAGCCCTTAAGTGGCCCAATCAGCCAAAACTGTATGTAGCCCATATGGGCAACCCAATTGGGACCACTCAATTGCTCATCAAAGGCCCAAAAAACGCCCCACTTGGGCTTGGCTTATATATGAAAAGACACGATATATAGAGTTACGATATACATGTATACAAATACTCATAACCTACTACACACTACAAACTAGGCATTGTCGTGAGTTACCTTTATATTCAACTTTTCCTGCCATAATGAAGTCATGGTTTTCCATGAACAATTACAATATTTGAATACAAAAGGAGATTTCATACAATTGTTCACCTATGTTTGCAAAAAATCCATATTTCTATGTAAAATTGTTTGAATAATTACACATTATGGTCAAGAAAGTGTGATTTTAGACTAAACACAAAAATTTTACATGACTTTTGTGAACACAAATTTCCTCAGTTCTGATTGGTCAGTTGGTACGTCCAGAAAAAAGCGTTTTTTAAACGTTACAAAAGAACGTTTAATGTTGGTACATTTTGCAACGTTACGCGAACGTTCTGGAAAAACGTACTTAAGACCTCCGAACTGAAACGTTTAAGACACGTTTTAAAAACATTTTTGAAGAAGAAGACGTAAGTAACCTATACAGAACCTAACCAAAACGTTTTATGTTAGTTTCTGTACGTTTGATTTCAAAGTTTTTTAAACGTTCGGGGAAATACGTTTTTAAAACGTCACTAGAAGACCGTTTAATGTATGTACATTTTCTGACGTCCGAAAAACGTTTTTCAAACGTCGCAAAAGACCGTTTCATGTATAGGTACATTTTCTAACGTCCGCAAAACGTTGTTAGAACGTCCTGGAAAAACCTCTGATTTGTACGTTATCTGCAACGTTTTATACGCGTTTTAAAAACGGCCTTTTAAGACGAAGACGTAAGTGACCTAGTAGAACCTAACCAAAACGTTTTTTTAACGTTTTGTGTTTGCTGGGCTAGGACAAACGAATTCGGGCGTAGACAAAGGGGTCCACGTTTGACCTAACGTCCACGATTGAAAATCGTGTACAAAACCAATGGGAGGCCTTCCGAAGAGTATAAACAAAAGAGGAACAATGGGAGGTCCACGATTGCACCCGTTTACATGACTGAGTGGGTTGGGTTGGGTTGGGTTGGGTTGGGTTGGGTTGGGTTGGGTTGGGTTGGGTTGGGTTGGGTTGGGTTGGGTCGGGTCGTTCATACTTTAACTTTTTGGCAAGGACCCTCACTGTGGTTTTGTACAACGGGGATCTTTCTTAACCAGGGAACCCTTTGTCGTCTATTGTTAAAGTCCCCTATTGAATGTAAAAACAAAGCCAACTCAACCGGATAGGAGGACAATAGGAGGTCCCCGATTGATGGTGTTTTCACGCTTGTGCGGGTTGGATTGGGTTGGGTTGGGTTGGGTTGGGTTGGGTTGGGTTGGGTTGAGTTTGTTTTTGCATTCAATAAGGGACCTTTAACAATAGAGGACAATGAAGTCCGCGATTGAGAAAGGTCCCCCCCCCCCCCGTTTAAAAATCGTGTACAAAACCAATGAGGGCCCTTGTCAAAAAGTATGAACAATAGGACAATAGGAAAGTGCCTTTTGGATGAGCACCTTGGTACATGGTGCGCGCGAGTCATTTTTGGGCTGTGCGGCTCCCAGGGTTCAGCTGAATTTTCTGCACAAAACCAACAGTTGCTTCAAGCAAGGATTTTTCGCCGTGTCTAATTCCAAGTAAGTCGACTTTTGAAGCACGAAACTGGCGTGAATAAAAATGACATTTTCAACAAAACACCAAAACCAGATCGCGATACATTGTACAGTTATTGTACTATAGGTAGGATTGGTTGCGCATATTCTCTGCTTAAAAGAAAACTGACAGAATTTCGGAGCCCGTCGGACTTTGTCATTATCTGGCTAAATCAGATTGGATACGAGGCGGGGATTTTCCATGACCGCAGGACGTTGATTCCCACCAACCGCGCAAATCTCCTGGTCTCAAGTAGATCTGCGTCTGTTTGCCGATGCCGCGCGGGTCCCTAGAGCCAGATGAACGAAGTACTGCACCGTAATGGCAACCGTCGCCTGAACACTGCTCGTTAGTCGCAGCCACCGTGTGATGGCTATGCTGTGGGAGCTGCAAGACTATTTCTCCGACTCTTTTTCATGAAAAAAATCCTCCAAACCACGAATTCGAAAAAGAGGAATCTTTTAAGTTTACTCTAAACTATTTTAACAGAAAATTTGTCAAATAAAGGAAAGAAGAGAAACCCCCCAAAAACCCAGTAAGATTGAGAATCGAACTTAGTGCACGCGAACCAAAGTCAGACGCTTTACCACTAACTGAGCAGCTGGACGAAATTGGCTGATTTTGTTTTGTTAAAACGCTTACACTATAATGTCGTAACTCGTTATATTCACGACCAAATATTAGCCAATCACAAGATTACGACTAAAATTACAAGGCTACGACTATCGGGAAATGCCTGAAGAACATGATCGATATTGGTGTTAAAATAACACCTAGCTGTATAACTAAATGTACAACCACAATATGGGTGACGTCCATTCAAAAAGGGATTATAGTGTCTGCATAGCATCAATAAAACACTCAAACTTATGTTAATTTGTCAATGCAAATTTGGTTTTTGAATTATTCTAATACCCTTGCCCCAAAATACACACCAAAATTGGTGTAAAGTAGTCGGGTCGGGTCGGGTCGGGTCGGGTCGGGTCGGGTCGGGTCGGGTCGGGTCGGGTCGGGTCGGGTTTGATTTCTAAAGCAAGCATGTGAGCAAAGAGTGACGCCATTGCGTCTCAGGCCCATAGTTCAAGATTAATTCATCAAGTTTTTCAAATCTGTCCCTAGCTTGTCCCGTTCCTCCATTCTTCAGAGTCCTGGGCGGGAGCATTTTTTTTCGTTATCACACACAAAGGAAAGAACACGCGCATTCAGGTATCGTTTTTCATCAATGACTTTCTACTGGAAATTTAGTTATTCATAGTGTTTTCCTGGGGTCGGCAAATTTGGGGTGTATTGCAGGTAATCAGTTTTCTGTAAAAAAAATTAATTTCTAGGCCAACTGAAAAATTTCTACATTGTGCTCTTGCATCGTTTGTCAAATATAAAAAAAAATTTAATGCCACACTAATCTATGAAGAAAATGAGATTTTGTTCTTGTTTACTTGGGTCGAATAAATTTGCCAGGGTAGTTGAATTTCAATTTGATGGTCTGAATTTCGAGGGAACTGGAATGCTATAATTTTGTTTGAATATTGAATAATTACCAACACTTCAGTTCAGGTTGTATAACTATACATGTATACAGCAGGCTGGAAATAAGCGAGTCGAACACGTCAGCAAGGAATGATACGGGGACGGGGAGCAAGTCCACCTCGAAATCCAGAAATTTTGTGATTATAGTAATACTTTCGGGCACATATTTACATGTGCGGCGTTATATCTGAGCTAGAAAACTACAGCTTGGAAATGCCTCTCGTTCCATCTGTTACACGTTTTGTATCGATTTGGGGAACTATAAAATGTCAGCGAAAGCCATCCTGAACGTTGGAGCGTCCATCTTCAAGTTGGAAAATACTGCCTGCCGTGATCTAAAAATAAAGGCGAATAGGGACCTTCGCCTTGAAAAGAACATGCTAATTAACATAATGTTGTTGTTGTTGTTGTTGTTGTTGTTGTTGTTGTTGTTGTTGTTGTTGTTGTTGTTGTTGTTGTTGTTGTTGTTGTTGTTGTTGTTGTTGTTGTTGTTGTTGTTGTTGTTGTTGTTGTTGTTGTTGTTGTTGTTGTTGTTGTTGTTGTTGTTGTTGTTGTTGTTGTTGTTGTTGTTGTTGTTGTTGTTGTTGTTGTTGCTGCTGCTGTTCAGTTGTTCTTAATTCATTTTTTCCAATTGATGAAAAAATTATACACAAATTCACGTTATGCCATCCAATGCACGAACGATTAATTTGGGTTAATGAGAGCTAGGTCAGAGGTATGGCCTGTGCAATTTTATAGTGGGGCATAGAGCCCAATACAATTATGCATGTCCAGCCATCGTGAACACTACCATGAACGCTACATCGGCCTCAATGACGCCGCACAGTTCACGTTGTCCCCTCTTTTTCTCTAAAACGAAGATCGCGCTTGGAGAATTTAATCGGAGGCGACTTGGTTAAAATTGCAAATCTAGAAGCCCGTTGTATACATGTAGAACTGTCTGCACGATCCTTGCACGGTGCACGATAATTTCCTGACCGGCGATTACAATTTCAATTGGGTTAGTGTTGTAGTTGTCGGTTGCAGAACAACTAGGCGCACTGTGTTGAAACGCCGTCTGTGGCTTGCCCAATTCTGCCACATTGGTTTTTTTTGTATCCGATTACTACATTTTGTTTATCCGTTTTCTAATAGAGTAAGTTGTCTTCTGAATGGAAGGAGATTTGGCGGGAATGGCATCATGATAGTACTTCGGGGGAACACTGTATAAATGACCTACAACGAGTGCGGCGTCCTGTTTTTACGAAATTATTTTGTTTTCTGACTGGTCTGAGCTGGGAACTGACATTATTGAGCTCTAAGAGAAAAGAGAGATTAGTATTTACCACGTGATTTAAATATTGCAATTGGATGACTGAAATAATAATAATGAACAAATGACCCCAGCTTCCAATCGATCTATCACTCAAATTGCTGTAAGGTAACGACAGCCTGAAGTGTCCGTCGCTAGACTAGTCAATGTTCGGTACCACGACATTCACTTGAAGTGATAAATATGCAGTCCATAACGATACAGTGAAAAGGTCTATTGAATCCGGTGTCGCGTGAATATCAGACTCCATGAAAATCCAACTTTTTGGTTATACTGCATGCGCATGATCAGTAGGCCCCGTGTACCAAAACAATGAGAAACATAGGGTGAGGGTGAGAAATAGGGTTGGGGTTGGGGTTAGGATTTAGGGTTAGGCTTGGGATGAGGTTAAAGGTTGTGTCACGGCCAAACATGATCGTCTTCATTATAAAAGCACAATTGTGTTGCAATGCATCATGGGTAAAGAGTTGGATATTCATGGAGTCGGATATTTATATGACACCGGCCAAGCTTTTAGGGCGAACTTGAACTTTTTTTCTTTTTTTTACGTCTTAAAGCCGTAACTACGCCGAGCTACGCGCTTCGAGAGAGGGAGAGTGGCTGGCCGCGGGGACAAGTTTGGGTGATTGTGTGTACAAGGCGAGTGTAAAATTTCCCCTGGCCAAATCAGTCACAAATACTTTTACCAAAACGGAAACTTTGAATATCAAACGACATCGGGTCTAGGCCACTCTCCCTCACACCCACACCGATACACGAACACCTACCCATTCCTGTCCCGTTGGACAATTTGTTTTCGGTTCGGTTCGTTTCGGTTCGGGTTCAGGTTTGGTTTTTTTCCTTCTTTTTGGGGGGTGGGGGGGGGGGGGTGGTGTTTGGGTGGGTGGGATTGCAATGTTTCCAGCCATTGTCTTCTTGGCTCCGTATAAGAATTTGACGGAGCTAACAATATTGCTCTGAGAACCAGTCAAGCTAGCACTATACACATCATGTTGGTTGGTTACATTCTTTCTGCTAACCTGTAAAACATGTATAATTGTGCTCAACAAAATTGTGTGCTGGGCAGTGCTATGAAATCGGTGAATGGTTAGCCAGGTAGGTGGTCTGCTTTAATTTCCCCTACTGACTTTGGTTTTTGACTTTGACTTCGGTTTTTAACTCAAGCAACTTTTTTCTTTTCTTTTATTTATTTAAATTTTTTTGGATAATGAAACCAAGGATTCCTTTTTCAGCCCAATATGAGCAAATTCTTCTTTAAAAACCATGCAGCTTTAAACCATGCAGCTTTAAACGGTACCCAAGATGCCTTAGATTGCAGGAGAAAGCCCCCGGATTTCAACATTTTCCGGGAGGCATGCCCACGGACCCCTAGCTAGTGGGAACGTGCCTTCGGCACGTTCCACGTTTGGTGGGTGAATGGTACAACCCCTCCCTAAATGAAAGGCTAGATCCGCCCCTGTTTTTTTATGGGTATCGCCCGAAACAAGGCCAAAAGGCCACTCAAGGTGTGGGCTGCAAAAGACCAGAAAATACAAAATAACGGGTAGAAGGTATCTTCACATTTCGTTTGATTTGTGAAAGATTATAGGTGGAAGGGAAGCAGGTTAAAGTGTTCCAAAGAGAGGCAGTACGAGGGAAAGAAACTTGGAGAGTATTTCACAGTATACCCGGTAGGCTTTGGAACAACAACAGTGAAAGGGTGTGATGAGACAGCTGGGCGAGTAGAGTGCCTGAAAGTTTGGACGGGTGGAACTAATAATAAAAGGCCACTGTTCACACCAATGTTGAAGAGCAACGAAAACAACTGTTATTGTCTTAAACGTAGTGTACATGATTGGTCATTGTTGCAATAATCAGAAATGGGCGGATTTGAGGGTTAGTATTTTATAGGAAATATCGTTCCACTGACCTGTTCAAAGTTTTGCGTTGTTGGATGGCGAAAAAATCGAGAGAAAAACGGCGCTCGTTTTCAACTGTCTGACGGATGATATCCTTTAGTCAAGGCGCGCGTTGCTACCTGGACCCGTGACGCTCCCCGAATGCCAACATGTCCGGTGCGCGCCACTCGTCCGGGTAGCCACGCACGTACAGTCTAGTAAGGTATTTCGTAATAATTTATTTAAAAAAAATTTGGAGGATTACCAATCGTGTACACTACATTTAAGTCCATTGAGAACAGTACCGTTGATAAAACGATCGGGTGCGGTGACATAGGTCGGCCGACCATCGCTGGAAAGTGATACAAAAATTTCACTTTTCTTGAAAATAACGGCGCAGGAGCCATGATTTCACAGGATGCTTGGGACTATTATTTACTTACAGTCAAGTGAGCTATATTTCACAATAATTCATTAGTTTTGATTTTTGATGTTTGCAAAAATTTGGGATATTACAGACAGCAGGGTATTTGATACTTAGATAATGATTTCACATTGTGCTTAAAGGTGGTATACAACATTCGCAAACATCAAAAAAACAAATTACGAAATGCCGTACTAGACTGTAGGCCTAAGTAAATAGCAGTCTCAAGAATCCTGTGAAATCGTGGCACCCGGTGTACTGTCGTTTTCAAGAAAAGTGGAAATAGTCTAGTTCACCGACCTGAAAATTCCCCGATTGCTCCGTTTTGTCTGAAGTATGGTCAGGGAACCAGACTTCTATAACATTGTTTTCTCTCTGTTTTCACAGCATCTATGCCCACAAAACTTTAACAGATCAGTGTTACAGTATTTGCTAGCACGCTAAACCCCCAAATCCATTTATTCCTAAAACTTACAGCAAAAGCAAATGGTGTATACTACCTTTAAGACACCAGAACCGTTGCAAAACAACACTTCCCATTAAATTTAAAATTTAAAATACTACTGAACTCATCACTGGAGAAAATGTGACCAATAATTTGTTATACAAATTTTCCCACTCCCGCTCAAAAACCCAGATATGCTACTGCCACTGACTCGACTCAACCTTCTTGCAAATATTTATTTTGTTTTATTTTCATTCTGTTCAAAAATTGAAAGCGACAGTACTTGCACAACTGTACTAACCCCCTCTTTCAAAACCTTTTTCCTTGTGGGGCAATTTTTTCCTTCATCTTTTCAGAACTTTTCCGATCGCCTCCCGGGATCCAGACCCTGGATTTTCACGCCACTGTTTCGAAAAACACGGCCGCCAATATCCTGGAGACTTTCGGAATTAAATTTCCCCACGCTGTATATCCCCACTACATATCCGGAGATCTCCAGCATGTGTGGTGAGACCCGGGCCGTCTCCCTCCAGACGTTGGATTCTACAAATTTAAATAAATGAACTTTGTTTTAAATGTTGCCCGAAAACACGATCTGGATGACAGATCCTCACTTCCGGCGGGGATTTTGTAGGGTACCTGTACGGTATTAAAGATCTAAGAAACAGTAGGCCCTGCCAGTATTCCGTCTACTTCGTTGACTGCCATACGACCTGCTTATGACGAAAGAGAATCCCAGGCCTACATTACAAGGAGGAATACAGATTTCGCTTATTATTCCAAGTATTTTTTACCAAATGAAACATTCACGTTTAGCAGAGTTGTTAATCGAGTCATCGCAAGTCATCACAAGTCACATCACAAGTAACTTCACAATTCTGGTCTCACGCCATGTAACAAGCTACCGGCATAGTGCTGAAGTGATGACACCAATGCAATGTTGGAACCAGAATACTTTTGTTATTTTGTGTCAATGTGTTTGCATGACTGGCTGTTAACAAAGGAACAGTCGAAATCTACATTTGTTTGGAGCCAGTTATCGCGCATTGTTCAGCCCATGTAGCTTGTGATTGACTTGTGATTGACTTCATTACAACTCCGATGTTTAACCTCCCGCCCGCTTCCGTTTTAGAGACCGCATGCATTTCTTCATAAACAAAAATATCCATTATTATAAAGGTAATGTACAATTTGCAATCATCAAAAAACAGAACTACTGAATTATTCTGAAATACATTGACTGTAAGTAAATGTAATAGTTTCAAGCATCCTGTGAAATCATGGCACCTGGTGTGGAGTCATTTTAAAGAAAAGTGGTTTTTTTGTATCAATTTCCAGCGATGGTCGGCCGACCCTCGTTGGAAATCTAATTCCCCGACCTGATAATTCCCTGCCTATAAATTCCCTGTCTATAAATTGCTCCGTTTTGTCTGAAGGAGCGTCAGGGAACCAGACTACAATAACAGCATTTTTTTCTTTCTGTTTTCCCAGCCTCTTTGCACATGACTTTAAACAGGTCATTGTTACAGTATTTGCTATGAAATGCTAACCCCCAAATACATTCATTTTGTGGAAATTACAGCAAAAGCAAACGTTACCTTTAAAGTGACAACCCATTTTTCCACGTTTCCGATAAACTATCATGGAGGACGAAAAACACACCCAGCTCAGTTGTATTTCTCACTTCCATCACCCAGGAAGAGGTCTTGAATATTTGAGATTTCCGTCATTCCATGACCTTAAAGGTCATACACTCTTTGCTTTTGTTGTAATTTTTTAGAAATACATGGATTTGGGGATTAGTATTTTATAGCGTGCTAGCAAATAGTGTAACACTAACCTGTTCAAAGTTTTGTGTGCATAGATGCTGGGAAATCAGAGAGAAAACAAATTATGTTCCAGAGCAATCTATATACATCAGGTAATTATCAGGTCGGGGAACTATTTCCAACGATTATCAGCCGACAATCGTTGGTAAACGATATAAATTTCTACTTTCCTTGAAAACGACAGCACACCAGGTGCCATGATTTCAATAACAGGATGCTTATGAGGCTAGTGCGGTATTTCGTAACAATTCAGCAGTTTTTTATGTCTGCAAATGTTGTATCCTACCCTTAAATGTCGTGTATAACATTTGTTTTTGCTGTAAGTTACCTGCGGTTTTGTATGGACGTCCTATTTGGTGCCAAAATGACAGCTTGGCCTATAGGCAATCTTCAGCCACGATTTCTCGCTCTCACGTCTGTAATTAAACAAGGCGGAAATGAAAATGAACACTGAAAAATCTACGCATTAAAAGCAACACATTTTCAAGAAGTGGTAATGTATATCACTGTATTTCACATTATATTCCGCTTTTCCATCCATTGTATTTTGTAGCCCAATTGGACGCCCGGGTGTCATGTGAATATCCGACACCATGAATATCCGACTCTTTACCTATGATGAGTTGCAACACAATCATATTTGTTGGCAATGGCATAACCTCTAACCCTAACCCTATCCTAAATCCTAACCCCTAACCCTAACCTAACCCTATATCCTTAATTATAATCCTCACCATCACCATTACCCATGTGTTTCATTGTTTTGGGGATTTCATTGTTTTGGGCTGGGCACGCGCAGTACAACCAACAAGTCTGATTTTCAGGCAGTCTGATATTCACGCGACACTATAGTGCCGTCTCCCTGAAAAGCCGACTTGGCGGTTCTACTGCGCATGCCTAAGTGAAGATAATTTGGACAGTGACCGGTCACGTGAGAGGGTTTAACCAATAATAGGGAAGAGAAGCCAACATTTCATGGGAGTCGGATATTCATATGACACCGGCACCATTTGGGAGATAATTCCTTTCAGAATGCACCATGGTCGAATAAATCAGATCAATATCGGCAACACAATTTTTAATGCCAGATTAGTGGAGTTAGGAAATTTCCCCACTACTGCACATAGAAATCCCATTCACCAGCTGTATAGCTCGATAAAAGCCCCTGATCCCAAAGCTTGTCTGTTTTCGATACAGAAGCTTTGAATAATGAACAACGAATAATCCACAAATTAACAGCAGGCCGGGCTCCATTTGGGCGCGCAAATGCGCCCTTTTCAGCCACCGATACGCCCGGCAAACACTGCACTAAGCCTTGTATATAAAGTGAGTCGCGACGGCGGATTTGCCAATTCGAAGTTACAGCCCGCCGGTCGTTGCATAGCCGTGGTTGAGCCTAGTGTTTTGTTGATACAGCGTAACCGTTTTTCGACGAATAAATTATTTATTTCTATACCGTAAGTGAGACCTTAATTCGGCCACTCCGAACTCATCGGTCAATTCGGACAAGGACAAGGTGAGTGGAAGTTTGTTTTGAAATTAATATTTACTTCTGTCATTCGTTTTCTCGGTCAATTTAGGCAAATAAGCAGCCAATATCACTTTTGCCTCTCCAGTTTGCGACTTTGTTTCGAATTAAGAATTCAGTCATTCGATTTCGTGCAGATTCATTTCAATTTTAGCATTATATTCAATTTACCCTACCCGACGTTCCTTTTAAGTTAACAATTAAAGCGCTAATTATGTTGCACAAATACCACAAATGACTGCCCAAATATTAATTTATGAATGACCGAATACATGCCGCGAATTTGAATGTTGCTTGAGTAGAGTGTTACATTGGATGTGTTTTTTATAATCACAAATGCGCAATTGCACATTTGCCTACTCATAAAATGAAATTGAATGATTTGGAGCAGCATCCAATTTCGCGCGAAACCGAATGACGCGATAATTATATCGGGGGCGGATCCAGTGGGGGAGGGGGGGGGGGGGGTCGGAACCCCCCCCCCCCCCCACACTTGTTGCCATTTGTTTTGCTTGTAAATGGCCTGGACCTGATATACCTTAGCAAAACAGAAAAGAAAAGCAAAAGGTCCTATTTTGCGTGTACCGGTAAGAACAAAACAAAGAGGTGAAATGGCGCCACCAAACAATGTTGAGAAAGTGTGCCCCCCCCCCCCCCCCCCCCCGCCGCTTGTAACATTTTGTTCCCAAGCGAAACATTTTGGGAGTAAACTTTTTAGGCAAATATATGAAAAAAGAAATTCAGGAAACCCCCCCCCCCCCCCACCACCACCAAACAATCTTAGATCCGCCCCTGTATATATTGGCTGCTTATTTGCCGAAATTGACGTAGAAAACCTTTATTATCTGTATTTGTCAGCATACTGACCGAAACATTGAGTTTATACTTCCGATTCTTTTAAAACAATACTGTGTGTGACGTGAGTTACTTCACATAGTGTACACAAAATTGCCCGTAAAATTAACAGTCGAAAGCCTTCCAGCAAGGTGTCACCAATCTGCCTTTTTTTTTTTTACGGTCGAACCATATTTAAATTTAATGACAAACGTATTTTTTCGGGTGAAAAGTCTGTAGGCTAAATACTGCCATTTTTACGGGTACCGTTTTTGTAGAAAAACGGAAAAGGTAGTACTGGAAGCTATTATGTTGTCATTAATTAACTTCAAATTAACAGAAATGAATGAAGTGGGAACCAGACTAAACGGAAGTAAATTATTATACAATGTACAAATGCTACGATAACCTACTAAACACTACAAACTGAAAGATGTCGTGCTTTAGCTTTATTTTCAGCTTTAATATCCCACCACAATAAAGTTACGGTTTCCCATCAACAATTTCAATATTTGAATACGAAAGGAGATGTAAGGAGAATCTTCACCTATATTTGTAAAAAATCAAAATCTATTGGGGAATTGTTTGTATAAATTATGGTCAAGAAAGTGTATTTTTGCACTTAACACTGCAATTTAACCTGACTTTTGTGAACACAAATTTCCTTATTTCTGATTGGTCGTGCAATAATGCTACGTAATGAGCGGCCTTTTACGGGTTTGCCCGTAAAATGTAACGCGTAGTCAACTTACGGTTACTCACATGCAGTGAATATTAATATGCTTTTTACCGTAAAAAATACTGGAATATTTTACAGTGTAGAAGTGAAGGATACGACTTTTTTAACGACTTCTGACTAGCGCCCACCCTAACAAAGATACTGACAATTTGGGAGACCGCCAACATAGGGCAAGATAGCTCAGTTGGTAGAGCGCCGGTACGGTAACCCGGAGGTCGCAGGCTCGAATCCCGCTCCTGCCAGTTTCTTTGTTCACTTTGAAAATGTGTTCAAATTTACCTAGTCAGTTTCCCTTGTGGATTGTTTGACGAATTATAAGTTAAAAGGTCGTATCCTCATTGAGTGATCCCCACAATGTCGCTTCCCAGGTTGTATCGTAACATTGGGTGTGATCCCTGGCTATACGGCATTCTGGGTTAATGACTTCTGACTAGCGCCCACTCGAACAAAGATACTGACAATTTGGGAGATATGTTTTTAATCTTACTTTAAATATCAACAAAATTAGCTGGCCTTGACGTTTCGAACTAATAAGCAAGTTCTTTCTCAAAGGCAATGACAGAGTACATAATCTAACATGTAGGGAACACACATGCAGAGGGGGTGGGTGGAGAAACACAAAAGAGGGATGCAAAGGAGCCTGGCAGTGGGTAAACATCAAAGGGAGGGGAAATTACAGCCAGGAAGAAAGGAAGAAGTGTGGTTAGGGTAAGGATAAAGGAGGGGAGAGATTAAGATGAGAGGGATAAAGCTGGGGAAATGGGACAAAGGAGTGTGGTGAAGGGGGGGGGGGGGTAGAAGGTGGTAATAGGGCAAGAGAAGGAACAAAGGGAAGTGGGAAGGATAAACAGGAAATGGGAAGACAACCCCAAGTGGCCAACAAGTGGGCAAGAGACATATAGAGGGTTTGCCAGGAGGATTATCTGTAAACAAATGACAATGGGGGAAAATTAAGAGTTAATCATTCCCTTCCTGGATGTTGAGTCCGAAGACGTTTCATCCACACGTTTTCTCTGCTAAGGCGAACTGAGTCCTTGCGGTGGCCAAGTGATTCTATGCCCTGTAGAATCATATCAGAAATAGAATGGTTAGGCAAGTTGAAGTGATGACCAACAGGGGTGTACATTTTCTTGGTGTTCACAGTCGATCGATGGCCATAGAAACGCTTTTTGAGCGTGTTTTTGTCTCCCTGACATACTGGATTTCACAAACCCTGCATGCAAGAAATGAGATAAATGACATTAGAGGTGTTGCAAGTAATGTTGCCATTGGTTCTGTGAGTAGTGCCAGATGAATGTCCAGAAAAGGAGTCAGACTCCTGCATGTGAGTCTGGCAAACAACACACCTGGAATCGCACTTAAAAGTACCATGCTGTGTGGGAGGGAATACATTGCTATTGTGGTAATCAAATTTATTTCAAAATCACAATCAAGGCTAGTTACTAAATTAAACATTTTTGGCAAAATAAAACGGTGTTTTGTTATGGCTTGATAATATTGTGCAAATTCATTCCAAAATGTTAATGTATGTACACATGTTATAAAACTATGCTCATAATCATCAATCTCGTTACATAAAAAACACATCGGACTATTTACAATTTTCCATTTATATAATAGGTACTTAGTTGGTAGTATACGGTGTAGAAATTTGAAACTAAATTTTCTTAACTGAGCTTCCTTAATATTTATAATTTTGTTCGTTTCCACACAAAATTCCACTGTATTTCTTTATTTAGTATGTCTTCCCAGCGTTCTTGACTTACTGGCGTTTTACTTCTTTCATCAGTTAAAACCTTGTATATTTCTTTAGTTGTAATATTGTCTAAAATGAAAGCTTCATTAAAGGAGTTTTGTTCTTATTAGTTGTTAGGGTTATTAACCATTCTTTTGGTATGGCCTTCTTTAATGTATACATTTCTGTTAGCCAGTTATGTTTCTTAATTATTTTGTCTCTGATATACTCGGTAGACAGTTCACCATCTTCGGTCAGAAGGTCATTAACGTTAATAATGTTGGATTTGATCCAGTTGCTTAAATACAATGGCTTGTTTTTATACTTAATGTAATTATTGCCCCACAGTATTTGTGTTTTTATGTCAGTTGGCTGTAAATCGATGTCTACAATCTTTGTTGAGTTCAGTTCATGCCAACAGAGTATTAACTCTTTATAAAATTGTGGAAGGTTTAATGTAATACGTGAACAGCACTTTGATTTTTTAAAATTCATATTGAGGACTGAAAGGTCTGGACAACATGAGTTTAAATACAAACTGCAAAAGGTTTTCCACTTTCCAATCTTATTGTTTAACAATTTAAATATCGAGTTACATTTCAGTGCTATATTATGGGATTCGAAGTCAATTAAGTTAAGACCACCTTCGTATAGATTTCGAATCATTGTTTTTCTTGAAATTGTGTCTGTTTTGCCATTCCAGATAAACGGGAACACAAAGTTATCTATTTTCGAAACATATTTTTTGGGGGTTGAAAAAGCAGATGCTAAAAAGGTAAATATTGGTATTGCCAGACTGTTTACAATTGTTACTCTTCCTGGTAATGCCAGGTGTCTTCTTTTCCATTGGTTAATTAAATTCGAGAAATTTATCACCTTTTTCTTCCCAGATCAATTCATAACATTCGTTCATATTATTTCCAAAATATACACCTAATGTTTTAATTGGTTCATGCTGCCAATTTATAATTTCTAAAAGGTTCTCGTCAAGATCAATATTGCCAATAATTAGTCATTCTATCAATATTAATGTATTTTAACATATTTTGTTGAATTGTTTAAACATGCGTTTTTAATTGTTTCATTGTAAATCGGCATATCTACATCACAATCTGTAAACGTACTGTTCCCCATGACAAATTTGTATTTTTTTATTATTTAGGCGGCGTGCTTTTCAATATTAGTTTCACGTATTCATAGGCCTATAGTTTTCTTGCAATTCAACCAAAATATGGTAATTAGTTAAATAAATCATGCTAAAATATACATTCATTGTTCTGTTTATAGCCGTATGTGCTAAATGCGCACATTTATTTGTCTTTTAACGTACAACTCTGTATTTCAGCAGACCAGCTTGTTTCAGAACACAAGTATGTAACTGATTCACCCAATCAGCAGTGCGAATTATTTACGTGCGTTCGTGATGTCCGAATGTGTATTGTGTATACAGCTGCCGCATGTTTAACTTTGAAAAGTTGCACCAACGTTGCAAGTATAGTCTAGTGCATGTAATACTATTATAAGTATGAGTATAAGTATAAGTATAAGGTAACTGTTCCACTTTTGCTTGCAATTTTATAGGCTAAATCCACATCTCAATAAGCTGCAGTATTTGACAAAAAATTGTTCGAGTAGTGGCGGTTTTAACACAACACTGTTTTACAGCAGTTGGATGTTTCCGTTCCAGTCATAACAAATTGTTGTAAACAAATACACTGTTAAAAATTACATTGTGGTACAACGATTTACAGAGTTTCTTTCTGTATAAACCACTTATAAACTCTGTTACAAACATTGTGTGTATTTCCAAGGAATTCCTTGTATATCAACAACTGCGCAATTGTAAACTGTACATTTACAAAGAAGTTCGGTAAATATACAAAGTTCTTTTAAAAACAATTGTTCATTCACATAGAATCTACTGTTATCCTACATGAATCTCATTATGCGGCAGCTGACCAATCAGAATTGAGGAAATTTGTGTGCGCCAAAAAACATGTTAAATTGCTGTGTTTCAGTAAAAAAACACACTTTCTTGATAATAATAGGTAATTTGTCCAGCAATTCATGTACAGAATTACTTTTATCCAAACATTATTAAATAATGGCATGTTACATCCCCGTGGTGGCGAATTCGAACCATGACTTCATAATGGCTCGACCGAATGAATATAAAACCAAAATGCGCTCTACTGTCATATGTATGTATAAGTAGTAGGCGTATGTACACCGTAGTATGTAATATGTTGGATTTCATAGTAATCACACTGTACAAATATAGTAAAACTATAGTAAAACTATATAAACTGCACTTTGTAGATATATACAGACCATCTGTACACACACAGCCCTTGTAATACCAATTGACTGCAGATTCTGCTTTTTAAATTTTGCAGATATCTGTAAAAGTAAAAAACAAAGCCCCCAGTTAAATAACATTTTTGTAAGCTTTAATAATTGTTGCAGGTTGTAAACACAAAAACGTACATCCCATATTTAGCATTTTATGGTTTTCCTGTATTTTGCCAAAACAAATTGGTCTGTTCATAACGTTTACAACATTTCTATTTTTTTAGTAATAACAAAATATCTGTAATTAAATATTGCAAATTTGACTGTTACATGAAATAACAGAAAGTGCTGGCAACTGAAATAACAGAAAGTGCTTGCATTTCTGTCAACTTCAATATTTGTTGCAGGTTGTAAACACAAAAACGTACATCCCATATTTAGCATTTCAGAGTTCGCCTGTATTTTGCCAAAACAAATTGGTTTGTTCATAACGTTTACAACATTGTTTTTTTTAAATAATAACAACATGTCTGTGATTACAGTTTGCAAAATTAACTGTCAAATGAAAAAACAGAAAGTGATGGCAACTTTGTTGCCATCACTTTTTCTGTAAATTTACACAGAATGTGTTTGCAGTGTACTAGCGAACTGGAAAAATTCTGGTTTTTATGATTGGAATCTTTCTTCTGAAGGTATATTGATTCGTGTTTGGATTTTGGTCTCTCCATATGTTGGTTAAGAGTTTCTTTTTGCAAATATTAATTCCTCCCTCTTTATCACATTTGTGGTTTTAAACACAGTTGAAGTCACCACTTAGAATAAGTTCATTATTGTTAGAAATATATTGAGATATCAATTTTTCTACCTTTTTTTTAAAGAATGTTACCCTTTCCTTAGTGTTGGGGGCATAGATATTCATGAACGATATACGTTTGTCTTCACGAATTGTATTAATCAAACAGATTCTTCCAAAAGAGTCACAGTGTAGGGCCTATACCTTTTATTTCAATATTAGCTGATTTGTTGACTATAATACTAGTTCCCCGACTGTAGGAGTCACCATGTGAATGAAAACTTTCTGCACCATGTAAGTCATATATATCATGAGTACTTGTTATATTTTTAGTGAAATGCGTTTCTTAAATAAAGAAAATATAAGCTTTCTGTTCTTTAAACCTACTGTATATTGCTAGGCGTCTATTTCTATCCCTCAATCCCCGAACATTGAAACTAATTACCTGGAGAGACGCCACAATAAAGGAAGGGAATTAGACCGTCCTTGTTATTTTCATGAAGTTAACCCATAGGTTTTTGGTTTAGCTGGATTTATACCTGGTGAATTCTTCCTCATCCATGTCGAATTGGCTTTCGGTGGGTTGATTTCGAGCACCTTGGTGTACTAATGTATTCCGTTGGCTGTGACGCTTCCTCCGTTTGCTACGTCTCACTGGTCTGTTTGCCACGCCGTCATCATGCTCGACAGGAGTTGTTAGACTTGATCGAGGTCTCTTCGGAGTGTCAGCCGTCTCAGTGGGACAAGGTGTTGGTGGTGGGGGCTGTTTCTCAATGTGGCATTGAAAGGCCGACTCGATGACACGGATTGCGCCAGCTGTGTTTGGAGTCGTTGGAGCGATGTCCGAGGTATTGTCCGTATTGTCGTCTTCGACTGTCGACGACGTTGTTGATTTTGATCGATCTGTTGATGGGTGCTGTTGTTTGGCGTGCTGGATTGCATGGTTTCTGATTGCGTGCGTTGTTTCATTAGATCTTGAGGTTTGAACACATAATGGCTTTTATCAAAGGATGGGCAACAGGGGTCGCCTTTCCTATGTCCCGATTGGTGACATTCGTAGCATGTCGGAGGGTTTTGACAAATTCCCCCATGATGGCCAAGTTGTAGGCAATTGAGGCACGTATGATCTTTCATGCGATCTTCTCTTTCCTTGATTTTCTGTTTTTGTGGTTGCACTGAAACCAGATATTCCAGTCGTTTAGGAAGAGGCGTGGCTGGGATGGAGATGTATACAAAGCGCTTACCCGTTTTGAAACGAGTAAGTCTGCCGTTGTCAAGTCAAGTCAAGTCAAGTCAAGTGGACATTTATTCAACGTTACAAAGTACAACAAATAATTTGATATAACTACATATGTGTCAAACAAGATTTGAATCACCGAAATACATAATTAAACAACGTTAGGTATAGGGTGAAGCAATTAGCTTTTGTTCCCTAACCTTATAAGACAGCAGAGACAAAACACAATCATAAGTACGAACGAAACAAGCAGGAGTAACCTTAGACATACGTGTATATTACATCTTATTAGTAAGAGTTGATAAATTGAGTTTTTTACCTTTTAGCGAATACAGATAATGTTGCGGAAGATTTAATTGGGTCACTCAGACTATTCCAGAAGTTAATGCCCCGGTTGGCACTCCATTTTGACGGTACACAAGAGCTTAGCCCGTTTTTTTTCAATTCAGGCGCTATGTCCTCATTAGAGACTGAAATAGGAAGATCTGATAGGATCACCTTTGTGGACTGGTGGTCATCTTCAGCCAGGAAAGGGTTGTTGTCAAGGAGCCCGATGTGTTGTCTTCACAGCGAGATCCCGGTGGCAAGTAGTGTAGCTCTAGCTTCCCTGTTGGTAGGGTAGATACGCCACAAACATCGCACCAGCTGGGCTCCAGCTCCCTCAAGAGTGTTATAGCCTGAAACCCTTTCAGCGGCCGTACAGATCTCATACGTATCAAATTTGCTGGACCCTTCTGTTTGCATGACAGACCTTTGTAGGAAGAACACTGGTCTTGTTATGTTGGGAGTGGCACCCCCGTATTCGTTGCGCTAGCGTATGTCGCCATTTCTTCCAGTCGAATGCTGTTTTTCTCTCTTAATCTCGTGGAAACACTGTTGTTGTTTTTTATGTTAAGTCTGGACTGTTCACTTATTGTGATTGTTTCGATGTTTGCAGGTACACAAGTAAAAACAGGCTTTTTAAAGCTTGATTTGCTTTTCGATCGGGAGCAGAAATAGAGCACGCACCTGTTCGCTTGCGATCCTCGTACCTCGTCTCCCCGGTAACTTATATAATGAGCATCGCACGAGGGCGCTAGATATAGTGACGTCATTCAGATATCAGTTTCCTTGGATTTTGTTGACGATACTATCATATTTTTTGACGATATTATAAATTATAACGTCATATCCTCATTGAGTGACACCCACAATGTCGTTTCCCAGGTTGTATTGTAAACTTGGTGCGTAATCAATGGCTTTATATGGAATTATGGGTTTATGACTTCTGACTAGCGCCTCCGAACAAAGACACTGACAATTTGGGAGTCTATATTATACAACACCTTAATAAATCCCAGCCATCCGATTGGTGGATCGTCGATCACGTGCATTGAATTATTCGTCCCATCGCACGACGCGAACCCGCACCGCCAAAAAGCGTTCTATCACATGGTTCTATCAAACGGTATAACGCGTTTGATAAAACTTCCCCGCCGCTACAACACGGCTGTCATTGGACTGGTTCCCGGTCCCTCCGTTGTCCTTCGGACTTCAAATGTATATTATATACAAACTGGGACCGGGAACCAGTCTAGGCTGTCATTCACACAAAATGGTGGACGGTGTTTCCGAACCGCGGTTTGTTTTCCTAACAGACGACGAAATATTGGAACTCGTAGGCGATGCTGACGCTGCTAACACAAAGAGACAAATGAAATATGCAGTCAAACGATTAGAGGAATTTGCAAGACACACAGGAACAACAATTAAAGCTTTAACTGATTCGGAACTGGACCACTTTTTGTCGCGGTTTTATGCGGGACTGAGAAGGTAAACGGCACGTTGTACACCAAGAAATCCATGCATGCAATCTGTCGGATTTATTCAGGCGTTGTATAAAACAAATAATGAATGTTTCACATTCGTGCAATGGTAAGAATAATTTCATTCGGTGACATTCAATCTGTCACCTCATAAAATTATTCTTACCATCGAACTCATAAACATTCATTTTTTGTATACCAACATAGGGCAATATATAGCTCAGTTGGTAGAGCACCAGTACGGTATTCCGGAGGTCAAAGGTTAAAATCCCGCTCCTGCCAGTTTTCTTTGTTCACTTTGATAATTTAGCATCCTTTTACCAGCTCTATATTTTCCCCAGTTCCTTATTTCTGTCGATTCAGGACTATGGAAAGTTTCATACTGTCATATGTTTTCATCTTTAATGGATTGTTTTGGGGAGACAAGGAAGCCGGCGTGTACATTTTCCCAGTTTGGGGCATACATTTTGACCGGTGACGAGTTTTTGCTTGGAAAATCTCTCTAGTTATAAGCAAATTGATCCCAGGCCGAGTGCTTGTAAGTGTACACGATTGGTAGGCCTAATCCTCTAATTTTTGTTTTATGAATTATTTCGAAATACCTTACTAGACTGTAAGTTAATGATAGTAGTCTCAATCATCCTGTGAAATGATGGCACCTGGTGTGCTGTCGTTGTCAAGAAAAGTTGAAATTTATATCGTTTTCCAACGATTTCCGGCCGGCAATCGTTGGAAAACTGCCAAGATAGCCACGCGCGCCTTGACTAAAGGCTATCGTCCGCCCGACGGTTGAAAACGAACGCCGTTTTTTTCGGCATCTAACAACGCAAAACTTTGAACAGGTCAGTGGAACGATATTTCCTATAAAATACTGACCCCAAATCCGCCCATTTCTAAAAATTGCAACAATGACCAATCATACACTACATTTAAAACGTCTACACTGCACTCGTAAGTTGTGGGTTTAATTCTCGCTCGATATGCCTAGTATTTAAGTTTATAAAATGGTGTTTTCGGTACTGTACATTTTCACATCCGAAATCTATCCTTGGCCGAGAGAAAAAGTGGCTTTCTGCACTGCTGAGCTCATCGATGCACGCAGTGTAACCTTTTAGTAACGCCTTCAAAGTCCATGCTAACGGACAAAGAATGGATTTTTCCTCACTTATGCCGGGACACATTTGTCACGGTCGGACACCATCAACGGCCTTGATATTATGGCATTGATCAACGACAGTCACCCGCGGTCATATGCCTTGGTCCACTGGGCACCCGCGAGTAAAATTACATTTGTTAGCTGATTTTTTTTTAACACGACTTGCTTCAATATGTCTTTTGTACGGTGAAACTGATAAAAGATAGGGATAGTGCCTCCGGCTCCTTAGTAGAAATCGAAGTCCTAAAGGTCAGCAAGGTTTTCCGTCCTTTCTATTACGTTTTAATTCTGTGATGGTCTTCATTATAGGCATCTACAGGCCAAAATGAAAGGCTGGAAGATGGCAGTTTTCGACAAGGAAACTTGTTAATTGTTCGGCCCCATGACTAAATTTCACGTCCAGCCGTCTGTGCATGTGCGGGGGTGGTGGAAGTTCGATATTTACGGTCATTAGTTACCTGCAAGTGGATCTGTCCTGTGAGTTCAGTGTACAAGACATTGCCGAAAAAGTAAAAAGGACTGTACACAAAAAGCACTGCGGCGCTCTCACGAAAAAAAATAGAGGGGTTCGGATTCCGCCCGGCTCTTTTAATGTTAAAGGCATACTAGTAAGCTTTGCGAATGGAAGTATACGGCTAGGCCTATACATAATCCACAATAAGTTTAGGCATTTAAAAACAAAACAAAACGATATAAGACGAACAGCGGCGACGTTTTTTTGTGTATTCTGGGAAATTTTAAAAAATATGTGCTGATCTTTGCAGGCGCGGATTCAGGGGGGGGGGGGGGGGGGGGGGGTTTGGGGGGTCGAACCCCCCCCCCCCCCCCCCCCCCCCGCTCGTTGCCATTTGTATTTGTATTATTTGATTAATATGTTTTTTTTTTTGCTTGTAGGGGCCTACGCTTTAAAGTTGCAAACCAGAAACCCTACATGTCTTATTTTGCCTATGGGTAAGAACAAAATAAAGAGGTTAAATGGCGCCACCAATGGTGAGAAGATGTGTCAGCCCCCCCCCCCCCCCCCCCCCTCCCACCGCTTGTAAAAAAAATTCGCAGACGGAACATTTTGGGAGTCACCTTTCTGGGCAAATTTCAGAACCCCCCCCCCCCCCTGCAATAGATCCTGGATCCGCCCCTGCTTTGTGACTGTATTCTGGTGCATACTGGTGCATGTAAAAGCCAATGATCCATACAATGCATATGACATTATCGGGGAGGGGGACACTGCCATAGCCGTCCCCTCCCCCAAAATATTGGGGGGACGTTCCCCTGCCCCCCACCCGTTAACCCCCAGGTTCGCTGTCCATTAAGACAAAAAAAACAAAAAAATACATTTTACTTATTATAGCAGTTTAATAAAAACATGTTATTGATTAACTGCCTATCCTACAACTAAAATAATGAGTAGGCCTACAGTTACCTCCGGCAAAAGTGAAAAATAGTAACTTTTATGTACAAATCTGATCTTTCCAACCGTAAGAAGCGCTAATTTAATAGCTGAATTTTCATATTCCTTTAAGCAAAATGAAATCGCATGCATGCCTTAAAGAAAGCGACACGCTCTATTACCCAATGTGTATTTTAACCGGCTTCACATGACCATCTCAACCACGGGCCAAAATTGTTGATTGGTTCGCGCCGATTAGTTTCGTTTGGTAACAGATGGAATTTCTTGTCAAAGGAGCACAATAGGAGTATCAAATCTTTCCTCCAAAATAACCCACCAACAGTGTTAAAAAAAAAACATTATATAGAAATTGATTCCAAATCAGCTAAGAAAATGGGGACAAAAATTACTTTTCTACATAATGGTATGCAGACACATGTGTGCCTCTAATGGCATAACTGGCTCATTATGACAATTTGCATCAACATACAAAAAATACAATTTAAAGTAAAACTGTCCAATATAATGCATCTATGGTATCTACGTTTTATAAATGTCATTCCGGGACCCTCTGATCTTTCCAACGGTAAGCATGTCAGGAGCGCTGCTTTAATAGCCGGACTGTTCATTTTTTTAGTGCACGTTCGCCCGGAACAAGGCTTAAAAGCCAGTCAAGGTACGGAGCTACAAAAAGAAAAAAATAAGGATATAAGAGGTAGGAATTAATATTCCTCTTGAAACAGGAAATATTATAAGGTGAAGGGAAACATGTACCATTAAAAAAAAATTCATATAGGGAAAAGACGAGGGAAAAGGCTATATTGGCATAGCTTTTTGTTCTACATCTAGGTACAGCTAAAGTATATTGGTCGGAACGGGCGGAAAGCCCTTTGAGCAAAATCAAATCACATGCCTGAGAGAAAGCAAACTTATGAAAAGAGAGAACCCACCTCAGCTCTAATTATCGTTGCGACATGCTTTCTTACCCATCTTGTACGGCTTTCATGGCCATGTTAACCACGGCCGTAAAATTGTTGATTGGCGCGCACTAGCGCAAGATGCTATCCGGGCGATGAAGCGTTTTCCCTCCATAGTCCCCACCAATGATCACGCCTCGAGCACGGCTACGCGTAAGAAAAGAAACAACACCAGTAATATTAGGATTTAAAGGAAACATGTCATCGATATTATGTCTAGCTGAATTAGTTCCCACAGGTGCAACATACAAAATAATCTAAATGCTCGTTTTCATTTCATTGGAAGTGAAAAGAAGTTTTTTCTTCAGAAAGTTCTTCGAAAATCCGTAGAAACTCTATAAGAAAATGTAGAACAATTTCCAAAGTTAACAGAGAAAACAGGCAGGTGGGATTTGAACATGTGACCTTCGGGTTACCGTACTGACGCTAGATATCTTTGAGTAAATATACTAACAAATCGGAAGCCCGCCAACATGAGGCAAGATAGCTCAGTAATTGGTAGGTTAACCCGGAGGTTCGCATATCCAAACTTTGCTCCTGCCAATTTTCTCTGTTAACTTTTATGCACAAATTATCTGCACTGAAGTTTTTGCTTTAATGACTGACGTCACTCCCGTGCTCATGAATATGTAAATTAACATTAGCGTAAAAGGCCAGTCATAAAAGAACAGCTCTCAGAATGACAAAACAACGATTAAAAGTGATGGTAAATGTAATTTCCATGCTCACGGTGTGGTTAGGAGCCAAGCAAAAGCAATATATATCAAGTTCAACGTGTTTTGGCACATAGGCTATAGGCCTAATAACCATGCCTTACAAAAACATGATTTAAATGCTTATTTTCATTTGAAGTCAAACTAAGCGGTTTTCAATTATGTTAAATTCTGTAGTCTGTTAAATATGGTCCTGCAAGAGGGCGCTAGTTTCGTTTGATAATAGACAATGCGAAAAATATATGATGCTCTTTTCTACATAATGGTATGAAGACACCAAAGTGCTTCTCATGATATTTGACAATTTGCATCAATATAAAAGACAATTACTCCTGAGAACTGCAACAGCGGACAAGAAAGTTAAGTATCGTGGCCCTGAACGGACATGCACACATCGCACACTGCGCAGATTTCTGCGATGTCGCACATTTTATCGCACATTTCTTTGCAGATTTCGGCCGTGGATTCAGCCGCAGACTCAGAATCTCATAGGCATCAAGTAAAAGGTGGTCAACAAAGTGTGCTTTTTGGGGGTTTCATTAACAAAATGTTTCAGCTTTTAGCAAAATGACACGGTTTTAAATCATAGTCTAATATATTCTACATGCTCAGAATTTAGAGAAGACCGATTACGTTCACTAATTAGCTTATAATTAAAGGGCTAATGATAACTTTTCATTCAAAAGTCCAGGTTTGGGACCATAACGAAAATCCCGTTTGGACCCTGGATATGGCGGTTTATGTACACCGCCGACTGTGCACATACGTATGGGGAATAGCGAGCTAGAAAATTGGCCATTTCGCGGGTCTACACATAGGCTCTAAGGTGTGCGCGAATATAGATAGTCCACATTGAAGTTTTCTGCAGTTTTCTGCACTTTTGAATGAAAACTTCTAGTTAACCCTTTAATTAGAAGCTAATTAGTGAACGTAATCGGTCTTCTCAAAATTTTGAGCATGCAGAATGTATTCGTTATTTGAAAACGTGTAATTTTGCTAAAACCTTAAAAAGTTTGTTGATTATAAAACCAAACAAATCTTGTATGAAAAGCACACTTTGTTGACCACCTTTAACTTGATGCGTTTGAGATTTCGAATCTGCTGCTGAATCCACGGCTGAATCCGCGGCCGAAATCTGCAAATAAATGTGCAATAAAATTATGTATATCGTGGCCCTGAAGGGACATGCACACATCGCACATATTTCTGCGCAGATTTCTGCGATGTCGCACATTTTACAGGGGCTGCTCAGCAAAGTTGTGATAAGCAATTTTTCAGCCCAATATGAGCAAATTCTTCTTTAAAAACCACACAATTATGCAGCTTCAAACAATGCCCGAGATACTTTAGATTGCAGGAAAAAGTCCCTGGATTTCAAAATTTTCCGGGGGGCATGCCCCAGGACCCCTAGTGGGAACGTGCCACAACCCCTCCATAAATGAAAGGCTAGATCCGCCCCTGTTTTATTGCACATTTCTTTGCAGATTTCTGCGCAGATATTTGCAATGTCGTACATGTATCTAGCTGACTAACACAGCGGTAAACAACTTGGTTTTTAATATGTCATTCTGGGAACCTCTGATCTTTCCAACCGTAAGAAGCGCTAATTTAATAGCTGAATTTTCATATTCATTTAAGCTAGTAAATGAAATCGCATGCAAGATTTAAAGCGACATGCTTTATTACCCCATGTGTATTCCAACCGGCTTCACATGACTATCTCAACCACGGGCCAAAATTGTTGATTGGTTCGCGCCGATTAGTTTAGTTTGGTAACGGAAGGAATTTCTTGTCAAAGGAGCACCGCGCCGATTAGTTTAGTTTGGTAACAGAAGGAATTTCTTGTCAAAGGAGCACAATAGGAGTATCAAATCTTTCCTCCAAAATAACCCACCAACAGTGTTAAAAAAGATTATATAGAAATTGATTCCAAATCAGCTATTAAAATGGAGCCTACTCCGAGAAAATGGGGACAAAAATGTCTTTTCTACATAATGGTATACAGACACATTTGTGCCTCTAATGGCATAACTGGCTCATGATGACAATTTGCATCAACATACAAAAAATACAATTTAAAGTAAAACTGTCCTATATGCATCTGTATCATGCATCTACGGTATCTGCGTTTCTAAAATGTCATTCCGGGGACCTCTGATCTTTCTAACGGTAAGCGTGTCAGGAGCGGTGCTTTAATAGCAGGACTGTGGCTAAAAGCCATGCCAGTCAAGGTACGGAGCTACAAAAAGAAAAAATAAGGATATAAGAGGTGGGAATTAATATTTCTCTTGAAACAGGAAATATTATAAGGTGAAGGGAAACATGTACCATTAAAGAAATATTCATAGAGATACAAGACGAGGGAAAAGGCTATAATTATTGGCATAGCTTTTTGTTCTACATCTAGGTACAGCTAAAGTAGATTGGTGGGAACGGGCGGAAAGCCCTTTGAGCAAAATCAAATCACATGCCTGAGAGAAAGCAAACTTATGAAAAGAGAGAACCCACCTCAGCTCTAATTATCGTTGCGACATGATTTCTTACCCAATGCGTATCTTGTACGGCTTTGCATGGCCATGTTAACCACAGCCGTAAAATTGTTGATTGGCGCGCACTAGGGCAAGATGCTATCCGGGCGATGAAGCGTTTTCCCTCCATAGTCCCCACCAATGATCACGCCTCGAGCACGGCTACGCGTAAGAAAAGAAACAACACCAGTAATATTAGGATTTTAAGGAAACATGTCATCGATATTATGTCCAGCTGAATTGGTTCCCACAGGTGCAACATACAAAATAATCTAAATGCTTGTTTTCATTTCATTGGAAGTGAAAATAAGTTTTTTCTTCAGAAAGTTTTTCGAAAATCCGTAGAAACTCTATAAGAATATGTAAAACAATTTCCAAAGTTAACAGAGAAAACAGGCAGGTGGGATTTGAACATGTGACCTTCGGGTTACCGTACTGACGCTAGATATCTTTGAGTAAATATACTAACAAATCGGAAGCCCGCCAACATGAGGCAAGATAGCTCAGTAATTGGTAGGTTAACCCGGAGGTTCGCATATCCAAACTTCGCTCCTGTCAGTTTTCTCTGTTCCTTTTGAAAACTGATCAAAATTATTTAGTCAGTTTACAGTGTTGTACTCGAGTCCCGATTCGATTCCAATCCCAAAAACGGTGAAAAAGTTGACTAAATATAGTATATGCCTACAGTTTGCTTTGGCCGTAATTTTCCGAAACGAATGTATTTTATAGCAAATACTGTAACGCCGACCTGTTTAAAGCTTTGTGTGCATAGATGCTGGGAAAACAAAGAGAAAAAAATGCTCTTCTTTTAGTCTGGTTCCCTGACCCTACTCCAGACAACGAACAGATTTATTATTTATATAGACGTTAGGGAATTATCGGGGAACTATAGACTAACTAACGTTCACGACAGTATAGCGTATCCAGCTTTTTGTGCCAGGGAGGGCAAACAACGTCTGAACCGTCTTAAAACAGTCGCAAAAACACTATTTCCTTTTGGTTTTTATGACGCCTCAAATGCCGCCAGGGGAAAGTTGCTTCCCCTCTGCCCCTCGCTGGATGCGCCATTGGTTCACGGATATGTATTAAACCAATAGAGCCTGAAAGTAAAAGGTCACGCGGCGGGCTTCCGGAGACCTCGCGCAGCCCGCCTATATGGACATTTTACATTGCATTATTCTTTCACCTGCCATAACATTTGGTAGCGTGATTTCTAACTTTAACCACCCCCAAGAAATACTTAGCGTGGAACTGAATGTCATTATTTTTCAAATAAAATTGTAGAAAAAAAAATAGTATATAGACAGGGGAAAAAGGAAATAGTATTTTTGACCTTAACATCCGTTGTTAGCATACTCAGGTGAAACTCCGATTTGCGCTTTCCTTTTCTATTTCGCCTACTCGCGTGAGAACAAGAATGTAGAAGTTGCGAAGCGCGCGTCTTTTTACATATAGGCCTACCTACAGCCGATGAGTTATAAATTAAGCCGGGCTGGCTTGAATGTCTGGCGTCGTCCTTATCATCGACATTACATTTCTTTCGAAATTGGCAATGAGTCCTGTACGCTTATTACAGAAAAAAATAGCCAGAAAC
The DNA here is from genome assembly GCA_037893225.1 of Hippasteria phrygiana. Lineage (NCBI taxonomy): Eukaryota > Metazoa > Echinodermata > Asteroidea > Valvatida > Goniasteridae > Hippasteria > Hippasteria phrygiana. Next base: position 1,614,081 of record JAZGUH010000845.1, on the reverse strand, counting down.
GAAATAAAATTGTATTCTTCTACTTAACTTTCTGTTTTTACCCAACGATTGCCACAAAATTATTTCATATATTTTCATCTTTGTATTTCACTAGTCCGTATGTGTTTTAGATTTTCGGAAGTGAGAGGTCAATTTTGGGCACTATATTTCTCTTTCGCATCAGGCGATTGATTAGTTTCCATCAATTGATATGCTAGTAATAATTTTACAAAGGCCTTTTTTGGGGGTGATTTTCTTAAGAATTCAATGTACCAAAAATAATTGCAAATTTTACAAGTTTTACACGTTAATTTTTCTATTCAAGGTCTGCGGATGCGCGCCACCAGGATATAACTTTTAGGCTCTATTGCCAAACAAAATATGGACTAACTAAAGTTGGTAAATTTTTCCAACGATTTCACAGGATGCTTCAGACTATTATTTACTCACAGTCAAGTAAGGTCTTCATAATAATTCAGTAGCTTCGTTTTTTGATGTTGCAAAAAGAATTTGCAAATGTTGTAGATTACCCCTTAATACTCAAAAACAAAATACTACGAGGGGGAGGGGTAAGGGGGGCACTCCCCCCCCCCCCCGGAAATAAAAAAGAGAACAATTATACAAAAGAAAAAAGAAAAAAATTACGAGGTGCGAAGTCAATGTCGTACTCAATTGAAAGTATATTTAAAACACTCGAAACCTGCTGAAAAGGGCTTAAAATGCGGCTATATACAATAGGCCTAAGTATCTCGGTCTTAAACAAAGCGTCGAGTGATGTCCAGCACCCTCCTCCCCTTTCGATTTTTCCACGGCCGGTGATTTCTCCCTTTGCTGCTTTCTGGTGAGTGATTTGCGCCCTCTGGAAAAAATCCTGGTGACGCCCATTTATAGAGCTCTGCATGGGTTCAGTCGTACACTTGATTCTAGATTCCAAAGATAATTTTTAAGTTAATAAAATAATGTCTTGGAATCGTGCTTGGACTCGGCGAGTCCGGAGGTGCTTCTAAGATTATTAAGACATCCAAAAGTTATACTGGAGTCCAGGGTCTAGTCTTGGCTGGAACCAGGGCTCAAGTCTAGTCTGTACATTAGTCCTTTGTTTCAGTTTCGGGCTCAAGTGGACGTTAAATCGACTTTTTGCGTTTAGTTTCCCCTGTCGTTATTTATTTGGTGAAAATGTAGAACAGTTTGATATTATTTGATGCATTATAGGCTAACAAGTTGCATCATCATTGAGTGATCCCCACAATGTGGCTTCACAGGTTGTATCGTAAAATTTGGGCGTGATCCCTGGCTATACGGCATTATGGGTTTGCGACTTCTGACGAAATCGCCCACTCGAACAGACCGCTAACATATAGGGCAAGATAGCTCAGTTGGTAGAGCACCGGTACGGTATTCTGGAGGTCGCAGGTTCGAATCCCGCTCCTGCCAGTTTTCTTTGTTTACTTTGAATAATTATTTAGATTTACCTAGTCAGCTGTCGTACCTTTAATGAGATCGTACCTTCGCTTAGGAATATGGAAATCTCATTAGCATAAAACCGAAATTACTCCCAAGAATTTTGTTTTACAAGTTCGCCCCGAACAAGGCTTAAAGCCACTCGAGGTACGGAGCTACAAAACAAAAGAGAATCAAATATACAAGAGGTAGGAATTAATATTCCTCTTGAAGCAGGAAAGATCGTAAGATGAAGGGAAACATACACCAGGCAAAGAATTCAATAGAGATACAGAACGAGGTAAACAGCTGTTGTCTAACAGCTTTTCGTTCTACATCTAGGTATAGCTAGAGTATATTGGTGGGAACAGACAGAAAGCCGAATTTCACGATCAAACACCCTAACTGTAGGAACCAAACTGGACAAGCCAGTGGAACATTTACCATTAAAATATCTGCAGAACAGACTAAGCTCAAGTAGGCCCTTAGGCTGGGGGTTCGGGGGTTCGCGGGTTCGAACGACACCCCCACCCCGCTACGTGACGAGTTCCGCTCAGAAATTACAACAAACCCCAAAAATTGTCACAATGACTCACAGGCTAGCCTCTACTACAAATTTTGCCTTAAAAGTACACGCGTATCAATTAATGTTCCGCTTTAATACGGTAAATGCAACTTGTACGACGCTTAAAAGCACTTCGTGGCACGTACTTATGCATGTGTTTACAATGTTGCCCATAATGCAAAAAGTTCCACTTTGGGGTTTGACGAACCCCCCAGTCTCGGGACAGGCAACGGGCCTGAGAGCAACGGATCTCCGGTGAGAGAGTGATTTTAAGGAGGAGCCCAACTCTTGCTGTAAGGAGATGATACTCACAGTGGAAAGAAAGCTGTCCCTACGTATATTCAAGTCACCGTGTGTTCCTTTAAGAGGTACTGAAGAACGAGACAGTCATCGGGTGCAATATTAAGGACTAATAAATGGACATGACAGCTGAGCAAACGTGACAGGATAAACCATTATCTGTTACTAGAAGCGTCGCATCCTTCTGACGGTGTGAAAGCTGACGACTCCATGCTTGGATTCACGCCGTTGCTCAAAAACAAATTTGGTGCTGTGTAATAACAACGCACATTTGATTTCATGGCAAGTTTGAGTTATTGCTGTTAAAACCCCGCTTTAATAAACCTTTGTGGTCCTAATTTGAGTTTGTGCAGCTGTCTATTAGTGCAGTTTTGCACCGCTACCCATACCGCTACCCAATTTTGAAATTGCGTCTGTAATAACAATAACTGTGTACATTGCCGAAGCGAGGAAATAAACCATAATGTTATCGTCATATTATGCTATTATGTTTTATTTACCCAGGGTAGCCCTCGTCGTAAGCACTTTATTGCGTGCTTCGCACATTAAGTACAACAATAAAAACGAAGTAGGCCTACTTCAGTAAAATATAACATGATAAGATATACCGGTATACACACAATAAGTTACGGATAAAGTCATCATCTGACATTCAACTGCTGTCAAGCTAAGAAACCTGTATAAAACAGCCTCCGCAGGGCCAACGCAGCTTCGTAAATGCAGATCATTCAAGCGAGCGAGGTTGAATTGTGCACACAGTGAATATGTCTTATGGAGGAATCAAAACGAGTGTTTCTTACATTTCGGCAAACTGACGAGGGGAAATTTTGACCAGTAGCCTCAGGTTTTACATGACAAGAAAGAGGATTCCATGCGCCTTCTAAGGGTGGTTGAACAAATATTTTCCATGTATAGGAATAGCTGAGTTACGGTCGGTATTAAATGAACGCGACGCGTCTTGAGATGGTGATTTCTTTTTCCCGCGACACACACATTCAGAAAGAAAACAATAGGCCTATAAACAAGTGGAAAATGACAGTGAACTCCTAAAGCCAAACAAATTGAAATTTCACTGTAGATTTACCAAATAATTCATGTAGCTCTTTCCGCTCGACCGAAACACTTAATAGGAGCGGTATACGCCAACGGGATAAGAAGTTATGGGATAAAGAAACCCGAAAACGGGTTAAATCTACGTTTTTTTCTCGTGCTTGGAGTGCAGTCATACACTGTTAAAAATTATGTTATGGTACGGCGATTTACAGAGTTTATTTCTGTAGAATCACATAAAAAATGTTTTGTTTTTCAACAAGGAATTTCTTGTATATGAACAACTGCGCAATTGTAAACTGTACATTTACAAAGAAGTTCCGTTATTATACAAGTTCATTTTTGACTCGTTCGTTCACAAAGAATCTACTTTTATCCTACATGAATCTCATTACGCGGCAGCTGACCATTTGGAATTGAGAAAATTTGTGCTCGCAAAAATCATGTTAACTTTGCTGTGTTTTAGTCCCAAAACCCACTTTCTTGATCATAGTAGGTAATTTGTCAATCAATTCATGTACAAAATTACTTCTATCAGAACATTATTTTTAAAATGCCATTATTACATCCCCGTTCATGTTCAAAATATCGAAACAGTTGATGCGAACCATGACTTCATAGTAGCTCAACCGAATGAATATGAAACCAAACTGTGCTGTGTTATTTTATGTATATATGTATAGGATCTGTGGGCGAATGTATGCTGTAGTATTTGTAGGAATGTGTAGTATGTCTAGGATCGCACAGCAATCACGCTGTACAAATATTGTAAGATTTACAAATGCACTCTGCAAATAACCTTTATGATAGCACACAATATTTTGTTAGAAAAAAAAAACCATAACACTTAATCAATGTGGAAAAACAGTGGAATCTCTGTAGGTGTACAGAACCAAATACAGTAGAATCTGCTGTTAATATACATGTACAGAGAAAAAACAACATTAGAATGTGCTGTCCGAAAACAGTAACTTCTGTAATGCCAATTGATAATAGAATTTACTGTAATTTAACAGATTGTTTAACACTGTAGTGGCTGAGCGTTAACCGGACAGCTAGAGTTCATAATGTAACCACATTGAACATTTTCATTTTCGCGCAATTTTACTGAAAAATAAAAACCACAAAACCCTCAAAAATGTTTAAACGTGGAGCCATGCAGAATTAAAAAGATGATTCCCCCTCCCACCTCCAGAGTTTGAGACAGATATAAACTTTACTGGTACCCTTCATTCTTTGTACATGGCGAAAGTACTCCTATTATTTCTGCACAGTTAAACTGTAATTCCAATTTGGCTTATTCAGAACACTACAATGGACGACTAACAATTGCCGAGGTTTGAAAAAAACCACCTGATCTGTTGACGTCTGTAGGCACATTCCTGCGCGTACTCAGTCCACTGTCTGCCTATATTGTTTGCGTTACGCTTGGCTGCACAAGCCCGTCTTGGCATACCAGCACCCCACCAATACCAGCCGGACAAAAGGGGTTAAAGACCATTTAAGAAAAAACCGGCGCAATCACGATAATGTCCTCTTGGTTATTCTTTTCAGTACCCCCCCCCCCCCCCCCCACACACACACACACACACACACAGTCATGTAAACGGGTGCAAACGTGGACCTCCCATTGTTCCTCTTTTGTTTATACTCTAACTTTTTCGGAAGGCCTCCCATTGATTTTGTACACGATTTTCAATCGTGGACGTTAGGTCAAACGTGGACCCCTTTGTCTACGCCCGAATTCTTTTGTCCTAGGTCCACGATTGCCGGCATATACAAACTCACACACAAGTGTGTAAACATCGGCAATCGCGGGCCTCCTATTGTCCCCCTTTTGTTTATACTTTAACTTTTTCGGAAGGCCTCCCATATTTTTTGTCGTGCGACAAAGTATATGTGTAGACCTATAAATTGTGCTTAACGACTTCTCAGTAACAAATTGAACACTGGATGTGTTCAATCATGCAAGGTGTATGTTATTATTATCGCTTACCCCGAAAGCATCCGATGAAAAGACTTCGACTGCGGTTACAAACGCTTCGGTATGCATTTTTCAAAATTTGGTTAATCTTTAAAGCACTGTTCGACATTAATTTGTCGATATCAGTTCTGATGCGTGAATGTGGACTCTTTTTAAATACAATTTGTAATGAAGTGGGTGATTTCTCTGTCGAGGTCATTGAGTCAGTTACAAACTTTGTAAAATGTAGCAACAGTTTCCCTTCTTTCTTTCATACAGTAGTCATAATTATCGACACAAATTTATGCCCCCCCCCCAATTATTTTAAAACGAAAATCGTGAAAGCGCACTACGTGACCTCTGACGTCATCGCCAGAACTACGGGCTCCCCACAGGTCGCGCGTTATGACTTTTCACGCATTATCCTAGGCTACACATTGTTGTGGGAGTTTGTTCGCTGGGAAAGATTTTTCTATCAAAATCTTTCTTCTTACCGGCATGACGTCTGTGTTTTTCAGTGTAAGTATTAAACGGCTTCAATCTAGTGTTCCCGACACACTCCACCTTCAGTTTTCTTATATATTTCTTGCTACTTTTTTCGTTTTAGATGGTAACCTGCATCATGATCCGTGCCGTGTGTCTCATCAGTCTGCTCTGTCTGGTATGCTTCTTGCCGACATCCTCCGCAACTTACGTGTCACGAAATAACTTCCGTAAGTTGGTAGAACTTATATAACGAACGTTATTGTGGGATCTACTGCAAATATTACGCAGTGGTCGTTCGGTGGATAATGGAATGTATTGAATACAACCATGTGGGAGCCAAAGGCGATGTTGTTATAGCCAAATGGAAGTTCGGTGTTAGTGGCGTTCGTTATAGCCAATATGCTGACGGTAGGCCTACTCGTACACACACACACGTAGACGCTGCAACGTTTGGACACCAACGAAGTACCAAGTTCCATTTCAACTGCGTATGTGCACAATGACGTGTTCACGGGTCATTCGGATAACTAACGCGCGCGTATGAAAGCGCAAGATGGTCGCACGACGCACATGTTAATTCAATTAGAATGAGCGTTCGCGTAAAACCGCGTTACATTACGTCAGCAATTTTATCCCGAATAATCTTTGACCTCATCGAGATACCGAACTAGCTTATTACGTCATCAACCTAAACTCATCAACCTGTACAACCTGTGCGTCATCAACCTTTTTTAATACTTCAATTAACGTTTAAATGTCATTTTTATTATGTAAATCCATTATAAGTCAGTGTTAGCTGTGAGAATGGATCAATAAACCAATATGAAATGAAATGAAATGAAATGAAATGAAATGAAATGAAATGAAATGAAATGAAATGAAATGAAATGAAATGAAATGAAATGAAATGAAATGAAATGAAATGAAATGAAATGAAATGAAATGAAATGAAATGAAATGAAATGAAATGAAATGAAATGAAATGAAATGAAATGAAATCAGTGATTGTTATTCCTTTCCCCTTTTCGCGCTTTTAAATGCAGAGTTGGGCAGCTTCGGTGACTCCTCCCGTGACGTTACGTGCCGTTCATTCGTGCCGGATGGGGGCATGATCGTGCTAAAGAGTGGCCAACGCCGCGTGTTGGGCTGCTACGAGTACACATGCCCCGCCAGTGGCCTGATACAGAGACGGAGGTTGGTAGAATAAGGCTGTGCGTCCGAATTGGGTACCCGAATATCGGACCGCTAATGTCACGGTTCCAGATTATGGAATCGAGTACCCGTAACCGAATTAATTACTTAGTAATTTCTCAGACAGTGAAAAAGAAAGTTTTTAAATGTCATTTGTGGGGATTTTCAAAAGGAAACAAGGGTACATGGCAAAACAACACGGACTAATGTTTACGACGCTTGCGAAAATACAATTTGCACCGTAAAGCAGTAGAGCTCACGCATACTAATAAGTACATGCTGCATTTGAAAGTTGATGCACTGATGTGGTAGTATTAACTTGCGGACCTTTACGATTTCTTTCTTGTCATGCAAAACCTTTTATTGGTCTAAAATGTTCCCCCGTCAGTTTGCCGAATTGTAAGAAACACTCGTTCTGATTCCTCCATAAAACCGGTTCAATGTGTGCACAATTCAACCCGTATAGGGCCGTCCTCGCTTGAATTATCTGCATTTACGAAGCTGCTTTGGCCCCGGCGTGGCCTGTTTTTAATACACCGATTTCTAGTAGGCCCTACATGTATATGCGCGAGCTCGACATTAATTTGTCGATATCGGTTCTGATGCGTGAATGTGGACTCTTCTTAAATACAATTTGTAATGGAAGTGGGTGATTTCTCTGTCGAGGTCATTGAGTCAGTTACAAACTTTGTAAAATGTAGCAACAGTTTCCCTTCTTTCTTTCAACAGAGTCAACGTGTTCTCAGGAAGGTGCTAGCCGGATTACCGCCACTGTTACTGAGGCCTGGGCTCATTATGACGTAGTTTAAAAATCAAGAAAAGAAAACATCTTTGGAAATCACCTTCTATACGAGAAAGCTTCAGTCAATGCTGTGTTGGAGTACAGGTTTTCCTTCTTCAATTTGACAGTGGTAATGACCATTGGTAAGGAATACAATGTATTCAATATTCACTATTCGCTCATGTACACACTTCTTAGAAACGAAGACTTGTGCCCCAACATGGCTGCTTGTGAAATCTCCGTGTCATGTAGACCCGCCCCAGTTAAAGAGGGACCGGAAGGCGAATTTTTGTTTCGTAGTCCGGAACTACCAGAGTGTTTCTGTGTACTTGGCTATGTGAGCTAAGAGACAGGTTCTCGGACTTGTTTTCCCTTGAAATACAATCCTCATACAGGGTAGAGGATTTAAACCCAGGCCTCCGTGCTTAAAAGCCTTAGGCCTTCGCTTTACCAATATAGCCACAACAGCAGCTCGACCAAATCGGTTTACTACAACCTTATGGAGTTGTCTGAACGACATCTCTATATCTAGCGCCATTGTGATCCTGAATATGCATGATGGAAATTCTGGTCTACGAAAAAAAACATAGCCGCCCCGGCTACTGCGGTCTTCATAAGGGAAAGTCCACCCAGAGTTTATAATAACATAATGTTCTTTTAGACTAGATAAAATATTATAGAGCCTGGAATTCTCCTTTAAATGTCAAACTGGTAATGGGGGACTTGGAACCTTTGCGGTGGCAGATTATCCGAATTTGGGCACGAACCCCGTCATGGGATCGTGCATGATGTGGTGCTGTTTAGTGTGATTGTAGTGAACACATTAATTCACTTGGGTTAAGTTGCAGTGTTTAAATTTATTTCTATAGTTGGAAATCGGGGGCTTTCGAATAAGCCTTTTCGGAAATTCAACTGCGCGTGCGCACATCAGATCCAACGATTTGGTTCCGGGAGATATTAAACAAAGCAGATAATGAAGGACGTGGTAACCGCATTCTGCAATTGTTCACCTTATCAAATTTTGCATTTACAAGGCTTCACTAAACAATGTCTACGGTAGCGGCTGCAGCCACTTCCCATGTGTAATTTCAAGCCAAAGCCAAGTAAATCGGACACGACCTAAATCGTGAATTATGATGTACGCATGCGCAGTTGGAACTCCGAAGTGGCTTATGGGAACCAGCAGTAGATTAAAATTTTCCCTCAGCAAAAATACTAATGCTAAGGAACAAAACGTTTTCACTGAAGTTGTTTTCCAAGAAGATCATGATTCATAATAAGCAGAAAGAAACAAGCAAAACGGACCGGTATGTTTCGCTCGTACCCACCGCCCAAACAGGCCGCTGGGAACGTCTGATGCGCTTTGAGCTCTGATTGGATCGATGTTGTGTGACCTGTGACCTGCTGGATCGTCACCAGTTCCGCATCAAATATGTTGATTTTCCCATAAAGAACCAACAGCTGCCGGGCATATTTCATTCGGTCGGTTTTGTAGCAATATAATAAAACGCGTTTTTTCCAGCAAACAACATATAGGCCTAGGCCTATACGGCACACACGAAGTTTACCGGTGTCGCCATTTTCACAGCGCTGCATTCGCTCTATCTTGGGTATACAACGAGCGAAAGCGCTGCATGCAAATTGCAAAGGTCATGGTACGCAACACAGAATGCCGCGCGTTTCCTTAACACAAATTTGCAAAGCGTATCAGACGTTCCCAGCGTCCTATTTGGGCGGTGGGTACGAGCGAATAGGAATGTCTGCTGCCCTCCAGCGTCTCAAAAATCTCCCACTCATGTTACTCCACGAAGCGCACAATTTTGTTCAGAACAGAAAGATTTGCATAGCAAAAACAATGTTGCTAGCGAAAGCGAAAATGCTGGGTGATGATAAGTATTGCTCGTGACAGGTTCTCAGGTGAATCATGCTTAGCATGTAAATTTGGGCACTGTGATAAGTCAATGCGTCAAGGGGCACGGCGGAGCTTAATTAAAGGTCGGTCTATCTATTAAATCATTGCGTCATTCTTTCTATTTATTCTTCTGATATCTATTGCCATGAGAAGTTGAGAATGTTATAAAGCGCTGTTTCTCCATCAACTGTTATCAATATCGGCCTTATATTTGAGCGAAAGAGGGCGCTGCAACGACACTATTTTCAGAGCCATTGATAGAGAGAGTTACGTCAACTTCAGATTATAGAAGCCATTTTGTTTCCAGAGTTCGCACGCATGTGTTTACGTCCCAACCAAAGATCGCAGTGTGCTGCACACGCGGCGCGCTCCCCCTGCGCTATGGGGAGGGGGGGGGGGGTCTTTTCACTCCCTGCTTCCATATTCACGTAAAACGACTTAATTAACTGATTAACTGTTGCTAGTTGCTGAGAATAGAAAAAAAATCACTTCATGTTTACTGACATAGTTAGTTATTAAACATGTTGAATATCAGCAGGCTTTTTTTAGGGGCAGGGTTTTGATTTAAATAAATTCATGGGTAAACGATGACATTGACGTCTGAATTCGGTCGATTCAGAACTCAGTGCGCCGCCAGCGGCAAGCCGGGGAGAGGCCAAATTACGCAGTGCATCATGGGAAAAAGTCGACATCGGTTCTAGCAAAGAGTACTTCTTACACCCCTTCTCCGCTAAATCAATCAACTCCTCTCTCTTCTTGCCCGCACAAGGTATTCCCCGTTTAGTCAAAAATTGCTTCAACTCATCCACTCGCAATTGCGCGAAATCTATACTGCTAGTACTGTCCACCATCTTTACAACGCGATAGACGTGTTGTCGACCCTGGAAGTGGGAAATTGGCCTTTCCCGGCTTGCCCCTGGCTGGCGGCGCACTGAGTTGTGAATCGACCGAATTGCTACCGTTCTTGAGTAGTGCATGGAGAAATAAGACACAGGGAGTTTGAACGGCCCGCCAAGCCCCCCACAGGGTACTTACTGGCCAATTAGCGACCCTGGCTGACCAGTGGTAAAGGCATGGAGGCCTCCCGCTGCGCGACAGATTTACGACCGTGATAAGATCTCTTTGCTCGCAAGGTTTGGTACCGATGACAACCGCACACTGGAGAAACGAATTGCTTGTGCGTTCAATAGTGAATACTTTACGAACAAGCAAACGAAACAATGTTCGCATGCGCAGTAGCTCTTTGTCGCTTATACACGCGAGCCATCTTGAAAAATCTATGCGCATTGAGAGTCTGAATCCGCCGATGTTTCTTTCGTCAAAATCCGACATTCACATGGTAAGTTGTGTTCATAAACCTTTTAGAATATGAATAATATAAACGTGGAAATATAGTCGCATATTTTTATGATTTTGAGCACTTTGGGCCGAGTTTGGCCAGCTGGAAATCGAATGTTTAGCTCTCGATAGTTTGGTCTACTCGTTCGTGTGTAGATTGACGGTGTGCGGTGTGGTGCATTTTTGTGGAGGGCGAAAATAAAATCGAACTTTTTCGAAACTTACGTGCCTTTTCAATAAATCTGTATGGGTCTGCCATCCTTCCCGGATGTATTTCTACTACTAAATTTGAGTATTTAGGCGTGTATTTTGATAATTTGATCATTTTAAACGGGTGTAAAACATTTTCATGCATTTCGTGGAGGAAAGAGTTCCATATCCGGCAATCCCAGAGACCTCGTGCACAAAGTCTATGGGCCAAGTATTTTCAAAAAAATAAGTTAAAATTTTTTCCCTCCTAAATGCGTTTTTCTTCATCAGATTTACACTTTTTTGTAGTTTTTAAGTCATGTTAAGGGGAAATAAGTGAACTCTTTCCGCCGTGGATGGTGGACATGTTTTTTTTTGGTTTTTTTGTTTATTTTTATTTTTGTTTATTATTATTTTTTTGTATGCAAGCTAGCCCCAAACTAACCCTATACTAGCTTGAAAATTCCAGCTCTAGGCTCATGACATGTGAGATTCGCCATTTAGAGCTGGAAGGAATTCTATAATAGGGTTTGCCGATATCTTCCGTTTCCCTGAAGATATCAACCAAACCTTGCCGGCAGAGTAGTCATTCATGCTGCTTGTCCTCCCCTCAAAATTAGAATATGCTCAAGTTAAACCCGAAAAAAAATAAACACGATTTATACATCAACAAATTTATTTAGTTATTTAAAAAAAAAATTTTGCTAACATTTTTGTAACAATTTTCTGAGGTTGATTTTAGATCATTATTATTATGATTATTATTTAAAAAAAACAAATTGGCTATCTTAACATGAAAGTCTGATTTGTATCTGTTCTCTTCGTTTTATTTTCAGGGATCAAGAGCAGGCATCTGTTTCCATGTCACCCCAGAGGTATACGAGAGTGGTTTGGACAAAAATCGAAAAGAATTGTACATGGTAGTTTTTCTATTATTATGAAACACAATGTCAATTTTTTTCCAAAATCAAGTCTATGTACATTATTCACAATGATCAAACCAATAGCCAAATTGTACCCATCCCGACTGTAATATAGATTTTGATATCCATGTTAAAAACTTGATAGCAAAGTTAACACGGTCCATAACATATTTAGATTTTGGAATTCATTACACCTCCACTTTTATGGCTTAAACAGTTAACTTGTACAATGTATTGCAAAATTGAAGATTTAAACCAACACTATTTATCAACCCATGTTAGCAACAATTTTCAAATTTAAAAACAAAATATCTGTTCATTTGTGCCAAGGCTAAATTTCAGCAGTTGATACCCATTGCAAATCTACTTGGGTGAAATTGAAGTACTTGTATAGTTAAAATGCATTTTAGGTATATAGTTGTTTTTTTTCCTTTTTCCCCCACCCAAAAAAGGAAATTTTTCTCAGTTGGTTTATTGCATGTGATTGATTCCAAAGCCGGTAGAAGCCATCTTAAAAAAACGGCTACGAAGAAAGTAAACACTGGCTTCCTCGCAGGAAGACATGATGCTCGACACTTTCGGGCATTTTGCCTTACAAATCCTTGCGAAGGGCCTTCTCTGCTTTTTTCGAAACATTTCCACCTGAAGCTTTCTTGAGACTTAGATAAACATTTATAAAAGATTTTGCCCTTATTTTTATCCATTTTCTAATTACAATATCTAAGAGTTTGTCAGATCTATCACCATTAATTTTACCCTGTGTTAAACTACACCAATAAGTTTGTACCCTGTGATGGCCCCGTATTTTGTCAATGACTCTAGATTGTATGTCCACCACAGCCAATGTATCAAAATTAGCAATTGTTAATATTTTTCTGGTTTCCAACTCCATTGTGCGGAAAAGCAAATACACACCATCTGACACATGAAATAACCCTCCCCTATTTTGAACTTCTACCCACTGATTTGTATATTCCAGAAACGTCTTTGCAGTGTCTGAACAAGAAGCTCGCCATGATTTTAGAAATTTACAAAATATTTTAGCTGTCTCATTTACCTGGTTATTAAATTTCTTGTACAGTGAATATGGTACATAGCCAGCTACATAACGCAGTACTTGTTCTTCGTCTTTCGTAATGGGCATTGGTTCTGAAACTGAATCTTTATGTGGCAAATCAATCTGATGTCTGTCCTTCATTATTAATTCTAGAACAGTCTGTAGAAGGTATTGATAAGCAATGTATATGTGCTGACCCTCTTCATAAAAGTTCAAAGCTATCAACAGTTTCTTCCAATTATCTATACTTTCCAAACGGAATTTATGGAAAGTACGCCACACAAGTTCATAGGCCTCTGGTTTTAATTTTTTGCTATCACCAGCTATAACCACAATCCAAAGGCTGTTCACTGTTGTCTGGCAAAAGTCATCGAAAATAGGGCCGTCACTTGCTGCACTCAATTTAATGATGAGAGCCATCAGACATAGCGCAATAGGGTAACTGGCAGAGAAAACTGGATGCCCTTGCACTTGCTGGAGTCCTGACTTGAAGTACGTCGATGCACTCTGGCAGGCATCTTCTTTTGTGAATATGGCTCGAGGACGCTTGGGTGCTGGAAAGTAAAAGCAGAAAAATCTATAAATGTTATTAAGTTGCATCAAAATGAGTATCGGGATAGGCCTAAAAAAATCAAAGTGAACAAAGAAACTAGCTGGAGCGGTATTCGAACCTGCGATCTCCGGAATACCGTACCAGTACGGTATGCCAGTTTATTTGTTCACTTTGAAAATGTATTCAAAATTTACCTACCGGTACGGTAGTCAGTTTCCCTTGTGGATTGTTTGATGATGCTTTAAAAAATGAAATAAAATTTTGTAATTGAAAATTGTTATCTACCTTGCTGTTTTGCTTTTCTTGTCTTCTTTTGTTTTCCATTGTCTGTGTGTGATGTCCTCTGCACCTTTGAATTGGATGACACAGCAGTTGTTTCAGATGTCACTACTGGCTCACTGATAAGTGGCTCGCTGGTACTGGTACATGGAGGAGCTAGAAAAATTAAAAAAAAATTTAAAAATGGAGTTAATTAAAATGTTGGAAGATTTGATCAATGACGAATTGATTTTAGTCCGATTGTAAACTACAGTTTAAGGCAGTAGGGGGATTTCTATTTTCAAGATGGCCACCATTATTTTTATAATTTCCAACAAACATGCCATAAGTTCTTCAACTAATTTGAAACACAAAAATGAAAGAGAAATATCGGACAAGAGAAGCTAGCATGCTTACAGTGGTTTTATTAGCTTTAGTAAACTTGTATTTTATTTTCCAATAGATCAGTGGACATTTTGGGGAGTTTTTTAACCTCAAATTCAACTGGGTAAAAATAAAACAAACCCAGGCGGCCCAAAAAAGGACGCGGGCTGGGGACATGTTTGTTGGCTTTTTTACTTCGCCTAATTAATTTGCAATACATGTATTTGGACATGACCAAGTTTAAAACGATCATGGATATCTATTTTGTAAAATATTGACCGACCTGCATTTTCCCTAACTTCGGATCCAGAAGGACGACAGCGTTCACAAATCCAGGATCCGTCAGGAATGCTGCTCGCAGAGAGACCGGCACAATCGTAATGCCACCAGATAACTGTGCATTGATCGTCGTCACAAGCCACCATTTCGGTCGTGGACGGCTCTCCACAGATGCAGTATTGGCGATCATCATCATCCGATTCACTGCTGAAACCTGATAAGTCATTTACGTCGAAATCTTCCTCTGAAATGTCACTTAAATCACTTAAATCTGATCCAGTGACGAACTCTTCTTTACTGTACGCCATTTTGTTTTCAGATGCACGCGCGATGCATATGATGACGTAATGCACGAACGAACGTACTCGCGCTAGTACGCAGGCGCGCACCCTTACCGACTTCCTGTTGCTGCGGTCGCGAAGTGCCCTCGAACTGTTCGCAGTTAATTATCCCCTGCTGTTTTTACGACCGCGGTACCAGAGGCCGAATGTTTGATCTGAAGATCGTTGTAACTCCCTGTGTCTTATTTCTCCATGAGTAGTGTTGCATACGTGTATGCATTATATTTTCTAAACTATGAAAATCGGAGTTGTGGTTGTCAAGATGTTAAAGCTTTAATGAGACTAGTGACTAGATAACATGAAACTAGATACATTGTAACCGGATTTGGGTCCCCAGTTAAATTGTACACATGTGAGGAAACAAGTGCAACCCCCTTTATAAATTACTTAGTTTACATGGAAATAACTTTATTCATGTTGATTTGTCACTAATTAAAACAATAATGAATTTTAAAAAAATAATTTGCATATTAAATAACACATATATTTACACTAATTCACATTGATGAACATGTTTAGTTAACTATGATACAATTTCCTATCAAAAATCAATGAAATAGGCCACAGTTTTATAATTGCCGCATTTGTTAATGTAGTAAATCGAGTTAAAGGCCAGTAAAACAATTATGTTTTCCCATTTACACCATCCACTTGTTTAGGCAGCCTGAATTATTTCCTCTTAACAGATATATATACATACAATTAAGATATTAATAATTACAAAAAGGCCAAGTAAGAAAAAATGTTTCCAAGTTGAACATGCTTTATGTCTAAATACAAACGACTTTAAATATATACAAATACCAAGCCCCTCTTGAAATGCATGTCCTGGTAAGCCAAAATTTACCAGTTTGTATTTAAACTGCCATGAGGACTATTTAGAAAAACAAAATGAAATCATCAAAATATACATGGCCAATTTCAATAACAATGAAACATACAATCGCGCAAAGCTTGTTTAATAGAATGGACAAAAAGTTTGAACAAGTGGAAGCTCAATGTACAGTCAATCAAGTCAAAGCTGTTCGGTTTGATCTTTAGGCCTGGTCAACAATAATTATACATATTATTTATCAACATCATGGTGTAAGTGTCACAAATCCTGATCAGTGAAGCAGCAGTGGAATCGAACCACCCACATCAGTGTTCTCTAAGTATACAAGCAGAACCGCTGCACTGCTAAGAGAACTGTGTGTTACCCGAACCGCTTTGCAAACCAACAAATAATGTGAGTGACACTAACACAACAATCAAGGGAAAAGTGAATGTAAACAAGTCAGGAATGTTCCACGACACAAAATTTAATGCTCCACTGGGGCACCAAATAAATCACATTACAATTATAATTTTTGTCAGTATAGCCTTGATCTTTTAGTCTTTGGAAAACATGTAATGGTTCTAAGTACGTGTAGCCTATAGACCAATAAACGTTAAGAATTTTCATTCCCAGACTGGACTGCATGTATATACGAGGTGCGATCACAAAGTTCCGAGACTGTTCCTGTTGCGAACGAACGGAGCGCAGCACAGTATGTGCATATACAGGAATTCGCCGACGCCATTTTTACAGTGGTGCCGCGCTCGCGTGCAGGCTGCCCGCGTTCTTTAATTTGAGTCGCGTGCGCATTTTGGCAAGTTGTAAACACCCTGTTGGTCGAAGCTGCGTCGAGCGCGTGCGTCTAACACGCACGCGAGCGCCTCGCCACCGCAGTAAATGCTTCTAATTTTGGTCGCCGGATTAGTCTATAGCAGGTGTAAGCAATAACTTTCGTGAGTAAGTATTCCAAGTTACATCGCTTGATCAACATCAGCACCTTTGTTACACGCATTTTTGTGACCACTGGTACGTGCGCATTTGCGATTTCACAATGGACCCGAAACTTGAGCAGAAGCAGCACCGTGTCGAAGTCTGCCAGGATCTCCGTCAACAGGCCCGGTAGGACCCAAACTTCATGTCGAGGATCATCAGCAGTGACGAGAGTTGGGTCTACGGCTACGACCGAGAGACCAAATAGCAGTCTTCGCAGTGGAAGGAAGAGCCTGCAGTCTCCAAGACCGAAGAAGGCGCGTCAGGTCAGGAGCGCAACCAAGAGCATGTTCTTAGTTTTCTTTGATATTCGCGGGGTTGTGCATCGTGAATTCCTCCCCCAGGGTCAGACTGGCAACGCTGAGTTCTACTGCACCGTTCTGATGCTTCTGAGGGAGAACATTCGCCGCAAACGGCCTGAACTGTGGCGCGCTGGCAGATGGGTGCTCCAACATGACAACGCGCCCGCTCACAGCGCGTTGAAAACGCGCGAGTTTCTCGCCCGCAGTACACAATTGTCGCTCCCCACCCCCTCTCCCCCACACTCGCCGGTTTGGCTCCCTGCGACTTCTTTCTGTTCCCCAAAATGAAGTTCAAGCTGAAGGGTCGCTTAACCACAAAAACCTTGCCTAACCCTAACAGTCCCATATCCTCCAATTTTAATATGATTTTGTAAGCACCCTACATGCCCTAGGGGGTTAGGGTTAATAAAAGCAGGTTACCAGCCAAAACTCCATGTGATGTACAGTATGTCCCCCAAAAAAGTGTCACTTTTGATTGTGCAGATACTCCATATCCTGGGCCAAATTCCCTATGAGTTTCATTTAATTTCAGTCACGCATCACTGTACATTTTACAATGGTCAATTGATCAAGTTCCTTGCCTTAATGAATTTCAGTGCTGTGTTATGTAAGCTGTGTAAAATCCTGCATGTTGTGAAAATAGCAGCAGTTGGAATTGGAATCATTTGCTTGGCTATCAGTTATCATGGCAAGACCTCAGTTTCTAATAATGTTCAAGGGCAAATGATTCCAATCCCAAACCATTTCAGCCTTGTTTTCACAACATCCAGGATTTTACACAGCTTACAAACACAGCACTGGAATTGATTAAGACAAGGAACTTGGTCACAGTGTCCAAACATGTTGTTGTGATCAATTGATCATTGTGCAGTGATGCATGACTGAAATTAATTGAGACACACCCTCACCCCGGGCCGGAAGCTGGAAGGGTCGTCCATCCCACGTGGGCAAGGGGGCGTCGGAGGCTGTAGGATCAGGAGCGTTCGTCGAAGCGTCTTCCTCCGTCCGGGTCGGCCGGCCTCTCCAGCCCTGGCGCCGGCTCCAGCCGCGACACAATGAGGGCCCCGGGGGTGCTCCGGGTGGTCACGACTCTCCGAGGGACGTCCCGGGTGGAACGGTCTGGGGTGGCGTCCATCTCCTGCTCGCTGGCATGGACGTCCAGCTCATCGGCCTCTGCACTCACCGACTCCACGAAGACTCCGGTGCAGTAACGGTGGTGCTGTTCCCGGATGTCCCTCCTATAGAACGCCTTCCCACACCCCCGGTGGCAGGTGTAGGGGCACTCCGGGTGGAGCACTCAGCACGCCGTCCGGAGGTGCCTCTGGAGGTTACGGCCCCGGTTGAAGGTCTTATGGCAATATGGGGGCACTCCGCCGGATCCATCCTGCAGAGGAGAGAAAGAGGAACATTAGTTAGCTGGAGGCAGTAACGACTGGGTCGGTTAATTTTCCGCCCCGTCCTAGTGACTTTGCCGGGAGCCGGCTCCGAAGGTGGAGGGACGGCCTGTCCATCGTCTCCCGCCATCTCGCCAGGCTCGGCCCTTGGCTCGTCCTGCACGCCGGGAGCCATCGCCGTCCTTACCGTGGGTGGTGGTGTTCCCCCTCCTCGCGGACTCGGGGCAACTCCGTCATCCGGTTGGTCGTCCGGGAAAGCCGTGGTCGCCGGTTCTGTCCCCGGTCCCTCCGAACGGGCCGGAGTTGCTGGGGCCCCTCCGCGGGGGCACTGTCCTTCTCCACTGGGGGTCCACGAGCAGCACGCTTCCACCAGTCCACGTCAGCGTCGCCCCGGTATGGCTTCAGCCGGTTTTAGCGGACCACCTTGGCTTTGGCCCGGGGGGACTTCTGGACCCGGTACGTGACGTCGCCCATCCTCTTCATCACATGCACCCTTGCGACCTGGCCTGAGCAGCCGGCTCTCTGCTTGGGTCCTGGTCTCAGCATTGCTCCTGTCAGTCCCCGTTGCCGGTCGGGAGCCGACCTCCGCCTGGGGCAGTACCGCCGGATGTGTCCGGATTCGTGACACCGGTAGCACTCCATAGACTCCCGTGCGGAGCGCCTCTCCTCCATTGACTCCCGACGTGCGGAGCACCTCTCCTCCATTGACTTCCGACGTGCGGAGCGCCTCTCCTCCATAGACTCCCATGCGGAGCGGCTCTCCTCCATTGACTCCCGTGCGGAGCGGCTCTGCCCCACTGACTCCTGTGCGGAGCCGCCTCTCCTCCATAGACTCCCGTGCGGAACCGCCCCGACTGGGGGCCGGTATAGAAGATGTGGGGTGTCTCCGGACAAAACCCCACCCCCGCTGCGTCGACAGACGCGGCTCAACCGCGTTCCGGGTGGAACGGAGAGTCCGCCATGTCGCGGGGGGCGGTCCCCCATGTTGTACCCCGCTGGGTGTACTGGTATGAAACTCATGGTCCGTTTCCGCGGAAGTCCCGCCCCCACTGCCCCGGCTAACGCAGCTTGGCGGCGTTCCAAGTGGAACGCAGCGTTTGCCCCGTTGCCGTGCACAGCGCAGGGCGGCCCCCCACGGGGCCCCCCACCGGACGCACTGGTGTGAAACTCACAGGCCATTTCCCCACGAGGCTCCGCCCCCACTGCCCCCCGCGAGGCCCAGCGCCCGGCGCGCCGAGACAGGGGTCGCGGGTGTCCCACAGTGAAGCCCCGTCCCCGCCACACCGGCCGGCGCGACGGCAACGTTCCGGGTGGAACGGGGCCTCTGTCACCCCGACGTCGGCGGCGTGGGACGGTTCACAGAGGGACCCATAGCTAGTCTGGCACACGTTTTACGTACGTGCAGTAAGAGGGAATAAAACCCCGACGCCCTCTCTGCAGCAATACGCGCACGCGATTGGCCGATGAGAACCGTTGGTGACGTCACCACTTCGAACGCGTGAGTTCGTTTCGCTCTATATAGAACAAAGGCGGCGGTTGGTTAAAAAGTCCAGTTGCGGGCGCGCTAATATTAGAAAATCAGCCAATCAAAATTATTGTAACAAAGGATCATGAGATAGAAGGAGCTTTGAAGCTGTGATTGGTGACGTCAGGAACTTGACAGGGCTGCAACGAGCGTGGGAACGATGTTGCTAAGGCTGGAGGGACTAAATTTTGGTAAGAAATAGATATTAAAACGATATATTTGATGTCAACATGTAGTTCATTTGTCATGTAAGACACATCAATCACTAGATTAGGCCTTCAACTTTAGTTTTATATGATTCTTTGATGTTTAGACGGTACCAAATTTCTAATTTAGCTGCGCCCGCGAAATGCCCTCCGTCAAAAAATGTTGGGCTTTGTCGCGGTGTGCGCACGTACGTGCACCCCCGTGCACCACACACACCATGCCGTGTGATCGATGATTTTCACGGTGTGCCATGCACTTCCGTGAGCGCTGTATTCATCGTACACGTACACATGAACGTGATCGTTATGAGAATGAAACATATTTTCGTCGTCATTTTTCGTTCGTAAAAAGTGAACATAATTTTTAAAAACTCATATTCTTGTAACACTAAAGTATTCAAAAACGTTTTGGGTCATGTTTCGGTGCCGTTGTTGAAAGGATGGTTTGGATTTGAAAGGATTTTTGTGTGCATTGTTTTTGGAATGAATGTTGTTTGTCGGGCTGGCAATGGGGTTGGGTTATGTGCGATCTTAAAAAAAAAACACATATTCATCGTGATTGTATTTTCCTTAACAAACAGTTTTTTAGCACTTATAAATTACAGTGAATTGATTTAGAAAATGGGCAGGTTAGTGAAACTTTATGAGTTAAAGGGGACATATATACATGTACATGAAATGATGTAAATAAAATTAAAACTTGCTGATTTTTTGTTTCTGGAATATAAAATAAATTTCAGATCTTTTATTTACACAAATGTCCACGAATTCTTTTGGAAGCGTTTTCAAACTAATAAAGGGAATTTGTTCTCTCTCAGTCTCTCTTATTTGTGTTTTCATGTGAAAACACATCATGTATTGTGAAAAATACTAAATAGTGCCAAAACTTCAGTTTACATGTAGTACTTTTTAGGCCTAGGCCTAGGGCCTAACATTTTTTATTTAAGAATTTGGTGCAAATTCACTGAAAGATTTTAAATTATTTTGCAGAATACACGAATGACACAATATAGTAAAACAATGCCTGCTACAAATTGTGCCTTTTTGGGGGTACAAATTGTAAATGGAAAGCAAAACAAAAAATGTTCATTTATTTTATTAGCAACAAACCAAAGACATAAGAAATTTTTAAATGAAGAAGAATTATGTCTTTTTCATTAATTCTTCGCTCAGGATCAAAGCTGCAGTGAAAATTTGCATGCGGCCTTAATGTTTTCACCAAGTTAACCAGAAAAAATGCATCCTTCCCATGAACCTACATGTAGTACATATTTTGTAATCGTATACTTTACATGAAGTCAAATGAATTTTTGTTTGTTCTCGCAGGTTGCTGGCACTATTTTTTGGTTGCAATTTTGCTTGAAATCCCAGGGATTGGCATTTTTACAATTTTGACCTCATGTATTTCAATTGTATGTTAGCTGATCTCTCCCCTCCTAGTCTGTCCCCCATTTTTTAAGTTGTTTTATTTTGAAACATTACTTTACATTCCTATTTTAATAATGTAACAAATTCAACTGTAAAAAGCAACTGTTCACCATGATGCCCCCCTTTCTAGCTGACCTCTCACAAAATGGAAGATCGCTGCCCCGGGCCATCCAATGTGCATTATGGAAAAGGAGTCCGGGGAGGTCACAAGAGATATTTTTCTGGTAAAAAATCCAGATCAAAAAAATTGAAGACTGGCCATCCTGTTGACCTATCCAATGCTAAAGGTCAGCCAATTACTTTTATGAAAGATGGAAATATATGTCTGGGATGGGTTGATGACAAGGTGCGGGATGGTCAGTTTATGGTCAGATCTATAAATCCTGAGAGGAGTGATGGTGGTTGCACTTATATTGTAACAGAAAAGCATAATCCTGTTCTTTTAAGTGCAATCCAAGCCATAGAACAGCTAGAAAGGGGGGCACCTGTGTTGTTTGTCTGGGAATGGACCTCAGATTCAGTTGAATTTGTTGAACTGAAACCAGCTGCGTTTCTATGCAAGGAGCGGGATTACCTTTGGGTAAAACCAAATGGGATCCATGCTGTCAGGACAGAGATCAATGAAGTAAGTCACTGTCTATATGATTTTGAAAGAGATGAAGTGCGACAAAAAGATATCAACGTTGTCAGCATGATTGTTGACAGCTACGAAAAAGCTCTGAAAGAAACGCAGCTGGTTTTTCAAACAACACAAAATAAACTGACTAAAGAAACAAGGGGAACTTCCAAAAAACTTGAGTCAGTATTGAGTGTTTGTGAAAACGCACTTCAATCAATCTCGGAGCTTCGGAGGGCATTGTTCCATTCTCGGGGACAAAATGAACTAAAATCTGCCAGAGTTGTCACTCTCCTAGGTACAATTTCCGAAATAAATGAAAAACTCAATCAACAACAGTTAAGAATCATTCAGAGTAACATAGAAATTAACACCCTGAGAAATGCCCTCCGAAAAACTGACTCTGAAGTTGCACTACTGAAAGAAAAACTAAACAAAGTGACGGGGGAAAAGGAGGAGTGGGAGAGGTTAGCAAAATGTTTGCAAGACGAAATCCATGTTGTCAAAATTGAAAACAGGCAGTTGCATTCCGAAAATGAATGCTTTAAAACCAAACAGTCTCTCCAGCTGGAGCAGCGTCCCACTTCGTCAGCCGGGCATTGTGTGTTGGCAACAAGAGCTGCTGGCAGCAAACACAAGCCAAACACTCTTGTGCCAGTGATGTTGCCATCACACCCAAGCTCAGCGGCAAATCCGAAAACACTGAACAACAGAGCAAAAGAGTTGATGCGGGTAAGTAAATGTGCATACATTTCCCTGTACGAAAATGGGACTGCTACAAGAATAAATCTTTGGTGTACTAATTTCTTGATGGAAGTTTAGTTCTTAGAGGAGCAAGGTAATTTTTTCTTTGCTAACGAAAGGCACTTGTACTAATAGGAAAGAGTTCCATATCCGGCCATCACTTGGACCTCGTGCACAAAGTCATATTAAGGGAAAATAAATTATTGCCGGATATGAAACTTTTTCCTACTAAAAAGTAAATTAAAAAGGAAAATTTCAGGGGCACTGAGGTGTGTAACTTAACTGGGCATTCAAGACAATTGCCTCTGTGCCATTAAAGTTTAGGTCTGTGATTGAATTGCACACTTTCATAGAATGCTGACAAATCTTCCTTATACTTGTACAGGTCCTGGAGCTGGTGTCTTCCCGGCAAGTCCCAACCCAGGGTGACCTCATCTCAACACTTGCCAGCTTCTTCAGGAAGTACCCAACTCTGGCCACTTCTGCTCTGAGCAAAGCCCAGATCTCAACATTCAAGGGTAACTGCCAACATTTTAGCAATAGTTTGGTTCCTTGTTTAGATGTAAAAAATAACAGTTCTGTTTATAAGCTGTAAGTCTGAATGAAGAAAATGGCAGTCCTGCAAGAGAATTAAATTTTAGAAGTAAACTATATATGGTCCCTGTTATTATGCATGACCTGTATAATTTCCAATCAAGCATCATTGATAATTCCTTTACAAAGTATTTCTATTTATGAGCTTAATAACGGCAGGTTGTTGTATGCACTTCTACTACTCCATACATATTTAATTAATAACATGTTCTTTTTGTACAGAATTATCCCCAGGCGAGTCCCTCGATCTGAAGCTCCTTCTGAGGCTGCCGATGAGGAAATTCCGGCAGCTCAGGACTTTCCTCAACAACAATGGGGTTAACATTTTTGCGAGTGACAAGAAGATATACGAAGAGCTGGCAGGTAGGTGCATGAAGTATATTTTAGTCAATCATGTTGACTACATTCTTGTGCTAATATTTCAAAGTTGACTTTCTTTTTATATGACGGAGAAATCTCTTACCTGGCATAAAATGCAACATTTAAACGTCAACATTGTGTTAGGCAACTGAGGGCTCATAGAGCCAACAAACTTAGTGAAATGCTACCGAATGCAAGGACAGGCTTCTGAGTAGTTCTCTTTCTTTTGTGTTTCAGGTCGCCGGGATGTCTCATCCAAGTCTGTTGAAGTTGGCCATATGGCTCTGATGAAGATGGCATCATCGTCCCAGACGTCTCAGATCCCTTTTGTTCGTGTTCGTGGATTAGAAGACCACATCGTGGATCTCATCCATAAGAAGCTAGAAAAAGGGGACCTCTGGGACGACGACCACTTCCGTAATGAGATATGGCTCAAAATAGTTGTGAGTACTTAGCTGCATTTACCTTGGCCCCCTTGAGTTGGTTTTGAGTTATGTAGACCATTACATATTACACCATTTGGTCATGTGGCTGAAAAAGGTCTATAGTAAAACTGGTTTGCCTTTATGTTAAATTTATTATGCCAAATATTCTACTCTGCAGTCATGTCTCGACATCATCTGTTTCGAAATTCTCACACTCCTGAAGACGGACAGAACACACTGTCTGAAATGTCAAGTTACACACTCATCATGGTTCTTTTTAGAACCACACATCTTCCTAGAAGAGATTTATTTCACATGGTGTTACCCGCAATCTGTCTTTCTCGTGATGTAGTCAACCTCTTTCTGTCCGTCACTGAACCCACTTGTGTCAACAAAATTATTCCTGCAAAAAAAAGTGTTGATTAGAACAGATCAGCAATTGATGGATTGCGTCAGCTACCGTTATAATTTTAAATTAAAAAAGGCAACAGACTATTACGAAACAAGGAATCCCCCCCCCCCCCAGAAAAAGGAAAGAAAAAAAGAGCATCAAGTGCATACAAGGTCTTTGGATATTTCTGCATAAATGTCACATTAAAATATATATTTTTGTCTGTTTTCTTTATTTTATTTTCACAGGGTGACAAGGGGGGTTCGTCTTCAAAGCTGGCGGTGCAGGTGTGTAATTTCAAAGATGGCAATTCTGCGGATAACACAGACCTCATCGCCATGTTCAGCGCTACTGACTCCTACACAAACATGGACAAGGTGTTCTCTTTTTTCAAGGAGGAGTTGGTGGCGCTGCAACAGAAATCCCAAATAAAGGTGGGAGCGGAAAATAGAATTTGCAGGCTTTTTCTTAGTGGGGACTATGAGTTCCTCACTAAGTCTCTTGGTCACATGGGGCCAAATGCTAGCTTTCCATGCATCTGGTGCTATATTCCGCTTCAGTGCCTTGGTGCTGGCGGACCACCTCATACTCCCAAATTACGACAGGATGATGGGCAGTTTGCGGACAATCCCCACTGGGTCAGCAAACGTCAGCCAGAGGAGCTCATCCAAGACCTGGCCGACAATAAAGCTGACCCCAGGAAAGGTGGGGACACCAAAGCTAATGGTGCTTACCATCACTCTTTAGCTTTGGATCCCATTCTGCCCATCATACATGACTTAAGTCATGTAGCACCCCCCATCCTCCATATAATGTTAGGCCTAGTTGTGCGGTTTTTCCGATCTGTAGAGGACCTATGTAGAAGGAATGACAGGGGTACGCTTGTGGAAAGGGATGAAAGTTTAAATAATAGGTGGAAAGAAATGTCAGTGCGAATGGAAGAGTGTGAAAGAGAGTTGGAAGAAGCTGCCAAAGAGCAAAAGTTTGAAGAGCGTTTGTTGAGTGGATTTAAGAAAGTACAGAAAGGGCAAAGAGGAAGAGGTGCCAGTGACCCCTGTGCATTACCAGCGTGTGCACTTTCAGTTGTGTCCCATGACAACCCAGGTGATGTACAGTGGGTCCAGTGCGATCTTTGCGGTGTTGATGATGAAAGTGGATGGTTCCACACTGATTGTGTTAGATTAAGAAATGCTGATATCAGCGATGCCCAGTTTGTACAGGAGATGTTGCCAATATAGGAGACGTGGTGAGGAGGCAGAAGGTGGTAGTGGAGAGGCATGCAGATATGGTGAGAGAGCTTAAGAAACAAAGAGATGTTGAAAAGAAAGGCCTTGACTCCATTTTCAATGAAGTCAAGGCAAACATGGGTCCTTTAGAGAAAGAACTAGGCCGCATTTTGGAGGATGACCTGGGTGTTAAAAAGCAAGCCTATCACTCCCAATGTTTTGTGGGAAATCACTGCCAGATTATTCTGAAGCATTCAGAAAAACTGATGTCTGTTTTGGAAGGTTTTCCAGAACAAGACAAATACAGTGAGCTCTTTGTTAGACTTAGGGAAATATTTTCCTTCACAAAGAGCACCTTTTTAACTGATAAGGAAGTGGCAGTGCTTTCTTCAAAATGCTGGGAGTTGGGGGGAATGGTTTCCTAAAACCTTTCCTAAAGAAAGGATCCCCCCTAAGCTCCACATGCTGATATGCCATGTTCCGGAGTGTGCTGCTGCTTGGAACACACTTGGTATGCTCGGTGAACATGGCATAGAAAGCATCCATGCTCAGGTTAATGCGGATGAGCGCATTTATGGTAATGTAAGATGTGAGAAGGAGAGATTGAGACTAATATTCGCCCAGCATGGCCAGCGCCTTCTTGCAAATAAGAAAAACTTGCATGTAGTGCCAAGAAAGTGCACCCAAGCTGACTGTGGTGGGCGATACAAGGTAGTTGACAATGTAAGGAAGTGCAAAAAATGTAGCAAAATTTATGAAATGTAATTTTTGTTGTTGAACTTTTTTTTACAAATCGTTTCAACTTGCACATCTGTCAATGGTCCTTGTGGCGTTTTAATCTCTTCTCCTATATTTTAATAGAGACAGGCGTTACAGGCTGATTTGTTTTTACTTTCTTGGATTTCTCATTAACCCCTTTAGCATCGATAAGGCGTACATTGTACTCAAATATTTTATCAAGCCACTTTTTTGGGGCGAATTTAAGCATTTTTACCCCAAGTAAAAGTTAGTTCCATTATTCCATATAAGACGATGCCATAATGGAAACTATATTTAAAACTGATTATACAATGCCTGTATATCACAAGAAGTCGCGTGGAAAAAAGTCTATCGGATGGTCCATAATATCGATGGCTGCATGTTAAACGCTGGTGTGCTTTGAGTGCAACTTTTTGCCAGGGTATGCATTTGCAGCTGACGCTTGAAAAACTTGATCGGCAATTAGCGAATATTCAGTCAAACCCATTCATACATGTACTACATTATTTGAAAATGAGCAGCCCTACCACCATCTGATTATTTTCTTATCAAATTTAATATTTATTTTGTTTTTTCCTAAACACAACAGTGCTTAGACTTGCCAAAACAGTTTTTGTGGTAAAGGTTATTTTATTTTGGAGGCATATTTGCTTCAGTATGTAATCATTCATTATCTGAAGTTGGCGAAAGGTGCATTACTTAATTTTGACAAATGCTATTATTTATGTATGTCTACACTTTATATACCAAAGAGCTTTAGTTCCCCCAATTTAACTTGCCAGTGGAAGTTTGGATACATTTACAGAATTCATGAACCGTGTGCTTAATGCATGCAGTAAGCATTTATTTTACCAGGAATCCTAACAGGATGCAGTAGAAATACTCACATTCCATCATGTTTTGAACCTTGATTGTAAAGACATTTGGTGCTTTTTTTTTTAAACCTTAACACTGCTGAATCTATCAATATCAATTTCCACACAATCTGGGGGGGTTAAGGGTTAAGGTGCTCTTACAAGTTTTTTATTGTTTTTTATTGTAACGAGATGTGTGCAACTTACCGAGTCGAGTATTCACAGATAGTGTTTTTCATCATTGAAATAACACAATTTAATGTACAGTATATGCATGGTGCTGTGTGTGATGGGCTTATTGCCAGTTTACTTCATTTTGCAGACATTTTCATGATTAAATGCCTTCTGTACAGTATTTATTTTCTAGAAAATGTTTGGAAAGAGTTCCATATCCGGCCATTAGACTTCGTGCACAAAGTCTATGTGCCATGACGTATGACAGAAAAAGTAAAAGTATTTTCAAAGAATAGGTTGAATTTTCTCCCTCCTAAATGTTTTTTGCTTCACAGATTTACACTTTTTGGTAGTTTGCAAGTCAAAATAAGGGAAAATAAGTGATGGCCAGATATGGAATTTTTTCCAAATGTTTATTTTCTAGAACATGTATTTTCTAAATATAGCAGCTGCTCCATAAAAGTGTTGTATTTATGCAGAGTACTGTATAAAGAGTTTGCAGGGTTTAACATGTTATGTGACATGTTAACTTGGCCAATGCAATGTTCAGTGAATAATGACTTTAATATTGTCATTGCCTTGTGTATAAGTTTGAGAATCTATGGTTTAAGATTAAGAACATGTATGATATTTTTAACTTAAATATTCCGTGGAGGATTTTTCGTATTTCTCCAGTATCATAACAATCAAAGTGTAATTTATATGCAATGTCATAACTTTAATTCTTGCATGCACAGTACATCGATCATGTTACTGTATCTGTTTTTATATGTTCTTGTAGTTTTCAGTTTTGTTTGTATTGTGCAAAGTTTTTTTGCCAACTGACTAGTTTCAGCTCAAAAATGGACCAGCAATGTATTCAAGTTTGGTGTTTAATGTACGGGAAGTGTACAATGCCATTTTTTATTGTTTGCTTTTGAATAAAACCTTTATTGTTAATGTTAGAAATATGATTTCTTTGTTTGGAAGTGAAGTTATTAGGTTTGTAATATTCAATGTACTAGGTTTGAGAAGTTATTAACTTGTAATTCTCACACAAAATACAAGGGGTTGATTGTATAGTAGAAGATCAATATGCATTTCAACAAACATTGTGCAAATGGAAGGTTTTTGTTCAATCAACATTTTCATTTAAACAAAGTGGGGGAAACTAATCTTGTACAGTACATTGATAGTTTAGGTTTAGAAAACATTTTACATAAAAACCCTACACACTGTGGCTCAGTGTATGTGAAGTACTGCATGCATCCTGCATAATGTGCACTTTATGCATGTCAGTGGACAGTTACATAACAGGTTTGGCCAAATGTAAACACGGCCAAGGACAAATGCTAATTTCAGACTGCTGGCCTTCAGATTTTATGGTGTGCTGTGATTGGCTGTGATTCTGCACTGGCCCTTGGCAAACTATTGGGGGCAGTTAATAAAATTTCTCCCTGTAAAACCTGTGCTGGGGGGAATTGGTACAGATGGAACATGGAATGCAACAAAATCGCCCTCCATGGTCTACAATTTCTACCTTCCCATTCCCCCGTCCTCCCACATGAGAGATCCCGATCCCGGTGACCCCCCAGTCTCCCTCTTATCCCGAGGAAGACTCCCTTGATTATCCCTCAAGAAGGATTCCAACTCACTCATTCTTATCTCCCGGTTGGCCTGCGCTCCGTGGAGCTGTATCCCAGTCCGTGTCCGCGCCGTGTGGCGAGTCGGACACCAGACTATCCCTACTCGATTTATCCATGCTGAACAAACTCAGAGTTTTACCTGATTTTCTTCCTTCAGGTGTGCCACCGCTGCCTCCAATGTAGCGTTGACCGTGCGCGGGACTCTTTTACACCCGAAGAACCAACTCTGGCACACTTTCTCTGGGTTTGAAAGGCTCTAGGCCGTTTATTCCAGCACAAAATCACACAAGACTTTACAGATATTTCCGGTGTCATGCCAAAAAGTGTCCGGTGCCAAATACTGTCCGCTCATTAGCATACTGCTCTCTGATTGGTCAAGTGGGTATTACGTCATCGCGATACCGGAAGCTTGCTAATAGTGTCCGGGCGTACGTATCATATAGCGTGCATCCATCGGTCCTTGCGGTCAAGCTATCAACACTGCGTGACGAAGTTCTCATTCGCATCTTTTGATATCATCTTTTTGGGTTTCAAGCAGAGAGTATGATAAAATTGAACGGGCTGTCAAGAAAAAAATGTGGATAAAAACTCATCCAACGATTCAAAATAGTCGCTGGTACATGAATACGTATGAGATATAGTAAAAAAGAGTATTTGGCAAAGAGCGGAGCGGGACAGTATTTGGCAGCAATTTAGCGGACAGTATTTGGCAGCAATTTAGCCGACAGTATTTGGCAAGGTACGGACAGTATTTGGCAAGGAACGGACAGTATTTGGTAGCGTGCTTTGTGTGTGTGTGGGTGTTCATATTGTGCTGTCATAATGCAACGTTGCAACGCATGCATGAGCGGACACTATTTGGCATGTAATACATGCCAAATAGTGTCCGTGTCTTTTGCGCGTGCTCAGCGGCCAGTATTTGACCAATCAGAGAGCAGTATGCTAATAAGCGGACAGTATTTGGCACCGGACACATTTTAGCATGACACCGGTATTCGCACATTTCCTGTTGCTCATGGCAACGGGTCCCCTCGGTTGGCCAGCAGGGGCTCCGCTGCAACCACTGATCTATATGTAAATAGAGATCAGCGGCTGCAACAGCTCCGCTGTGGTGCTGTGCTGGTGCCCTCTACCGGCCGGTCAGCTGGGGCTCCACCGCAACGGCTCCGCCGTGGTGCCGTGCTATAGCGCCCTCCGCCGACCGGCTGGCACCGGCGCAACAATACTGTCCACTGCCCGCATGTCTAAATAGCTCCCACAAAAAAAATATATTATTCTGAAAAAAATGTCATTCATTTAAAAAAAAGAATTAAACAAAAAATCAATAAAAACAATCAGTATGTCTGTCACATTTTGTCGTCAAACCTATTTTAAATGTAGTTCTGTACGCCTTCCAATAAATCCCGAACATTTAATTCCGAATATTGCCGAAGTCTCACCCTGCTTCGGGTGTCTGTATTTCGGTGGACGGGATTGTTTGATAACACGTCAAATGTGGGAAACCAGCAAATCAGCGTGCTCGTTTCATCGTGGGAGACACGTGAAAGTTGTAGACACTTGAAAGTTGAATTGAAAAGACAAATAAACACCAAATTAAAATATAAAAGCTTTGGGAAGATTATTTATTTAACAATATTTTCATTTTCAGTATACTGTCCTTGGTTTTGCATGCAGTATATTATTCAAGATTCTGAGCCATTTTTTTGAATTAATGAATAATGAAAAAAGAGCCTCATGTGTTTACAAAATTCTCTAGACGGGTATTCTAATACTTTCATTATCATGGCCTTAGCATAACAATCACATGGAGTGTTGGCTGCTGGTAACCTGATTTCATTTGGCATGATTTTTGTTACACTTAATGTATCCACGTGTTCGCAATTTTCGCGCACCAAAGCTCCACAACGAAATTTCACTCACATGAACAAGATAAATAGAGCCTTTGACTATATTTCTATTCTTCCAGTGTTGCTACCTGCCAGAAAATATACAATGTAGGCCTAGCCTACTTCCAAGGCAGCCAAGTGTCACAGTGCACAACGAATCTCGTCATCCTCAAACGCTCTGGCTCCGTGCCCACGTATGTTGACGTTACATTGCGGGTGTATCAGTAGTTTATTCGCTGGCTGGTATGGAGCAAGTTCGGGTGAGAACATGGGGTGCGACCGAGTAGCTTACCCGGATCGACTCGGGTGAAGGCAGACGGGTCAGCCACGAGAGCTTGGCTAATAGAACGGTCAAACGCCCTCTCCTGTTGATGTACCCTTGCACTTGAGTCGGCCATGGAGGAATAAGAGTCGGCGATTGTGTAGTTATGGAACCTCTTTATATTTGATCCATTTCGAGTCAAGGTTGTTTTTATCATTCCAAAATTAATTTATCAACCTACAGTATACTCCTCTCAATTCTAATGACATCGTTTTTTGTAATTCTGAAGAGTTTCCTGCAGAAGAAAATGCAATTTTCTTACGTGTTTTGCGGTTAGTGTCTTGCGAATCAGTGTGGTCTTTGCCATCCTTATTTTCGTGTTGCGTTTTGTCATCTTCGTTGTCGTTTTACCCAACAATTTCCCACAAAAAAATTGAAAACTCTGCCCTCTATATACGACATACCTGTTGGTTTTTAATGTCGCAATCTAGTTTGCTAAGTCCAATAACTTAAAAGTGGATTTTGTTCTCTTATAATAGGAACAGTCCTTAACTACACAATCGCCCTTGAGGTCAGCCATTTTTAATTCCCCGCTCCAGTAGAATTTGTGGGTAGTCAGACTTAACTACGCATGCGTGTGACGTAATTCCACCAGTGACTCTGCTCCGCGAGCAGGGTATGTGGTGGCTGACCCGAGTGAGCCCCCGGTATGACGTCAGAGCGGGGGCAAGGGGGCCCTTATCCCCACTGGAAATTAAAAAAGGCGAAAAAATTACAGTACAAACGGTATGACAACACGAACCATTCAAATTATCTCTTACGGGGGTTTTCTGTCAGATGTACCCCAGAAATATATGTGCACAAGGAGTTTCCCAAGACACACATTATCAGGCGCGGAAAGGTTTCTTAAAAGTAATATTAATTGATTTCTTTGTAACATTGTCAGGTAAGTCGGAAGTAGATAGTATCGATTCTTGGCATATTTCTATAGTGATTGGTATCGATATGATTAAAAGCTATTGAATTATGCACTAGTCGAAAATCACCGGGATCGCTGGTTCAGATAATCAATTGCTGCTACAGAATCGAAGCACAACCTACACTGGGTTCTGGTTTTAACTCTTGAATCTGACCATGGAGGAAGGAACATAGGGATTGCAGATAAATTTGTGGAGCAGGGTGATCACAATAGATAAGAGGGTTATACAGGATGTATTGTGTAGGGATTATGTAAGAGGTTGGTTGCAACTACGGTGGAAGGTCAGTACAAAAGGATTATATAGTATTTGTGGGCAAGAGGACTATGTAGTACGGTAGGTGTTCCCAGTGAAATGTCATTTCTTTGTTGATCTTGCCATTCATTTTCTAACTTGGCACATCTGTTTTAGGGTGGTTGACCTGGACATGTATTTTTGCAGCCCGTCTTGATCTGCCCGTTGATCTGTTTGTCCGGCCGCCCGGCCGTTTACAGAAAATTTAAAACGTCGCTTTGTAAGTCTGTGAGTGTATAGGCTAAGTTCATATAAAGTAGAATTGCACTCATGCAATGTGTGGTTCTTCACATAGTTTTTAACCTGTATCATAGAAATGTTAGTTATATATTTTACAGAATTTTCCACAAATCCAACACAGCTATTATTATTAAAATGATATGTCTTCCAACATTCACGATTTTTAAAGTTTTGACGAAACTTAGGTTAAATACACAATTATTATGCAAGGAGTGTTTATGGTCAAATATAATTGTTATTGTCACAAACATCCATTTCTTTTCCATTAGAGGGTTAGTTACCACAAGCAAACCTGATATTTATACTGTGGTATTTATATGGGATGCTGTGGTCCAATGGTTATGGTGTTCGACTCGTGTGCGACGCAGTGGCGTAGCCAGGGGGGGGGGGGGGGGGGGGGCGCCCCCCCCCCCCCTGTGGGAACTCTCCCCCCCCCCCTTGCGAATTTCCCCCCTTGAAAATCCTTTATTGTTTTCCATTTCAGGTTTGTTATCACAAGCAAACCTCATATTTATACTGTGGTATTTATATGGGATGCCGTGGTACAATGGTTATGGCTATTTTCAAGGGGGGAAATTCGCAAGGGGGGGGGGAGAGTTCCCACAGGGGGGGGGGGGGGGCGCCCCCCCCCCCCTGGCTACGCCACTGCGTCGCACACGAGTCGAACACCATAACCATTGGACCACAGCATCCCATATAAATACCACAGTATAAATATCAGGTTTGCTTGTGGTAACTAACCCTCTAATGGAAAAGAAATATGGATGTTTGTGACAATAACAATTATATTTGACCATAAACACTCCTTGCATAATAATTGTGTATTTAACCTAAGTTTCGTCAAAACTTTAAAAATCGTGAATGTTGGAAGACATATCATTTTAATAATAATAGCTGTGTTGGATTTGTGGAAAATTCTGTAAAATATATAACTAACATTTCTATGATACAGGTTAAAAACTATGTTAAGAACCACACATTGCATGAGTGCAATTCTACTTTATATGAACTTAGCCTATACACTCACAGACTTACAAAGCGACGTTTTTAATTTTCTGTAAACGGCCGGGCGGCCGGACAAACAGATCAACGAGCAGATCGGGACGGGCTGCAAAAATACATGTCGAGGTCAACCACCCTAAAACAGATGTGCCAAGTTTTTAAATGAAGTCAGAAAATGAATGACAAGATCAACAAAGAAATGACATTTCACTGGGAACACCTACCGTACTACATCGCGAAAGATCACATCTCGAACTCTCCTCCGTAGTTGAACGTTGGTCCTCTGCATGGATGTAGTCATGGAGGTCATCCTCCGAGTTGTTTTAGACGTGCTTCACCACCAGGGCCCAGCACTGATCTCTATATAAACTGGATAGCTCATTGGCCATTGCGCGCTGTATACAAGCAACTGAAGCCAGCACCCGCCATTTTACCACTTCCAATTTACCACTGTTCGCTATGTAAGGAGAACAAGGATGAAAGGAAACCCTGGGGACAAGGTTGGAAAACCTGTTGTATTGGGAGTGGTAACATGGCGGACGGTGGCCTCAACTCGAACAGCCAATGCGCTATCCAGTTTACATAGAGATCAGTGGGGCCCAGTTGTTCCCATGCCGCCGGTAGCCCTCTACTATGTGCCTTCGCTCTTCCGGGGACACGAAGAACCGAGCTGCCATTTTTGTTGTTTTAATACTGTTTTCATGTACTTGTGACCGGGACTTGTGATAGCGCTGATTGGTGCAACTTGATTCAACTTGATCTTCTTTTGGGTAAATCTGACGGTAATTAAAAAACAAATGCATGGGTTTTGCTTGGACGGCAGGAATAATCATCAGGGACAGACATCCCCACTGCAAGCTTGATTTATATGCTCTATATACTTGGCGTCAGTAATTAGCAGGCCTATGCTGATTGGCTGGGCTTACGTACAACCGTATTGAAGGTACTACGGTCGGTCTAAAACGCACGAACTCTATTAATCAGCCCGGTACTGTTATTTAGGTCTGTATACTATAAATGGTATGTACCCAGACAGCAAGCATACGTCAAACCGACGTCGGCAAAGGTCGGCAAAGGTCCGCGAACGTCGCCCGTGTGTGAACGACGTCGGTTCGACGTTAGAAATGGGTCGGAGATTTCCATATTTTCCATACGTCGGCAATAGGTTAGACATTTTGGTCATTGTGACGTCTGTTTAACGTTGAAGATGTGACGTTGGTGGCCGTCAGAATTATAACGTTGGTAAGACGTCAAATTAAGGTTATAACATTACGTCAGTACGGCGTCGAAGTTCTAAGTCGAACTAACGTCAGATTATGGTGAAATCGGTTTGTCGTCGCTAATCCGACGTTAAATTACGGTTATCACTGTGATGTCATAGTGACGTCTCAAATCTGACGTTAATTGGGCTTAAAATAATGGTCACCCTTGTGACGTCAGTCTGGCGTCGCAAATCTTACGTCAGACTAACTTAAAATTATGGTCACCATTGTGACGTCAGTTTGGCGTCGCAAATCTGACGTCTGTTGTTAGACGTCAACTTGTGGTCACCACTGTGACGTCAGATTGGCGTCGCAAATCGGAAGTCAGTTAGACGTCAAATTATGGTCATCGCTGTGAGTCAGTCTAGTGTCGCATATTTGATGTCAACAGGACGTCAAGCTATGGTCAAACTAAAGTCGAAAATCTGACGTCAGCCAGATGTCAAATCAGGGTCACCACTGCGACGTCAGAGTGGCGTCAGGGACTGACGTTATTAGACGTAAAATTAAGGTCAACATTATGCTGCGCGTCTGTGTGCCCTCGATATCCGACGTGTAGTATAGACCTTTCCTTTGAAACGTTATTTTGCCATTCACGGTTGGCATTATTAGCAAATCATGATGCAAAAATGCCAACAAAGTGACGTAAACAATCAACGCTGAGAAATACGAACAGACAGCAGACCGACGTTGGTCCCCAGCAGGAGAAAATTCCAGTTGAAACCAGTTGAACTGGTTTAACTGGTCCCAGTTGAAACCAGTTGAACTGGTTCCAACTGGTCCCAACTTGGAATTGGTGACTGGTTTCAACTGATTTTCAACTGGTATTCAACTGGTTTTCAACTGGATTTCAACTGGATTTTAACTAGTCTAACATGTATTCAACTGGTGTAACTGGTATGAACTGGTTTTGAACTGGTTTGAACTGGTTTGCAACTGGTTTGCAACTGGTTTGCAACTGGTTTTCAACTGGTCTAACGGGTATTCAACTGGCATCCAACTGGTGTAACTGGTTTTCAACTGGTTTTCAACTGGTTTTCAACTGGTTTTCAACTGGTTTTCAACTGGTTTTCAACTGGTATGCAACTGCATGGTATGCAACTGGTTTTCTTTCAACTGGATTTTAACTGGTCTAACGGGTATTCAACTGGCATCCAACTGGTGTAACTGGTTTTCAACTGGTTTTCAACTGGTATGTAACTGCATGGTATGCAACTGCTTTTCAACTGGATTTTAACTGGTCTAACGGGTATTCAACTGGTATCCAACTGGTGTAACTGGTATCAACTGGTTTTCAACTGGTTTTCAACTGGTTTAATGGGTATGAACTGTTTTGCAACTGGTTTAACTGGTATTCAACTGGTTTACAACTGGTTTAACTGGTACGAACTGGTTTTCAACTGGTTTGTAACTTGCATCAAATCACGTTAACAGGTTTCAACTGGTCTTAAACAGGCGGTCTGAAACTGCAGTCAGAAAATAAATTGTAATGCAATTAAGGATGATAAAACATTGCACATGTAGCTTGTTACATTAATTTTATTAAAAGTACTTCTCTCTTTGTCAAGAATTAAAACAAAAACCAGAAGTAAAAAACAAAACAAATATACTGGCAAGTAACATAATAAGATGTGTACACCAGGGGGGAGATTGGCCCTAAAATGAAAACTCTACGACATCACAGTGTTTCAGAGTCACTGAGGACCCCAGAGCGATGTACGGTCTATGGTCATGAGAAGCACGTCTAAGCATCAAGGTTTATCCCATGAATAGTTTAAAAGAAATTGGGCTAGTTTTTTTAACAGTTTCGTAATCTGTTCATGATGTACTTTCATATTAACTTGAATATGAATTCAAACAATTTGAATTTTTTCATTGGCTACCCTTGTTTTAATACTTATTTTTGACAAACTATAAAATTCAACTCCTCTTTGAAACTTTATGAAGGACTCTTGTCGATCTTCCCATCAACGAAACTCGATAGATAGTCAGTTGTAAGCATAACATCCCTTTGTAGATCATCAGCTGTAACTCGATCCTTCCTACTCCTCTTCAAGTGAAGTACACCACTGTATAAGGAAAGAGCACAAAATACAAACAATGTATCAGACAAATTTGAATAAATTTGGTTTACACAACTGTGTGGGTAGGTTAAGTTTCTGTACAGGAACAGTATCTAGTCTGAGGTAGGTCTACATATTTCCTCTCTTCCCATGCATTGTCATTCATAGTATTTATTGGGAAGTCATAAAATTGTATTTTTTTAAGAAGCAAGAAAGAAGGAAGCGGGCGGGCATGCCAAACATGTTGGCCTTGTTACTTTTTTATAATTATTTCCCCTATGAAAACAGTTTTCGGACAAACAGGAACTTTGGTGTGTGAATGTAGATAATCCCGTTTGCTTTAGTCAATTTCCTATTCAGATTTCCTATTCAGAATGGACAGGAGGATTAGGAGAATGTGATTTTAACAATGAAGGTCTAAAATCACATCCAGAGACAGAGTCCAGCATCACAATGCGGTTTAGCTGTTAAACCCAGAAGTCACAATGTACTCTTTGTCAGGGTGGGATAATTAATAGTTCACAGGCTTCAGATGTGATTTTAAATAGAGTAGGATGTGATTTTGGACCATCATTGTTAAAATCATCACATCCTCCATTTTGAATAGGAAATCACATCCAAGGGATTCACAGTGTAAATAGCACAACCCGTTCGTTCATGTACACAACGGACTGTATGGAATCATGGCACTGTCCACTGACTGTGCTACCCCTAGAACTATATGGGGCTCCGACAGGAACCCCATAGAAAGAGGCCGATTTTTTCCATAGGCTAGTACAGCAATAATAAGAAAGTCATTCCCATGCAATCACGTTTGACATGTGCGCACGAAAACCACTGCACGGTTTTCTCCCAAAATCATACTCTGCCTTATTTACATCCTGCGCCAAGCCAAATATCGCCTGAAGCGGTTCCAATTTTAAAAAAAAGGTGAAAAAAAAATCTCCGATACGTTCTGACAGCAAATGACACGACATGCATGATGCGACTGTTGCCGGCCGGCCGGGTCATGTGCGCAAGTCGGACCAGACAAGCTCATGATTATTCATGTTAAAAAACTGAAGTACAACGCGCACGGCATGCACTCATGCCGTCGTGTGTGTCCGTTACCGTCCGCATCGCGCGCATCGATCACTAGTGCATGTACTGGAAACATGTACGTGTGTATGTGTACGTAGTGATGGATGCGCGCGATGCGGACGGTAACGGACACGACGGCAGTGCATGCCGTGCGCGCCGTACTTCAGTTTTTGACATGAATAATCATGAGCTTGTCTGGTCCGACCCTAGTCTTGGTTCAAGACGTTATTACGTATAATACGCGATAACCAGCCGCCGCGAGAGGGCGTTATTAGCCACGAACTATTAATAGCTACGAACCGCCAGTAACAACGTCTTGGGAATCTTGTAAAATCTCCCCCCGAAAAATGGGGGAAACTAGTGCGCATGCGTCAATTCTGTATGAAAATGAGGAACATTTTCCTTCACGCACGCGCACATATACGAAAAAGAGCTGCCATGAAGTTGCACAATAGTCTGATAGCTATCTATACTACTGGCGCCGAAGGGGCACTGGTAAGTTCGCGATCAAAGCTGCTTGCTCTGCTTTGCATTAATTGCAGGCAGCCGGCCGGCTATGCGCTAGCGGCTGCAGTGTTCACTCGCTCGTGTTCGCGATCGATGCGAGGGAGATACAACGGGTAAGGTGCCGGGCGGGACCGGGCAGGCAACCTGGGAGATGGTGTGTAATCTGCGGGAAATTACTTGTTACATGCAAGAAATACCTCTCCTTTATATTAAACCGTAGGGGCTCGGACAACTCGACCGTTGGCCGACTCGACTCGAGACAACTCGACCGTTAAGACAACTCGACCGTCTTTGCGTCAAATGGGAAGACAATTACGTCGTCCGTGGAGACAAGTCTTCCGTTGAGACAAGTCGTCCGTTGAATTGAAGTCGACTCGGAGGTAGGGGAATCAATGCTGTCTCGGCGGGGATTCGCGTCCAGCCTCAAAGCAAACATGAGCCTGGATTTTTGAATTTTGTCGAGTTTCACCAGTGGAGAAAACCCGCAGGAGATGTAGAGTGCGTCTCAGTATATTTGTGAACTGTGTGACAATCGAATCACCAGAGTACGACAATCTCCGTTTTCCGCCGGCCGTAAAGAGGGCCTCGTGAGCTATTTGTTGTTGTATTATTATCACGGCCTTTTCTATTTTATATCTCAATCAGATCACCTAACAAGGTCTCCTCAGCACCATTATAATACATCAATTATCATATTCAGCCCCGTTAAGATTTTCTGTTTATTATATTTCCATCATTCCGGAACTTTTTAGTTCATTCCCCTCGGCCCTACCAAACAATCTAAATAGCACGGACCTGCTGTACCTTTATCTTCATATACTAACACTCGGGCGGTAGTAGTCAGGGGGTTAGATCTATGCATAATGCATTTATTTATGTATTCATGCGCGC
Organism: Hippasteria phrygiana; assembly: GCA_037893225.1. Taxonomy (NCBI): domain Eukaryota; kingdom Metazoa; phylum Echinodermata; class Asteroidea; order Valvatida; family Goniasteridae; genus Hippasteria; species Hippasteria phrygiana. Next base: position 1,574,198 of record JAZGUH010000845.1, on the reverse strand, counting down.
TGCAACATTAGGCTAAACAGGTGCGTGCGCACAACACGGCTTCTACAAGATTCCCAAGACGTTGTTACTGGCGGTTCGCGGCTATTATGTTTGTCGTGATAACGCCCTCTCGCGGCGGCCGGTTATCGCGTATATACGTAACAACGTCTTGAACCAAGACTAGTCCGACCCGCGCACATGACCCAGCCGGCCGCAGTCGCATCATGCATGTCGTGTCATTTGCTGTCAGTACGTATCGGAGATTTTTTTTCACCGTTTTTTGCAAATTGGAACCGCTTCATCAGGCGATACTTGGCTTGGCGCACACAAGGTGAGGATGTAAATGAGGCAGAGTATGATTTTGGGGGAAAACCGTGCAGTGGTTTTCGTGCGCACATCATGTCAAACGTGTTGCATGGGAATGACTTTCTTATTCTTGCTGTACTAGCCTATGGAAAAAATCGGCGTCTTTCTATAGGGTTCCTGTCGGAACCCCGTAGTTCTAGGGGTATGACTGTGCGTGGGCCAAAATATACATGTACATGTGTACATCCTTAACATTTTACGAAAATGACTTCAGTTATTTCCATAAAACTTACCAGTGGATGCAGTAAACTCTCCCATATCACTCAGGATGTAATTATGCTCCATCAGACGTTGACATTTCAGCTCAGATACGACAAACAATATGGTAGGCTTTGCAGTACTTGTAAGTAAAAATGTAAGGCTCCGTTAGCCTTACAACGCTAAGCTTTTTTGGACCCCGTAACTCAATGGGATTGGCAATACGCTTTTGTTAGGTCAGTTACAATGTTCTAGAATTCCACTTTCCCAAACGTTAATCTCCCCAGAAAGTTACCCAATCCCTCCTACAGATCTTTGAGACTTTTGCGGCACATTTGCGGAACATTGAAACGGACAATTTATTGAGAAATCAGAGTTTTCACTCACCAACCGACGTATTCAGCTGAGATGAACATGTCGTCGCACAGCCGATGACTACTATATAGTCCACCAGACTGCGCATGCGCATGCGCGTGGAGTTGTGGAAGAGATGTGGGGCTCGACCATTTTTTGAAGGGGGGGGGGGGGGCGGGGGTCATCTTTTCTACATCGCGCAACGATGATGTGTGCATGACGCGCTTTACACAGTGTTGTGTGTGTTTGAACATTCCTTCGGTTTTCAAATGAACAACGTGAACAAAATAATGACCATCGATCCAGATTCTGTTTTTTTCTGATTTGCATCAAATAAAAGCTCGCATTGGCCAAAAACAACATCAGACAAAATGCCAAATATCACTATATTTAAAGCCACTGCAGCTAGGGGTTGTGCCTATTCGGGAAAAGTCGTTAATATAATTTGATTTGTTGCATCATCTAAAAATAGCTACGTGGCTACCTGCCCTACAATTTAGACGTCTGGGCACAACAAACATTGTCAGGCCAAGGAACCACACAAGGTATAATAGCGCGCCATTAATTATCCACATTCCACACATCACAGTTGCGCGATGTAGAAAAGATGACCCCCCGGCCCCCCTTCAAAAAATGGTCGAGCCCCACGTCTCTTCCACAACTCCACGCGCATGCGCAGTCTGGTGGACTATAGTAGTCATCAGCTGTGTGGTACATGTTCATCTCAGCTGAATACGTCGGTTGGTGAGTAAAAACTCCGATTTCTCAATAAATTGTCCGTTTCAATGTTCCGCAAATGTGCCGCAAAAGTCTCAAAGATCTGTAGGAGGGATTGGATAACTTTCTGGGGAGATTAACGTTTGGGAAAGTGGAATTCTAGAACATTGTAACTGACCTAACAAAAGCGTATTGCAAATCCCATTGAGTTACGGGGTCCAAAAAAGCTTAGCGTTGTAAGGCTAACGGAGCCTTACATTTTTGGAAGTAGCTTTGCAGCAAAAACATCTGGCCTGTTGTTCCTCCATCGTCTGACCGCTTAACATGCATCGATATTCCTACGCGTGCACAACTATTCCCCATTATCCCGTTATTTTGGTAAATCTTTTATCATCGAAGTAATATATTTTCATTCAGAACAACAATGTAGCATTTTTATCACTTAACTATTTCAGTCTGCTGTTTCCTTCAAAAACCCTACGCGCGTTAATGGCAGTTAGGATTGTACTGTACATACATGTACAATGTACACGTACATTATGTGTGTACTGTGCATACCAAGTACCTGCACAGTATGCAGTCAGATTAAACTCAAGGCCATTTTGATATAGTAGACTTGTTTCAAGTCTGGAATTGTCTTGTTGTGAAAGACTGAATAGTTAATTGAATTTTATAATCGTTTTCATTGTGTGCGGGCAATTTTACCTCTTGCACATTATCAATTTGATATTTATGTACAATAATTTTGAAATTCCATTTTGTAAATTATATCTTTAACATTTGTTGTTTTAAAAATATTCTATATAAATTAGACTTGTTTCAAGTCTGGAATTGTCTTGTGAAGACTGAACAGTGAATTAAAAGTTGTATACATAAGTATGCAATTGCTTTCATTGGTGTGACACTGATAGAATTTATGTACAATAATTGAAACTAAGCAAAACACAAAAACAAAAATAAAACAAACAAAAACAACAATCACGGAAACAAAGATAAGTATGAATAGTTTTAATAGCTAGGTTTCTGTTCACCAGATGATAACTGGTTCCTTCAACTGGTTTCAACTAGTCCCTGTTCATAAGAATGACCAGTTGGTAACTGGTTTCTTCAACTGGTTCATGTTGACACTACAAGAATTGCCAGTTGATATAACTGGTTACTTCAACTGGTTTCAACTGGTTCCAGTTGACACCACAAGAATTGCCAGTTCGTAACTGGTTTCTTCAACTGGTTTCAACTGGTTCCTGTTGACACCACAAGGATTGCCAGTTGGTAACTGGTTCTTTCAACTGGTTTCAACTGGTTCCAGTTGACACCACACAAATTACCAGTTGGTCGCTTATTCCTTTAACTTGTTTCAACTGGTTTTTGTTGAATCCAGTTGAGCTACCAGTTGAAACCAGTTGACTCCAACAGGTACCAGTTGAAAGTTTAACTGGTTTTAACTGGAATTTTCACCTGGGTCTGACGTTGGCAAAGGTCGGCACAGGTCGGGATACGTCGCCCTCGGCAGATGACGTTGCGCCGACATTGAAAATGGTGTATGAACCGTCAGAATTTGTATGCGTCTGTCATTTCTGTTTGTGCGACGTCACTTTATGGTCAGCACGTGACGTCAGCCCTGCGTCGAAATTCTGACGTCGGTCAGACGTCAAGTTATGGTTAACACGTGATGTCAGCCCAACGTTTATGGTCAAAACGTGACGTCAGGCTAGATTCTGACGTCGGTCAGACGTCAGTTTATGATCAACATGTGACGTCAGACTGGCGTAGAAATGTTGACGTCGGTCAGACGTCAGTTTATGGTCCACAGCAAATGACCAATCAGAACTGAGACAATTTGTGTTCATTAAAGTCGTGTTAAATCGCAATTTTTTTTATCAAAAAAACACAAATATGTAATTATTCAAACAATTCCAAACACAAATTATAATTTTTTGGGGGAAAACATAAGTGAATAATCTTATTTCATTTACTTTTGTGTGCAATTGTCGGAAATGTTTAATGGGAAACCATGACTTCACTATCGCCGGGATAAAGTGCATCTACAACTTAAGCATGACGAAAGTTACTTAGTTATTATCGTTTTTCAAAGTGAACAAAGAAACTGACAGGAGCGGGATTCGAACCTGCCACCTCCGGGTTACCGTACCGGCGCTCTACCAACTGAGCTATCTTGCCCTATGTTGGCGGTCTCCCAAATTGTCAGTATCTTTGTTCGGGTGGGCGCTAGTCAGAAGTCATAAACCCAGAATGCCGTATAACCAGGGATCACACCCAATTTTACGATACAACCCGGGAAGCGACATTGTGGATACGACTTTTTAATTTATAATTCGTCAAACAATCCACAAGGGAAACTGACTAGGTAAATTTGAATACATTTTTCAAAGTGAACAAAGAAACTGACAGGAGCGGGATTCGAACCTGCGACCTCCGGATTACCGTACCGGCGCTCTACCAACTGAGCTATCTTGCCCTATGTTGGCGGTCTCCCAAATTGTCAGTATCTTTGTTCGGGTGGGCGCTAGTCAGAAGTCATAAACACAGAATGCCGTATAACCAGGGATCACACCCAATTTTACGATACAACCCGGGAAGCGACATTGTGGGGATCTCTCAATGAGGATACGACTTTTTAACTTATAATTCGTCAAACAATCCACAAGGGAAACTGACTAGGTAAATTTGAATACATTTTTCAAAGTGAACAAAGAAACTGACAGGAGCGGGATTCGAACCTGCGACCTCCGGGTTACCGTACCGGCGCTCTACCAATTACTGAGCTATCTTGCCCTATGTTGGCGGTCTCCCAAATTGTCAGTATCTTTGTTCGGGTGGGCGCTAGTCAGAAGTCATAAACACAGAATGCCGTATAACCAGGGATCACACCCAATTTTACGATACAACCCGGGAAGCGACATTGTGGGGATCTCTCAATGAGGATACGACTTTTTAACTTATAATTCGTCAAACAATCCACAAGGGAAACTGACTAGGTAAATTTGAATACATTTTTCAAAGTGAACAAAGAAACTGTTATATCTTTGTTCGGGTGAGCGCTAGTCAGAGGTTATACGGCATTCTGGGTTTATGACTTCTGACTAGCGCCCACCCGAACAAAGATACTGACAATTTGGGAGACCGCCAACATAGGGCAAGATAGCTCGGTTGGTAGAGCGCCGGTACGGTAACCCGGAGGTCGCAGGTTCGAATCCCGCTCCTGTCAGTTTCTTTGTTCACTTTGAAAAATGTATTCAAATTTACCTAGTCAGTTTCCCTTGTGGATTGTTTGACGAATTATTAGTTATTATCGTAGTACATGTAGTAGGTTATTGTACTATAGTAGCATTATGTATGTGTACTTTAGTATAATGTGTAATAGTTATGTATTATAAACGAAGCGACGTTGACGGAACGTCAATCGTGCGTCGATAAAAGGTTGACTTGATGTCGGCTAGACGAAACGCTAAACAAAATAGCGTTTAGTTGACGTCGCATCGGGTGCAGAAATGAGTAAAATTACGTTATGTCCAACGTTCATTCCAACGTGCAAACAATGTTGAGCCGACGTTTATATGACGTGGAAATAAGGTTGACAATTGAGCGAAATGACGTTAACGCCAACGTACAAACAACGTTGATATGACGTAAGAAATAAGGTTGGAAAATGAGTAAAATGAAGTTGCCCAACGTAATTCAGTAATGCAAATTTACGTTGGGCCAATGTAAGAGATCTGACGTTGGTCCAACGTTTCTTCGTCGGTTAGTGACGAAATGATACTACGTCGGGCCGACGTAAAATTGCTGTCTTGTATAGTGTAAATGATTATATAGTTAATTGATGGGTTTGGGACAATTTTCTCTAATATACTCTGTTTGTGTTCCTCGTGTTTGGGACAAACATTTTTCTTTGGGGAGTTTCGTATACTTGGAGACGCTGTATTGGGACCCTTGAAATGATTGCGTCGGGTCAGCTCGTTCATACCGCATACGGAGAAAGGGAATATACGAAGTCTATAGCCGTCATGTAAACCTATTCCATTTTGAAATAAAACTCAAATTCAATATTTGTTCATGTGTATTGTGTCTTCACTGATCAAGAAATGAGTTAATGAGTAGCGAAATTAGTAAATGAGCAACAAAAAGAGCATGAAATGAGTAAATGAGCAACAAAAAGAGCAAGAAATTAGAGATGCTCCGATGTAGTCCCTGTCACATCTTGCAGCACTACATCTCTCAGGCCTAAATCTGCGAAGCAAATGCTCTAGAAAGTTACCTTCAATACAATCATACTAAAATTACTACCCCTTTTTCCGAAAATTCCATTGTTCCCTCTGCCTCTCTGGGTTATTTCAGCACCGAATTCTCTAAAACTCTCAACAAATGCCTTAAACCGTTGCCCTCCATGGACTTTGGGCCAAAATGGCGCCGATTTCCACAAGGGTATCACTAATGTGCCCTTTGCTTTTTCCCGCTTGATCTTCTTAATTGTCTTTCAAATAAGTCTCGGTGGCGGAACCCACCAATTGACATCTGAGCCCCATGGCTGCATGAATGCATCTATGCCCGATGTACCGGGGCACCACCATCTTGAATTGAATCTTTCACACTTACTGTTTTCATGGTCAGCAAATCTATCGAAAGTATGAGGACCCCAATCTTGGTCCAATTTCTCAAATACTGACTCTCTGATTCTCCAATCATCACTGTCTTGGGTTCTACTCAATGTATCAGTTTTTTGTGATTCTGCTCGCTTGGGACCCACACTGGTTGTATCTGTACGTTTCTGAATTCACACGTACCGCTGATTTCCACAGCTTTTTCCTGCAATTCATGCTTTTTACTTCCTTTTTGGATAATTGTTGCCACGTTCTTATTATCTGTGTACCACTTTACACTGTGCCCTTCCAGGCTGTCTTCCAGGGAATGCAATGCCCTGTTCACTGCCTCTAGCTCTCTCCATGTGGAACTTTTTCTTTTCTCTGCATCCGACCAACTACCCAGTACCTCTGTACCTTCTTTTTCTACTATATACCCTGCGTACCCGGTACCTGACGCATCCGAGTACACCGAATGAGTGTACTCCAGAAATGCCTGAATTTGAATGCCATTCAAAGCTCCTATTTCACTTTTCCAAAATCTTAGCTCTTCCTTGGCTTTATTGCTGACAAGAACTGGAGCTTCCCAGCTAGCTCTACTGTTTATGCATCTGAACAATTCTCTGGTTCTAAGCTGAACCACTTTACCCATTGCTACCTGCGATGATATTATCTGACCTGTAATTTCTGCTACGTCTCTGACTGGTACCAAGCTATTTCTTTTCAACCTTTCCTGAAATACTTCGATCGAAACAATGATCTTTTGAACTCTTCTTTGAGTAATGTATACACTTTGCCCTCCTCCGTGTCCCAATCCAACCCCAACCAGGACAATTTGGTTTGGGGTTGCCAATTACATTTTTCCTGTGCCAACAAGAAGCCTAAATCCTTCAAATCCTTCTGCACCATCAGACTCAAGTCTTGAGCCGAATCAAGGTTCTTAGAACCCCCTATACCGTCATCTAGAAACATCAATATGTTATGGCCTTTTGACCGCCAATGAGTAATCACTACTATGGTAAGCTTAGTAAAAATATAAGCTGCTGTGGAAATTCCAAATGCAAGAACATTGAAAACGAAATGCTCGTATCCTTTCCCAAAATCCCATGCAAAACCCAGGTATTTCCGATGCTCTTCAAAAATCTCTATGTGATGATATGCTGATTTTAAATCGAAGCCGAACAGATAATCTCCCGTTCTGAACGTATCTTTGGCTGTGACTTAATCTTCATACTTAAACTTGTATTTGAACAAATGCGGATTCACATGTCTGCAATCTAGCACCAATCTGAATTTCCCCTTGCTTTCCGACACCGTTAAAGGATTGACCACCTCTGGCTGCGTATTCACCTTTGAAATACAACCCTTTCTCAATAATCTTAGTATCTCCTTTTCAACAAATTCTTTGTGCCGTAATGCCGATTTGTTATTCCTAAACGCTACCTTATCCGGTGTGCTTTGTAACGGTAATTTGTACCCGTTCTCCAAAATTCTCCGTTATTTCTTTCCATTTTTGTATTGCTGCTCGCAATCTACCCCTTGGTATAACGTCCTCAAATGTACCAGGTGTACGCTCTATGTTGTCAAGCTTTAGTAGCTCTACTTGCTTCAATACATTATACGTTCACCTGCAACACATATTTCTTTTTCCGCATTAAATTCCTCACTGATTCCACTTATCTTATTTTCTGCCTCTCCGGTCCTTTGCAAACTCCTGCAATCTGCACGCCAATGCCCCGGCGTTCCACATGAGAAACACAACCATGGCTTCGTCTAGTAGTAGGCCGTGGTTGAGCGCATGACGGCCCTGGTTGGGTAATTGCTGCCCTGTTCTTGCTGTGTAGTATATGGGTGTGGTCGTCTGTAGCTGGTAGATCTTTGTCTTTTGCTTCAGCTTCTTCTGTGCCCTTGCTTCGGCCCTCCAGATCTTTTTCTCGTCCTCCGAGTCGTCGGCGATGACGTTAGACTGGTACTCTGCAACTGTTCTCCATCCCAGCTCCGAACTATCTGCTATCTTGATAAGCTTCTGTCTTTGCTCAATGAGCTGCATACCCTCTATCTTCTCCTGGACCTTGGTAGTACTCTGTCGTACTCGAAGCATCTGCTTCCATGAGTTTTTCTTGCACCTTAGCGTTGACCTTGTACTGCTCCTCATTTCCCTTCTTGTTGAACTTGTGTTGATCGTTGCCGATTTGCTCGATTTTGCCATTTGTACTCCACTTGAGTTCCGCTGATTTTCATTAATTTGCTGATTGAATGCGTTCAGCTTCGCCGATATTAGATCGTCCAGCTTGCTCAGTAACAGCCCTTGTGTCTCTTGGATCTGTTCATGCACCTGATTCCTTATCAAAGATGGCAAATCTGTGCTCGACTCCATGTCGGAGTTGTTGGCTTGACCGACCTAGCGACGTGGTGGACTCTGGCTAGAATGGCCGCGCTGTTGTTGTTGTTGTTGTTGTAGTAGGTAATGGCACTTTTGGCATTTCTATGCCCTTTGTGCCACAAACAAAATGCTTTGCGTGACGTGACTCTCGCTCATGCGTGGTTACAAAACAGTGACGTCATAGTTATCGGAAGGTGAGACTCGGGCTAGGCTGCCACGGACAAAAGTAAAAAGAGAGGGCGGAAGACATGCACACACAAAAATAGCAGTACTGCACGGAGGAAAAAAAGGGGGGGGGGGGGGGAGGATCGCCGGTAATCTTCCAGACAACAGTGTGGCAGGGGTCCCGCAAGGCCGGACCGTTTCCCGCTGTCGGCCACACACGCCCTTAAATGCCTTTACGCTTCAATGACATTCCATTCAAATTAACCCTATTCATCATCCTGATCACTGGAGTGTCAAACTCGAGAACGCCATACAGACAAATATTTCCTGCTATACTGCGTACCGCAGGAAAATAAGCACCCTCTTGCCCCGTTATTATAATTAATACAAGCACTGTACAATTTGAATAATAAAGGTAAGGTAGTGGACGTTTACGGTGGGCAGTAACAGTGGGCGGAGCGTTATAAGCAAGGCATATCATTGGCTGAGACGTAAATTACCGTCCAGTGTACGTTCAAAACGAATGAACACTTAGGCCGTGGGCCGAGTCGCAAAAAGTGCTTTAGTTTTTAATTTTCGTAACGTACCTCAGCAATATACATGCAAATCATATTAAAACGAAGCCAAAAATTGACTGAATTGTGTGAACGTTGTTCTTTTTGTCTTGTTTTGTTTGCTTTTATCATGGAGGAAGGACTAGTCCTTCCTCCATGCTTTTATGTAGTAGTAAAAAGTTCGGGCATATAAATTCCTTCAAATGTCTATTATCATTTCCACTCCATTCTACACAATAAACAATAAACCGACATGGTTTGGTATTACTGCATGCGGCAGCAACCGGGCGTGCTGGCCCAGTGTGTTTTAATTACAAATGTTCATTAATGTGAACATTGAACACTTCAAATAAGCAAGTTGTACAATACTAATTACGTAACAGCCTTTCACTTATTGTCTCGTCATTTCATTATACATTGTATAGAATTAAACAAGCATGACTGAGATAATGCTCATTGTACCCTTATTCGCACACAATGTAATATCATTTTAATGTCGTTGCTCTCTTGACTGCCAGGTACGAAAAACCACAAAAACCCTCTGTGGGAAAAGTGGAAACGTACACCTGATCTATGCAAGTCAATACCTTCAGGCTAGGATAGCTATGACCACTGTTACTGTGGTTGGAACGACCAATAAGAGTTTGGAGAAGCTAACTTTGTCAACGCATGGTGTAAACAAAAAATCGTGTGCGCTCGTTGCTGCTCACAAGCGTGAAGTGATCTCTCGCCAGCAACCTACGCACCACGTACACCACTCCCTATTCAAATTACCCGCCCTGACCACTGAACTGTGCACATTTACACAGTCAATGCTAAAGTAGATTCATTCTAATGCGCCCCGGTACTTAACCGAATAAATCAACATTTATCATTTCCACTCCATTCTACACAATAAACAATAAACCGACATGGTTTGGTATTACTGCATGCGGCAGCAACCGGATATGAATTATAAAGAACGGGTTTGTATTAAATCCCTAAGGATTTAGACACTGACAACAAATTGGAAAAACTCTCTTGTACATAAGTATCCTTCGCTGTCTCCGACTTCCAGCGTCCGTGACGCTTGAACAACCTGTCAGATATCCCTGGTTTGGCAGCCGCTGAGGCTCCGCCTGCACGGAGGCTGTGCAGTGAAAACTTTGAAACATCGCCAACAATTGGCGCTAGGGCTTCTAACAAAATCTCTCGTACTCTCGAGTACGTCATCAGACTATTACCGCTTCGAAACGAATATCCTTCTTTAACCCTTGTTAAGTTTCTAAAAACATAAAGGTCCTTATCTGAAGGAGATACTTTAGCTAGCCTAAGGTACAATTCTAGCATTGCAACTGGGCATGTTGCCAAAAACGATCTTGCAATGATTACTGAATTACCCTGCCGATATATATCGGTCTTGCTTGATTCGATCGAAATTATCAAGTGGCTGGAATAAAACGTTAAATGCTTCAACTGAAGAGCAGCAAGCTCATTAAACCGTAAGAACCCGGCGAAAGACGTCAGGGCCATGGCCAAAGTTCTGATATTCAATAAATTGTGAACGAATTGATCGGTACCGTATTTTTGTACCATCTCGGAAAGAATTTCCGGTGTTATAGGATCTTTCCTGTTCGTCGGCTTAGCCAGTGTTCTTTTCAGGCCTTCAGCAGTGTATGACACCAAAGAGTCCTTAGTTGGATCGTCCAAACCAGCCATGCGATGACCCCATGACAGCGCTGCCAGCGAGCTCGTAATTGGAGCCGGTGACGATGCCGAGTTCCCGAGATGGATCAGGTATAAAGATACCATGTATGGATCCGCAGGTAATGATGAAATTGTGTGTGATCCCGACCATTGCTGCCACTTTGTAAAGTATGAGCTGTATTGGGACACTGTCGATGGGGCTCTCGAGTTGAGTAGCACAGAAGGCAGTTGACTGGCGAGACCATCCAACTCAGGAGTTTTGGCCGATTGTTCGAACCGCTGTCTCCAATTATTGCTGCTGAAGATAAGCTTAATAGAGGAGGATAAAAAACAACACATGTTAAGTAAACGGAATTCAAATCGTACATCCACTGAGTATGATGGCATAAATCTCTTAGATTATTGCTGCAATGTATAAACACACCAAACACTATTTGTTTACTTGTCTATATCGAAATTGTGCTTCGATTGTTGCTGGTAAAATTCAAAATTGGTCGTACATGCCCTGTGTGAATAATCCGCTGGGGATCAAGTGCACCAGCCGTCATCCGCTGAGGATATCGGGCATGCGTAGATGCGAGTCTGCTCAGACTTTGCTGCGTTCAGAACGCATGCCTCGCCAGCACTGTGCCAGCATCTCTCATTCAAGCAAATCTGATTTGAGGTTGTACGAATTGCACTGCTAACAGAGTGCTTCGTATCATGTTCTGGATAAACTTGGCGTTACCTCCCCGCCCTTGCTCAAGGAGTGGGAACGGACTTGAAAATTCAACGATTTCAGCAATCTCTGGTCTATGAGACACTCCGTCTGGGAACAAAATCACCCAATATGGGGCAGATTTCCAAGCTGGACAAATCAGTGTACCTTCAGCTTTGTGGTTCAGCATATGTAAAATAAATCGAGATATGAGGTGAAGGGGGGTACCAGCCAATTATTTTCCCCATTCCAGTTTTCAGTAAAGGCATCAATAGCCTCTGTGCCTGGGTTCCAAAATCTGGAGTTGAATCTGGGAAGTTTGGAATTGTAATAACTCTCAAATCTGTCAATGGTATAAGGACCCCACTGCCCGTTAAGCTTTGCGAATAATGCATCTGAGCATTTCCAGTCGTCTGGATCAAAAAACTTGCTTAGAAAATCTGCTTTTTCGTTTAAAGCTCATGGGAACCCATTCCATTTTCAGGAAAACACAGTTTCTTACACACATGCGGCAAATACTGAAGGCTATTGCCTGTAAATCCCGTTTCATATACCGTTAGATACAACTCTAACCACAGCTTGATTGTCAGTGAACCATTTAACTCTATTATGTTGATACTGGTGGATTTGGGATTTAAGGACCAAGTCTACTGCCTTCAACTCTCTCTAAGTTGAGCTAGTATTCTGCTCACTAAGTGACAATTGTCCGTGACTCACGGAATTATCTGTGTCTACTACATAACCTGCATATCCATGCGAACTAGCGTCAGAATATACTACTTTGGAACAACTTGGTACAATGTTGATAGGGGTTGACTTGAGTAAGTCTATATTATATAACCAAAACTCCAGTTCCTGACGTGCTTGGTCCGACAACCTGACGTGTGAGCCCCATGAGAACCTCGTCTCTATGGTCCAATGCATGGCCCTTGTCATAATTCTACTCATTGAGCCCACTGCCAAGTAAGCCGATATAATCTTACCGGTTAGACTGGCTAATTGCCCGACATTGACATATGAATTTGAGGAGGACAATAAATTAGCTGTTCCCTCTTTGATACTAGCGATTCGACGTTCGGGTAAGCTTATAGTAAACCTTCGTTAAGATTGACATGTAGACCCAACCACTCCGTCTTTGAGACGCTTTTGTGGACATTGGGAACAAATCCCGCGTCTAGTATAGGTCTGCATTGACTTGAGCACTGTGCTCGTGGGCTTTTTGAAAGCACTCGGCAAAACCTAAACCATCATCTAGAAAAACCACTATGTGTATTTCTGAACTTCTCCACTTTAGTACTAGTGGCCTCATTACTTTTGTGAAAACATAGGGAGCAGTAGATAGTTTAAATGGTAGGACTTTGAACTTAAAGAAGGACAAGTTATCATTGTAAAACCAGGAAAAACCTAAATACTGCTGATGGTCTGGCCGAATACTCACGTGATGATACCCTGATTTGAGATCAAATTGGAACATGAACCCTTGGGGTTTGAGGAACAAAAGAGCTGTACGCATGTCCTCGTATTTGACCGATTGTTTCCACAGATATTTGTTTACTTGCCTCAAATCAAGGATCAGACGTCGTTTACCTGTTCTATGAACCGAAACAGACAAAGGATTAATGATGAGCGGTTGGCTGGTAGAAGCCGCAATACAACCGGATTCGACTAAATCTGATATAGCCGAAGTAACAAATGCTCGGTGTTGGAGGGCCGAGGCGTTGTTCGTACCTTTTGACCCCGAGTCGAAACTATGTGTACAACAGGGAGGCGTTTCGTAAAATGGAAGTGCATGTCCGTTCTTAATTATCTGTAAAACAAACTGGTTATCGCAAAAGGAATGCCAGAATTCAAAGTGGGAATGTAATCGACCAGAAACTTTAATCTTAGTGGAATCTGAATGCTCTTCGTATTAAAAGAAATCTTCCGTAAAATGAACATCTGAAATAACGTCTGGGGGAAACTCAACTTTTTTAACGGCGTCTCTGCTGTCGGCTTTACGCACTAGACCCTCGTGAGTTGTTGAACTTGTCTTGTCTGCTGCTAATATTCGGGCATGCTCTCCGCCAATGGCCTTGGCTGCCGCAGGCGAAACAGACGTCCTGGGTAGTGGGATAGCGCTGGGCACTAAAAAGCTGATGCTGATATGGGCGAGTAACAACAGGAGAGATAGAGGCCGTGGCCTGTGCATGGTCTCTCTTAAATTTCTTAGCCTGACTGGTGTTGGACGTAGCCTTGATTTTCCTGGCGGCTCTCGCTTCTGCTCTCGCGATTCTCTTGTCATCGTCAGAGTCCTCTGCCAGCTCGTTAGTTGCGTACTCCTCTACTGTAACCCAGCCCGAGGGACTAGTGTCGGCTAATCTAATGAGCTTCTGTCTGTGCTGTACGAGCTCCTTGATTTTGTCAAGCTCAGACTGGACCCCGGGGCACTGATTCAGTCTTTCAGCTTCTGCTAGCTGGTCCAGTATGGTCTGATTGAAGTTGTACTGCCGTTTGTGTCCCTCTCTTTTCCACGATAATTTAGAAGTCGTGGCTTGGCATCAAAACCAGCGGAACACTCTGCAATCTTATCTTCCACTAACTTAGCTTGATTAGAGGAAAACTGAGCTAAAAGCTCCTGGATATCTTCTTTATAGTCGCAGCGGTTGACATTATGGTGCCGTTGTGTTAGATACCAAAAAATCGTGTGCGCTCGTTGCTGCTCACAAGCGTGAAGTGATCTCTCGCCAGCAACCCACGCACCACGTACACCACTCCCTATTCAAATTACCCGCCCTGACCACTGAACTGTGCACATTTACATAGTCAATGCTAAAGTAGATTCATTCTAATGCGCCCCGGTACTTTACCGAATAAATCAAAACATTTTTGGAGTACGTGGCTGTCAAAAAAAGTCGGGTCCCTCTGCTATCGATCAATGTTAACAATGTATTGGAGCGTCTGGTAACAAGATGTTGCGCAATCCAAGATGGCGACTTTCGGATAAACGGACATGACATGCATTCGTGATTTCGGTGCATAATGTTGCACAATCTGCGAAAGGAAAAAGTGTTCCCCTTTACTGAAACGTCATGGAACAAGGTGACACACTGTGCAACAATTTTAACTGGACAGCAATTTCGCCGAGATCGCTCGTGCAGTAGCGGCGACTGCGGATGTCTATCCGCGGCCGCGTTATAAACAAGCGCTGGGTTTCATCGGGAATGCTGTGTAATCTCACTTATTTCATTACTTTATTAAAATTGTAAGCCAGGCATCTCGACTAATATTTTTTGTTAACAAGATATAAAGACTTTCATTCAGTAGTAAGTAAAATTAAGGCATACTTGTATGGGGGAAGGGCGGTAGCTTTATCCGAACAAATAATTTTATTTTTTGTTTACGATATTGAACAATTTACGCATAATTCCAAAGACGTATTTTTTCAAAGAATTTTATGAAAATCAGGTCAGAAGGAACGAGTACAGAACCAACCCCCCCCCCACAAAAAAAAAATTAAAATAAAATAAAATTAGTATTAATGAAACCATGCCTGACAACGTTTTGAAATTATAGCTCGTGGGGGCCATACATTTTTACGAGGAATCTGGGTTAAATATTATGGGTGCACATTTTCATTTTTACTACTAGTACTACAAGCTATATTAGCTCATTATGAGAACCAAAGCAAACATTTAAGTGAGACTGGTCTGTTCTAGTAATCCTTATGTTCATCTTAATTGTCTTTACTAGTTTAAGATGCTTTCTGTGTTTTTAGTGTAGTTTAATTTATTTAAAAAGAAAGCAAATATGTATTGAACTTGTGCTTCATATCAGAATATTCCTGAGGTATTTATTGTTTATAGTAGTCTTATCAGTATACAGATGTACACACCTGTTCCCTGTCATTCTACCTCATTTTAAAAAGGCAACTTAAGTTTGAAGTATTCTAATGAAACTCGTCATTTGCTATTTGTTCAGTACCCTGAACAAAAACGTTTGTTGGGGGGGGGGGGGGGGTGTGTTTCCAGACAGACTATAATCACCCCTTGTAAAATTACACCTGTATTGCAAGAGTGTTAGATTAAGTACAATTTTTCCTTTTTATCATTTCAAGAATATCTACAAAAATATAATCCATCATTTTATTGAAAATAACTTAGAAGTGTAATTTCTCAAATTTTACATGCTGATCATGGAATGGACAAGAATAAATTTGTTAATATATGAACATGTTAACTTTTGTCAGCAATTTCTTTTTTTCATTCGTTATTAATACATGTACTAAATACTAAAACAAGAATTGCAAAGTACAACACATTTTAAAGTGATTTTAGCCATTGAAATTATTAAATCAGAATTGTATACTCCTTTTAGTCTTGAATTGAAAATTCACTTCCAACAGTTATTGGAAAAAAATTTGGCACTGACCGTTATCTTGCAACATTAATTGAAAAAAATAGATGGCCACAGTCAACTGTTCTTCTCAGACCTTACAGTTCCAGTTGAAGAATGGCATAATTAAGTTATAAAACAGTCACCGATATTTAAAACTTTTGAGTGAATATCACACATTGTATTGTCCATCAAGGAACAAGACTAAAGAATGAGTGGCCTTAAATTACGTAATGGTTGAAGGCATATTAAGAAAGAGATCCCTTAGTAGTACTTGCATTTGGTCTTGTTAAGTAATGGAAGACACTTACTCGAAGGAAAATTACTTTAGCTCCAATGTCTGCTCAAAATCCAAGTAGCTTCATCAGGGCCGCCTCGTCAGTGAAATTTAACAAGGCATAAGTACAACATGCAACATAGAAAGCCAAAATAATTGCCTAGACTAAAAAAATAAGGTCACGGTAAAATCAGGTTGCCTTTCTTCCTTGATGAATAAATGGAGTGCCCAGTTGATCCAGTCCTTAGTGAAGTCCAACAGGGCATGCACAAAAAGGCATGCACAAAAAGGCATGCACAAAAGTTTTTTCTGCATTGATCATGCTGGTGAAATTTCCATGGGCCCTTTTGAAAGATCCTTTGTCCTTCAGTGACTGGTGGTAGACCCCTCGTGCTGAAAAAAATGGAAAACAATTATAAATACATGTACATATGTAAAATGAATATTCAAGATGGCTGGATCCTTCTCTCAGATGTTGATATAGTTTGCTAATATCTCCAGGATGTCCTGAAACTCTTGATAAAGGCCAATTAACGAAATTTATTGGAAATGTTTAACTTGTCAGGCAAATTTATTGGAAACAACTTGCTGGAACATGTTATGTTGTGCAAAATCAACCCAACCAATGTGGTTTTTTTTTAGGGGCGGGGTGGTTAAAGGGCGCAACAGTTTGGCTCATTGTTTTTGGAATTATTTTAAATATTCAACGGAAAGAATGCAACGTCCTGCCGCTACCTTTTTTCACCATATCTTACTTCAATGATGGTTAGTCATTGCATTATGTTGAAAAGGAAAAAAAACATGAATTTGGGACAGAAAATTTCAAAAAATTGTCATATGAGTCACCATAGACATTGTACATTCTTTCCTATTCAACTAGTGTCCCTTGAAAAAAAATTCATAAAGTGATGACTTTACACAGTGTGTAAGACCTTTTCTCAACAGAACACCCCCCCCCCCCACAAACCCCAAAATAAACTAAATACTAACCTCCCAACATTTCATTTTAAAAAGAACACTGCCAAAATGACCATGACAGCAGTCTCGACCAACACTAGACCTGCAGACGAAAATGCAGTTCTGCTAATCCTTGTAAGTTGTATAACGTTATTAGGGCCCTTGCAAAGGCCTACATGTATGATGCACATGAACATGGGACCGAGTCTTCGTTGTATGTAGTTTGAAAAATCAACCAAAACATGCCTGACTATTGCATCAATCTATCGATAATATACGGGGGAAATAACCTCACCTTCATTACAGCCTTGCTTGAAAGTATTGCGTCAGCGACCTGAAATTGAGGGTGCATACACTGTATGTGCACCCAAGCAGCTAGCAGCTGATGTACGAAGTAAACATGGCACAACGGCCTCAAACACTCGTTGTTTTGACGTATTTCTAAAGAAAATATTTTCAAACTCAGGAAACCTGCAAGAGCTGACACATTCTGTCGCAGATTTTGTGTTTTGAAGTTTTAATTTTCCTCTGTCAGGTCGACAATTGTAAGAATTATCGCCGAAGTCCACGTTAGAACTGCTCTCTTATGCATCGCGCGCTATCTCGTACATGTAGTCTCCTGCGGTTGTTGCTGAATTTACGTAAACAATGGCGCGGTACTATGGAGACTATTGTATGGCTCCCAGAAGTCACATACACATGGTGAACTGCGCCAGTCACTTTTTAGCCTCTTTCCGTGAGAAGAAATTATTTTTTTCAAAAGTTTGAGAGTGTTGTGCTCATAAACAAACAAGATTCACAACTAAGAACAACCCAAATACTATCTGTGATATTTATTTCTATTGAACAAACCAAAAAGAAATCATCCTCCTTAGGTACGTTACGAAAAAAGCTCTTTTTGGGCCTTGGCCCACGGCCTAACTGCTGAACACAACCGCAGAACCTTGGCCAGATTACTTTTGCGCCCTCTACGTTGTAAATTATCCAGTCGTCTTCCAGGACCTAAAGATTATAACCTTTTTAGAAATCGGTATATCGGCATGATAAGTATCGAATACAGCGGAGAACCAGATAAAAGGGCACCTGTCTCACACTGTGAACCCTTGGATGTGATTTCCTATTCAAAATGGACATGATGATTAAGAGGATGTGATTTTAACAATGAGGGTCCAAAATCACACCCTACTCTATTTACAATCACATCTGAAGCCTATGAACTATTATCCCACCCTGACAAAAAGAGTACATTGTGACTTCTGGGTTTAACAGCTTAAACCGCATTGTGATTCTGGACTCTGGATGTGATTTTGGACCCTCATTGTTAAAATCACATTCTCTCAATCCTCCTGTCCATTCTGAATAGGAAATCACATCCAAGGGGTTCGTAGTGTCAATGGCGGGTAGCAATACAAACCAAATAAGCAACAGGGAAATTCAGTAAGATCAACTATATAGATAACTGGATATTTTAATAGCCATTTAGACAGTACAATCACAGTACGATCTAATGACGTCAACGGCTTCATTGTACGGTAAAATGGCATGCAGGCAGAAATAATTTTTAACGCAGTGGAAACGTTTTTCTTTAAACTTGTGGAAATTGTACAGGTACCCGTAGCCTTGCTTTATTCATCTTTAACAAAAACAGATAAAATGTTAACCCCCCCCCCCAAAAAAAAGAAAAATAAATAAATAAATAAAAAACGCCCCCCCCCCCCCAAAAAGAACACAAAACAAACAGTTTTTAATTCTTTTTTACTGACGTCGCAAAAAGGCAGCCACTGCGTACATCCACATACAAAATCAAACAAAGTAAAAGAAAGGGAAGCAAAAACCCTCCGTTTTATCTGTGGACCCCTTTTTCGGGGGAAAATTGTTTTGGCCCCCACCCCCCAAAACAAATATTGTGTTCTGGATCCGGCCTTAAAAGGGCTTCGTGCATGTTTCCCCATCTTGCGATCTTTCCTTCTTCAAGAGGAATATTAATTCCTACCTCTTTTTGTATCTTTGATTCTTTTTCTTTTTGTAGCATCCATATACCTGGAGTGGCTTGGTCGGGCGAATAACAGGGGGAAGAAGTTCGAGGACAAAGACTTTTCAACATTATTCGATTCCGATTCCCTAATTTGCCAAAATACATTAGTATCGATACTGTATTTGGAAACGTGACCCGGCCGACATTAGTTGTGTAGTTTAGGAATAAGGAGGATTCTGAGATCAGAACGCAAGCCGAACAAAGACCGTCTGCTCACTCCTGTTTATCAGGTAAGTTGGGTTTACGTATACGAATTTGTGGGAAAATATAACGACGAAATGATCGCGAGGTTTCCAAAGTCACGCGTCTTCTTAAGTTCTTGATGAGCTGCAAAAGTAGGGAGTCTACCGAAATGGCGATTTCTGTTTTCGTATATGTTTGTACTGGAAACCGTGCAAGAATTGTCCCGTTTTAAACTTGTTTTTTTATGGTCAAATAGAACAATGAAATTATATTTGAAGAGATTAAAGATAGATCTTTCAAACTGTATCATGTTTTTTCCATTAAAACATCATTTTAAGCCTTTAATAAAGCGATAAACATGGCGTACTTTACTAGTTTTAGAGCGACCCGACTAGCACTGTATACGTAGTCGGCACAACACGTCGCCATCTTGCTGAATGAGAGTTCCGGTTGCAAAGAATTGTGGGTCAAATCTCATTAACCCCTGACCTTATGTAAATTGTAAGGTGATGACTCGGCAGAGAAACAAATTCTCTATCTTATATAAGATAGAGAATTTTTATAAATATACCAAATTCATGCCGGTGCTGCGAGTTTTGTGATAAAATTTATATATGTTTCTGAGACTGAGAGGCACAAATCAAGGTATTTTTGTCCAGATATTTCTTATAAAAAAGCTTTTAATTCAGCTATAGTATAAGGAGTCCATGAACCATATGAAACTTATATTAAAATTTAAATGAAAACATGGACTTTTAAGAATATTTTGACAAAATTTCATAGCAATCTGTGCATGCGAAAAAATACGAAGTGAGATTTTGTACACGGCAATATAATACGATGCATGGCTGGTGATGCTGCCGACGTGCGCGCCTGGCGTACGTGCCGGGCTGCTGCCTGGCTGCTGCCCGCGTTGCATGGTGTATCACTATCGCGGCAGCATAAAAAAATGCTTGTTGGGTGAGGGAAAAAATGAAAAAGGACGTTTAACTATTTTTGTTATATATATTTTAATCAATTCTAAGATGTTTGAAGAATCTCTGTAATTTGTTTTTAAATGTCCATGTTCTTTTTACTTTTTTCATGTTGAAGTTGTGAGTTATGATGAGCTGATAGTGATAAGCTGGCATTGACGATCATGATGGCAGAACATTTTATATGGACTTGGGGGAAAAATGAGACAAAACTGCAAAACACTTTATTGTTGTGACATAATTTTTGTTGTTTATTTTAATCAATTCTATGATCTTTTAAGAATCTCTGCAACTATAAATATAAGTATTCTGGTAAGTATTTTCACTTACAGACTTTTAAGTGGTACGTCGTGGTTGCATCATAATAAATTGTACATGCATAGAAAAAAGACCAATGGTAAAAAACACATCCAGACTAATTTTTTTTGAAGAAGCATAACTCCCCTATACTTCAAGCAACTGAACTGATTTAAACACTGTTGGTTTTCTTTTTAATTCTCTTTCCAATGATACCAAATGTGTTGGATTTTGAATGAATTGTGAAACAAAAATCGACAATTATTGAACACCTTCTCATGGGCCGACTGACAGACACGAAACCTGTACATACACAACTTGAAATGGGAATTACTTCACTATACTTTATGCTACTGAGCTAATTTAAACACTGTTGGTTTTCTTTTTAAATTATCTTTCCAATATACCACATTTGATAGGGTTTGCTTTAAATAAGCAAAAAGTGATAGACTCGATCCCTAGCAAAAGTGCAAGATCATAGCATAGAGGAATTTCACATTAGCCCCTTCTGTGCACTTCCGGGTTGAAAGCGAGAATGTCAGCTCAGCATGGTCAGTGTCAAACAAAACAACGCTTTTTCAGCACATTCATTCATGCATGAATGAATCAGGTCATAAAAGGCAGCGCAGGCGCACGATCAGCATAAAGTTGTATACTGTGACATTGTCATTGAGATCCTCGTTTTTAAACACGGAAGTGTGCATATCGGCGCTAAACTCGTCGTGGGATTCCTCTATAGGCCAGCGCATGTATCCTCGAGGAAGGTATAAATAATGACGCACAAATTAGACTTTCTGCCGAACAGTTGGACAACTAATGAATATAGGCCTATCGATATCTTTCACATTACATTTCATTTCAGTAATGTATCACCTTGTATCAAATGATCTTCAAGGCCCAGGCTCATCTGGTTTGTTCTGCACAAGTCAAGTTAACAATCGCGTCCGTTGAAGTTGGGAATGTATACATCATGCATGTAAATGACGCACCATGCCAAATGCTAAAAACTGCGGTGGCCATGACATGCTACCTTTATTAAAGTAGCCATTTTGATAATGCCAAAACCTGAGACACAACTTTTTTATTTCACAAACAACATTATTTACAATGTAATTGGTTCAATTATAATAAATAAAAATGCTAATTTAGATGCCATAAAACAATAAACATTATAAATGTTTAAAAAAATGTTTTCTTGTGCATTTTGTCATTGTCCCATGCTGGAAAATTACTCTCATTTCTCTGTCCGTCAAGGGGCCCTCTTACTGGTCACAATTATTGTTTAAATATGGATATAATTAGTGTTGTAGTACTCGTACTCGGTACTCGTACTCAAGTACTACTCGAGTACTGTTTTTAAAGTACTCATACTGGTACTTGTACTCAAATGTCAAAGTACTCGTGCTCCAACTGACAATACTCGTTCTCGGGCAGCAAAGTACTTGAACTCTACGTGTCAAAATTGTACAAAATGTTGATCACGTTATAGTCCATATCATATTCGCAATCATCATCATCATCATCATCATCATCATCATCTCTGATTTGTTTGTTTAGGGAAGTGATGGCGCTATCCCATCCAGTTACTCTTTTCTTCTGTTGACTTGAGAAACATAAAATCGAGCTCGTGTGGAGTCGGTTTTAATTAATTAAGTATGAATAATTATGTCCGTAGCATGATGGAGATGGGCGGACATAAGGGAGCTGTGACCAAGTTAGGTTTGGTGGTTGGGGGTGCAAGTAGAGGATCGTGTTTGCAGATCCTCTTACGAGCAAGAGCATGCTTTTGTGTCTAGGCGTGTGGCACTCATCAGTTGCTATGGGTAATTTCAGAGATGCCACTTTTCCGGTTTTATCCGGATTTTTTTTACAAACCCCCAAAATTCTGTTTTTTTTCTTCCGGCTGTCCATTAAAATAAAACGGAAAAAACCTGAAACAAATTTAGTAATTTCCACAAAAATCCGGCTTTTTTTCCTGGCTGTCCTAAAATAAAAGACCGGAAAATAAAATACCGGAAAAGAAAAGAAAAAAACGGGGGAAATGCATTGATTTTCACCTCGCTCGCGTCTGGAGTTCAAAAGGTGTCACACAGGGCATGCAAAGCTGTCCCTTCAGTAGCCTTAAAAACAAGGCTTTATTGCCGAGCCTGCATGCGATGCGGCACCAGCGCTCTTATTACTCGGCCGGCCTTCCAGCATCCAGCACAGCCGACGCGAAGCTCATACGAGTCGAAAGCCCACGTACCCTGCACGCAGTACGGTCTGAACACGCCTCGTGTGAGTCGTGTGTGCTTGGCCACCGCATGCGGGCGGGTTGTGTGCTAAGCACGCCTATCATTCAGCCTGGAATTCAAGGCTATCATTTCTGTTGTCGGTGGTTCCCGATCGCGGTGATATGTGAATACAAAAAATGTGCATAACACGCCGGGAACCAACCACATCATCGTCGCGCACATGGTGTTGTCAAGGACTTGTGCATGTTTTCACGAGTCATTAAATACATCTTGCACGTATTAAACGTTAGAAATTCGGGCAAAATAATTATGCAAAAATTTTAAGTTTTAGAAAGAACTGACAGTTTAAAATGCCATAGAATCAAAGGTGACAAATAAGTGGAACTGGACGTGCCTTCAGGAAAAGGATGACAATGGTGACTTTCTGTCAGACTACATTCGAAAACTTGACCAGGGTGGACTTGCGTCTTGCACAAAATATTTATGGATCGTCAGGGAAGAACTCAAGAAGGCATTTAAGGTTCACACAAACAAAGATGTCCACAAGAAGAACAGAGCGTTCAAGTAAAAATGCTCAGGAGTTTCCAATTGTTTTCCAAGCAGTTGCAGAGCCAGCATCAGCTACTACTAGGCCTAGTAGTACTAGGTAACGTTAGGCATAAAATTTCTTCTATGGCATACAATGCAGTGATACATTTGACCTTGCGCTTGGCTTTATGAATGCCCCATTCCTGCACATGCATCGACAAGATTGACGCTGAAGTGTAATAATTAGCAATCGTACGTTTTTTAATGCAGCTGTGATTAATTAATCAACAGTTTACAGGTTGAAAATTGAAAATATATCTATTTCATGTTTAGCCTAAGGCTACATGTATATGCTGAGATTGTTTATGTCTGTTGTTTCTTTGCATTTTCTTTTGTTGTAAAACAGGGTGACATTCATTATAATTATGGAATAGTTGACAATATAGAGCCATCTAAAAGGCCTAAAAAAGCAAAAATTCAAGAGCTAGAACCCCAGTCGTTACGCGCTCCGCTCGGTATGCGCGGTCGCGATAGCGTGCTTTGCTGCTATTTGTCACAATGTAACAAAGTTCAGGTTTTTTCAAGCAGACCCTGTGGCATTTCTGGGTAATTCAAAAAATGAATTGATGCAAACTCGCAGTGTTTATGATTGGGTGTTTTTCAATCAACTGAAACGTGACATGAATTGCAAAATTGAGCCATGAGGTTTTAATAGGTTTCAAATTGTTAATCTAAAAAGGGAAAACTAAATTTCTAAGGTTTTGTCTGTTCCACTTGATTTATCGATTGAGCTCTTGATTTTGGTTTGGTAGTTTGGCTCGTACCAGTATTTCCCGTATGTTTTGGGCTTTTCTGAAGGCAATTAACGGAGGTTTGGAAAAGATTTCCGAGAGTATAGTTTATTGCCTTGGATTAGGTGCCAGTGTTTATTTATCGCTTTGTTTAGGTCGCAGTGGTTTATGGCTGGGTTGTATGTCAATGAGGACGAGAGGAGTTTGTTTAGATTTTTTTACATCCTCTGTTTTGTGTACTTGTTCCTTTCTATCGGCATGTGAAACTCTGTTTGTTGCTGTTTTAACTTCAGTAGGATTGTATCCTCTGGTGGTATAGTTTTATCGGAATGGGTCAAAGGTAATTTAGAGTGTATTTGTCGAAGTAGTATCATTTCTATTAGTGTGTTGTGAACCAGAGTTATGGTTTGTGGGGTAATATCTTGGTCCAGTTGGGTGTAGTGTTCGGACTCAAGGTTGCGGTAACCCACTTGTAGATAGTCGCATAGGTTCATTATGCAGATGCCTCTACCCTTTCAGGTTGTTTATGGCGGATATTTATTATGAATTCATGTTGTTTTGCCGATTTCTTAGCCTGATGTGGGCCAGTTCAAATTGTGTTGCTTCCAAGTATTCTTCTAGTGTTTGATTTTGGATGCCATTTTGAGAGTGGTTTGAAAGGATGAGTTTTGGTTTGTTTATTGTGCATTAGGAATGCAATTCTCATTCTTCGGTTGAAGATATTTATGTCAAATAGAACTGTTTTACGGGATGGTTTAGCAGGAGGAACTAAGTTTAGACCTTTTTCAAGTTTTTTAAAGCGAGTTTCTCAGTTTGAGAGATTCACTTTGGATAGGTTTGTTATGACATGTTCGTATTGTGCTGCTAATACTAGGGATAGTTGATTGGATTTGGTTTGCTTGGTTTTGGTTTTGCATTTACCATGTTTACCAGAGAAGCGGTTGGATTTTCGATGATTTGTGGATCTCTTTATCCTTTTATTGAATTTCATTTTTGGCCATGGTTAGGAATATAATGGTAAGTTGGGATGGGTTATATTCAAGATTAGAATAGATGGCAATTGCATGTTTCTTTTGAGAAGATGTGGTGGTCTTGTAAAAAAGACTTTTTGGTTTGTGTTTGATGAGAGATCTCAGGGATGTTTTCTCTTGAAGCTTGCTAATTGTCTTGGCCGTGTGAAAGAACCCGTAGAGTTGTTGGGCGGTTCGTTGGGCTTGGCCTTGAAACTGTTCAGCAAAGGTCTCTTGTACTGTTCTTCTTGCCTTGACCAGCTGCGTCTCCATTTGCTCTTCGTACTCCTCAAGTGTGGTACATGTATGTGCAGAAATAAGTGATGACTTGGCCGGAGTTTGCTCCAACGTTCCCTGAAGGATCCCCAAAATTTCAGGGATCTGTGTGGGCATGTGGTCGTATTTCGACTTCCAGATAGGGTGGTGGTGTGGCGGTTTTGATGGCTCGTGACAGTTGTTTGATTAGTTTAGTGACGTGATCCTTGGCCAAAGTCAAATTGTTGACTTTCTCTGCCAGGGATTTCACTTGTTGAAATTTGTCGTCCGGGAGTCGGTGTAATTCCACACCTGATGTTTTTTGTGAGTTCTGGAAGTTGATTGTCTACACGTTGGTTTTGATTCTAATTCTAGAGATAAAACCAGAGATTCGTTATCGCTCGTGTCAGGTGACTGTTGTGCACATGGAATGCTCAATGAGGAGGAGCTGGATTGGGTCTTGGCCTTGGTCTTGCTTGATCTTGCTTGATCTTGCTTGATCTTGCTTGATCTGCTTATAGCTTCGACATCATGAGAATGCTTTACATGAAAAGTAACTTGAACATGTTGAATTACAACAATATTTTTGTGTGCACGAGTTTGTGAGCTAAAATGCACTGGTGATGGCATAATATGTCATTGTGTTTTAGACATCCTGTCAGCTGATATGAAGAAAAAGAAGATTGAAGTTGGTATGGATAATATACATCTATCTACCTAGAGTGTCTTGACTAATACATGTATGCACTGTGCAACAACGAGTGATCTATAGTATGGATATCGAACAGTCTTGAACTTGGGAAAGCATTTGACCAATTATAATAAAAGATAACTCAAATCATACTAATTTATTTATACTACTAACTGTGTATAGGAGTATGAGCAATTGGTCATAGATGATATGTATAGAACAGCAATAGCAAAATTAATATCGCATTATATATAGTTTCGAGAAAATATCTCTTAATATCGCCTATACTTACTGTACATTTTTTTATCGATGCATATTTTGAGTTAATAGAACATCAGATAGATATAAAATATACTTCCATGGATTAAGTTTGTTAAATGGATGTAAAAAATACCAATATCTTAAAAATCACATTTTTTTCTCAAAAGTGAGTGCCCCAAAACACCTAGGCAACATTTTGAAGCTCCACATCGTGACTTTTTTGAATGTATATTGTATCTTAAGTATTTAATATTTTATTTCATGTAGAGACATACATGTAGATATTGTATATGATGTGCAATCAAAATTTTACTTCCATTTTTGTTTCAGAAATATGATTTTGAGAAAAACACACATATTTACTCGGTATCGGCTATACTTACTGTACATTTTGTAATTTTAAAATGCTCATTTTGCACTAATGGGGTGCTAGATAAGTCCAAAACCCCTGCTGCGTCCTGCTTGAAAATCAGCCCAGCGGTTGGAAAGTGACGCTCAAATTTCACCTTGAAAATGGGCATCGTTTGAGATCCGTCTTGGTACATGTAAGTAGTAAATATAATATATTGTTATTGTAAATAACTAAATTTTGAGGATATTGGTTATGAAATGGCTTTAGGAAATACACTTTTGTTGAACGACTTTTTGATCTGCAAACTGATCGCGTGCGTGGTTCAGACTGGTGCTGTGTAACTTGCTACAAGCCATGCAAGCAGGCACTGTTGGGCGTGCTTGGGTACCAGACTAATATCGCTGTTTTCACTGGAGCCTGCTTTACTCTTTCTTTTGCCGCATACATCATCATAATAAATTCATAATTGCCTTTCACGGCTGATTGTCATGGCCTAAAGATGTCATAAATTTATTTACTATTCATGGAAGATGAGGATTTGCCTCTGAAAATGACATTGTTAAATCATTGATGCCATGGATCTATTTTTATGAAAATTGCACTTGTAAATTTGTATGCGCTCTTGGTGAGCATAACATGGCATGTAAGGTGTATATTTATAATATAAAGAAATAATGGCCCTAAATTTTGAGTAAATTTAAATCAACATGGTAACTTTTTGTTTGTTAAAATTTAAACTTGTGTAAATTTTAAACTTATTTATTTCCCCTCGCAAAATGGATCTTCTGATGGATTAGGCCTAGCCGTTTTTTTTTAATACAGATGACTTTTGTTTGGTTCTCGTAATCGGGCTCACGCCCGCAGCGGAAGCTATGTGCATTTTAAAAATGATCGCCTACCGCGATGATATAGTCTATACTCTGACTGAACAGCGAGCATGTTTACAGGCATCGCACAGGAATAAACCAAACTACCTTCGTAAAAAGCAAGACTTATACAACACAAAAGGCAGGACAATTCGGGAAGGTTGGTGAGTAATCTCTATTCCGACTGGGAAACGTGGTACAGTACGACGATAATACAGCGTCCCGTCCTACATGTACAATGTAGCCCAGGTTGGACTCCTATAGTATCTCCATTACTTTGCGCTAGGTTGGACTCCTATGCCTATAGTACATGTACATGCAGTGTTGCAGGTCTCGAGATCTGGTCTCGCTGGAGCCTGCTTTACTCTTTATTTTGCCGCATACATCATCATAATAAATTCATAATTGCCTTTCACGGCTGATTGTCATGGCCTAAAGATGTCATAAATTTATTTACTATTCATGGAAGATGAGGATTTGCCTCTGAAAATGACATTGTTAAATCATTGATGCCATGGATCTATTTTTATGAAAATTGCACTTGTAAATTTGTATGCACTCTTGGTGAGCATAACA
Organism: Hippasteria phrygiana; assembly: GCA_037893225.1. NCBI lineage: Eukaryota > Metazoa > Echinodermata > Asteroidea > Valvatida > Goniasteridae > Hippasteria > Hippasteria phrygiana. The sequence goes on along the minus strand of JAZGUH010000845.1, from coordinate 1,545,840 downwards.
TGGCATGTAAGGTGTATATTTATAATAAAACAAGAAATAATGGCCCTAAATTTTGAGTAAATTTAAATCAACATGGTAACTTTTTGTTTGTTAAAATTTAAACTTGTTTAAATTTTAAACTTATTTATTTCCCCTCGCAAAATGGATCTTCTGAAGGATTAGGCCTAGCCGTTTTTTTTAATACAGATGACTTTTGTTTGGTTCTCGTAATCGGGCTCACGCCCGCAGCGGAAGCTACAGTGTATGTACATATTTTGTTGTTTTTTTGTTGTTAATATTTCTTTTCAATTTTATTTTCAAAGCATTAACCAAACAATTACCGGTACTGAAAATTGGACTTGGAGTTTTCGTAGGTGTTGAAAATAGGTTTTGCAAAAATGTATTTCCCCAGAATGAGTGTCTTCAACAAAGTATCTCTGTTGAAACTGAAATTATTTCAAAATGGTAATAATTAATTATGCAAAATCTAATGAATTCTGCAAATTATGTCTGCAAATCTCAAAAAGTTATTTCAGAAACTGCCAACAATGTCATCTACCGATTCTATGATGCCAGTGAGTCAGAATGTGTCAAAGAAAGATAATTAAATCCCTCAAAAGCTGAATTTTGTGCCTTTTAGGGTTAATTAATTATGTATATATTGACATTGAAATTAATTATGAACGTCTGAAATTATAGATATTATTGGAAGAATGCATACATAACCCGCCTGCCAAATATAGATGAAAACAAATAAACCATTATGGAGATATGGAGAAAATATATTGTGATTATGTGATTTTCTTGGTGCCGTGGCCATTAAAGAGAAAAACATGGATAACCTTTGACCTCTAAGTAAAAAATGGAGCAAATAGTCCGTCATTAAAATTGATGTATCTCGAGAACCTCTAGGGCTATTTCAAATATTTTTACAGATTCTGAATGCTGGAGCCATGCCTTTTTAAACTAGATATAATTTACAGCCCAAAACCATGAGAAAAAAAACATGGAAAATGCCTATTTGCACTAACAGCGCTAGCAGAACAATTCTGCGCTAACCCTGTAACTTTTTAGTGTAAGCATAGAATCCTGACTTACGGGATGTACACATGCTCATCAGGAGCCAAAATTCCCCGCTAACGCATGAAATACGCTTGCCGTCAGCACAATGTTCTGCTACAGTAAGCGGGGATTTTTCGCTAACGGTAAGCAGAGCCATGAAATTGGGCCCTACAAGCGAACCGGACATATATCTAGCTGTGAGTGGGCCAATTACGGACAATGACCCATTTGCCGTATGTGCGCACACTGGCCAATTATAATACGCAGAGGTGTTCTCAAAATGGTCGTTCGATAGTATCGTGCGAAGTTTTGACGCGAACACCGCACGAGGTGGTTTTCAGATCTTGCCCTGTTTTCCATAGAATTGTTATCTTGCAAAATCCCAAGCCTCCGGGCAATATTGCTGTTGGAATTCCCCCTCCCCATGCCGATGCCAGGCTTGGATCATCCCTTTTTGGTGATTGTTGATCTCACTTTTGAGTGGCATTGGCGCTTTCTGATATGATACAGGTAATCAAATTCAAATTACCCACCCTTATAAGGCCAAGGGATTCTAGTTTCAATATTTATGAATGGTCATGGCGATTGACCTGCTAAATGTTCATAACACGGCCCGAAACACAGTGCGCCTTTTCACCCTATTGGTTTAAATACCAACTTAATACATTCATGACTCAGGGATACATAATGAGGCAATTCAAGATGGCGGTTTAATGTTGACCGTCGTGCAGTCAGTGATGTCACATTAGGAAGTGGCATGTTTTTTTTCTGTTAAAGAGGGGGAGGGTGTTTCTTTTGTGTTGAAAACTTGCATATTACTGACTAAAATAATGACACAAGACACAGGTTTGGAAAATGTATTTAACATCCATGTTTTCAAGTCAAACTTCATGTTGAAAATCGTACAGCTGGTGCATAATTGCAAGCCAGTACGCATGCACACACCATGCGGATCGGATTCCACATAAAAACAGTCAATAAGTGTTCACTGCATGTATAGATGCTTATTTTATATGGTCTTTATGGTGTGGCGCTGCCGGGATTGTTTATTGTACTTTCAAAGTTTGATGCAGCAATTCCTTTTGGGGGGGGGGGGGGGGGGGGGGGTAGAATTCGGCAATTTTGGGTGGCGATTTTGTTTTTTGGTTCACTAACAAGTAGCGATACTGTTGGTGCACAAAACTACATCAAAGCTTGACTTATAAATGTGGACATTTGCATCAGCAAGAAAAACCAGGCATGAAAATTGTAAGAACATCTGTTAAAAGTTAAAATAAAAAATCTTTTCTCAGCCATTTGAATACATGTTGTACTTGTGTTTGTTTCTTTTAGTCTGAGGAATCCAAGGGGCCAAAATACATGAAGGCTTGGGACTTCAAATGCACTGTAGATTTAAATAATTAAATGACCTTTCATGTCTGTATGTCAGCTGTGTAGCATTTCCTTGGGAAAACACTTTGATTTGGGACTGCTATTGCAGATTAAAAAAAATAATTTCAAACTGTTCACAAATCCGTAGTTTTTATCACATATTATTAACACATAATTTTCGGCTTCAAGCACGGACTACTCGGACTACTCGGACTACTCGGACTACTCGGACTACTCGGACTACTCGGACTACTCGGACTACTCGGACTACTCGGACTACTCGGACTACTCGGACTACTCGGACTACTCGGACTACTCGGACTACTCGGACTACTCGGAAGTACAAGTACTCAGACTTGTACTCGGAAACACAAGTACTCGGACTTGTACTCGGAAACACAAGTACTCGAACTCGGACTCGTACTCGTACTCGGAAGTACAAGTACTTGTACTCGGAGACCTGTACTTGTACTCGGTTGGCAAAGAACTCGGACTTGAATGGCACTCGGCAATCTAAGTACTCGGCAGTACTTGGTACACGGGAAAAAAGTACTCGACTACAACACTGGATATAATTTGTCTTTTATGTTATTCCTCTTTTTAGGAAAAATAAACCAATAAAAAAAAACAATGTGTAATCGGAGTGCCTACACCAGCTCTGACGGAAGCAAAATCAAAAGCAGTGGCGTATCCAGCATAGGGCAGAGCCGGCGTACCCCCCCCCCCTCCCCCTTGCATGCCCAGAAAAAATCTATAAAACTGAAAAAAAAAAAAAAAACTTTTTCGTAGAATATGGCCCAATATTTCTAAATTCTCGGGGGGAGCATGCCCCCAGCCCCCCTAGTGCTTTTTGTGACTTTGCTTCTTAGATACGCCGACAGCAGCTTGATGTTCCATGATTTTCCCAACAACTTCATCTTCCGACATCGCTTTACCAGCAACAATGTAACTCCGGCATCTTTTCTTCTACATTGTATGTCTGCTTTTCTCTTTCGCCAAGCCTTGCTTCTCTATTGGAATAATCTATTTCTTGAAAAACAACAACATTATTTCTCAGTCCATACAACGGACCCTAAACCCCCCAACCCACCCGTTATTAAAGCTATCAATTATTTTAGGTGTGTACTGCGCCCCAAATGAAATAAGCCGTAATCAGTTAAAAACAGGGTTGTTTGATTTAAATCACTCGATTTAAATCATTGATTTAAATCATGATTTAAATCACTGGAAAAAAATATTAAAAATCACTAAAGAAATCACGTTTTGATTTCTTTTTAATTTCGGTTATTTTTTTAATGTAAAAACAATATCTGTTATTTAAACCTGACTGTCATTAACTTTAAATCGCTTATACTCGCTCTAAAGGGATGTATAAGGCCAGTTTCCTGAAACAGTGTACTACATTTATCTTGTGTAAAATGCATATGATTCTGAAGTACATGTACATTGTGTGTGTGTAATGTACTACTTGCATGATAAAGTATTCCTCTCTTACAATTAAGGAGAAGAATACTGTATCATACATTGTACATGCAGGTAATACATGTATATAGGTTTAAATAACTCATGCATGTTGTAATGCGCCTATCAATTGATACACCCCAAAACCCCCCCCCCCCCCCCCCCCCGACCTGACCTGACCCCCTCCCTTTATGTTTTCCAAAATTGTAAATTTTGCCTCATCGTCTCTGCTAAACCGTCTATATTTTAACATAGGCCTAAATCTTCAATGGTGCTCTGTCCAGTGAAAGTTTTATTGTCTGGTTCTCATTCTACAGCTGCAAATGCAAAATGACGCCGAAGGACAATATATCCACCGCAAAAATCGTAAAAACTTTTACAGGATCAAAATAAGGACAGTGCGTTAAAAACATTGTCATATTGTCACATTGTCATACATGTATGATATGGCTTGCTTGGATATTGGCCGGCATCCAGTTCATAAGGCATTAAGGACTTTCTGCTGAGTTGTATGAAAATGACAATTACACATTTTGTCAGGACTTTTAATGATTTTTAATAGATTTACATTTTCCAAAACGTGTAAATTTTGCCTTTATATGTCTGCTAAAAGGTACCGTCTATATTTTAACATGAATCTGTAATGGTGCTCTGTCTGGTTCTCATTCTACAGCTGCAAATGCAAAATGATACCGACGGACGATATCTTTACAGGATGAAAATAAGGACAGTGCGTTAAAAAAATAAAACAACGCACCCTGTAAAGTGAATGGCGCCCCCAATCGTCAATCAGTAGACTTGTCAGTGTTTAGAAATCATCATGCAGGCCTAATTTTCTTTAATCAACTTGAACTTTACAGGGAAAATATCAGACTTTATTCAGGGAATGTTTTGGTCAAACATTAAACTGTGAATAAAGAAGTTGAGATCATTCTAAAATGATCGCCTACCGCGATGATATAGAGTCTATACTCTGACTGAACAGCGAGCATGTTTACAGGCATCGCACAGGAATAAACCAAACTACCATCGTAAAAAGCAAGACTTATACAACACAAAAGGCAGGACAATTCGGGAAGGTTGGTGAGCAATCTCTATTCCGATCGGGAAACGTGGTACAGTACCACGATAATACAGCGTCCCGTCCTACATGTAGCCCAGGTTGGACTCCTATAGTATCTTCATTACATTGCGCTAGGTTGGACTCATATACATGTAGTACATGTACATGTATATGCAGTGTTGCAGGTCTCGAGACCTGGTCTCGGTCTCGAGACCATCTCGAGACCTTTTTTTGAGGTCTCGGTCTCGTCCTAACAAAGTCTCGGTCTCAGGAGTGCTGGTCTCGGTCTCGAATGCTCGGGTCTTAGTCTCGGTCTCGGTCTCCGATGCCACGGTCTCAGGTTTTACCCTTGAGACCCGTCGAGACCACAGCAAAAATATGTGCGATGCACCACACAAATGTAATCTTCATTCCAAACCTAAACGACATTGTAAGTGCAAGTTTTCATGGAGAAGAATTAGATTGAAGCACTGGACTACTGGTACCCGCTGATGTGCATCGCCCATGTACCGTATTTCACTATTTTCCCCCACATTACAGCTCTGGAGTGAGTTTTTGTAAAAACCTAATGGTCACTGAATTGGGAGGCCATTTCATGCGGCACGTCACTCATCACTTTTTGTTGGCGTGACTGTTTATAGGTGGATGGGAACTTCCGATGAAATCAAATAATTGTTATTCGGAAAAAGAAATAGGAAAACTGGATTTAAAAATCTCTGATTTCTCCCAGTCAGGGTTGTTTGAAATAAAACTGCATGTTCACCAACATTCTTAAAGCAGTATTCCACGTTTTAATTTGATTTTTCTTCAGTGTTTTGAATGTACATGTGCACAACTTCTTGGAAAAGCCAGTCATTTTCCATTTGGGTCATTCCACCAGGTTGGGACACAGTGTGACATTTATCCATATCTTTAAAAGTACTATTACATTTGATTCAGTTATTTCATGTAACATCAGTCTTTGGGTGGGAAATATTTTAGAAAGTTTTAAATCATGTAAATTATATCTTACCAAAAATATGATAAAAAATGTGTCATTTTGACATAACCAGTTTGACGTAACATGGACACGTCCATATTTCCATTTTGGTGTTTTTTCAACACTTTAAATATAAATATGGGAAATTCACTATGTGTACTAATTAAAAGATAGATGCAACACAAGAACACTTTTTTTTTATGGTAGTCTGTCCAAATATAGCAGAGACAGCAAGAACAGACGTGAGAGCTAGTGGACGTAACATGGACACTGTGTCCACTGTTACGTCCACATATTCATGTTTTTTTTGTTCTTGTTGTTTCTGAGCTATTTGGACACTGGCAACCATAACAAATAGTGTTTTCTGGTAGCATTGAGTGTCTTTTAGTTAGTACAATGTGTATACATGTATAGTAAGTTTCATAATTATTTATTTAATGACGAAAAATTAAGGCAGTCTGGACGTAACATTTAGCTAGTACTGACATGGTGTGACATAAAAATGCACATTTCCATTTTGTAACATTTTCAACATGTACATGTATATAAATAATTATGCAAATTCACTCTATACTAATTACAAAACACAAACTGCACCACAAATAACATTTGTTATGATATACAACAATATCGAAATGCAGCACAACAGCAGAAATATATGTATGGTCATGGTCTATCATGGTGTCCATGTTATGTCTGCACCGATTCTTCAAATTCTTGGTATTTTTGCTATATTTGGACACTGACTGCCGTAAGAAGGTGTTTCATTGTTGCATAGTGTGTCTTAATTATTGTACATGTACGTACTAAATTTTCCATATTTATTTGTTAAAATATAACTTACATGATTGAAAACTTTCTCAAATAATCTCACACCCAAGGACGGATGTCACATGAAATAACTGAATTAAAATGTAATGATGGTTTTAATGATATGGTCAAAAAGCCACTGTGTCCCAACCTGGTGGAATAAACCATTTAGGACAATCGGCAATTCTAGTCAATTTTATTTTTATGCAAATAATATTTGCAGAAATTAGTCTGTCACAGTGCCATACATAGGTCTCAAAGCCCCAACTACATGTACATGTACATGTACAATGTACATGTACATTGTATTTACCAGAGATGAAATAAATAAATAACTCAAATTTGTGGAAGCCTTGAATTTATGTGTGTACGCTGTGAGTCTTTATAGTTGAACACTTAATTTTATATAACTTGCATAATTATATAGACAGCTTGATAAAGCCGACTTCATATATATATTTATGTATATACATTTATGAGATGATCCCCGATGTTCACCTTTCGTACGAGTTAGCATAAATAATCATCTACATGTATGCATTTTTGAACGGGGGGGGCGGGGGGGGGCGGGGGGCATGGGGAATTTTTGACCAAGTTGTTTCCTGTCAACTAGGCGTGGGCGACTAGTCACCAAAATTGAAAGACATTGGTAGTAGGCTTGGGCGGTATCAAATTCCAGGAGTCCGCGGTTTACATTTCAAAAATCCCGCTGTATTCACTAAAACCGGGTATTATTTAAATTGGGGTACTACTTACGTCATCGAAAAAAAAAAAACGCTACAGAGCACGCACATCTGCAACAGTATTATGTAAGGCTGTGTTATCAACTTGCAAAAACTCCTATGCTTTAGTGACAATATTAATCTATTTGTTTGCAAAAATATATCAACGTGATTTATTAAAACAAAAGCTGAATTTTGTGTAGTACATGTACTTATTGTGCTGGCAATTGTGCATATGCCTCGCTTATTTACGTACGTATGTATGCACACTAAACATGTGCTTTGCAGTTGGTACCCTGCAGCAACAGTGATTCACATCATGTGCCAGCCCCCGGTCACCAGCGACTCCAACACTGCGTGCGCAACAACAGCACCCGGCGCTGTGGTCCCCAAGCCCACTGCCGCTGCGCGCTGTACGAACAACTGTCGCCAGCAGCCGCCACATTACCTCTCTTGTGGCACATATCCACGCGTCCTACGGCCTCCATGGCGTAGACTACTAGTGCTACTGCGGTCGCACCTGCTTATGCTCGTACCAGTTTTACGTACGTTCGCGTATCGCGTGAAGTGGAAAGACAGTGGACGGTGTCGTCAACTTGAGCAGCTAATGCAAGTTCAGATTTGTATCCCCCAAGGAGTGAATTATTTCAGAATTTTTTTTTTTCTCGTGCCAGCATTAACAGTTCAAAACACAGTTTACAGAGTAACAGCTTGGCTGGTAGAGACAATCACAGTGTCAACTTACAATCAGACCAGACGCTGGCAAGAATCGAGGTGGCCCCAAACCATGAATGAGATGTGATCCGAACGTCTTTTAGATGGCCAATCATACGGTTTTAAAATGATGTATGGCTCGCTGCATATGCATCGCATGCCGGCTTGCCGCGCCCACATCACACAAGCCCCAAAACTTGAATGAGATGTGTTCCGAACGTCTTTTTAGATGGCCAATCAGACAGTTTTAAAATGAGGTACTACACACCCAAAAAAGTTAGCCGGAAATGCGGCGGTGTAAGCAAAACTTCAAAGGCCTTTCTGGTATCGGGTTACCAAGTCGAGCTCCACAATTAGGTCTTATATTATCTTTCCACTGCAAGGCAGACATACATGTGTAACACTGGATGATTGGAGAATGCTGGAGTCAACTGTGAATGCGGTTATTTTTCTTTATCTTTAAAAGGGTTTTTGCAAGCATTCTGAACATTAGGGGGAATACCGCGGTATTGAAATTCCAAACCGAGTTCGCCGGTATTTCAGTATTTATGGATCGTCAGTCGGTATTGTCCGGTATTAAAAAAAACCCATCACTATACGGTAATACCGAAATACCGCCCAAGCCTAATTGGTAGTCACGACTGTCAATTTTCAGATAGTCGACTAAGTTGCCGAGTGACAACTAGTCATTTCGGCGACTCGCGGTTGCATGCACTGCGATAACAGTTTTTACAAACCACACGTCTGCGTGTAGAAGGGCATTGTTTTACTAACGTTACTAAGCGACTGATTTACAACAAAATAAAAATAACCCTTGATGGAAGAGTGTGCAATAAAAATACCTACATTGTATGAGACTAGTCAGTAGTAGTAGGCAGGCCAGTTCCCAAATGGAGGATTCAGGTCATGTACAATGTACATGCAGCTTTAACACTTTGAAATCAGAGGATGTTGGAGGATTCAGGTTACTTGGAGGAAAAATGGTGGAGGAAGTTAGGGTTAATAGAAGCAGATCCTGGGGAAGAGGTTTCGTTTTCGCTGGTACTACGCTAACCACTGTATATTTCCATGTAATGCGCGCATAGGGAAGAGTTAAAACGAAAGTTGTGATAAGTCTGCAATTTAGGAGACCGTCCGTTGCCGCCATTACATTTTGTCAGTGCCGGCGCTGGTTGGGGGTGGGGGGCATGGGGGCATCCCCCCCTCCCATAGACGGGCATGTATTTACCATGGTATAACAAAACAATTGCAGTCTGCTTTGGGAAAATGGCACCCGAGGTGAAGCCTCGGGTGCTATTTTCCCCCTCGGGTGTAAAACACCATGGACCACATCACAGCAGACAATTGTACATGGGTCATTCCATGAAGTTGGTACACTTTTTCAAAAAAGTTGTGAAATTTTGAGCATTTCTTCACATTCACAGCTATTTATATACCCAAAACAGATTTTGTGTGTCCGAGCAGCACTAATACCCAATTCACAACATGAATTTTACAAATCAAATGTATTTTCTTCACACACAATGAAGATAAACTACATCACACTGTAACAGGACACCAAGTCTTTTGGTGTCCCTGTTACATGTGAAACCAGTACCTTACTTTTGCCATATCTTAAGAACTTTCTTCAACACTTTCTTTACTAAACCACATTCTGTGTACTTACAGACAGCAATATTGAACAAATGGATGTCGGACATTTGCAATTGAAATTTACAGTGATATGGTACAAATAAGCCATGGGTTTCACATGTACATGTACATGTAACATGGACACCAGTGTCTGTCACATGTGAAATCGAAAAAAAGTCATATTTTATGCCTCATATCTACTGAAGAGGTCTGACTTTCATATCTTTCCATTAGAGATATATATCCTTAACTAGTTCATAAAATGCAGACATGTTCATATACAAGGCAAATCAATGGAAATATGTCAGAAATTGTGTTTTATGGTTTCACATGTAACACGGACACCATGCTTTTCATTCACGGAATGACTCATAGGCCTATATCTACCAGCTTTCTTAGAAGAATCGCAAGTTTCATATCCTAATAAGACATGTTCTTATAAGTTTATAAAATTAGTAACAATTAGACAAATTAATAAAAGCAGAGAGAATATAATGACATTTTAAGGTACTGGTTTCATGTGTAACGGGACACCAAATTTGGAGGAATGTCACACACACATTTTGACTATATATCTTCATCGAGTGTGGAAAAACAATCCAACGAATCCTTTATTGGACTAGTGAAACTACCAATTGAAAGTGTGCATGAACAACTTATCCAGATCAGGGAAAATTGATAAAGGTAGAAAATCTACTTTTTAGGGTTTAAATATTGCCATTTTTGGCAAAATGTCACACTTTATGTACCCAACTTCATGGAATGACCCACATGTACATTTACATACAGATGTTGATCTGCTTTGTGTATTCCATGTACCCTGGTTTTCATTTTGAAAATTCCCCACAAATGACATTCAAAAATGTTCTTTTTCATTGAGAAATTACTACCGGTACAACTGTACATGTATACAAAAGTACTTGTACGTGTACATGTACTTGTACATAATAGGGCCCTACACTGTACGTGCTATTTCGGTTGTGTACTCAATTCCATGATCTGGAACCGGTTTCTGACATTAACCCCTTGCGTACAGATGACGCCATATGGCGTCCAAAAAATAAAGTGACACCAGGCCGGATGACGCCATGGCCGCCGTTTGTGCAGTACGTTTCAATCTATCATGCTTGACTGCACAAACACATTGTAGTGGTGCGATTTGGCTGCCAGAACCGCTGCAACACCCCGACGTCTCCCGTAAAATACCGTGCCCAAGGGGTTAACGGTCCTGTATATAACATGTATAATTATGTACAGTATGTACATGTACATTGTACTTGGGTACCCATGCAGTTGGATGAACAGTCCTGTTTATTGGAAATTGGACACCCTCTTTCTACATGTACATGTAGATCCTGGCTAAAACCTTGGATCTGGTCCTTGGAAACCAGAGGCCTTGACTTGTTTTTTCCACTTGATGTTTTGTGTAGATTTTGTGCTGGTACCAGGATTTGCTTCCAAACCTACAGGTACATTACATACTGGGTAGGGCAGGGCCTACATGTATGCTGTCAGTTTTGCTGCACTGTACATGTACATGTAAATATACAACTGTACAATTTATATATTACAATTGAAATTAAACACTGAATGGGAATAGGAAATTTTGTGAAAAGATTTGCAGTCGAATTCGTACATGTATTTCGCACGGAACCCCCCCCCCCCACCTAACTTTACATGGAAAGTTCCCAACAAAGTTTTTTTGACACTTTTGACAAAAGTTATGTACATGTAGATCATTACTGGTACGTACATGTACAATGTATAATGTTCTAAAAACAAGAAACCAAACTAAAGCCTGCATTTGCGCAGTAACTACATGTACATTTTGTATTTTATAAAGGGTTTTATGGAAGGAAACAATAAACCTCTGTCCACAAAAAAACTACATACACGTATTGACAAAAATGCAGCATTTGACACTAATAAGAGCTGTATTTTTTTCTATTGTAAACCCTAATTACCACGTACATCATTTTTCTTCAAAGTAACCTGAATCCTACAGCATCTTCTGATTTCAAGGGCTAAAGCTGCATATACCTGAATTCTCAAAAATCCTCTTATGGGGACCACTGCATGAATCCTTTAAAATCCTGTAGGGGTTTTCGTAAACACCCAAGTAACCAGCCTCAGATTGGGACTGATGACCTGGATCCTCCATTTTCCTCCAGAGGCAAAATCATCACATGCCCTCAATCCTTAACTTCCAAAGACCCTCAATCCTCCAAATTCCTCCATTTGGCAAAGGGGATTTTGAAGGATTTGGGAAGGTTATAACCTAATTACATTTAGGGTTAAAATAGCATCAGTCATATCTGTACATGTATATTTTTTTTCGAATATTCAAACTGGAAAAAAGGTATTCAAATATTGGTTGACGATCGAATATTCGAATATTTGGTAAATTTATTCCTGTGTTCTTTCCTCTCTCCCTGCATGGCAGGTGCAATGAGTGCAGGTATGCGTAGAGTCTGCTTTGCGTTAGCGGTGGGCGTGTGCATCGGGCTCACGCCATCCTTGCTTGGCTACATGAGCCTCGGTGACAAGGAGCCCGTTGTCCCGCATTCCTACGTCAGTGCCAGCAAAGTGGCCACGCTGTACAACGGGGACAACCTCCAGGCTGCCTCACGAGTGCAGTCTCTCAGCAAACCAGTGTGAGTGTCTCTTCTTAAAGGGAAAGTCCACCCTGAGTTTATAATAACATAATGTTAAAGAACGTTAATTGCAATTGTGACTTACTTTTTATTTCATTTTGATTGGTTTCGGTAATCGTATAAACCGAAGGTTTTTTCATAACGCGCCTGTCGTCATGCGAGCCGCCCTTTTGCTCTGGAATATCGGTACATCCGGGATACTGTGACGTACATGTAGTGGCTGCACTACCAAGCCGGCCGGCCGGGTACCCGGCCGGGTACCCGGCCGGCCCCGCGGCCTGAGCTGTGCGAGTGCAGTGAACCATTGTCCATACATGCAACACACACGAGAACGTGGCAGTGTTGTTCCTTGACGCACGTCTGTTTTCCATATTCCTGGCGAATTTTTGCCTGACTGCTAAAGCAAAACTCGGTCGTGCTGTAGTACAGCAACATCATGACGATTTGGCAAGGTTTTGGCTGCTCAAATAAACCGAATTCTCTAAAAGGTCTCAGCGCCTTCTTCCAAATTCCCAATCCCCCAAACGACCGGATATTTGTAAGAAATGGCTGAACAATATAAAAACGCGACGACTTCAAACCAGATTGCTTTGAGGAAAATCGGCAGGCAGTTCTCCTGGGGTAGGCTAAGAATATTCGAGATGATGCAGTGCCTAACATATTTTCTTTCCGACTAGAACAGACTTTGTGTTCTTCTAAAAAAAATACGAAAAACCACGATAAATTGCACCACGTCAAGTCGAAGTAAACATCAGCCTTACGCATACACGCAATAGTCGGGCGCCTTATAAAACATACGTATTCATATGCAATAAGCTGCGTCTAGGTGTGATACCAGTGCATACCGCACGTAGCCAACCATGGGTTTCCATTGAGGTGCGGACACTACGTCATAATCTCCCGGATGTCGCAGGAACTTCGAACAGTATGGACGCGCCCTTTGTACTGCTGAATGGCAAGAAATCGTAAATATAAAGGGAGCGTGTGTCGTTCTCCATAACAAAGAAAATCCAACTCTTGGTGCAGTATGTATGTTAGTGTGTTAGACTAGATAAAATATTATAGAGCCTGGAATTCTCCTTTAACCCTTTTGTGTCCGGCTGTTATTGATGGGGGACTGGTATGCCCAGAATGGGCTGTGCACCGAAGCATAAACACAAACAATAGGCACCACACTGAATAGAGTGGTCCTATTCATGTTCATTGCACTTGGAGCCCCCTTTTCACTATGAAAATCTTTGCCGTGAAAATGCCCTGAAAATGCCCTGAAAATCCGTCTTTTGCGGTGAAATGAAAATTCACGGCAATTTCACGGCGTTTATTTCCAGCAAATATTGGCAATTATGTTCACGGCGAACCCGGCAGGCTGCATTCTTTTGTTATGCATAACGGTAAACCATTCTTCAACTGACAAAAGAACAGATTAGATTTACTGCGGGTGCAAACATAACGGCCCGGCATAACGGGGAACTCTCCTAATTTTATGTGTTTGTGGTTGCGAGTACGGTAGTCTGATCCGCATTTATAAAGACGATCGACTCATGGCTCATGCGAATATGTTATGCACGAACATCAATCTCGCAGGGATAAAACGGACAGGTGGTCACCGTTTGTTGGGAGCGGGTTGTGATACACGCAGTGTGTACTTTTCCTCGCGGATCCGTAGGGTCACGATGTGTTGTTAAAACTGTTGTTGTTGTGCTTGCTGGTGGTTTTTTAATTTTTTTATTTGCGTTTCTGCAACGATTTTAATAAAACAGGGGACCTTAGGCCTATCGCGCGTAGAATAGACTTAGCCTACTCATCGTAAATCGATGGAGGAAGGAATGATCTACATTAATCCCACAAAAAACTACTCATTTGAAGGCCAACGGCCGGCTTCACGGAGCAGTCCATTTTTGTTCTTTCTTAAAATGTTAGCTTTTCTTTCATTGCAGTTGTAAAATGTAATTTATTTCTCACCATTTCCTGATTTGTATACAAAAACCAATGACTTCTTATGCCGTGTCCGAAATGGGCGTCTTGCTACTAGCTACGCGTAGTTGTAATGGACGAACACCTCGAGCACGTTGAAAGTTACATGCATGTGCAGTCGTGAATGATCGGACTGACCAATCATGAACTCCGTAACGCGCAACGATCGGCTCCACCTCTGCGCTGAGTGCTTTGATTGGTCGAAACTATTTTCCATAGTCATGCTAAACCAATCACATCACTCAGCGTTGAGTTTGGCTGGATTGTCTGGGTGGTGTCTCTGCTCGCTCCCAGCGCGGCCTAGCCTAGCCGCGAATTATTTTTTTCCCCAAACGTTATGGATGCATAGGACCTAGGGCTGGGTATATAATGCCATAAATTATCATTGTCTACCGAGCATTCCGATGGTTCAGTGGATACGGTGTTCGACTGTGGGGTGGGTAGGAGATTGAGCTTTTGAGGTTTTTTTTAAGGGAAATATAGTCCGAAATTTCATTACGTTCGAATTTTTATTTTTTTTCTAATTCGTGGCTCCGGAGGATTTTTTTAAAAGGGAAGTAAAGTCCGAAATCTCATAGGACATATGCGTCATAGCATTTACCACATTCGGATGTTGCTTGGGAGAAAACAAATTCGCCTCCCGGCCCGAGTTGCCTTTTTCTGATTCTACAGGCACTTTTAATTTTCCAAATGAGCTGGCTTAGGCTCCATGCTAGTTCTGTTTTGATGCAAAATGCACAATTCAAAGCTGCCAACCAGTACGGATTTTCCGTATTTTGTACTGAAATTCATGAGAAATAAGGAATACGGAAGTAAGGATTTGGGTTTTAAAACACGGATTTTGTGAAATCCGACCTGCCGACTATAATAATCAGGCATGCGAATTTTTCGCTGTTTTCCGTGCTTTTCGTTTTCCCGGTATGTTTTTGTTATAAGACTCCGCGTTTGTTTTGTCCGCACATGTAGGCCCACATTTTGTTCCGAATTCATTGGCTCGCGCTACCCAGATGAGTGGCGCGCCCCGGACATGCTGCATACATGCACATTCGGGATGCATCACGCGTCCAGGTAGCTACGCGCGCCTTGACTAAGGTTAAAAACAGGCCCCGTTTTTCTCTCGTTTTTTTTTTTGCCATCCAACAACGCAAAACACACAAAATAAAATTATCTGGAAACCATAGCGGTACCGGTACATTTATGATTGAAATTGAAACATAAAATCAAGAATAAACCCACGTATGCTTTCAATGGACACTTGGACAGTCTTTTGGGAAAATTACCGTACATCATTATAAACCTTACAACGATAAGGGCGTCCCTGTTTTAAATTCTATGGTTCTCATTTCCGACCCACCCTATTTTTGGCTCCCAACCGATTTTTTTTTTTTTTTTATCCCGCTGACCCTGTCTGGAATTTTCTACGAATAAAAAAAATAGAAAAAATGATTATCTTAAGAATTTCCCGCGTCGAATTCCAGGGAAAAAAAAGTCCATGGAAATTTTACGTAGGCCTACCTAGTAATTTTGGCTGTGCGAAGCGCCCGGTTTTGTCTTTTCTCTGGGAATAAGACGATGGCATTCAGTGCGGCTGCTTGCTCTTGACCAAGGCTAGCAACAAAGCATCGCGCACGCGCAGATGCGCTTTAGGGGGTACCCTTATTGAACAATTGCTGTAACCCCCTCAGGTCTTAGTAGCCTTTTTTTAAGGCGGAGTTCGGAATACGTTAGCTGCGTGTACGTACATTGTACATTGGGAATAATACGGTAGCATTCAGTGCGGTTGTTTGCACTTGACCAAGACTACACCAACGATGGAATCCCGTATGCATGCACGCACGCACGCACGGATAAGTTATGTCGGGGTTTAGAAAACGATCAAAGAAACGACACATTTAATGTATTATTTATTCCTCCATGGTACATCATACGTTATGTATTATTCTGTCGTCAACTTTATTTGAAATAGCTGGAACTTCGGGTAAGGTAATCTAGACTAACCCACACTTAAATGCACCATGCCTAGGCCTATAGTTAGCGAAATCTTAAATGCTGCAAAAAGCAACATATCGCGATATTCTTCGGTATATATCGAATTCCCCAATACAATATTTATTACGGGTTTGTTATTATTTTTACGAGGGGGCCCTTGACTAGTTACGAAGGCATCGATGGTAAACTGGACGTCGAACGCTTGGCCGCCATACCTAGCCTGCCGTCATGTTTAACTGTCAATAAACCACGCAACTTCTGCCAGCTTCGACAGTTACATTACAATTTATTGATGGTTGATAATCACACGATACAAAAGAGTGAACAATAGAGCAAGTTAATGAGCTGGGCAGAAACTGCCCGCAAAAAAATTCACGGCGTTTTCACGGTGATAAAATCCCGAGAGTATTTCACGGCGTTTTCATGGTGTTCTCTCGCCGTGAAATTGCCGTGAAATTTTAGTTCACGGCAAAACGGATTTTCACGGCAAAGATTTTCATAGTGTTTGTGTGAATGAGAGCTCTGTTTGAAAAAGTCCCAGCTATTCATTACGCTCCCAATTCAACATGTTCAAGAACAATATACAAACACGAATGGATTGAGTACACGCAGGAATGCACATATAGATGACAACCATTCCAGGTAGTCTTTTTCAAACCATGGCTATATGGCTGTCGTCCGTATTCAAGAGGTGAAAGGATGTACAGCTTGGTAATGACCAAAAACAAAATTGATAACATGTACATGTATGTGCATGTACCTTGTAGTTGGGTCTGTCCACACTAATGGTTAAAAAAGTGTGACATTGAGCCAGACAATTTGAATAAGTTATTTTGCTTTAAAAAAGTTATTGTGGAGTCCTTATATACTTTAAGGATAGCCTTTATTTATGAAAAAAATAAAGTTAACTCAATAGTTCTCAACAAAAATACTGAGACGTTTATCTTGCCTATGTTCAAGAAATAATGTTCATAACATGGACAGACATTTTATTACAGGATTGCCTGTAATAAAGAAATATAAGATGAAAGTAATATTTTAGAAGGTGCTAACAAGTGCTAACAAGTCCCTAGAATATCACTAATCAAGTTTTCCCTCCACACTAACCCTTTCGTAACATTTGATGATGCGTAAACAGACCAAATTTTTACTACATTCTCCATCTTTTCCGTTTAGAAGTTTAAAAAAAAAACCATTAAATTTATGAACAAACAATATATGACCAAACAGGAAATCAGCCAACAGGTAAGCTCAAGTTGCTCTCTGTCTATGCTTTTGGGTGCGTTCGAGTAGCTTACCCGGATCGACTCGGGTGAAGGCAGATGGGTCACCGTCAGCCACGAGAGCTGGGCTAAAAGAATGCTCATACGCCCTCTCCTGTTGATGTCACCTTGCACTTGAGTCTGCGATTGTGTAGTTACGGACCCCTCTTTATATTTAATCCATTTCGAGTCAAGGTTGTTTTTTATCATTCCAAAATGAATTTATCAACCTAAAGTATACTTCTCTCAATTCTAATGACATCATTTTGTGTAATTCCGTAAAAACAGTTTCTTGCGGTAGAAAATGCAATTTTCCTACGTGTTTTGCGGTTGTGTCTTGCAAATCAGGGCGGTCTTCGCCATCTTTATTTTCGTGTTGCATTTTATCATGTTCCTTCCTCCATGATTTTATCATCTTCGTTGTTGTTTTAACCAAAAAATCCCCACAACAAATTAAAAACTCTGCACTCTATCTACGACATACCTGTTGGTATTTAATGTCGCAATCTAGTTTGCTAAGTCAAAAAGTGGATTTTGTTCTCTTATAGGAACAGTCTTTAACTACACAATTACCCTTGAGCCTTGAGGTCAGCCATTCTTAATTACCCGCTCCAGTAGAATCTGTGGGTAGTCGGACTTAACTACATGTACGCATGCGTTTGACGTAATTCCACCAGTGACTCTGCTCTGTGAGCAGGGTTTGTGGTGGCTGACCCGAGTGAACCCTGGGTATGACGTCAGAGCTAATCGAACGGCATGGGGCTAACCCGAGTCGACCCGGGTGAGCTACTGGAACGCACCTTTTATTCAGTTTCTCTCTTTTGTGCATTCAACAACTCGCAGAAAAAAATATAAATAGGGAAGACAATTTTTGTTTTCGGTTTAACAGTCCGGTACAATTCCAAAACAGGAATCCAAATTCCTCTTCTGGTAACATATGTCCTGATCAGGAAATATTCACAATTCAGCAGAGTTGTTTCCAAATCAGGAAACCTACTTTTGGTTGCCTGATCAGGAAACATTGTCACATGATCCAATGCTTCCAAATCAGGAAACCTACTTTTGGTTGCCTGGTCAGGAAACATTGTCACATGATCCAATGCTTCCAAATCAGGAAACCTACTTTAGGTTGCCTGATCAGGAAACATTGTCACATGATTCAATGTTTCCGAATCAGGACACCTACTTTGGATTACCTGATCAGGAAACATTGTCACATGATTCAGTGTTTCCGAATCAGGAAATAATTCTGCTTTATTTGTTTCTTGAACATGGAACAGTTTGTTCCCTGTTCTGGAATCACTTGTACGTATGTACAAGTACATAATCTGATTTATAATGAAATTACAGATCTGTTTAAATCATTTATGTACATGTACACACATGTGTACATCTTTGCAGATCACAAACATAATAATTGTCCTCTTCTAACTTTTTTGGACCCAAACTTGTAAAATGGGTCTGGTAAAGACTGAAGTTAAAAGTGTGTTACATTGTGTAATTTGCATCTGATAATAAAACATTATTTATGCTAATTTTGAAAAAAAAACATGCCTAGTTGCTTCAACAGTGTCCACATGGAAGAGTATAAAATATGCAGGCCTACACTAAGCCTGTTCGATTTGACAATATTTCCTGATATTTCGATATTTTTTTCATATCGAAAATCATATCGCCCCCCTAAAAAAACCCGGAATATCGGGGAATTCGATATACCGAAGAATACCGCGATATGTTCCTTTTGGCCACATTAAGTGTGGATTTGTCCAGTTTACCTTAATCAAAATTTCCAATTATTGGACGGTAGAATAGTATATTATGTATCAATGTGGGGCATTGTGCAATGTCGTCTTCACAAAACAAAACATACGATACGATCCTTTTTTGACAGCTCGCATGTGATCGTCCACGGTATTATTATCATCTGTTTACTAATCAACAATACCGAAATAGAAACAAACGCTAGTCTTTCTGGAGTGCCATAAAGAAGCCAACTGAAGGTAAATGTCGTAATACTCCAAGTACTCAATGAGCAGAGGGAACCCCATTCCTGCCGGTCCTGGCCCCCGATCTTGCCGGTCCCGGTCCCGAACTTGCCAGCCCCGGCCCGATTTGCGATCTCGGTGGCCGGCCCTGATATTAATTTTTAGCGGATCTGAGCTCAATCCCGGAGGGTCTGATCCAGGTGGCCCTGATCTCACGATGCTGTGCACTCAGCTGAACCCGTACCGTGACCCCCCGGTGGTAACTTCCATCATGTATTTTTGTTTATTCCTCCGTTCTTCCGGTAAGGAAAAAGTGACGTCATCGCGATAATATCGAATATCGCGATATTTTTTTGCCGATATTTCGGTATCAAAATAAATGGATATCGAACAGCCTTAGCCTACAAACTATCCCCCAATACCCTGTGTCCAAATTCCGAGGAATTTAAGTCCGTTTCACACGAGCGCTGGAAACACATACATATGTATATCTGCGATGATTGGCGCTGGGTGTCTGATGCCCAAGGATGCCTGCGATTTCATGGCACACTTTGTAATGATACAACACAGTCCAGTAGCGAATGTCCCTCATTTTGATGTGTGGGTCCACGTGTATTGCTGGTACTGTGATATTCTTTGAATGGTGAAATTTATAGGGTACCAGTGATTTTCCCGCACAGTAAACAATTCTGTAAAATAATGGTTTTTCCTATTAAGAAACTCACCGTATTTTGGTTATATTGGATTTTGGGAGTAAAATTATGGTACTGTGACTTAGAAAATATCACACGTCTGAGTTTTGAGGCAAAATTTACAAGATACATGTATTTGCTGTAAATATACAGCAACAGCAATGAAGTGTTATTTATTTTTGGTAGAATGATGTCTAAACAAAATAATAAAAAAAGAAACACTCGTAGACAGGAGAAAAGGAAATATTATTTTTGACCGATTTGTGCCATCATTTTCATTTCGCCTACTCGTGTGAGAATGTAGAAAGTGCGAAATGCACAACTTTTTTATTTACCTGCATTACATGGATTCTAAACCTATCAGACTTTTTGGCCCATTTGTGCATTTTGCGATTTTTTTTGCCTTTGGATGTTGTCACAAATCTGGCTCAAACATTTTAATAAGTGTAAGTTTAATGCGTGGGTCAGAGGTTACACTTGTATCGCTGGTACTATGATATCCTATGAATGATGAAATTTACAGGGTACCTGTGTAGGCTTGGGGGGTATTTCGATATTACCGTATAGTGACGTTTTTTTTTAATACCGGACAATACCGACTGATGATCCATAAATACCGAAATACCGGCGAACTCGGTTTGGAATTTCAATACCGCGGTATTCCCCCTAATGTTCAGAATGTTTGCAAAAACCCTTTCAAAGATAAAGAAAAATAACCGCATTCACAGTTGACTCCATTCTCTAATCATCCAGTGTTATGTCTGCCTTGAAGTGGAAAGATAAGACCTAATTGTGGAGCTTGACTTGGTAACCCGATACTCCAGTGGCTGCCGTTCTACCAAAAAGGCCTCTGAAGTTTTGCTTACACCGGAACGTTTTTTGGGTGTGTCATTTTAAAACCGTCTGATTGGCCATCTAAAAAGACGTTCGGAACACATCTCATTCATGTTTTGGGGCTTGTGTGATGTGGGCGCAGCAAGCCGGCATGCGATGCATATGCAGCGAGCCGTACGTCATTTTAAAACCATCTGATTGGCCATCTAAAAGACATTCGGGTCACATCTCATTCATGGTTTGGGGCCACCTCGATTCTTGCCAGCGTCTGGTCTGATTGTAAGTTGCCACTTCGTGATTGTCTCTACCAGCGAAGCCGTTACTCTGTAAACTGTGTTGTGAACTTTTAGTGCTGGCACGAGAACAAAATTAATTCTGAAATAATTCACTCCCTGGGGGATTGCCCACTGATGTATACAAATCTGAACTTGCATTAGCTGCTCAAGTTGACGACACCGTCCACCATCTTTCCACTCCACGCGATACGCGAACGTACGTAAAACTGCTACAAGCATGATGTACATGTAAGCAGGCGCAACCGCAGTAGTAGTAGTCTATGCCATGGAGGCCGTAGGACGTGTGGATATGTGCCATCAGAGAGGTAATGTGGCAGCTGCTGGCGACAGTTGTTCGTACAGCGCGCAGCGGCAGTGGGCTTGCGGACCACGGCGCCGGGTGCTGTTGGAGTCGCTGGTGACCGGGGGCTGGCACATGACGTGATTACGTGAATCACTGTTGCTGCAGGGTACCAACTGCAAAGCACATGTTCGCTGTGCATACGTACGTGAATGCTCGAGGCATGATATGCACGATTGGCAGGGTCGTTGACGATCGGTATTTTTTTAACAAATGATGTTACAAACAACAATAAGTACATGTACTACAAAAAAGTCAGCTTTTGTTTTAATCAATCACGTTGATATATTTTTGCAAACAAATAGATTAATATTGTCACTAAAGCATAGGAGTTTTTGCAAGTTGCAAGGATAATACTGTTGCAGATGTGCGTGCTCTGTGGCATTTTTTTTTGTTATGACGTAAGTAATACCCCAATTTAAATAATACCCGGTTTTAGTGAATACCGCGTTATTTTTAAAATGTAAACCGCGGACCCCTGGAATTCGATACCGCCCAAGCCTATACCTGTGATTTTCCCGCACTGTAAACATTTTCCCCTTTTTAAAACAAACCAATGTACATGATTTCCGGAAATTTTAGAGGTCAAGACTTAAGACTGAAAACAAGACTTCAGGGGCTGATTTCACTAAAGTCTCCATTTGTGATCATCGCTAGTCATCCAGCAAACTCATCGCTAGCCGCAAATCCATCGCTGTTGCGATAGCGTCGTTTTTTTTGTTTCACTAAATCCATCGCTGTTGCGATAACGATAATGTATTGTACGAGGCTGATTCACGTAGAATACCCGTGGGAATGTGGTTCAAGCATGCGCAGTTCGCCAAAACCGGATTCCCGCAACATGTGACCCATTGATCTCCATTATAATGGAGATCAATGATGGATGTAACCCGAAACCACACGCGAGCTTGCGATTCGCCCGCGCCTGTACGTCACTAGTATGCAACACGTATGCAAAACACTCATTCATAATGTTTCCCGCGAAAGAAACAAACTAAAAAGAAACTTAGTTTTGATTGCATTTTCGAGTTTTTATGTAAATGTTTTCCCAGCACTTCACAGCCCCTATTGTTCCGGTAATTTTCCCAATAGGCCTCTATGTCATTACAAAGCTAATTTTTTGCTGAGCAAATGTTTTCAGGCTCTCAAATGTTTTCACCGGTAAAAATAAGTCATTGAGTAAATTAAAACAAGAAGCCACATGTTGTTACGCTCAAACATGTCCTAGCGTGGCCAAGACCAGAGACGAAATTTTGAAACTCCCGCTGTCTGGGAAAGACATAAATAATTGGCCCCGGGACGTTTGGTGTATTGACAGTGCCACAAAACTAACCCGCTGACTGACACTCTGCAGAAACAGTGGCCATAAACCGACGCCCAAGAAGCGTGCTCCACAGATAAGAAATGATTAATAACCACGCTCTGGGTGAGTCGATTGTACAGCCACACGGCTGGCATACCAACCAGCGGAATTACATAGATACACAAAAACAGTTTCTGCAGACCAGTCACCAATATAAAATTATTAAATAGGAGAGCACCACCAACAGGGTCGTTCATCCTCCAACTTCACCAATGTTTTATGGTGGTTGTTTTAGAAAAAACAAGGAAGAATGAGGATCGGCTTTGTTGATGATGACTTTACAAACCCTTCCCTTCCCTCCCTTCCCCCCCCCCCCCCCCCCAGATAAGTTCGGACTCGCTGCGGCTACTTCTTAGAATGATCCATTAAAGAATAAACTTATTGTTCTTCTAACGTAGCCAGCACATACCGGGACTGTCATCTTGCAGAAATAGTGGCTAAAACTGACTCCCTCGAAGCGTATTTCACTTTTAAAAAAAGAAAGAAATTACGCTTTGGGTGGGTCAGTCACACACCCACACGGCTGGCATACCCACCAACCTATTTATAAATATATACAAAAACAATTTCTGCAAGACCAGTCACTTACGTAAAAACCGATAATGAAACCTTGCTCAACAGAATCTTTCTTCCTCCAACCTTTCCCACAAATAAAAAAAGAATGGAAAGAGAGATTTTGTTGATGCCTTTAACAACCCCCACCCTCCCTACCCCCTAAACGAACTTTGACTCACTGCGGCTATTTCCTGAGATGATCAAAAAAATAAGATAAATTGATCATTCCTTGAATTTTGCCTGCACACACCGGTTCTTTCTTTCTTGCTATTTTCAAAATTTAAAAAGCACTTCATCTTGTAAAGAACAAGAAGTTCAAAAAAATGAACAATCGGTTAACCAAGGCCCTGAAACAAAAAGTTCCATCACATGACTCAAAATCGTAACACACAGTCTGCATGTATGATTACGCCCCCTCCCAATAACCACTATGTCATTACAGAGCTAATTTTTTGCTGAGCAAATGTTTTCAGGCTCATGCCAACAAGGACTTGTACCCCCCTGGGAATGATCCGACAGGTACTTGCCTCAGAAATATCGTGATGTCCCGAGGTAGTCCCGAAAAAAACGCAGAGCTACAAACAGTCAAACACTTGGTTGTTGCGTCAATCGCTTAACTTCTCAAAAGTAAGTGGCCTAAGATAGGGCTCTAACATATCCAACCTGCCACAACGCCATTTCTTGTGAAGCGATAATACTTGTGCATTTTCTTGTCGCTGTATCAAATGGGTTAGTTTTATCTCGGAACACCCTCTCTCTAGAGCTCGCCATATTTACAAAACGTCGTCCAACTTACAATGTATGTGAATAAAAATGGCGAAAATGTTTTTTTGAGATGAAAAATAGACTTTGCGGACACTAATAACGCATCGCAAAATATCAATCGCTAACTTGATTATTTGCGATGAACAAATTCATCGCAAGTATTAGTGAAATCGTTCTTCAAAATTCATCGCTAAGTTGCGATGGGTTTTGAGTTTAGCGAGCGATTTCGGCATTTGCGATGATCGCAAAGCGTTAGTGAAATCGGCCCCTGATTTCCCTTATGAAGTCTTGTGCCCTGCTTTATACAAAAATGCACTGGAAGTGAAATACTGATTGTGTGATGCGAACCAACCCTACCCTGAAAAAGGGAAAATTTTATTTTCTGGCAGACAATCATTTAAATTGTTAAGTATGAACATGTACATGCTGGGCCAGTTGTTTCTGTTTATGCCTCATTCAAAAGTAAATGACTTTGTATTGCTAGAAAAATGGCAATTTAAAATGAATTTAATTTAGGGGATAAAACTTGAAATTAGCAAGGAAAATGGATCTTTAATAAGTGGATTTTCTTATCCCTAACGTCACCGAATACTACAAAATACTAGAGAAAACTGTAGTACTTATGCAGTACTTTTACTACACTGGCCTATGAGAATTGAGTAGTATTTTGCAGTACAGTGTACTGTTCCCCACGTGAATGCCCAGGACGTTGGGGTTATTTACCTGTATTTTTATACTAGTATCCTGGGAAAAATGAAACAGTAGAATCATTTTAATCAGTTCAAGAATTAAAGGAAGTCTTTTATTTAACTACTGAAGATGATACATGTAAACCACAAGCAGTACATGTAGTATTTGTAAACACTTAAAATTCAATTGCAACCCTAACCCCCCCCCCCCCTGTGTGGAAATTTATATTGATACATGTATGTGTGTACATGTACTGTACTACATTAGAGGACAAGCAGAGAAGGGAAACACAAAAGAATCTTTCTTGTCCTCCAGAGACGGTCTTTTGTTAAAATATTAAAGGTTGATCTAAGACAGATTTTGAACTTTTTTGTTTTAAAATCGGAATTTTTTGTCTGTAATTTAAATTAGATTGACTGTGTTTTTGCATGGATTCAGTAGAGCTGCATTTAGGTTCGAGGTCAAGATTTGTTTTCATACTGCAGGGGAAACATTGCGAAACATTTACAAAAAGTACAAAATTGTTGGGAAAAGTCCATTGCAAGTAGTTGTGCACACGTATTCTGGCCATTATGAACAGTGCCATGTTCGCGCCGTATATGCACCACTAACTGAGCGTAAGCCTGAAAAGTTTGTTTGTTATACTATTTTATATAATAAATTTGTTGCTTTTCTAAAAAATTTATTGGATACCATCGGCATAAAGTTTCAGTATTTCGTCACTAAGCTATTTGAAAGAGAGATGTACATGTACATGATACATTTGTGTAGATGACTGATTTTGAAGATTTACATTTATATTTTCTAATTACGTTGTCTGTCGGCCAACGTATCGGCAATATACATGTAGGTGAAAACAGACTGCCGTGAAAATTCGGCAAGCCTAAATTAACGCCAAAATGTAGGGCCACACGGATCAGCTACATTGTAGGTATAAAACAAAAAACACTTTCAGTACAATATCGAGACATTTAAAAACGATATCGGCGATATCTCGATTTTTGGATTTAAAAAAACATGGAGCCGATTTCGATTTTTGGGCGGCGAATATCGCATCATCGCGATTTTATCGTCATATTGTCCAGCGCTATGTATAGACCACCCATCCGCGTTCATGTCCTTTGACCCAGGCATGCAAACTTTGCAAAAAAGAGGGACGTTTGCTACCGGACTGTGTTATATCGTGAGATAGCCTGCGATAAAATCGTAGGCATTCTTGGGTGTTAGACACTCATCGCCAATCATCGCAGACGTGTGTTTCCAGCATTCATGTGAAACTGGCTTATGAGTGAATAAATGAACACCGTTTAATAAAAGTACCCAAACAAATTGGTTTAACCATTTGTGTCCTTTAACTCTTGCATATGTACGTAAAAATATCACTAACATAATATAATAATGGCTGTCCCTTGGTCTTGCCATGGTCTTGCAAAGAACAGAATTACAATGTACAAGTTTGTGGGACTTTGTTTATACTATGGTGGTACATGATACCCATTCTTGTGCACAAAAGAATTATGATAAGCACCTGTGGTTAAGACCAGAACCTTGGTTGCCATAGTACCCACCCAACTGGGAGCTATTTGGACTGGCTTCTGGCTACTCAAGTAGCTGGTAGCAAAGCAAGGACAAGCCTGGAATGGTTAATTGGCTTTTCATCAGGTCAAGCAGGCTATTGGAAAACTTAACTTTTTACTGAAAATGGTTTACATGAAAACTTAAAAAAAAAAAAAAAACACAAAGGGAAACTGCATTATTATAGTTGACATAAGTTTATATTTTTGTCTTAAATCACTCAACTTCCGGGTACGAAATGTGCACACATGTACGTATCCATGGAACAGACACTTGCAAATTAGACCAATTACATTATTGAAGTGGGGAGCTTGAAAATATATTCCAGGAAATTCTCTGTAACCTGGTCCAATTAAGTTAAGCATCACAAACATTGAAGACAAAAATAATAATTTTTCCCCAAAAGTGGTTGTTGGAATGTGCTGAAAAGTTTACCGATTAAAAAATAATCTGGCTTTTCTTGCAAGTTAAAAATTCTAAGCAACATAATTTTTGGGGCCTTTGTTTTAAAATCATTGGTACTCATCAGAATATAGTGCTTCTATTTGTAACTGTCACTCAGTTGCATAAATACATGTGTACTAAATTACATTTTAAAAACATAAATCATCATGTTTTATGACTTGTTTGTGTAAACTTGTGGTGTTTGAGACGTCCAACATATTCCTTGAACAGTTGAAGAACCAAATGATAGTTTTGACTGCAAAAGAGTCCTTTAATAAGAAGAGAATACTTTAAGAAAGAGGTCCCTACATATGTACATGTATGTACATACATTACTCAATACAGTACTGTTTATAAATATTGAATTAAAATACAAAACGGTATTGTGTGATACATATTTCATAAAAGCAACCCAGAGATGACTCCACATATGGAAACATGTTGCCCAAACAGGAGTCAGTCACTGAGGATGTTTCCTTAATTGGAGACTCTACATGTACATATCATGTAGGTCTCAAATTGTATGAGAAAGGTATTCCCTGTTCAGGTATCATTTCCAAGTAACACTGTTAATGTTACCTTCTGAAAATACTTCTTTATAAGGAAACTTGTTTAAGCAATTGTATTATATCTACACATTGTATAAACATGTAAATATTGTTTCCAAAATAAGAAGTTTGTTTCCTGAACAGAATCATACTGAGCTGTCCCCAAAACAGGGAACAACCAAGAACCTCAGAAATGTTTCCATATCAGGAAACATTTAAAATGTCTCCAAAACTGGAGACGCTGCATGATGTTTCCTAAATAGGTGATATTGTAAACGCCTGAAAAATGTGTCTCCTATTCAGGACGCACATGTTTCCAGCGTTCGCATGCGACATTTGGTGACCGATAACTTTAGGTAACGATAGGTAACGATATCGCCACTATGTGCAAAATATTCATAATAGATGAGTTAATTATTTCCTTGAACCGGATTGGCGGTGAAGTCTGGCAGTCTCAAGATATAGCCATTTGAAATTTTCTTTGCTGAAAAAAAAGTATGTAAAATGGTGGAAATCTTATCAAAATAGTTTTTATATTTGAGATTTCTTCCTTTTTATTAATTTTATACATAAACATTTTCATACATATTTTAGTTTCCATAAAAATCAATTTTATATGGTTTTAGTAATTTGTTACCTATTATGGAAAAATGCCGCCAGATCTGGGAACAAAATTGAATGTTTCCTGATTTGGAATTGTACCGGACTGTTTAAAGTCTAAGTTTATAATGGACCGATCCGGCCTGTCAATCAAACAGCGCGCATTGAGCAATAGGATTACGACTTTAGGTTAGCAACAGTTGCTACAGGCGTGGTCCGCCATTAGCTCGGTCAAGCTCGGTCAAACTTTGTCACATGCGCTGTGAAAAGTGTACACAAACAAATGTGTTTGGTGCGGCCGGGCACCGTATTTTTTCAATAAAAGTGCGGCTGTAGCCACAGTGTAGGTGTTTATATTTAATGGGGTAGTTTGAGAAATGGTAAAAATATGCTGTCATTGCATATGTAAATCAGACACCAGGTACTCAGATCAGGACATCGTTTTCTTCCCGTTTCCAAAACTGAAAACAAATTTTGAAATTTTTTAAAAATGGATTAAAGCGTGTGGCCGGCCGCATTCCGATCTGAATGTCAAGAAGGACAAGTACGTATGCTCTGAGGTAGGATTCGCAGTTAAGATGTTTAATATTCTGTACATGAATAGGAGATGGAAAGTGTATAGGCCCTTACATGTAATTGTCATCGATTTAATATATGAACAGGAAATAAAAGAACTATTTATAAGAAAACTTTATCATAACTTTGACCTGGTGCCCTTTTGCTGGTTGTAGCTAGACCTGTTCTGTGTCGAGCCTTGAGGGTACTGGTTAAGAGTCTTCTTTCTATTCAAAACCCTCCCCCCCCCCCTAACCACACTCCTTTGTCCATTTCCCCAGCTTCAACCTTCATCTTAATCCCTCCCCTCCTTCATCCTTACCGTAATCACACCTCTTTGTTCCTGTCTTCCTGGCTGTCCTTTCCTCTCCCTTTGATGTTTACCCACTGCCCATCTGCCATGCTCTTTTGCATTTCTCCACCCACCCCCTCATGCATGTGTGTTCCCTACATGTTTGTTTCTTGTACTCTGTCATTCACCTTTGAGAAAGAACTTGCTTAAGTTCGAAACGTCAGGCTATGGTATAATTCAATTGTGTCGTAACATCCGCAGTTTATTTTATTGGCTTTTCCGACACAGTCAGTCGGAAAAGGCCTTGTTTTTGTTCTGATTTTTTCTTCCTTTTTTTTCTTTTAGTTCTGACCAAATGCCCATAGACTTTGTACACAAATTTTGTCGGCGGCACTTTAGGTCCTAAAAAACCTTGGATCTTAAAGGGACACATTGCCTTCAAATGTCATGAAATTTTGCTGTTTGGAAATGTTTCTTATCTTTTATAAGGGTTGTTCATGCAAAAAAACACGTATAATGTGTTGTAATTAGTGAGTAGTGATTACAAAACAAAATATTGGCCGCTGATCCCTGACATCTGACCCGCGAAACATAGACTTATTTCCAGTAGTAAATACCACCGTCTAAATAATGCGCAAAATACGCTGTAAGAGTCTTTAGGCTGGCGCCGCAGCCAGTGGCCTTGTGAACCTATCAGATGATCGCCAGGTACAATTCTCTACCTCGCGACACATATCGCCAGTGCTGCGCGCCGTGCCACACATCAAAATGGATCAACAGAACGTACTTTAACCAGATGCGACTGGAAATACGACTGGTGAACACAGTCCGCCATTTTGTGGAGTCAAAAATTTGGTTCTACAAAATGGCGGACCGTTATTTGTCACGAAATTAAACAAAAACCACGCAATTTGAATGGATAGTTATGTGAATCTTTATATTCTACTTTTAAAAAAGCTTCCCAACCATATCCATTTCAGTTTTATAGCCCAAATCGCAAAATCCAAAGCAATGTGTCCCTTTAACCAAACTTACCTCAAACATACATGTACATGTAGACCCTAAGCTGAAATTGTATGTCGAAGAGTGACGTCATGATGACGTCATCACGTGTCACGTGACGTCATCTTAAAGTTGCATTTTTCAAGGGCCCATATCTAGAGAACGGTAGGTCCGATTGCCTTCAAACCTGGTATGTTGGTAGGCTAGCTCGTGTTATAGATGAAAATTGAGGTGACGTCATGATGACGTCATCATACGATTTTATAGTAATTTTTAAGTTTTTGAATTTCAAAGTTTCTTAAGCCATATCTCACCAACAAAATATGCTAAATTCAAAATTCTTTTTATAATAGCTTTGTTAGCTCCTATATTCTTTCACATTCATGTGAAAAATGTGACGTCAACATGACGTCATCATGACGTCATCAAAAATATGCTTTTATAAACACATAAGGGTAGGTCCGATCATCATAAAAATTAGTGGGCAGGTAGATAGTGCTACTAGCATGTAAAATCCGAGGTGACATCATGATGACTTCATCGGCTGATTTTCTATGAATTTTTTAGTTCTATCCCAAATCTTATAGACTTTGTACACGCATTTTGCAAGAGCCACTTTGGTCACTAAACAACATCAGATCTTAATCAGGCTTAACACAAACAGAGACCCTAAGCTGAAAATGTATGCCGAAATGTGATGTCATCTTAAAGGTGCATTTTTCCAGGACCCATGTCTAGAGAACCGTAGGTCCGATTGCATTCAAACCTGCTATGGTGGTAGACAAGTACGTGTTATAGATGAAAATTGAGGTGACGTCATGATGACGTCATCATACGATTTTATAGTAATTTTAAAGTTTTTGAACCTTAAGTTTCTTCAAGACATATCTCATCAACAGAACATGCTAAATTCAAAATTCTTTTTGTAATAGCTTTGTTAGCTCCTATATTCTTTCAGATAAATGGACAAAATGTGTGACATCATCATGACATCATCCAAAATGGGCTTTTTTGAAACACATATAAGGGTACATGTAGGTCCAATCGTCATAAAAATTGGTAGGTACAATGTAGGTAGATAGTGCCACTAGCATGTAAAATCCGAAGTGAAGTCATGATGACGTCATCGGCTGATTTTCTATGAATTATTAGTTCTATCCCAAATCCCATAGACTTTGAACACGAATTTTGTACGAGACACTTTGGTCACTAAACAACCTCAGATCTTAATCAAACTTAACACAAACATAGACCCTAAGCTGAAATTGTATGCCGAAGAGTGACGTCATCTTAAAGGTGCATTTTTCAAGGGCCCATATCTAGAGAACAGTACGTCCGATTGCCTTCAAACGTGGTATGTTGGTATGGTAGCTTGTGTTATAGATGAAAATTGAGGTAACGTCATGATGACGTCATCATACAATTTTACAGTAATTTTAAAGTTTTTGAACTTTAAAGTTTCTTAAAGCCATATCTCATCAACAGAACATGCTAAATTCAAAATAATTTTTGTAATAGCTTTGTTAGCTTCTATATTCTTTCACATAAATACAGTGAAAAATGTGTGACGTCATCATGACGTCATAAAAAAATATGCATTTTTGAAACGCATATAAGAGTACGTCCGATCGTCATAAAAATTAGTGGGTAGGTAGATAGTGCTACTAGCATGTAAAATCCGAGGTGACGTCATGATGACGTCTTCGTAGGCTGATTTTCTATGATTTTTTTAGTTCTATCCCAAATCCCATAGACTTTGTACATAAATTTTGTAAGAGCCACTTTGGTCACTAAACATCAGATCTTAATCAGGCTTAACACAAACAGAGACCCTAAGCTGAAAATGTATGCCGAAACATGACGTCATGATGACGTCATCACGTGTCATGTGACATCATCTTAAAGGTGCATTTTTCCAGGGCATTTTTCCATTTTTCTATAGAGAACTGGAGGTCCGATTGCATTCAAACCTGCTATGGTTGTAGATAAGTACGTGTTATAGATGAAAAATTGAGGTGATGTCATGATGACGTCATCATACGATTTTATAGTTATTTTTCAGTTTTTGCACCTTAAAGTTTCTTTAAGCCATATCTCATCAACAGAACATGCCTGGTGGGTAGGCAGACTTGTCACAAGCAAGCAAAAATCACAGTAACATCATAAAAACTACAGATGTGTCTGTCACTAGACAGAACACATGGCTTTTCCGGGGTTTTCCAATTCTCACAAAAATCTACCTTGTAAAGTTAAAAAAAAAAGTTAATTCATCATGTTGTTTAACGAGATTTTGCAATTATAACAAATTATTTTTTTTAAAAATAATTCTTAAAAATAGAGATGACATCACCTCGGATTTTGCATCTACCTATCCACCAATTTTCATGATGATCGGACCTACCCCCTTGTTTTTCAAAAAAAGCACATTTTTGATGACGTCATGATGACGTCATGATGATGTAACACATTTTTCACATTGATATGAAAGTAGGAGAGTTCTAACAAAGCTATTACCAAAACAATTTTGAATTCAGCATGTTCTGTTGATGAGATATGGCTTTAAGAAACTTTAAGGTTCAAAAACTTGAAAATTACTATAAAATCGTATGGTGACATCATAATGACGTCACCCCAATTTTCATCTATAACACGTGCTAGTCTACCAACACACTTGGTTTGAAGGCAATCGGACATACGGTTATCTAGATTTGGGCCCTTGAAATATGCATCTTTAAGATGACGTCACATGACCGTAGGCCTGTGCCGGGTATCCGGGTTCCCGGATACCCGGATGCCGGCGTCAATATCCGGATCCCTTTTTCCGGTTCGGGTACCCGAAACTTACGGTGAAAAATTCAATGTAAGGTTTCAGAGTTCAGACCAAAAATAAATAAATAAATAAATAAAGACAATTTGATCCAATTCCAACTCTGTTCTGACCCGAAAGACCTGAACCGTCTAGCAGTGTTTTGAAAACAATCCGTCAACCAAAATGCAGTGAATGGAAAGTATCAATAATGTGGCCGGCCCACGCTGTTTGTCTCTTATTATTCTTATCTACAGATGTACATTGTAGCTATCTTGCTGCGGTTTACGCTGCCGTTTACGCTGCCGCCAAACTTCGCGGTATGATCAAAGAGTGGGCGGGAGTTGTGATCTTGAGAGAGTGAATGCTGCTCAGACACTCGGGCGGCGGGAGTGGGAAGCGCTCTCAGTATTTTTTTTAGGCCTACAGGAATACTACATTAAAATGAAAACAATAAAAGGCTTTGCTTTGAGTAATTTGTTTTATGGTGTCTGATTATTTTGGTGTCCGACTCCATGTGCCATGTCAACTCGTACCCGAGTCAGCTCGTATGATCTCGTACCCAGGTCAACTGGTACCCAGGTCAACTCCCCTCTCTGTGGATGATTCAATATTTAATAATTTTTCATATACTGTCTTTTTTTAAATATCTGAACCTTTTGAACGATATATTTTTTCTAGAGACTGGACGACTGGTAAAATGGTAATGACTAGCTGTGAAGACGTCTTTAATTGAGAATGTCTTATTTAATTGGTTTTCTTTGCATTGTTTTAACTTTTAATCTGCTGTCATTTTAATATTGTGAATAAAACTTATTTTTGCCCCTCCCCAGTCTGCCCCTATTTTTAGTGACTTGATAACGAATGACTGTGCGAACCATCGCAAAGAATATTAGGCAAGAAAGATATGTTGAAGTTAGTTTTCTTTGCATGTTTCCAAACTACGCTTCATAAATACGTAGAAGTAACTAATTGTTTTTAATGATATATTTTGAATTTGTCATTTCTATTAATGAATCCTAGTACATGTACATGACTTGAATCTCTTTGGTGAATGATGGGTTGGCTGAGGCTCTGAAAAGAGTCGTTTGGTTTTGGGTGATTTGCAGCAGCATTCAGTTTCGCGCAAAAGCAAAATTGAAACGTGCTTGTTTGTGTGTTATGTTCGCTTTTCTTCACGCACCCAAGGCCAATACCGTGGGTCCAGAACACTATTTTTGGGGGGCCAAAAAAAAAGTGCACAAATCAGATAAACGGAGGGTTCTTGCGTGAACGCAGTCGCAGTTACTTTTTTGGGGGGGCGGGGGGGGAGGCATGGCCCTGGATCCGCAGTTGTTTACTCGGATACAACTTGACTAATGAGGTCCGAGGTAGAAGGAGTCGAGTGACGGCAATAGCCACAAAAAATTGCCACCAGGCCGGATGACGTCTATCCCCGCTGTTTCTTCAGTTTCAATCCATTGTTGGATTATTGTGTATGTTTTGGCTGCAAAAGCCGACGCGACACCCCGGCACCTCACAGTAAATAACCGTACTCAATGGGTTATTAACCTGGGTACGAGTTTACCCATGCCCGTTGTTGTTGGTGTGGTATACATGCTGTATTGCCTGTCCATCACTTTCATACTAGCGCTTGCCTTCGTCGTACCATCGTTATGCCTCGCAAGGGTCAGGGAATGAGTTCAGTTTGGTCCCATTTTGAAAAAAAAGGGGAAAAAAATGTTATTTGTAAGATATGCGGGACGGAGATAACCTATGCAGGGGGCTCAACCAGCTCCATGTTGAAGCATCTAACGATGAAGCATCCAGTGGCTGGACAGTCGGGATCCTCCACGAGTTCAACGGCAGAAGGTTCACAGCAGAAGCAATCAACGCTGTCTGGTTTTTTTGGCAAGCGCGAGTGCAACCCGATGAAATCGGAAAAGATTTCATCATTGCTTGCAGAGATGGTTGCAATCGACTGTCTGCCGGTTTCAGTGGTAGAGGGGAAGGGGTTGCAAAAGTTGCTGAATTTCATTGAGTCCGGCTACACAATTCCATCGAGAAAAGCCATCACTTCACGCATTAAAATGTTATTTGATGCCAGAAAGGATGAGCTAAAGTCGCTGCTCAGAGAGGCAGAACACGTATGCCTGACCACCGATTGCTGGACATCTCGAAGCCAAGAAGGTTTCATGACAGTGACGTGCCATTTTCTGAACGATCAGTGGTCGTGTCAGTCTCTTGTTCTGGACACATCACCGGTCCTTGCCCCCACTTCAAGTCCGGCCGACGACACCGGAGACGATGCCGATGTCGGCCCTCAACGCCATACTGCTATAGCCCTGTCGTCCCAACTTGGCAGAGTTATTACGTACTGGGAGTTGACTGGGAAAGTGTCGGCTGTTGTACACGATAATGCTTCAAATGTCAAGGACATGGGACAACGGAACAACACCCTTGATGTCGGCTGTGCTGCGCACAAGTTGCAACTTTCAATCAACAAGGGGCTTGATGCATCACGCCAAATTCAGACTGCAATAGGGGGGGTGAATCGACTTGTGGGCCACTTCAGACGAAGCACCATGGCAACAAAAGCGCTTGAGCAGAAACAGACATCCATGGAAGCTCCGAAACATCGACTGATCCAGTCGGTAAAGACGAGATGGAACTCAACATACGAGATGTTGAAGGTCGCGCAGGAGCAACGCTGGCCTCTCTGTGCTGTTCTTTCTGACCCAGGTATCACCAAACCAGCCGATGCCAGAACACTAGAACTAAAAAAACTCCCAATGGGCCCTGGTTGATGAGCTTGTTACCTGCTTGAAGCCACTACAGGTATGTACTATTTGTCAGCTGTAACCCCGATTTATTTTGTTGGAGGCATGAAAAAATATAACGTGCTACTCCTTTTTATTACAGATTAAATTATATAAAGTAAAATAACAAAAACATAAGGAAACCGTCCATCCAGCGCGCACGTGGGTTCGTTAAACCATTGCCGTTACAGCGGTGTGGACTATCCTGCACGAAAAAAATAATCTGATTTTGAGGTAATGTTTACATTTCATGAAAAATAAAGATGTTCTTAGCAAAATACTGATTGTTTTGCTTTTTGAATACTGAAATGAGTTTTAAAAGGTTGACAGCTCGAAAATATTAGTACTTCATTTTTTTCTTCAGAAAAACAAACAAACGCCGACCCCGAATTTGTCAATTTTTTACGTTCGGTCGGTCTGAGGGCAACACACCAATTTGGGGGGCATTACAATGATTTTATTTTAATAATCCTTCCATCAGATTGCGACATGTCTTTCATATGAGTCCAACGTGAGCGGAAGCTGTGTCTATCCAATCGTTAGTGGTCTCCTTGGCCATCTCCGGACGACAGAGAATGACTCCGCCCCCGTACAAGCCTTCAAGAAAGCTTTTCGTGAGGACTTGGCCAAGAGGTACAGTATACACGTAATTTGTTTTTATCACAATGGACTTCTGTCCTATTCCTTAATCCATGCTGGTGAGAGTGATTGACAGGAGTTATCGCTCAAGCAACTTGAGTAGATAAACGCCTCCGACAAAAAGACCGCAAGTTAGTAAGTCCCTCTGTTCATGCCGTCAGTAGCGTCTGTCGGCAATCACAAAGGCATAAGCCCGCCCTATTTATTCTATATATTTTCCCCTGGAATTTAAGCCCTATCTGATTGGTTTTTCATTTGCATTCAATATTTGTATAACAATTTCTACAGGTTCACTGATGACATCGTTGATGTACCACAGATGACATCTGTTGTCGACCCTCGTTATAAGGATCTTGAATTCATCAGCAGCAGGGATCAGCGGGAAAGGGTTAAAAGTTCCATCCGGGATATGTTGGATGAAGTTGCACCTGAAGTCATCAAAAAGCGTCCAAGAATTCACAAAACAGAGGAAACCGAGGCGATGGCGTTCCTTCTCAGCGGGGGAATGTCAACTGAAGGATCTTCAGGCAGCGATGAAGGAGAGGCAGCGAGCAGTGGCAGTGATGAACATAGAACACCGTTGGAGGAGTTCAATGACTATCTACGTTCATCGGCACCTGGACTAAGTGTGAACCCCTTGGACTGGTGGAATACAAATTCGGATCGCTTCCCCACCGTGGCAAAAGTCGCAAGGAAACTGCTTTGCGTAACTGCTACGTCGGTGCCCTCGGAGAGGGTTTTTTCTACTGCAGGGAACATTGTGACAGCAAAGAGGAGCTGTCTGAAGCCAGAGAACATTAACATGCTCATCTTCCTCGCACAAAACGCCAAGTTATTTAAAGATGACCAGTAATGACGAACTGTTTTATTCAGTTTTATTTTGTGGAGTCATTTTATTTTTAGTCTTGTTGATTCTTTTTGTAACGTTTTGCCATATTTTTTGGAGTATTCATTTATTCCTTTACTTTTATTCAACCAACCATTTTTGCTGAATACTGATGGAAGGAAAATGGTATGATAGGCCCACTTGATTACAGTGTAATCTTGTTATGCTTCTTTTATCTAAAGCATTTATATTTTTTTTTTAAATTTATTATTATGATTATTATTGTATCTTAAGACTCTGTTTATTCTCATACCATCCTCAAGTTATTCAAACAAAATATTGTATAAACCTAAATCAACTATACATTAGTAAACACAAAATTGTGAAACGGGAAGTACAAAAGAAACACACAAAACGAAAATAGAAACAATTAAAAACTATACGTACATTGTATATGTTCCGATTCAAAACTTAAAGGTTAATTTCTCGTTTACTACGACACACACACAAATTAGTACAATTTTTTGAAAACCGTGTCTCAAGTCTACTTTGCTCAATTGATAGGAAACTTCTGAGAGATTAAATATGGACAATACTGGGTTAGGTGGCATCTTTATTTTTCGTTAAAACAAGTTTACATCTGGTTTTTTAAATAACTCGAATCATGATAGCAACAACAGTCATATAAACCAGGGACAAATTAATGCCTAGAATTATTGCACAATCAGTGAGATAAAAATAACGGTGACCTACTTGTTTCCTTATAAGTGATTCAACATATAACCAAATATCAACCGGAGTATTTTTATTTATTTTTCTATTTATTTCATTAATTTCTTCATTTTATTATTTATTGATGTAGTGTATTAAGTTTTATTATACATGTTTTCCTTATTTTAAATGTGTAGTGTTTTCAAAACTTTCATTAAAGCTTTTGAACGTCAAAATAATTGTCGAATTTAATTTGTCTTACTATAGATTAACAAATTCACAATCACGGTAGGGACACTAACTTTGTACTTTGATAAAATGTAACATAATTAATGTTCAACTTCAAAGGTTCTGTTGTCCCTGAAATAATTTTAATCAGTAATAAGCACAAAGCCAAGATAGTAAACCTTGTCTAGAAGACGAATACACATGACCCCCAGCGCCGTCACCCCAGTAAATCGCTTTGGACAAGGTTTTACTCTTGACCAAGAAGATAGTGGCACGTTCCGCGCAGTCGCCCAATCACCGGCCATTACGAACGTTGTGACATCTGGCCCGCCCCTAACAACCAAATAAGTCCACATGAATCACGCAGTTCAGTGAGTCGCCTCGCACACGTGCCGTCCAATCAGCACACGGCACACTCTCCCTGTGAGCAGTGCACGTGCGGCTGTGCTCCTTCGAAATGCCAATGCTGTTGCGACATCGTAGCTCGTAAGTAGGCCTTGTTTGTAAACCATTCCTTGCTCGATAAACACTGCAGGATTAATACCCCTGCGGATTAATAGCAAGCCTGGAACGATTGCGACATCGATGTCAAGTTTCAGGTATTTTTTGAAACATCTACTTTTATACTGCATTTAATTTCAATTTTCTCGGAAGTAAATTGACGTGCAATCCAAGTCCGATCTACGGCCGGCTTGCAGTACGCACGTGTAGAAAGTAAATCGTTCTTTTTTTTGCGGCCGCACACTATATTTAGCATACAGTGTTTTTTTTTTTTTGAACGGTCGCCTTTCGGGTACCCGAGAACCGAAGCGGTGCGGCGTTCGGGTACCCGGATCCAAAATTACCCGTGAACGCACACCCCTACATGACCGTGATGACGTCATCGTGACGTCACGCTTCGGCGCCCAATTTCAGATTACGGTCTATGCTTATGTTAATTGGCTATTTCGGAAGTTTTCTGAAACGGCCCTTGTTTTCGTTAAGACTATTGCCCATAGCATTTGTACACGTTTTCTTTCTTACCGGCACTTTGGCTACTTTTATGCTTCCGATTGACTTTAAACGTGGCAGACACTTAATTAGACCAACTGCTCAGAATGTATGCCGAACTTTTACGTCATGATGACCTCATCACGTGAGTTTTTATGAATTTTGATATTTTGAAAATCGTAACATTCTTTTCAATATATCTAGCGAACAAAACAAGATATTTTCAAAATTCTTGTTGTTACAGCTTTGGTATGTCTCAAAGATATGCCCTAAAAGGCAAAAATTGTGTGACGTCATGATGACGTCATCAAAAATGTTTTTTTTTTTTTTACGCATGTAAGGGTCAATCCGATTACAAAAATGTATACATTTAATTTTTCTGTACATAATTCCAAAATTTCATGATCGTGGCTCACTCAAATAAGAAATAACAGCCATTTCAAAATTTAGACCAAATTCAATATAACACAAAGGAATTCTGGGAAGGGCGGATAACCATGGCTTTCATGTGGCATGCTGTCTAAAAATGGTTGATTTCTAGTCTTTTTTCAAGTCGCTAGACTATTTTGCCCATAGCATTTGTACACGTTTTCCTTCATACCGGCCACTTTGGCTACTTTTAAACTTGGCAGACACTTACACCAACTTCTCGGAACGTAACCTTTACGTCATGATGACGTTATCACATGTCACGTGACGTCATCTTAAAGGGGCAGTTTTTGAAGCCATATTTCTACAGAAGTACAAGTTTGATTAAGTTGAAATGTAATATCCATGTAGGTCTGCAGGTTTATAGATGAACATTGACATGACGTTATGATGACGTCATCACATGTCATGTGACGTCATCTTAAAGGGGCATTTTTGAAGCCATATATCTACAGAAGTACAAGTCCGATTAAGTTGAAAAGTAATAGCTAGGTACAAATGTATCCCAGTAGGTTTATAGATGAAAATTGACATGACGTTATGATGACGTCATCACTTGTCACGTAACGTCATCTTAAAGGGGCAGTTTTTGAAGCCATATATAAACAAATGTACAAGTTCGATTAAGTTGAAATGTAATATCCAGGTAGGTCTGCAGGTTTATAGATGAAAATTGACTCGACATTATGATAACGTCATCACATGGCACGTGACGTCATCTTAAAGGGCCATTTTTGAAGCCATATATCTACAGAAGTACAAGTCCGATTAAGTTCTAGGTAACCCAGCATGAGTTATAGGTGAAAATTGATGTGACGTCATGATGATGTCATACAATTTTATAGTCATATCTCATCAACAGTACATGCTAATGTCGAAATTCTTAGGTCATAGATACCTACATGTACATATAAATGTGACGTCGCGATGATGTCACCGAAACAGCCCTGTGTTTGTCCACAAACACAATTTGCCTCTAGTTTTGATTAAGATCAGAGATTGTTTAATGACCAAAGTGCCGCACACAAAATTCATGTACAAAGTCTATGGGATTTGGGATAGAACTAAAATAAGAAGCGGAAAAAAAAAAAAATCTGAACAAAAACAAAGCCTTTTCTGACTGATTGTCGGAAAAGTCAAATAATGCGGAAAAGCCCTATGTTCTGTTCAGCGAAGAGACATAGATTCCTAGTTCTAATACTAACTTACCTAGCAACACAGCTACATGTACATCTACTTTCTGCAACGAGCCCGTCCTTTCCGAAACACAATGTGGCGGGTCTCTCTTCCTCAACATTTTCCCGCAACACCAACTTGACCATCCTTCATGACTTCACAAATGACTTTATGTACATGTACATACCCCTCAATAAATAATTGTAACCCTTAACTTTCGCCCGCTTGCTAATTTTGTCCCCGCCTAAAGAATTTAAATCCACCGCCTTTGGCAGACTACACCGAGTCGCGTCGTCGTCGATGTATTTGTCCGGGTCGTCTTGCGTTACATACACGTAATGTTGGTGTACTTCAAAGTAAAGCTTGACCGAGGTAATGGCGTCGCCATGCTGTTGCTAAGGTGGGCGGGGCTTATGGTCAAATCCGGATCGGTCTATAATGGACAAGCTGTCAGTAAGTCTGCAAAATCTATTAAAACGTTCTAAATATCTAAAGTATACAATCAGCGTGCTCCGCACTTCATTGTAATATTTAGTTTCATTCACATGCAAATTAGCCAGCCCAGCTCTGGCCATTTGAAGCACGATATGTGGGCAAGGGAACACCCCCCCCCCCCCCCCCCCCCTTGTGTCGGTCATTGTGTTCCCAGAATCTCATGAATTCTTTTAAGAAATCTAGGGGGATATGTTAGGTAACAATATTCTGGAGTGTATAGAGTAATGGCTCTGGCTGGTGGCGGTAACAAAGAAAAGGCTTTGATCCAGATATCCGCAGACTAAGCTTAGACTACGCTGTTTCTCAATATTGATGGCTGGCCTAAGAACGATCTCAAACAATGACTGGTGACAAACACGTCCGGCGATTATGTACATGTAGTTATGAATGAACTTTTGCGACATTTCAATCATGCAGAAATTTGTTGATGATCATATCGGCGATATCGCGAGGTAAAAAAATCGACTACGAAAAAAATCAATATCGTCAGCCCTAGCTGGCACTCACCCTGACTGCCTCAGCTACGGTACCTCTTCCGCACAGCTATCCCGCACAACACGGCGGCAGACTCGGCTCCTGGTCTATGCGCCCCAACATACCTCGTGGATAAACGTTCCAAATGGCAAAGCAACGTGATGCACTGCTACACTGGGTGGTTCATCTGCTGCTTTACATGTAGGTCGTTGCTCAGCCAAGGCTGAAACACCTTTTGAAATAGAGAAAAAATGAGACAAGTTTAAACAGGGTAAATCAAATTTCACAAAGGAAGGTATATTACAGGTCACGCCAGTGCCTGCCTGCTGTCAAAACGATACGTCCTTTCACCTATTTACAAGATAAACATGATGCATGCCCGCCTCATATCCCCTTTAGGGATACTTGGGCAAGCGTGTCATTCAACGATGATACATTCTTGGTTGCTGAAGGCAGAACCTCGCCTAAAATGCATCCCCTGTGATAGCCCAATGTCAATTCACCATATAATTGTAGAATGCCAGGAATACTCCCTTGTCAGACAACGGTATTTGAATGCAGCAACTTTAAAAGATATTCTTGACAGTGAATATCATAATGTACTTACATTTCTGAAAACAGCTGGACTGTACCAACACCTCTAACTTAAGCATTACGGAAAGCAGCTGGACTGTATCTATTTTTATACACAGAAATTATTTTCTCACCAACTTTATATTTAATGAACTAGTGTTTACTGAACCTTTTGAATGTTGCCAGTTTACGTTGTACTTTTGAATGTTCGCATATCCTTGTTTTTGTTTTTAATTGGACATGTTCTCGCCGTGAATATGACCCTGGTTGTCGGCACGGCGTTAAACCAAAAACTCACTCACTCACTCACTCA
Organism: Hippasteria phrygiana; assembly: GCA_037893225.1. Taxonomy (NCBI): domain Eukaryota; kingdom Metazoa; phylum Echinodermata; class Asteroidea; order Valvatida; family Goniasteridae; genus Hippasteria; species Hippasteria phrygiana. Next base: position 1,503,174 of record JAZGUH010000845.1, on the reverse strand, counting down.
CCTATTAGTTAGCACTTATTGAAGTTAATGTCCAGGAGGGCAAGAAGTTGCTAATTTATATTAACTATCACAGCCTGTCAAAAACTCTAAACACCAACTCTCACAGTTTGTGTGTGTTTCAATCTGTCACTTGATAGGTTTTGATCTATAGCATAGCTGGGTCCATTTTGGCCCTGAGAACAGGAGGGTTAATAGTTGAAACTCTGCAGTCAGTGACTGGTTGTCATAAATATTCGGATGAGTGGTAAAAACGTTTCTACGGTGAACATTCTCCAGTCAAGATAATTCTCATTTTGCATTACTCATTTCTAAAAATAGATAAGGGCAAAGTTACGAATGATAACATTTTCATTTGCACGCATGTTTTCACCAGTTGCTATGTGTTACCATCCGGTTCGCTTGACTCTTGAACCACTCAGTTTGAAGACATTGGAACCGGGAGCTACATGTAGACAGTGATAGACAGAACGTTCCTGGATGTCCCTTGCCTATAAATGGTTTGACCAAATATCCTGTAAATCAATGGTCAATCATACTAACCTCATTCGGGGTTTGCTGTGGATGAAACGGCCTGCTCCTTGCTCATCTTAACGTCTTGGGCATGGTATTTTACGGGAGACGTCGGGGTGTTGCAGCGGTTCTGGCAGCCAAATCGAACTGCTACAATGTGTTTGTGCAGTCAAGCATGACATAAACAATAATCCAACAATGGATTGAAACTGCACAAACGGCGGCCAATGGTGTCATCTGGCCTGGTGACACTTTTTTGTTTGCGTCCACAGACGTCATCCGTACGCAAAGGGTTAAGTGTCTTTATAGCCCATGTTGTGACAAATCTTGAGTTTGGATCCTCACAAACAGGGCAGAAACAAGACAAGGTACATGTGCGTACATGTACTTTAACCTTCGAAGCACCAATGCCAACCACAGCTTGTAGAGATCTTGTGCCAGGAAGTGTTTTGACATTGGTTCTATTTGGGTCTATTTCTGGGAATTTCATCTTCATCCACATACAGAAAATGACGTCGAGAATGAAGACAATCCCCCTTCTCCATCCATCCTGCCTCTTGTTAGTTGGCTACAACAGAAATCATAGAAGGCATTGGTATCTTGAATGCAAACACTATCATACATGTAGCTCTTGCCACTGAACTCCTAACACCCCCCTCCCCATCACAAGGATTCTTGCCATGGCGTGAGCCAAAGAAGTGCCGTTCAACCAAATAGACGCACAGGAAATGTCCATGAAGGGAGTTCTGGATTTGTATTATGATGCATATATCTGGATATATTTGAAGGCCTCTATTATTACAGAAATTTATGAAGTGGCCACTCTTGTGAAAAAGTGATGGGCATCATGGCGAAGATCATTGGACACAATATGGATCGCTTCTCGAACTACGTCTTGTGAATCACAATCAGAGCAATGATAAAAACAACAAATGGATGAAAGGTCACTTGGGTGTGACTCTAGTGTGCGCTCTGAACTTCGGTTTGCATAACACAAGTGAAGTTTTCTGTTAAGTCTATTACTGTGACAACTAACTCTGGAGGAGGATTCTTTATTAGTGCTGAGAATTGAATTTGTTGCCACTTAGCAGTGAACAAATGTCGGGAGTACAACTCTGCTGATGACAGCTCCAGAAGCAGATCATTTAATGTCCCTTGGACTCTTGGCAGACTCCTTTTAGGTCGGCCTTGATATTGTGTTTGGCCCCCACTTCTGCCACGTGAGCTCCTTGTGACCAACATGACCAATGTCGTCAACATCACGGATACCTTTCAGGTAGTCATCCAGCTGATGTACATTGTACCACACTTTTCACATTTTCGGTAGATTATTCATGCCAATTTGTGGAATCTGCCAGAGTACGTTTCCTCCAGATCAGGACACTTATAGTGATCTCAGCAGCAAAGTATCTGTCATGTCTTAAGCCGTGTTTCCATTGGACTTATTTTTGTCAATCTACCACGACTTTTCTTTAGAATGACAAAATGAAGTCCAATGGAGATGCACAGTAAACAAACATCCCTTTCGACTTACCGTGACCTTGATGTAAAACAACCAGGCCGAAAGTGGTCACGGAAGATATCCGCGTGGACTCTGAAAGTTATCAGGGATGACAAAGTCCAATGGAAACAGCCCCTCTTTGTAGAACTACCACGACCACGCGGAAAACACTGTGTAAACAATGCTACTTCCTGTATCGCGTCAACTACACAGCGAATATTGCTAGCATGCGCGTGGAAATGGTGGTATGGTTCCCTGTCTCCTTGTGTTGACCTGTGAGTACATGTATGTGTACAGTGCAGTTGAGCTAGTTTGCAGTGGAGCGAACTGATGACCGACGATCGGCCACGTGCGTACGTGCACACAACAGCTACGTTTTTCATCCGTTCACTGCTTGAAACATGACAGATTTGATCATTTTGTGAGAGGTTTAATTGGGTTAGATGTCAGTGAAAATGTTAGGGAAGGCAGAGAAGAATTTTGAGGAGAACTGCCTCAATATGGAGGCACACATGCAGGAGTTATACACCATCCCTTCGATTAAAACGCTCTTGGTGTTCGCGAGACCCCCCTGGTGTTCGCGAGACCGCCAAATCGCGATCAGCCCAACAGTTTTTGCATGGCCCCAGTTCTTTCTCTTGGAACTACCACCAGTAGGGTCGGCTTCTTTTTTTCCCAAGGTCTTTGAATTTGGCGGTACGACATTTGAAGACGATGCCATATTTTCTACACTAGACTGATCTTTTCGCGAGCGCATTGGTATGTGTACATGTATGGTAGCTGAGTATACAATGCAATTTAGCGCGCGTAAAATTACGCTAGTTCGCCACATCTATCCCGTTTAGGTCAGAGGTGATTGTGCACACGTGTGACATTCTGCCAGCCTCGAAGGCGAATAAACGTTCTTGTCGGGGTAAAAAAAAATCCAAATAGAAACGCAAGGTAGAATTACGCGAAGGAATGTCGCGTCAAGTTTCCTCGGGGCCGCGAAATAAAAAGTCCAATGAAAACATGGCTTTATTCTACAGCTCTTTTTGTGTTGTGTTACATGTATTTGCTTGTTTACCTCCTTTAGTTTCAAGTTGACATTAGTGCAATATTTGCTGGGGCTGTGTTGTCGTTGGCGATTTTTCTTTTCGACATGTCGGCAAAATAAAACTCTGACGTCGACAAATTGTAGACAAAAGCAAATTACAAGTCGGGTAAATATAACGTTGTTTATATTACTGAAACGCAGACGTGAAGTCCGATTTCTTACCTTTCTTCTTTACTGTAATAATTGTTGAATTCCTTGTCATTTCCGACGTTCATAGTTTGAGGTAAAAGTAAATGTATTATTTAAAACAACAAACATTGTTCTTCTGCAAGCCCCGATCCCGTTCTTGGCAATGTTTTAATTTGGAAATGTCATGTCATGTGTCATGTATTAAGCAAGGGCCATGCGCAGTGTGACCAGAAATTCCCCAGGCTATTTATTAGAACAGCTGGCACAAAAATCGGTTTGGACACAAATTGCGTGTGATGTTTTTTTTTGTTAATTTTTTTTTCTCGACAATAAGTCATTTGTATCGACATGTCGGAAAAATGTCATTGTCGCCAACATTGTCGACAAAAGGCCTGTCGACAACAGCCCTAATACTCACACAAGTATTGATACCATTTTGCATCTGCTTTGGTCGCAGTGATGCAAATGATGACATACAAATGTAGGCTGAAGGTCCTTAAAAACTCAAGTAGGTTTCCTTCACAGTTTTCTGCAGAATATGTCTTGCCTGTGTGTTATCTTGGGTGCCAGTTCCTTTTTTATTTGGCCTTTCTGTTGATGTGTCGTCTGTGGTAGTGATCTGAGATTGCATTTTTGACAGACGGACTGATAGCAACTGACTTTGACTGCAGCTACACCATTATATTAGCAATTGGAAGTATTGCCTGCTTACTCCCAATAATTGGCATGTTGAAGACTTCAGACCATATTGGGCATTTTTGAGATTGACACCAATGTCATGGACGAACTGTTTCTCTTTTCCTCTGTCCATCAGTTGACAAGATGTTTTGACGGTTCTCTGAATGTCATAATTTGCTAAGCACTTGTGGGAACCAATGCCCTAGTTTTTAAGTTCAAGTTGTGCTTCTGAACTTGCTGTGTCAATGAGCTCTTTCACAATACCTGCATACACATGTACATGTCGCTTGAGGCGGGACCTTAGGAATAGCATTCCGCAGCCGTGAAAGTGCCTTTCTTTGAGCTGATGATAAAGGAAATGGAAAAGACTCCTGTTTACATTGCACTTGTTTCTTTTGCTTATTTTTACTTTCATCCTGGCTGTCTGTTTAGCTTTACTATCTTTTTCTTTTTCAATGATTCTTCCACTGACAGTTTTGTCCTCTGTTCTCTTTTACGTTCACTCTACTGTTGTCTTCTCAATTCTTGCTGTCTTCTTTCTTTACATGTACGAGGCTCTTGTACTACATTGTACTTTTTTCTTTGCTGCATCTTGCCTTATTCTTTCACGGTATTTCTGCATTCTCCTCCTGCTTAATTAATTGTTTCTTGCTCTTGTCTCCGCAGAGTTGCTGTAAGCTTTCCTGAATGCTCTTATTCGGGCCGTTTCTTTTCTGCAAAATTCAAGGTATTCATTAGGCTTGCATGTTTTCATGCGACTTCGAAACCGTCGCATCGCAAGAGCATTCTTGCCAACAACTTCGTCATTTTCAGGTTCTTTAATATTCTCTTCATCTCTACATGTACATGTATCCCCGTAGCCATAGTTTCCACACCATGGTGATTAAATCTGATATAAAAATGTAAATATTAATGAAATTATATTGACAGTTTATGAAACTGATTGCTATTAATTGTGGTTGGAGCATGACCAGATGTGTTGTGTATGGGGAGTTTAGCCCGTGCAACTCTTTAAAAAACAATCCACCTGGGTACGAGTTGACCTGGGTACAAGTTGATGACTCGGCTACGAGTTGACTCGGCTAGGAGTTGACTCGGCTACGAGTTGACCCAAAATCACACAGTCAGACAGTAGGCTAAGACAGCAAGTGCAACAATCTAAAGGAGTATGTAGGCCTACACTGCAGTCTACATTGTAGATCTAATGTTATGCAAAAATGCATACATTTACACAAACTGACTGACAGCAAGTCCCCAAAATGTCTTTTTCAAAAAATAATTGTATTTTCTAACGCACCTGTGTATATCCCACATATCACTAAACACATATCGCTACTGGTTGATGACATTTATTGTGCCATCTGTCCCTGTGTGAACATTACATGCAAGAGATCACTGTACAGTAAGCAGTACCCATGGCAACCTAATTCGCCCCCCCAAAATTAACATGTAAGAGCCATCATTGTTTTGATAACAAATTATGTTGCTTGTCATAAATTATATCCTCACAAAAATGAAAAGAATGATTGTTGTCTGCATCCTTATCTTGTTTAAACGAAGACAGACACGGCCATTTTAACCACTTTCTGTCCATATTACGAACGTGGTTTTGCAGACCAGCTGCGTGTCAGTCACATTTTTTATACGAATGCACGCACAGCATTAAAAAGGAAAGTTTTTTACTTGTAACTATTAGTGTGGACAGACCCAGTTTCAATCTGAAATCAAGATGGTACAGAAGTGTTTCAATACCAATCCTGAAAAATATTTCGATCAGAAAAGCCATCATCTTCAAGAAAATTGACCTCCAAAAAGCCCTGGCTTAATTTGGATTTCAACAACTGAAATACGAGGGTCGGCTGAAAAGTTTATAGGTTGACTCTGAAGGAGTAATGCCAGATCAATGAAACTTACCATGCATTTATTTTATTTCGTCAAACAATCCACTTTGAAAATGCATTTATTTCAATGCTTTTAATAACTAATTGCATGCTGTTGGAATCTCTTGTAAGGGAGTTGGGAACATTCTTAGTACAGTACTCGGAACGTCAAAGATTTCTGCTCGGTGGGTGCCACGTCTTCTAACCCCTGATCAAAAGCACACCAGGCTGGTCACGTCTAGGAAAACTAGGAGTGTTTTGAAGCAAATCCAGCTAAATTTCATCAAAAGTTTCCTAACCCAGGATAAGTGCTGGGTCCGTCACTTTGAGCCAGAGACAAAGAGGCAATCCATGCAGTAGAAACAACTTGCTCACCCCCTCCAAAGAAGGCCAACGTCTTTTCGATGCAAATTTTTGTCAATTTTTACAAAGTCGCCTGCGAACCACCAAATACGGCCTAACCTAGAAACAAACAATGCAATTAGTTATCAAAAGGGTTGAACAAAATGTATGCCAAGTTTCATGATCTGGCATTAATTAATACTCCTTCAGAGCCAACCTACGATCTTTTCAGCCGACCCTCGTATATGCACCATGAACAAACAACTTTTTCATAATTCGGAGGATGGATTGAGCTAAAACACTCACAGGTTTATTTTATGTGTTGAATCATACAAAGTATGAACACTACAACTGTGTTATAAGCTCTACCAATGCTCTGTCATATGTACCGTTCACTGTGACCCTTGTACCGGTAGATTGTAGGCCTGAATCTTCTTTTAACCCTAAAATTCCCAAATCCTCCAAAATCCTCTTTGCCAAATTGAGGAATTTGGAGGATTGAGGGTCTTTGGAAGTTGTAGCATCAGAGGATTTTGCAGGAAGAGGATTTTACCTCTGGATGAAAATGGATCCAGGTCATCCGGCCCAATCTGATGCTGGTTCATTTCGGAGGATTGAGGTTTATACTGGGGTGTTTACGAAAACCCCTAGAGGATTTTGGAGGATTCATGCAGTAGTCCCTCTAAGCGGATTTTGGAGGAGGTTACGTAATTGGAGGAAAAATGACATACATGTACATGTACATGTACATGTAGGGAGTTAGGGTTAAAGAGGATGTTGATTGCTGAGAGAAGTCTACGTTTTTTTTATAGTTTTATGTAGATTGGGTATTGTAAAATAGAAACCGCCATTTTTTTTTCTGCCATAAAAAAAAAAATGACTTTTAAGAGCTATTTCTATCAAGTCCCCTCTAGCGCAGCATAGCCCTCTGGTACCATTTGTCTAAAAGTCGTCTGGGCAGCAACAAAATCTGACGTCATAAGACGAACTCCCCTTTTGTGTCTAGCACTAGATGTAAAAGGGAGTACGTCCTATGACGTCAGATTTGTTTGCTGCCCACAGCGACGATTTTTAGACAGCTGGCACCAGCGGGCCAGATGGGACTTGATAACATAATTCTCAAAAGTCACTTTTTAGTTATTTTCATGGCAGAAAACAAAATGGCTTTCTTTTTTCCAATACCCAATCTACATGTAGTAAATCCCACGATGGGGGATAACTGGGGTGTTGATTGCTGAGTCGACGACGGGGTAGGGAGGTGTATCCCAAGGTCAGGGAGCAGCGAAGTCGACGGTGACGACCACATTTGTGTATACAATGTACATGTAAATGGACTCTTTAATCTTCCCAATTTCTCCACAAAAATTGGGAAACAAAAACAAACCCCTGAAAGGACAGTGAATTAATTTTATTGTAACAGTTTCCATCATGTATATTTATTTAATACATTAAGCAATTAACCCTCCTGTTCTCAAAGCCAAAATGGAGCCAGCTACCCTATATATCCAAACCTATCAACCGACAGGTTGAAACACACACAAACTGTGAGAGTTGGTGTTGAGAGTTTTTGATAGGCTGTGATAATTATAAGTATAATAGCAGGGTTGATGTACATTGTATTTAATAATTCCAGGTCTTTGTCATACACATAGTTACAAAGAACAAAGAATAAAATTGCAGCTTGCCAAAATTAATATACATCTCCATAGTCTTTCAACAAAATGTTCTTTAAAAGTACAAATTTGGCTTACCCAACACTAATATTACTTGGACTTCCACAGGCAGCTACACGTACACGACCCAGGATGAGTGTTATGGATGCCAGGCTGTGTAATCTAAGCCACCCCAAACGCAAACATAATTATCACCCTCGTAATAAACATGTAATAACAAAATGGGGTCTCCAGTGGATTTCAGTGCTGTGAAAAATAAGCAGGCCGAAGGACAATTAATGCCACAAAAGTACAACATAACATCATGTCCGCCCTCTCTACCCACAGTACAATTGTATATCACGCGTTGTTTACATGTACATGTAACCTTTGCTCTGTACATTGTACATGTACATGATTATAATGTTAGTAAACCTACATGCTGTACCAGCTATTAATAGAACAGCTATAAATAGAATGTGTGAGTAGCGCAGGATTACACAAGTTTCTGGTCAATGCTCTGAGTATAGGAAAGCTCATAAAACTGCACTTACATGTATGCGTTCGCTTATGTGATACTAACCCCCAGATACATGAAGTGGTACACAGATAGATTATAATGCTACAAAAATTGTCCCTCACCGTGATATCTTCTGTGCCCGTTCCTGAGGTGACGCTACAAGAGGCCGAATCACCAGTCAAGCTTCTGTATCAATGCGCTTTGTTTGTGTGACCAAACCCTTTTCATTTGTGGTTCAGGTACGTCGAGTGATCCAACAAAATGATTGTACCAACCCATTTTGCAAAGTATGATCACTAAGAATAAATTATATAACAAATAGAAACTATAATCATTGATCAATCCAAACCCTACTTTTTGTTTAGTGGATGGGCATTCCCACATCACCTAGCTGTGATGTGCACGCCGTAAACAAACTACTCATTAAAGGGGCAGTCTAAACCCAATGCTTAAAGGCACTACATGTATGAATAGGATTAACCCGATTCCCCACATACATAAAACTAGAAAATGGCACAGACTTCTCTCAGCAATCAACCTCATCTTTAATTCCAGCAAGGTGCAACACATTTTGTAGGTTGCACTTCCCGTAGTTTGTCTGGCATTAATTAACAGGAGTCACCTTCCCGTGTTCCTACTGTTGCAAGCAGAAATTGCAACAGTTCGTTTCATTCATGGAGCCAGGATCCATCAGAATTGAGCAGTGTGAGGTGTGGGATTTCGGCAGGATAACAAAATGGGGGACAAGCAGTGGTGTATTTGGGCCCAGGGGGTTGGGGGAGCAGAATTGTAAGTTTGTTCAAAAGATGGCCTAAGTTCCCCCCCCCCCCCCCCCCAGGATTTTCTTGTTGAAATGGCAGAGTTGTTATCAAGTCGATCACAAGTCATCACAATCACTTCACAAGTCACTTCACAAGTTACTGGTACTTGTATACCCAGCAGGATATGGCATATGATGCACGATATGGGGCAGAGCGAACCCCCCCCCCTCTTTTGTGTTGGTCATTGTGTTCCCGGAATCTCAGGAATTCTTTTCAGAAGTCTAGGGGGGATGTGGTGGGTAACAATAGTCTGGAGAGTGTATAGGGACAAAAAGGGGGTACCCCTCTGCCCCATATTGTGCTGGGTATGCGATATGGGGCAGAGGGGTACCCCCCATTTTTGTCCATATATACCCTATACCACTATGTACATCTAACAAAAGAAAACCCAGGCAGTCCTTTGTTTGTAACAAAGGACTGCGTGGGTTTTCTTTTGTTAGATGTTCATAGTGTACACTCTCCAGACTATTGTTACCTAACACATCCCCCTAGACCTCTGAAAAGAATTCCTGAGATTCCAGGAACACAATGACCAACACAAAAGAGGGGGGGGGGGGTCCCTCTGCCCCATATCGTGCATCATATGGGTACTTGACAATTCTCATCCCAAGCCATGTAACAAGCTATTCATACTAGTACTAATTCAAACACATAACAAAAGCATTCCTTTGTCATTGTTCATCCATGTACATATAGCTTGTGAGCTGACTTGTCATTGACTTGTGATTGACTTGATTACAACTCTGTGAAATGGTGACATCATTTTCTTTTTTTCCTGCTGGAAATAAATGTAAAAACAAGGGGGGGGAGGAGGAGGTAAGAGGGGTGGGGGAAGGGGGGGGGGGAGGAGAGGGTGGGGGAGGGGGTCCCCCACTGGATACACCAGTGAATTAAGGCAAGGTACATGTAGTTTGAGGATTATGCAATTTCAGTTTGGGAGAGGTTGTTGTGATCAATCATTGTTTTCTCTGCCATGCAGGTCAAACGAGGTCAGCAACCCAACTGGCTCGAGAAAGATACTCCTTGATTGCGGAGCCAACGTGGCCTCCACTGTGCAGCTCTTCCGCGAGACGTACCCAAAAGGGCACGAATACATCATCCACTCTTTTGAGATCGATGATCGGCTTGCGCCATACTTCAAACCCTACAGGAACTATCATTTGCACTGCCCTGTGGGCGTGGCGGGGAAAGATGGTAAGTTGCAGTTTAGGGCTATTCATTTTTGAACTGGATTGTTTGACGAAAAACATTTTCGAATAAGATAGTTTTTCATAGTATTCGATTATTCGATACTCACCGATCAAGTTTTTCATGTGTCAGCTGCAACTGCATGCTGTGTTGGTAAAAAGTTGAACGCACATCACACCGTTTTACGTCGGACAGTTTTTTGGTGTCCCTGTTAAACCTAACCTGTTTGATTTCCATCTTGCATGTCAAGTACATGTATCATTAAAATTGACTTCACACTATTTTTTACTTGTTTGGCATATACTTTGCTTTACACAATCACTCTTCCATTGTAATCTGAATCCTTCAAAATCCTCTTTTGAGGAACACTGCCTGAATCCTGCAAAATCCTTGAAAACACCCTAGTATAAACCTCAATCTTTTGAGTCTACAGCGCTCATCTTACCCGTAGAGCCACTACCAATGCATATTTCCCTAGAGGGCGCAATACACTCGCTAAGATTTCACACAATAGCCTTCCCACCATGCCCCGCGGCACACCCGCCATGTTAGCTTCCTCTTTTCTCTTAGCGCTGATCAGCGTAGGACGTGAAATTTTTTCAGTGGCGTTATACACGCAGTTTACGTCTACGTCTGCCGTACATTTGCTAAGTATTCTTGAATAAAGATTGTAGAGTTTGTATTCTTGTGTTTAGTTTGTTATTTCGATAGTCATGGCTTCACGGGAGAAAAATGTGAAGCGTAAGTCGGCTCGGTGCGGGGCGGTACCCGTGGACGTGGGTTCCACGGGACTGCCCGCACCTCCGGGGGGGCGAGCCCAGGGAGACACCCTCCTCCCATGGCCTTGCCTCCGACCGTGAATCTGTTGGGGCCACCCTCCCCCGTACACAGACTTCACTCCGCTGCCCGGAAACGGGCAGTGGCCTCCCCATAGGCCGGGGATCGGGCTATTCAGCCCGTTCCCCCGGCCGCGGATAACGGGGAAAACCAGCCGACTAAGAAGCTGACCGGTAAGAGTCGCCAAAAATCGCGCACCACGGTCCAAAGCTTCAAAGGTAAGCGGGACACCCTCCCCGCCGAGTTGCCTTCCTTTGCCTCTGGCCACCCCCCGATCCCGGGCAGTGTGGCCAAGGCTACGGCCACGCTCAGCGTGACCAATCTGCCCGCCTCTACCCAGGGGTCACTGGCATATGACCACGGGAACCAGGGTAGCGGTGCCACCCTGGCGGGCAGCGCAATCACCGATCCGCCCGGGCTGTTAGCCCCTGGCCGTTCGGTGGGGGACCCATGGGTCCCCGTTGCGAGTTTTTCCTCTGCCTCGGACTTACTCCGATGCTCCGGAATTCCAGCGATCCCGCCCTCCACCGAGCCCTCGGATACTGAGGTTTTGCGGGGTCGCCCAGTCAACAAAGGGAAATCGCGTAAGAAACGTCACCGTTCCTCGGACACACCATCGTCCTCGGACCGCTCCCGGAAACACCGCAAACATGCGGAGTCCGTTTCCAATGCGGATCTCTTACAGGCTTTCCAGGCGTTCACCGCGTCCCTGTCGACCTTGTCAACTGCGGGGTTCGCGCCGGTGGGCCAACTCGCCCCACATGCTGGCCGACTCGCCCCGGACACGGGACGGTTCGCCCCCATTGCGGGCCAACTCGCCCCGAGCGCGGGCCTGCTTGCCCCCCAGATGGGTCAGCCGGCCCCGCACTTCGGTCAACTCGCCCCCAGTGTCGCCCCCGTTGTCGCTCCGCCGACTCGGGACGTCCAGGGTTGGGTTCGTCGTGACCAACAACATCTCCCCCAGGCTTTGGGTCGTGCCCCGGCCTCACCTCCGGCCATTTCCATCCACCCTTCAGCAGTTTTCTCGGGGTCGGATGGGGATTCAGTGCCGGCGGTGCCCCTCCATCGTGAGCGGACACCAGCTACGGAGGCCACGGGTTCGGACCAGGGGTTGTCTGATGCAGAGGGTGACATGCTTGACACACATCATCTCTCCCCCATCGAGACACAGTTGCGTCTGGTTCAACGCGACATGATCCGGGTTTTGGGTCTTCCGGACACTTCCGCTGAGGAACCCAAACTCTCGGCCCAGCAATCGTTCAAACAGCGTACCGCATCGGATATCCCTGCGGGACGCTCGACGCCCTTTCCGATCCTACCCCTGGACCAGTTTCGCATTAAACATATCCAGGCCGTAGCGGATCGCAAAACGTGGCAGTCCTTCGACAAACGTACCAACGGTTATTTCCGTTTCCCGTCGACGGACTTTGACGACTATTTTACAGTACCAACAGTCCCTGACTCTGCCAGAGACAAGCTGGCCGCTGATGGTAGTGGGTCGGGTTCGACACGTGCCCTATTTACCGATCGTACTAGAAATAAGATCGAGGACACTTTGAGGAAGACAGACTGGGCCTCCAGATTCGGCATGCGCTCGACCTCGTTCCTCCTACTGCTGTCGGAGTACCTGGTCAGAGGCTGTGAGGACGGGGCTACCGTTCCTGCGGACATGCTCTCCGCAGCCTTCCGCTGCCTTGACGAAACCCTCCGCCTGACTTTGGAGCAGTTTGCTCGTATTTCGGTGATGGCAACATCCGTCCGTCGGGCCAATATCCTCGATTCCCTGTACCTCCCCTCGGAAGGGGCCAGGAAGCGGATCGAGGCTTTACCATTATTTGGCCCGGATTTGTTCGCCAATCAGTTCCAGGCCTCCATGGAGGCCGAAGCGAAGCGAATAGAGGCTACCGATAAGATAAATCTTCGCAAGCCTGCCCAGAAGTCGACAGCACAGCCTCAACCTCAGGCCAAGTCGACCCCCCGGGCCCCAGCAGGATGCTCCAGGCTTCCACAGGGCAGAACCCGCGGGCGTTTTCCCGCCGCGTCAACGGCTCAATCTTCGGCACGCCCTCCATATACGGGTCCCCGCCGAGGCCAATCCTTCCGACCGCGTGGCCAGACCTTTAAGCCGTCGGCCCCCCGGTTTTCCGGAGGGTGGCACAAGTGATGCGCCCATACCCTGGTGGCCCCCCACAGCCGGGCCCGTGGGTGGCCGCCTCCAAGCCTTCGCAGGGCCCTGGTCCCAGGTCGTCTCCGACCGGTGGGTGCTCAAGACAATCCAGCACGGGTACGCATTGGAATTCACGAGCACCCCCCCGTCGGACACAGTAATTCGTCACACGGAAACTCCATCTGACCCCGTCAAACGCCTGGCGCTAGAGTCGGAAATCGAGTCTCTCCTCCGGAACAAAGTGATACGCGTGGTTCCGCGGTCGGGGAGGTCACCTGGTTTCCTATCGTCCTTTTTTCTCACACCAAAAATGGACACGGGAACATGGCGGCCTATTCTCAACCTGAAGCCCTTAAACAGCTTCATCCGCCCCAAACGGTTCCGTATGGACACGCTCCGGGTGGTCCTCGGTTCGATTCCGGCCCAGGCATGGGCGGCTACACTCGACCTGCAGGACGCGTATCTTCATGTCCCCATTCTTCCGAGTCACTATCGGTTCCTCCGCTTCCGTTACCGAAACGTGACTTACGAATTTACGGCTCTCCCATTCGGACTGTCCACATCCCCTCGGGTTTTCACGAGGATTGTGAAGTCGGTGGGAGCAGCCCTCCACGCGAGCGGCATTTCAATCTTCATGTATTTGGACGACTGGCTGATAGTGGGCCGTTCACGGCACGAAACCAGCCGAGCGCTCGCCTCCACCGTACAGTTAGCCACGCGTCTTGGGTTTCTGATAAACAGAAGGAAATCACACCCAATTCCTACACAACTCCCAATGTTCTTAGGGGCTGTAATGAACCTGAGAACGAACATGGTTTTCCCGACGGACAGGCGAGTTCCGAATCTGCAGCAGTGCGTCGATCTATTCCTCGCAGTAACATTGGCCCCAGCAGCAGCATGGCTGAAACTGCTCGGCCTCATGGCAAGCATGGTGGATCTCGTGCCTCACTGCCGACTCCACATGCGCCCGCTCCAGCTCCAGCTCCTCGCTCACTTCCGACCGAAATACCACCTCATCCATCATATGGTTCCGGTTCCGGTATTTCTACGCCCACACCTGTGGTGGTGGTCCGATCCGTCAAACCTCATGCGCGGAGTGACCTTTCCGCAGCCACAACCGACGGTAACCGTAACAACGGACGCCTCGGGCTTGGGTTGGGGAGCTCTGCTTTACCCGCGCCAGGCCGCGGGAGAGTGGACTCCGGACCAGCGATCCCTACATATCAATGTTCTGGAGATGCTGGCGGTGTTCAATGCCCTCAGACATTTTCAACCGTACGTCCGGGATCGGTCTGTCCTAATCAAATGCGACAATGTCACAGTTGTGGCATACCTCAACCACGAGGGAGGCACACGGTCACCCCAGCTCTGCCTCCTGACGTGGGAAGTACTCCATTGGTGCATAAGGTCCAACATCACGTTGTCGGCCTTCCACATCCCAGGAGCGGACAACTCGATAGCCGATGCCCTCTCCAGGGGAGTAATCCGTCCAACAGAGTGGACGCTACATCCCCGGGTGGTCGCGCAAATCTTCACGCTCATCGACCGCCCTCATGTAGACCTGTTTGCGTCAGCGGTCAACAACCAGCTGCCGGTGTATTGCACCAGATACCCAGATCCGAGGGCGTGGCATGTGGACGCCCTCTCGATGCCCTGGGAAGGGATGTTCGCGTACGCTTTTCCGCCGATATCCCTGATCCCTCGGGTACTGACGAAGATAGAACAGGAACGATGCAGGATTCTCCTTGTCGCCCCGTTTTGGCCACGTCAACCCTGGTTCCCCCGGTTGATCCGGCTCTTGGTGCACCGACCATTAATTCTCCCACCTCGACCGGACATTCTGTCTCAGCCTCGCTCGAGGTTCATTCACCCAGCACCCGGGGATCTTCACCTGACGTGCTGGACATTGTCCAACGCTCCTTCCGAGCAGCGGGCCTTTCGCAGGACGCTGCCGTATTCGCGGCACGCAGTCGTAGACCTTCCACGAGGAGAGTCTACAATAGCCGCCTACGCCATTACTACAAATGGTGTGGACGGAATTCGGTTGATCCAGTCAATTCACCTATAACCGACATTGGTGACTTCTTTGTTTACCTGTTCAACTCGGGCCTCACAGTAGCCACGATCCGGAACTACCGTTCGGCTATTGCGGCCGTCCATCAAGGTTTCGCGGACGGGTCATCAATTACCAGTAACCATGCCCTGGGTCACATCCTTCGAGGAATGTTTCTAGAGAGGCCACCAACTCGTAAGCTCCTTCCTTCTTGGGACCTCTCCAACGTTCTGGGGGCGCTATCACGCGCCCCCTACGAACCAATGGGCCAGGCGACCTTGTTCGACTTATCCGTCAAGCTCGCTTTCTTGCTAGCGGTGGCTACGTCACGGCGTCGTAGCGAACTACATGCCCTATCTGTTGATCCGGGCCACATTCGCTGGGAACCGAATGGGGTACGTCTAGTCCCAAATGCGTCCTTTCTCACGAAGAACCAGTCCGAGTCCTTTGCTCCACCAGACATCTTCGTACCAGACATGCGCTCGCAGTCATCTGTACTGGAAGATAGGACATGGTGCCCTGTTCGCACACTCAAGTGGTACCTCAACAGGACCCAACTGATCCGGGGCAAGGCGACGAGCCTGTTCGTCACCTCCACCCCTCCATATCGTCCAGCCTCACAGAGCACCATCACGCGCTGGATTGTGACTGCTATTCGGACGGCTTCACAGACCTGGCCGGATACATCATCTGCCTGCTCTGAAGTGCATGCTCACGACGTCAGAGCAGTGGCGACGTCATGGGCCTTCTTCAAAGGGGTTCCCTTGGCCGATATCACCCAGGCAGCATGCTGGAAGACGTCGAACACTTTCACAGCCTGCTACCTGCGAGACATCCTCCAGACTGAGGGACGTGCTGGAAGAGCGGCGTTGCGGGTAGCGAGCGATGCGGCCTCGCAGGCCTCGCAATCTACCTCTCAGCAACTCCAGTAGACGGGTTCGCTCCACCAGTCAGCTCACATCTCGTGTTTATGTGACTTCCGCTGGTAACTGAGGGTTGTATACTGTTGCATTAACCAATTTCTCCCAACAGTGATACCCCTCTATATGGAGTGTCCTAGACTCACACAGTGGCATCTCACTCCCACCTCCAAAAGCGGTGCTACTCTGCATTGGTAGTGGCTCTACGGGTAAGATGAGCGCTGTAGACTCCCCCCCCACAGTAGTGTGGGACGAGTCTACTAGCGAATACTTACCCGTAGAGCATCCCGCCCTCCTCCCCACACAGGGCTCGATGCGCATTTGCCTGCTATCGCTCGAGAAAAGAGGAAGCTAACATGGCGGGTGTGCCGCGGGGCATGGTGGGAAGGCTATTGTGTGAAATCTTAGCGAGTGTATTGCGCCCTCTAGGGAAATATGCATTGGTAGTGGCTCTACGGGTAAGTATTCGCTAGTAGACTCGTCCCACACTACTGTGGGGGGGGAAATCATCCAGCATCAGATTGGGCCTGATGACCTGGATCCTCCATTTTCCCCCAGAGGCAAAAATCTCCAATAACCTCAATCCTACAAAATCCACTAATGCTTCAACTTCCAAAGACCCTCATCCTCCATTGAATTAAGGTTCAAACGATGATCGAATCGTTGTATCAGGCCGATGTTCGGCAATATCGGCAAAACATCGGATCTGCAAAATTTGTAAGGTTCAACTGATGTTCGGCAATATCAAGTAGCAAACTCTCATCTATTTTGAAACCGAAATATCGTCTCGGCCTGTCATTCCACAGCTCCATTGCCAGTCTTTATAGGAAACTTTCAATGCATGAATTAAACCCTGCGAATTGCCATGGGACTACGTACATGTATCTTGTACAGTCCATTGTGCATTATTTTTGTATTACTCTGAAATTTTTTCTTCAAAAATCTGAAATTATTTAAGTTCTATGTTCAAACATCGTATTGAAACATGGTACATGTATATCCCTTTAAACAATTTAAGATATTTTGAAGAAAAAATTACCGAGTAATATAAGCAAAATGCACAATGGACTGCACAAAACAGTACTATAGCAATTCGCAGGGTTAAGGGCCTGTTTGTTTCACACAAATCGGGATTGTGATCAGTGATCCAGCCGCTGGTTCGCAGTCCATCCATTAGGCAGAATCTGGTGTGTGAACCAACGTACAGATCACTGATCGCGATCCGGATTCGTGTGAAACAAACAGGCTTTCCTGAGACTCTTGCTCTAGGTGTAAATATTAGACTTTGTTGTATATACATGTATGTACAGCAGCAAAGAGGAGCAAAATAGTTCCCCAAATATTGCAATGACTGGGACCTAAAATTTATACACGAAGCCAAAGCCAAAACCAGAGGTTTATGAATTTGCCCAGAATTTGCACATATTTGTAAGATCTGTCGAAAATAATTCATTAGATTTTTGTCTGGATGTGTCTGCAATTTAGAGGATACAAATTGAAAACAAAATTAGAATTATCAGTAATTGAGAAAAAGTATGTAGTACTTATAGAGCACCGAAGTGATGACGTCAATCAATGCAATGTTTGGAACCAGAATACATTATAAACTGCATGTGTTTGGAACCAGTTGCCGCGGCAACTGACGTCAGACTTCGGTACTCTATTGGGTCCGTCAATATCAGAATTTTCCATAATCCAATTATCGGAGATCGAACATCGATTATAATGTATATTCGATATATCAATTGTACCCATATCAGTTAAAGACTAGATTTGAAATCAAGTCGTTAGAAATGTCGTCTTTGTCCGCAGGCGCCACCGCAGTGAACCAGCGCTGAGCCATTATGTTTATGATACCATCAAGGCGTTCAACGTTCCGCGATCCGACATGCCCAGCTCTAACGACTTGACCACTATGTCTCCGGGCTGATATTTATACATGCAGCAAGCTCACTGCATATGCATATGTTTCCATAGAGAGGGCCAATGGTAGCTCATCTGGCATAATAGAAATCATCCATTATACATGAAGATATCTTTTTCTCGATTAGTGTGTCTTTCTAATCCTGCATATTCCCTTTGTAATATTAAACTAAAGAGTAGTACTTTATTTATAGATAGTCTGAATCAACTAGCTCAAACGGTTCTGGAGTCCTACCTTTATGAAGTCAATACAGAAAGGGACCAACTGATAAATCGAGGATTTTCCGTACCCACGAGTGTGTCGTTACCATCCCGAAAACTCGTGATTGCCTCCGTTTGTTTGGGTTTCAGAGCACTCGAAATCCCCGGTTTTTGCAATCCATGGTCAACGGAACCTCCATATCTTTCGGTGCTTCATCCAACACCTGTATTGTTACGCTTGAGTGACACGAAATCCGAAGAAATGACGAAGAAACGTGGGACTTTCCTTCGCATTTAATACACACGCATAATGTGCTTATCGAGTTGCAACGTTGTATACGTACGTGTGCATTGTACATGTGCGTGTATAGGCTTGCTGATTCGCATTCCAAAAGATGTCACATGAATATTCATATTCTCTTTATTCTTAACCAATCAACTGCACCATCAATAAATATTCATATTTTCTTGATTCTTGGCCAATAAGAGTGTTCCGTCCAAATTAGGTAGCAGGCATGGTGTCTTGTGCACACGAAAGTTGCAGATTGTTCAAGTCGGTAATTGGCAGTCAATGTACGCACACGCATCGTGGGACCGAGGTTGCACAGAACATTCCCATTATGTTATTATTCCGCGCGCTACACGTAACGCGGGAAATGCGGTGTATTATAATACGCGGCGGCGGAGGCGGACTAAAGCCGACCAATTACCGACTTGATTTCAACTATTTGGGAGACCGCCAACATAGGGCAAGATAGCTCAGTTGGTAGAGCGCCGGTACGGTAACCCGGAGGTCGCAGGTTCGAATCCCGCTCGTGCCAGTTTCTTTGTTCACTTTGAAAATGAATTCAAATTTACCTAGTCAGTTTCCCTTGTGGATTGTGTGACGAATTATAAGTTAAAAAGTCGTATCCTCATTGAGTGATCTCCACAATGTCGCTTCCCAGGTTGTATCGTAAAATTGGGTGTGATCCCTGGCTACACGGCATTCTGGGTTTATGACTTCTGACTAGCGCCCACTCGAACAAAGATACTGACAATTTGGGAGACCGCCAACATAGGGCAAGATAGCTCAGTTGGTAGAGTGCCGGTACGGTAACCCGGAGGTCGCAGGTTCGAATCCCGCTCGTGCCAGTTTCTTTGTTCACTTTGAAATTGATTTCAACTAGTTAAAGACTAGAGACAGCACAATGATTCACCGGTTTAGGGATCGATCCTCCGCAGTTGTAGCTCGTCCAAAAGATATATATAGACACCAGAGGCCGACTGGGTACGGGGCATATTTTTCATAATGTCAATTTAACCCCTTGAGTACGGTTATCATACTGAAGCACCGTGGTGCCATGTCGGCTTTGCAGCCAAGCGAAACAGACACAATAATCCAACAATGGATTAAAAATGCATATAATGGTGTGTATAGACATCATCCGGCCTGGTGGCAGTATTCTTTTTGCACCATTTGGCATCATCCGTACGCAAGGGGTTATAAGGCCGGTTCATACTCGGCGCGAAAGTGAACGTCAGGACAAGTTTTCGCGCTGCGAAAAATTGAACACGTTTCTGTTAGATGGTTTTTCGACTTATGCTGCAAAAAATATTACCGATTCCGAGACACACATGTAAGCACAAACTTTGGGAACGGTAACGATCAACGGTATTACATGTATATGTAAGGTACAGCGTTGAAGTGTTCTTGATTTTGCCAAATTCACACTACATGTACATGCGTGGTGCTGCATTATGCTTGCCAATCATCTAGTAACCACGCCCTTAAGTTCCTTATAAGGTCAATGATGTACATGTAACCCGTTGCGAGATGTAATGCACCTACTACATTTTTTAGTCACAAGAACAATTTTCCGCCAAGTTGTATTTATTTTATGGCAAATGTTAAAACCAAAAGACCACCAATGGGAGGTTTAGATGTATTTTGACAATGATCTGACACACTTTCGATATTTTCGATATCTGTACTCAACATCGACAACGCTTATGAATTATTCATGACCCGCTGGGCCAGGCCGACCATGTGGGCCAACTGCATGCACTTGCACACTGCACACGATATCCGAGACCACAGGATATTGAGACTGAGAACGAGACCAGCAAAATCAGGTTTCGACGCAGGTCTCGAGACCTACAACCTACCTGTTCGTTACAGCCAAATGTTTTGTAAAGTGGTGTTGGTGATAGCTACATGTAAGTTCTACTTGTACACTATGGCCAGAGAAAGTACCCGTAGGCTAGTGCCCAGAACTCACCATGCTGACAGGTGTTTTGCTTACATTGTATTTTAGGGGTGAGATTTGTCAGGATTTTTCCTGATTTCCAGATTTTTTTTTTGTCAGGATTTCATAATTTCAGAATCTATTTTGCAATCTGGACTTCCTGCAGTGTTGTCCTTAAGGTGTTTTAATTTCGTGGATTTTTCATTTTTGGCCTACATTATCCTCACCCCTGTTATTTGCAATCTTACAGGTAACATGACGGCTTACTCTGAAGCGGCTTGGGGACCAGACAAGGGCCTTAACAATGGCAAGGACATGCAGTGGGGCGGGGGATCACTGTTTGTGTCCAAAAACGAAAAGGCAGATTCCAAAACAGGTAGGAAGGCTTTGTTTAGACATAAAGTTTATTTAATAATAATAATAATAATAATTTATTCTTAATGTAGCATTTTACTTTAAAAATCTCAAAAAACTAAAAAATATCACAAGAACAAACAGTATTGGATTGATTAAGAGTAATACCTTTTAAAAAGAAATGTTTTAAGCTGCGATTTAAACATTCTACATGTATATTCATTAATAAGGCAAAACCATTTGTTTGGTTGTCCTCCACACCTCTTCGCCAGTGGGGGGCGGGCGGAATTGTTTTTTGTTTTTATTTGTTTTTATTTTGTTTTTATTTTGTTTTATTATAAAAAAATTTTGGGGCTCAATGTCACTCTTTGGACCACTTTTTGGTGGACGTGACCTTTGTGTGTTTCAGCTGTATTCGAGCTGGCTCAACATACAATCAAACAAGACTTTTACACCCAGTTTGCAATGAATGCGGAGCGTGTATTAAAGACGCCAGCTTGGCTTCTCCTGTGCAGTTGATGCATTTTTTGGTTTGAATATTTATTATTTAATCGTTTGTGTAAATATACAAAAACAAATGTCCAAACTAAATATTAAAATATATAGTGATTGAAGAATATAATTAGAAAAATTTTTAGATGCTATTTTTTCATAAATGTATTTCTCAAAAAGCTATGTTCATAACATATTAGCCTTGTGTGTTATACATGTGTGCATTGTGGCCACTCCTTGGGATTTTTTCCCAAGATCTTGGGAATTTTGGTGGGAAAAATATGGATTGCACATGCGCAAAGTGCTTATTCTGATGCTCTTTGCACAGTGTTTTCCCATCGCCTTGGGAATTCTTGGGAATTTTACTGGATGAATCTTGGGAATTTGAAATTTGATGAGTGGCCACGCTGCATTTGTGTATTTCTGTACCGCGTGTATTTCTATCGATATATTTATTGTGCGAAGTCACACACTGATACTAGAATATGAACTTTCAACCTCTGGACTAAAAGGTAGGGTCGTGTTTGTGTATTACAAATAACAAAATAAAGATGGAAACGAGATTGGAACGAATCAACCAGTGAAATCAATTCGAGTTTTGGGATAAAATTGAAAAAAGAAATATAAAAAAAAAATTTTTTTTGACGCGGGCCGAAAAATATGGGCGGACGGTCAAGGACAACCAAACAATTTTTGTTTAGCCTAAATCCTCAAATAAACTGGAAGTCTGTTCCACAGATTAGGTGCATAAATGGAAAAAGCATGATCACCTTTGCTAGGCTTTAGCTGAACTTTAGGATGATTAAGCTTAACTCCATCAAATCTTTTCGTGCGAATATTGGACTCATAACCCTGATATAAACTCTTTGAGGTACTGTGGCACTGTTACCAAAGCGGATAAGTTAAAAAATACAGAGGGTCTTAAAGGCAGTATACACCAGGGATATAGTCGAGTCCATCACAAGCAAGCTTGGGCAAGACACTTTACTATAATTGCCTCTCTCCACCCAGGAGTATAAATGGGTACCTGTGAGGATAGAGAACAGATTGATCTCATGGCCTGATGACCAGGGGTAATAATTTTGAAGCGCTTCAAGACATTTGTGTAAAGCGCTATATAAGCACGAATATTATTATTATTAGACGTCAGGGAATTATCAAGTCGGGGAACTAGACTATTTCCGATGATTGTTGGCTGACAATCCTTGGGAAAACGAAAAAAAATTCCCCTTTTCTTGAAAAGGACAGCCATGATTTCACAGGATGCTTGAGACTGCTATTTACTTAGTCTGGTACGGTATTTCGTAATAAATCAGTAGTTTTGTTTTTTGATGTTTGCAAATGTTGTATACTACCTTTAAATTCAACCCGGGGAGCCAGTGTAGTTCATGAAGATGCATCATGCACGACGACGCATCCTTCTGATAATGAATTTCAATTTGGTACAGGTGGTGTCCGTAAACTGTCCTATCGGAAGACGATTCCCACGGTGGACCTGGCAAGGTGGATCAAGGACACCTTCACCATCGAAGATTACATCATTCTCAAACTAGACGTTGAGGGTGCTGAGTACGACATACTCCGCAACATGGTGGACCACGGTGCTTTCGACTACATCGATAAGTACGTAGAGGCCGCAAATTATTTTTCAGCCGCGCGCATCTCACAGCAGTCTTTTGTTGGACCATAGTAAAGCCTGTGATTGGCCAGTATATCAAGGGGCGGAGCTTGGGTCTATTGGTCTGAAAAGTGGGATAATTTCTCTGGAATCTGTTGAAGAATTATCCTCTATTTAGATCTGGTTTCAGGAAAACCGTAAAGCTGGTAGGGTTTGCAATTCAAAATGTCACCAAACCTACCACCTCTGATCGTAACCCCCATACTTAGAGTGGCTTTTAGCATTGTATTTGGTGATTTCAATTTGAATAAAACAAAATGGCTTGGTCTATTAAACCTAACTCCCTACATCATTTTTCCTACATGTAACCAGAATCCTCTATTCTGGTATCGAATATTCAAATATTCGGTAAAACCCAGTTTCGAATAATCAAATACTAAATTATTAAAAATTGAACAGCCCTACAAATGTTCATATTCATGAACCAAACAAAGCATGATGTCGTCGTACAGTATTCTTTCTTTTTGATTCACAAGCTTTTCAAAATTATTTCCTTTTTCTTTTTAAAACCAGCATGAGGTGAATTCGCCTTTTAAGAACTAGGGTCTTGTCCATACCAGGATTTCCTTGTTTATTACACCATAGAGCAAGGAACAGAAGGAGTTACAACTCGCCCAACTTCAAAGGTTCCGTGTGAGTTAGCGCGGTCGTAAAACAGCTGGACTCGCGACCGCAGTAAATTAGTAGAATAAACAAGCACCAGCTGCTGGCCGGCCGGCGTCCTTCGCTGTGACGTAATTGAAACATACCCACAATGCACTGCGCGAAGTAGCGTCCATACCAACAAAAATGGCGGCTTATGGGAAAGACGATTTTGTTTTCAGCGGTTTCGATGATTATGATTTTAGCGATTTTAGCGATTTCTCCGATGAAGATATTCACGACAAAGGTGAAATATGTTCTTCTGAATCCGACAACGAAGACAGTCGTCAGTATTGCGTTTGCGACGGCCCGATGACCACAGAAATGATTGGGTGCGATCGTGAAAACTGTGCCGTCGAGTGGTGGCACTACGAGTGTGCTGGGTTGACGTCAGAAACAATCCCAGAAGGGGACTGGTATTGCCCTAAATGCCTCTCCACAGGACCAGAAGCAGGATCTGATGAAGGTAAGAATTTCAGTCTGGCTTAGTGGCTATATTAACGATTTTGTTTGCATCGTAGAATGGCAAAATGTGAGGCATGTTAAAACCAGACTTGAGAATTTATTTTAAAACGAAAATAATGGCCTTACAATACGTTGCCAGTTGGTTTCATTTGAATGCAGATGCACAGAATAATGCCATAGGCCCCCATTGATTTTGTTATTTGAAACATTCGGTGTGTTTTTTTTTCTCACTAAACGATGATGACGGATTTGGAATGCAAATAATTTGCCCTTTTTCGTCGGGGCGGTATAAAGATGACCGGCAGCCATGTTTAGGACGGTACTATTTTTAAACGGGTTTTATTTGTATTCGTCACGTTTTGGTTTGGAAATTTCTGCGCTTTATAATTCATGAAAGGAAACACTAACGCAACAAGTAAAACGAGATTTTACTTTTTTAAGGAAACATTCCATTTTACAGGAAACAATCTTGTGTTAAGAATTATATTTTTTTCTCAAATAAACCACACCCCTCAGACTCGGTGGATTTCCCCCCTCTAGTCATAGTGGTGCTGTACAAAATGACTGTACATGAATTTCCCCACTTTTTGTCAAGTGGTTCCTGTTGAGAAATTTAACTTATTAATTACAAACTACTTCTTTATGATGATATATTACATGTATTCATAATTATGATCATGCTTTTTTAAGAATTTGTTTAATTTTTCAGCTGGAGCTAAAGCAAGAACACCAGACCAGAGTGCTGGACCAGACGCAACTACTGCCAGTACTAAAAGTGGGAAGGGGAAGCCAAGAGCAACAGGTACTAGGTCCATGTACTAGCTTCATGTACTAGCTTATGTTTACTTTGGGGGGGGGGGTTCTTTCATTGAAATTTTGTTACAACAACACTGTAATTGGACTGCATGACAAGAAATGTATGGGGACATAATATGAATTTTAAACAAATGAGTGCAAACGGCAATATATACCATACTATGTTTGAAGTGACAATTGAATTATTTATTACTCAGCTGGAAATAATTTAACAATACTTTTTCAATACCTTTACAATTTTGCAGTCAAACAGTTCGAAACAGATCTTAAAGTATGCATCACCTAATATTTACAAATATTTTATTCATCTAGCACCCAATAGACCGAAGGCTCGCTTTACAATTTTGCAGTCAGACAGGGCCAATTTCACAGATTTGCTTAGCATGAAAATTCTACCTTACCAGAAACAGGATTACCAGCCAACCTTTCATGTGGTTTTTGCCAGTGACTGGTATTCAGCTGTTTGCTTAGCATGAAAATCACGTGAAGTTTGCGCTGGTAACCTGCTAAGCAAGGCATTTTTGTGCTTAGTAATTTTTGTGTGCTTAACAGCTCCGTGAAATTGGCCCTAGATCTCATAAGTATGCATCACTTAATTTTTACACAAATATTTTATTCATCTAGCACCCAAGAGACCGAAGGCTCGCTTCACGGAGGATGATGCCCTGAGAAGTGCTACCAATTTCTTCACATTAAG
The DNA here is from genome assembly GCA_037893225.1 of Hippasteria phrygiana. Lineage (NCBI taxonomy): Eukaryota > Metazoa > Echinodermata > Asteroidea > Valvatida > Goniasteridae > Hippasteria > Hippasteria phrygiana. The sequence continues at coordinate 1,477,384 of JAZGUH010000845.1, read as the reverse complement.
CCTGCACGACATGAAAGGACACCCCATTTTCAACTGTGGAAGCGAGGCATCATTGCTCTAATAATACAACTCCTGACATATTCTCCACGAAGAAGCCTTTTTAGAATTCTGTAAATCCACTGTTCTGGGCTTGTGGCTTGTTCTTACATCAAGTGAAGGCAAATGCTTAAAACCCGAGGCCTATGAAGGAATGTGGCGAAATGTCCATGTGTATCGGAACAGTTCATGTGCTGCTTGGGAGAAACTACTTCATTCACTTCACATTTCATATAGGTCAACTCATTCCATAAAGTTAACTTATCAATACTTAATTCAGTCGGTTTTGGGTCACTTGATAAAGAAAAAAAACGATACCGATTTAGAACAAACAGACGAGTCCTCGAACCCAGAAATGGAAAAGGAAGAAGAGCAGGTGTTGCGTTTTGTATGTGGGAATATACCCTATGCATTGCTGAAAAAGTACAAAAAACAAATAAATAACACAGCGAAAATGTATCATAAATTTTTGGAGTGTTGGTCTGTTCAATGTATAACCTCCAGTAGGACTTTCTTAACTTGCACCAAGGAGTGGATAGATGCACAAAACCGAGGAAGATTATTTACAGTTTCTGATGATGTGTATCTGTTCTTTCGGGCCATGGAATATGTCAGTAGAGGTTTTTTTAACAACTTCAAATCTCCACAGAATGTCCCAACTCAACATCAATACAACATTAATGGATCCAATTTCAGCAAATTACAGAGTACAAACGTACTGGTGTGCTCTAACTAAAAGTAAAATGAGTGGTGAAGTATCCAAGACATTTCTAGAAATCATAATTAAATTTTACATTAAACTTGGGTGCAAATCATTTTTGAAGGTTTACTTGGATTTAAGGAAATCATCGATTAGACCAGTATCCAAGAAAGGTGAAAAAGCATGCCGAAAAGACTTGTAAGTGCATGTCTATCGGTCTATCCCGGCAGCTCCTCCCCTCCACATAGTCTTCATGCGGAGTGCACCAATCTGTAATAAAAAGCAAGACAAAGAACAAATACGAAAATTACTCACCAGGTATAAATTAATAATTATATGTATTTTAGAATTAAGAATTTAAAAAAATCTCCACTCTTAGCCCCCAACCATCACCATAATTGACTGACAAAAACATCATAGCTGTCCGACTTTTTACCTTGAAGTTCAACATTTAGGCCAAGTAAAAAAAGGCAAGTTTAGCATCCGGGTTTCTTGAAAAAGGGAGGAAGGCTTTCTTTTTACTTTTTATTCTCAAGATGGCCACCATTTGTTTTTAAATTTCTGACAACCGTACCGTAGGTTTCCTAACTCTTCAAAGATACAAAAAAACATGTTTACAGTGGTTTTAATAGTTTTAAAGCTTGTATTTTATTTTCCGACGGATTGGTTGAGATTTTTGGGGGATTATTTGACATTTCCACTAGTAAAAAGTTTTTAAATCCAGGCAGCCCCCCCAAAAAGAAGCAGGCGGGGACGCTAAACATGTATTTTTACCTTCACCTAATATAAGGTTTTAAAAAAGTTGTAGGGGCCTAATGTAGCCCAGGTTGGACGATGTCTTCATTGCACTACGACTAACGTCCTGGATACGAGATGTCGCATTAATTGAAATCAAAACTTTAACAGGATTTTTTCACGTTTTACCTCGTTGTAGAAGCTAATTTCATGCCCACACATACTCTTTGTGTCCTTATCTATCTGTCCGTTAGGTTCAGGAATTCTATATGATACGCTGGCCGACGTTTTCCAGGAAAATAAACTCAAACGCAACGTTAAACTTGTAGACTCTTTTCAATTCATCAGTTTCATACCGAGTTACATGACGTACACGGGGCACGTGTGTGCGTGCACACATATACGCGCGCGCGACCTCCGAAATTCTGCCAGTGCGATGCTGATGCGTGCAGCGCAGGCGCAATGCGCACGCGCGATTTGCCTGGCAACCACTTGCATGCGCACTACCGTTTGGGCTGGCTGCGCGGTACGGTCTTGAAAAGTGCTTTCTGTGTAGTCTACAGATACTTTTAAAGTTCCAAATCTGTTTTGGGCTATAGAAGATAATAAGAACGAATTTGGGAGGTTATTATGGACGACGTAATCGATGCAGGATCGCAAAGCAGGACCCTCAGTACGAACACAAACGCAAGTTATTGTGCCTGCGCGTAAGGGGGGACAGTTACTAGGCAAATCGCGCATGCGGATTGTGCGTGCACGCGCGCGCGGCCTAGTGCTTGCGTGCACGCGTAATTATACGCACACATACGTTTTATGTACGTATACTTGGTCTGAAACTGATGAAAAGAGTCTACAAGTTTAACGTTGCTTTTGAGTTTATTTTCCTGAAAAAATCGGCCAGCGAATCATAAGGAATTCGTGAACCTCATGGACGGACAGATAAAGACACAAAGAGTATAATGGGCGTGAAATTAGTGTCTACGGTGAGGTAAAAATATTGTAATTTTGTTTCTAATTTGTTTCGACTACTTCCAGTAGCTTCATATTCTGGACTCCCTCGCAACGCGAAGGGAGTCCATACTGGGCTAGGGCCTAATGCTGGTAAAATAACACCATAACTTTGGACTTTCACAAATGATTTAAATTGCCCATGTAGGCCCCATGTATGTTCGCACAGTAGGGGAAACAAAAGTGAACAAAAAGAGTTCATTTATCTTACAGTATATTCCAAAGGATATTAACTATTTTATAGCTATAACACGTAAACGCCAGTTAAGACATTTGCCTATGTGCCACCACGTAAAAAAATATTTTTTTGGAAACGGATAACGCCCAAACGGTCCCAAAATTACCCATAAAATTACCCAGAAATGTAGAGTAACACTTACTCTTCAATTTAACATCTTTGGTGAGATTATTGATAGAACAGTTATCCAAAAATGTGCATGTTTTTGAAGACGACTTTTCGCGTGCGACTTGCAGAAATTGCCGACTTCAGGTGATTTTTGACCTCTGACCGCGTTTGGAGGTCTCGTTGAAATCTCGTTTTTTTCGCGAGTTTCTTAGAGATTTTGATGAAAGTTGAAAGGTCAATGTGTGAAACGAGATCACATGGAGATGTCGAGCTATTCAATACGGACGAAGACTCATCTGAAGAGTAAGAAAACGTGAAATTTTCGGCATTTTTATCCACAAAAAGTTGGGAATTTGAAGTAAAATATGTTCAAACTGACATAAAACCAGTGACCCCGCCTTGGATTCACACATTAGTACATTGTCTGGACTGTTTTTGAGCAATATCAACACACATTTTCTGTGAAAAACATCGCTAACTTCCCCTAAACGTGTTTTCTGAGGTCATGTCATCATGGTCAATTGTTTGCGTGATATAATGGCATATGCAACCGCGCGGTCTCGAATTAATATTAAAGTTTATGTCAAGATTTGCTCAGTGTTCATCCGCTCTAGACTTGCATAGTTATTATTTTAACAGTGAAGTGTAAAATATGTATTTTTTTATATTTTTTTTTTTATAACATGCAGTCTAAGCCTGAATGATTTTGGTTTTATTTATTTGTATAAATTATGACCATAAATAGGCCCTACATGTTATGTATTATTAGAAAGTAAAAAAAGTAGTGCCGAGATTTTGAAAAAAAAAATCAAGTTTTTGAATTTGTTTTTTAAGTTCACACAACTTCAAAAGCTAATTTCTCAAGTAGTAAGAGGTTAATTTGAAGGCAACTAACATCCCTGAATTCCTCACATTAGTAGCTTCATTTTGATATATAAATTTACATATTTACATAACTTTTATGAAATGGGCTACCGCAAATGCCTTTATGGTCAAATTAGCGGCACACAAAGTACATTTTTTATAAAGTTTAAAGGAGTATAACGCAAAAACCGAAGGAGATATTCAAAAACAAATTACACCACTGATCCTCTCTCAGCAAGAGCTTCATTTTGATGTATAACTTAATACATTTAGAAATTTTCTTTAAATTAGGGTGTTATACCTATATTTTAGTTAGGCCTAGTACTTTTACGAAAAATTTTAATAACATGAAAAATGCCACTCAAAATATGGTGGGCCTTGGCCTAATGTGAATCACAAATTTACAACTCATTCTTCTAAACATGAAACAGCCGTCAAATAAGCGTCCTATACAACGTGCACAAAAGTATTACATCTTGACGACTGTTTCCTGTTTACCGTCATCCCAACACTTGTTGGATTTAACTGGAAGAAATGGCCATTTGATAAATATTTTCCAGTTAAAACCAGCCTATTTCTTCTACTTTTCGATTAAAAAATACACTCAAGGCAATTGCTTTTCGTTAAAAGAGAAATATACTCATATTTGAGGTTTTCAAAATGCCGATTATAATTCTAGGTTTGCCATTTTTCGAGCGATTTTTTGAGTTTGTGTCTCGTTGTGGCCCGCATCAAAATTAACATCCCCACTTTTCGACAGTCTTTACGAACACCATTCGCGTATATTTAGTTGCCTATAGCCTTCGGAAAAGTGATTTTTAACGAAATCTGTACAAATGGTTCTTTTGATATCGCTTCCGTAACTCACCAACCGATGGACCGATTTTGACGGATGAAACTTCGACTTGTAGAGCAGAAACTCTTCTTTGCGTTGGCAGCCATATTGAATCCGTACACGGCACGTAGAGGGCCTAACACGCATGCGTTGTCACTGTTTGTTCGACGGCGCGGTACTCCAATGATGACAAGCATTCGACGTGTACCAGCGATGAGCAGCGAAACGCGGTAACACACATGGTGAAAAAAGGACTCGCTGTGGTCGCCGTTGTTTACGTAAGCCGCGGGTGGCCCCATAGGCTTTCTACAGGGCGGGGGAGGGTGTTAATTGATTTAACTGATAACTTAATGGGGGGTACAGCCAGTTGTAACTCCTTCTGTTCCTTGCTCTATGATTACACAGCCCACAGTACTAACATCTGGTTAATTCATTCAGCCAATTTGCTACACCACAGGTGGCCAGTCCCCCCCCCCCCCTTTGGCCTTGGGTAGGCACTGTTTACACAGTAAGAAAAATGTTGTCCCATACAGTTAGGGAGCCAAAGATGATGTTGGTTATTATACAAATAATATGTTTATGAGTGCAATGGTAAGAATAATTTCATGAGGTGACAGATGGAATGTTCCATTTTATACAACGCCTGAATAAATCCCCGCCATCTGATGTGTGGATCGTCGATCACGTGCATTGAATTATTCGTTCCATCGCACGCCGCGAAGTTACATCGCACGGTCACTGTTGGTGCCGCTACAGACTTGTTTCCGATCCCTCCATTGTCCCTTGGACATCAAATGTATACAGTATATACATATGGGGACCGGGAACCAGTCTAGGCTGTCATTCACCCAAAATGGAGGACTGTGTTTCCGAACCGTGGTTTGTTCTCAAACGAAAAGAGTAATTTGCAAGACACGCAGGAACAACAATTAAAGCTTGAACTGATTCCGAACTGGACCACTTTTTGTCGCAGTCTCATTCGGGACTGAGAAGGTAAATGGCACGTTGTACACAAAGAAATCCATGCATGCATCTGTCGAGGATTTATTCAGGCGTTGGTATAAAACAAATAATGAATGTTTCACATTCGTGCAATGGTAAGAATAATTTAATTCAGTGACAGATGGAATGTTCCATTCCACTCGGCTTCGCCTCGTGGAATGGAACATTCAATCTGTCACCTCACAGAAGTTATTCTTACTATCGCACTCATAAACATTTATTATTTGTATACCATGAGGCGAAGCCAAGTGGAATGGGACATTCCATCTGTCACCGAATGAAATTATTCTTACCATTGCACGAATGTGAAACATTCATTATTTGTTTTATACAACGCCTTAATAAATCCTCCTCAGATTGCATGCATGGATATTTTTGTGCACAACATACCGTTTTCCCTTCTCAGTCCCGCATAAAACCGCGACAAAAAGTTGTCCAGTTCCAAAACAAAGCTCAATTGTTGTTCCTGTAAGTCTTGGAAAGTGATCTAATCGTTTAACTGCGTATTTAATTTGTTTCTTTGTGTTAGCAGCGTCGACATGACCTACGAGTTCCTATATTTCATCGTCTGTATATAGTGTTAGGAGAATAAACGGTAATTCGCGAGGATCGTCCGCTATTTTGTGTGAATGACAGCTGTGTTGTAGCGCCACCAATAGTGACCTTAAAATTAGGGAAGTTCTATCAATTGCATACCGTTTGATAGAACCATATGATAGAACATTTTTGCGGTGTGGGTTCGCGTGGTGCGATGGGACGAATAATTCAATGCACGTGATCGACGATCCACCAATCAGATGGCGGGGATTTATTCAGGTGTTGTATAAAGCCAAATATTCAGTATGGTGATGTTCGTTATAGCGATGTTTTACTGTATTTCCAAATCTTTTATGAATAACTCTGTGGTCACCTTGCAGATATTACGGTGAATATCACGACAGCCAGCCGACTGGTTGGAGTAAAGTGGACATATACAAATTGAGGGAGGACATCCAGAATGTTGGTTTTACAATGGTTGACTGGATAGGGGAAAGGCGAACATATTCGGACTTTGAAAAAATTCACTCTGTTAAGGTTAGTCTCTTTTTTTTTCCTAAGAAAACTAACCAAAGTTTCCCTGTACTAGTTATGTGTATGGAGTGCCATTTGTTCATGTGACAAACAACTTTTCTGTTTGATAAAGTGGGCCAGAAGAGAAAACAGCCGTAACTTTGCTATTTTAGCAGTTATGACTGTCATTTTTATATCATATGAATGAGAACTTTTCATTTAACAAAAGTTACACACAACATTTTACTTTTCAACCAATTCTTGACAGTGAAATCTTTGGTTAAAAATACAACCATTCAACAAGCAGTCAGCTGCTTTTTCTGCATAAGTGGTTTCATGCTCACCGCTGAACTTCCTCTTTAACATGACACTAAATCTCTAGAAAAGCTCCAGTAATAATTAACAAGAAGTTAGCGTCATGGATGTTACACAAAGGGACACACGTTTTTGTTTTTTTACAACATTCATCACAAAAACTCTCTGAAGTTGAAACCTCAAGTTTTGTAATAAGGGGATAAAAGTGTGATGACCCGGTCTTTACCACGTCAATAATAACTGAGGAGGGGCATGACCGCTGTTAATGGACCGAGCCGAAGGTGAGGTCCATTAACAGCGGTCACGAACCTTCGAGGTTATTATTGACTGGTAAAGACCGGGTCATCACATTTTTATCCGCATTCCTAAATGCCTTCTTACGAAAAATGCAAAAACCTCCCATAAAAAGGACAGAATGCGAAGCTTTTTCACCCCACTTTTTCTCCCATTTGCTCAGTACAAAACACATGCGTACGTATCGGCCTTGTAAGCGCGTGAAGGCGCTCCGCGCCTGTCTTTAGCGTGCGTGTATGCACATTCATGAGATGCAGCGTTTTATACGCGTGCATTAGGTTGTCTTACATTATGAAGTTCAGTACATCTTTTGCGCGCACCTACCTACGCTCTCCCTGTTGCGTATCGGCTGAGAACAGCTGGTTATGACGCGCCGTGTTTAAACAACTTCCAGCCGTGTTTAAACAACTGTTTACTTTAATCACACTTACGTGACAGGCTCTCGACCAATAGGGATAGTAAAACTCGCTGAGGCATTTATGAATTCCTGTTTAATATTGTAAACATGGTAACACTTATCTAAAGCTGGCTACATGTACATGTAGCTCTGAAGCTGGCTCAAATGGGTAGCCAAGTTGCGTTCCAACGACTGCTCTTTTACATGTACATGTAGGTGGAGCTAGCTAGCCAGCCAGCTTCGTGGCTATCTTAAGAGAAAGCCCTCCATCTAAATGACCGTTGTTTAGATGCTCTGGTGTGTGGTTTCCTTGTTGAGGAAACTCAACATTGGTAAGCAGCAGGGGTGTCAAGTATAGGTAAGGAAAAGGTTAACTCCAACGGTTTTAAAAAGAAAAATACTGATAATTTGGGAGACCGCCAACATAGGGCAAGATAGCTCAGTTGGTAGAGCGCCGGTACGGTAACCCGGAGGTCGCAGGTTCGAATCCCGCTCCTGCCAGTTTCTTTGTTCACTTTGAAAAGGTTTTGAAAAGTGTTAGAATTAAACTTTGTGTTCACTTTATATAATAAATTACTATTCATTACAAAATCATGTTTGTTTTGTGTCTCAATATTGTGTTATTTTGCGAGAAATTGTTACCATTTTCTTTCGAGTTTATGAAAACTGTCAACAAACTGACCGCTGGTGGCACTGTTGAGAAATGAAAAAAAACATCATGGTACCCGGCACGGTTGGTTCCGCCCTGGCTGAAGCGCGGTGCACACAGGCGATATGCATAAATGGAACGTATAGTATGTACATGTACATGTACCATACCTGTACACTTGAAACACGATACATCATTCTGTTTTTTCGTCAAGTTTTGTGCTTTTCTGCATGAATTAATAAATAACAAAAAATCATGTGTAATAATTGAAGGCGGCAAGCGGAATTCTGCCAAAGAATGTGTATTTAGAATATTTTGGTCTCCTTTATTGTCCACTTCTTGGGCGACTTTGTCCGGTGCAACGACAGGTTCATAATTAAGTACCGTACCATCGGCTCCATCGGAACATGATCACAGTCCTCTCCGTACCATGAGCCAACCAAACTACTGGCTAAACTAGAGTAAGATTCATCTGAATATACTTATTCATCAAAGCTGAGTTGTTCCCAGGAGTTGTCACTTTCTGACTTTTAATTTCGACGACACTTGCGCGATGATCCTGCGCATGTACGTACAGCCAAGCGACCGGCCGCACACGATGTTATGTGCATGTGTCGTGTTGCGTGCTCCTCAGTAATGCATTACAGAAATGAATATTCATTAGATGTAAATGAGCTTTGACGTCACATTTCTTTTCACGAAACTGGGATTGACTCGTGGAAAGAAAGGCAACAAAAATGCATTTTTTTTTTTACATAAAAACCGGCGTCAAAGATAGGGATATTGACAAGTCCCTGTTCTATTTGACATAGCTCTTCTCAAATATATCGAAGCCTGAGAAAAAAGTTGGGAATCGTTGGAGTTGGTCTTTAAGGCTGAAGTAGTAAAATCGCAAGTACTAAAGAACCGAAGTCCTTGCGTTTCTTCATCCTAGGTACCAGCTGACACCCCAGGCACTTCGGGTCAGGTGTACTCCACCTGCCGAAACAATAAAGTTGCGCTGGTGGTCGCCGTTGGGATGAACCTCAAACGCGCCCACAAGGTCGTAGCCACGCTGGCAGGGTACCGGCTGGCCCTGCCGGTCACCCTGTTCCTGTATGGCGACTTCGTGGAGGAGCACCCGGAGGTTGTCCGGGAGTGGTCAAAGCAGTTCCAGATCGGGATCCGGGAGGACGGCTACAGCCCACTGGGCCACTTGGAGCTGATGCCCTGGGAGTGGATCCGGATGGGTCTGGTCAGCTCCATCCTGCGACTGGAGGAGATAGGCATCGCCACGGCCTACTACATGCCCACCGTCCAGGGTGCCGTGGACTCCAAGTTCAGCACCACGGCCAAAGCCCGCGGGCTGCGGGTCATCAAACCCACCGTGGAGTTCCCCGCCAAATCAGGTAAAGCTTAGGGCTGTGCACCCGAACCGGGTACCCGAGTACCCATGTTCCAGATTATGGAATCGTGCACCCGTAACCGAATTCGCATAGTTCTTAGACAATGAAAAAGAAAGTGTTTGAATGTGGGGAATTTTTAGAATGAAAACCAGTATACATTGATAAGCATAGATAGCTGCCATTTAGCGCCGTGAAATTGGACCCACGTGTTGGGGCGATTTCTGCAACCAATGAAAAGTATACAAATTAAACCTGCAACACCCCTGGGACAAGATACAAACATGCCTTTCCGTTACAGCACTGCAGTGATTGGTAATCCCCTGAAGCCTGGCACCCTAATCCTTCTGAAGGCTGATGACGGTGTTTCCAGGCCAAATTAACCCATTTTCAATAATAGCCCTGGAGCAGGTCTGGGGAATGGATGAATGATCTCCTCTTGGGACATTGGCGCTTGAGCCAACATTTGGGTCATTGGCTGGTAATTAGTATGTCTGAAATTTCTAATTCACTGACTAAACTCTGGGTAAAGCGGCTTGCACCAAGCTATTTGACTGCGTCTGACTTGGAAGATGATTTCTGTCCGCCTATCAACTCGGGGAAAATTATGAAATTAGCAAAATCTCATTACAACCAGGGGTGAGATTTCTTCGGATTTTTCCTGATTTCGGGATTTTTTGGTCCAGAAATTGTTTTTAATCATTCCAAAATGACCTCTGTAACCCGAAACGGTCTTCTTTTAATTCTGATGACCCTATAAATTATTGAAATTTTGAACCGTGTCTTTCAGTAGAATATGTAGTTTTCTTATGTATTTTTCAGCAATGCTATACAATCAAATGCCTCCAAATGTTTCCTGGATTGTTCTTTTTCCTTAAATCTCAACCCTGCACAACATGTACAAAGTGTAGCATACATGTACGTCCATTATAATACGATCATGGTATGTCTGCCACAACAGGACTTAGCATGTTGATGTTTGACAACTACTACAAGTATCGGGATGTGGAGCGGGTTCCCAAGGCCCTCCGATTGATCCACGAGGGGCTGACCAGCAACAAAGGGGGCATCCTGAGTCTAGACACGGACCTACCGGACACTTACATGAACTCTGTGTTCCTGATGGACTATCTGGTTGAAAACTCTGGCTTCAAGCTGGTCTACCTCCCGGAATGTATCGCCGGCTACATGTAGGAGCCCCCCCCAAAAAAAATATCTTTCATTGAAACATGTTTTTACCTCAACTTCAGTTGGTATTTCTTTTATCAAGTAGTGATTTCCATAGATTGCTGCTTTTTCTTTATTAGTTCAGATTGAGCTAAGGGTTTTTGCAATGTTGGTTCAGTGCTTTAACACTTGAATATGGATGACGGCCATAGCTGCTGTTTGAAAATGACCACCTGGCTGGTTGTCGTCTATACGCGCATTCCTTCATGTACTCAATCCATTCATGTTTCAACTATATTCAGGGATGAGATTCTTCCGACTTTTGGCGGAATTCCGACTTTGGGACTTTGAAAATCCGACTTTGGAATTTCAGTTCCGACATTGTAGAATCTCCGACCTTGATAAGTTGACTTTTGAAGATCCGACCTTGTTCTTTCCAACAATTTTGAAACGAAAAAAAACAACAGTTTTTGCTTACTATTTTGCCTCGTGTCACACCTTTCTTTAATTTTAATATGCCTCGTGAACGAGAATGTCTATCCCCTGAACCAGGCTGCCATTGAGAGACACAATAAAACAATGAATTCCATTGGCTCTGGCTGCAACAAAGTGGGTTACCTCACGCATATTGACCAATGACAATCACTGTGTAAAGTGCATTCGTGTTAGGTCAACGATGTAACTATCGGTCTTACAACTGCTCTGATTGGCATGTTTTTGTGGCTATTTCTGCTTTCAACCAATGACCGAGCACGGACCATGCGCCGCGCTGCAACGCACGTGCAATGATCTGGTACACGCCTGCGGTACTTGTATGGTACTTGTACTTGTCCTGAGATTTCCCTAACAGCTTTCGAGATTGTTGGTTTGCATCGTGTCTTGTCATAGGAATGGGTGGAATCGAAGTCTGGAGCCTTTGTGGAGGATTTTTCTGTCGGAATTCATCCGGAAATTTAAAGAGCCAGAACCCGGATAAAGCAGTAGGCTAGAGTGTGCGATGCCGAAATAAACTATGCGTCGCGGGAGAAGGTACGGTGCTTGTAATACGCTCTTACTAGTAACATGTATAATACATCTTTTTGCACTTTTTTGTCAGATTTTTCTTCTTTTCCCTCAAATTTCTCCCAAAAAGAAAAATAATACGAATTACATAATTTTACCATAGTAAACATCAAGCATTTTCTAATACCTTGCACTGCTGTTTGACATGTTAATCGTATGGACTTTGCCATGCCCACGTGCTTCTGACTTTCTTTTTTTCAGAATCTCATCCCTGTATATTGTTCTTGAATGGTAGCGTAATGAATAGGGCCACTCTATTTAGTGTGGTGCCTATTGTTTGCATTTACGCTTGGCATACCTGCCCCCCCCCCCCCCCCCCCCCCCCCCCCCCCCCTTCAGTGACAGCCGGACACAAGGGATTGACATACACACAATTTTCATGATTTTTATCAGTTCCCATTGAATTTGAATATCATTTATAAATCCAAAGTTAATTTCATGGAGTTTGCGTTGGGGGTGATGTAAATTAGAAGACGGCTTTCTTCCCTTTCCGCATGAAGTGCATGAAGCACTGTTTGCTCAGTGCTTTCTGATGACAGGGTTGGCTGATTTAAATCGGCCTTACCCTGATTTATTTTGCTAAAATAAGACTTCTACAAAAAAGTGATTATAATACATAATAATAATACAGGTTCTTATATAGCGCTTTCAGCAAGATCAAAGCGCTTTACAGATGTTATTACCCTTGGTCATCGGGCCCATTAACCCTAACCATCCCTAACCATCCCTAACCTGCCAAAATCAAACACCCCATTTGTGTTGAATTTTGTGTGATTGGGTACTGTAGAGCCTTGGCACCATCACTTTGCATGGGACTTGATGCCCTGATTTTGTCTAAGTACAAAGAATGAGCCATTGGTTTACTACACAGTGTTGGAGTTTGTGTGGTTAGGGAAGGATTCTAGTAAAAAGCCTTGGGCTGTTAGGGTTAATCATTCCTGAAACCTTCTCAGCTCCCTGGGGAGTATACAGCCCTGGCTGCTATTTTAAGCACACACGGGCTAATCAAACACATAACCATCACTGCCCTCGCAGGTACCCATTTACTCCTGAGTGGAGAGAAGCAACTTGTGACAAAGTGCCTTGCTCAAGGGCACACGCACCATGACCCCCAGCCGGTCTTGAACCCACAATCTGTAGTGTCACCGAGATCTTGAGTTCAATACACTAAGCCACAGCGCTCCACAAATTATTGATTTAAAATAAAAGAACATTTGATTTAAATCGCGATTTAAATCAGTGATTAATCAGCAAACCCAAATGCCTTTTCACATCATGGTTGAATTGGCTGATGTAAATCCACGTGATTTAAATCGGCTGACCCTGCTTTCCAAGAGCCTGTGGGGAAAAATTCACAGGCTTGCTCGGGCTGGGACTCGAACCCACAACCTCCTGCTTTCTAGTGCAGACACCTTAACCACTCGACCACTGACTTTGGAGCTGCTAAGCCGGAGCAAAAATGTCATGCATTGTGTGGTGGTGACTGGTTCCATACATGTAGCAGAATCTTGCTTAACCCCTTGCGTACGGATGACGCCATATGGTGCAAAAAAAACAGTGCCACCAGGCCGGATGACGCCATTTGCCGCCGTTTGTGCAGTTTCAATCCATTGTTGGATTATTGTTTATGTTATGCTTGACTGCAAGCGGTTCGCTTGGCTGCCAGAACCGCTGCAACACCCCGACGTCTCCCGTAAAATACCGTGCTTAAGGGGTTAATTAGGTTTGGCTTCCATGTCTCGCTAATAACGAGAAACTTACTTAAGAGTAACTGTTAATATAGAAAATGCTAGAGCACTGAACCGACCTCACCGAACTGGGCTAATTTCATAAGCCTGTCTGGCCAGAGGAATTTGTGCTAATAAGCTATTGTTTTTGGTCTCATTAAATAGTTACTGAACCAACTAGAAGATATACAGTATGACCTTGGTTTTTATTTTTTACAAGTTTATTAAAAAATTGCTTTTGAGCAAAACTCTTCTGCAACACACGGGCCGATCTCAGGCTTCCCGAGAAATGAATGCACGTGCATAGCAGAGGTAGTTTGTTGTCTTTTATCATGTGTGCTGTTCTTTTTTTCCTGTTGTGACTCTGCAGTGCGATACAACTCATTTAACTTGTTCCTACAATGTAGTCACCCGAGTATTGCATGTGACTTTGTTCAAACAGTGTGTGCTATTTTGTATTGGGTGGCAGGGGTCACTTGTAAAACTGAGGGTATTTTAGAGGGAGGCCCACTGCTCGGTACATGTATATCATGTACATATACATTGTGTACATGTTCCCAAATTTTGGGTTTCCTGTACGTAGTGTACGGGAGTTACCAACATTTAAGTAAAAACTGGAAAAGTGTCTGGGTGACGGGTGTCTTACTTTTTACTGACCACAGAGTTAACCCCTTGAGTACGTTGTTTTTACGGGAGACGTCGCGGCGGCTCTGGCAGCCAAGTGAAACGACCACAATGTGTTTGTGCAGTCAAGCGTAACATACACAATAATCCAACAATGGATTGAAACTGCACAAACAGCGGCAAATGGCGTCATCCGACCTGGTGGTACTGTTTTGTGTGTGGCATATAACGTCTTCCGTACGCAAAGGGTCAAAGGTAAATGTGCAAAACACATTTGCAAACATCAAAAAACAAAACTACCGAATCATTATGAAATACCTTACTTGACTGTAAGTAAACACTAGTCTCAAGCATCCTGTGAAATAATGGCACCTGGTGTGCTGCCATTTTCAAGAAAAGTGGAATTTTGGTATCAATTTCATCCGACCATCATTGGAAAAATTTACTTTTTTCAAATACTGCCCCCCCCCCCCCCTATTTTACCAACTTTAGTTTGGCAATTGGTTACACATCCGTGAACGAGTGCAAGCCAACTAGACTAGTTTCCGAACCTGATTACCTGACATCTATAAACTACTCCGTTTTGTCTGAAGTAGGGTCAGGGAACCAGACTACAAGAACAGCATTTTTTCTCCTACTTTTTCTAGCATCTATGCACTCAAAACTTTAAACGGGTTAGTGTCAAATTATTTGCTATAAAATACTAACCCACAAATCCATTTCTTAAAATTACAGCAAAAGCAAATGTTGTATACTGCCTTGAACAGTATCTGCCAAAAATCCCACATTGCAGAGATGTTCTATTTTGCCTGTCAAGTTTGGAGTCGTACTTCTGATTCTAAAGTGAATTATGGACAGACGGTACCTCAGTTGGTAGATCGCCAGTACGGTATTACCGGAGGTCGCAGGTTCAAATCCCACTCCTGCCAGTTTTCTTTGTTCATTTAGATTTACCTAGTCCGTTTCCCCTGTGCTTTGTTTTACGAAAATATTATTTGATTTTGTTTACTTGGTGCAAAATCCATCCAAGCGAGACTTGAGGAAAGGAAATATACATTTGCAACTGTCAAAAAAACAAAACCACTGAATCATCATGAAATACCTTACTTGACTGTAAGTAAATAATAGTCTCAAGCATCCTTTGAAATCATGGCACCTGGAAATTTTTGTATCAATTTCCAGTGATGGTCGGCCGAGCATCTAGGAAATAATTTAGTTACCCGACCTGATAATTCCCTGCCGTTTTTTGTCTTGTTTTGTCTGAGGTAGGGTCAGGGAACCACTGGACTACAAGAACAGCTTTTTTTCTCTGTTTCGCAGCATCTGTGCACTTTAAACAGGTCAGTGTTACAATGTGAGGGAAATCGGCTGCACATTTAGCGAAATAGATTGATGATAAATTACAAGGAAAACGGGATTCCGGATGTGCATTCGAATTCCCGCTAAAATGAATTATCAATATACTAAATTCAGTGCACATTCGGGAAATCGCACGCTGATTTTCTACGTCTGAATGCACCTTTATGGAAATAGAATTATCAATTGTTAAATAGAAAACGTTCATTCTATTTCGCACGAAAAAGAATGCATCCTTTACAAATTAATGTCTACATTTTCCGAAATCGTCCAGGAAAACCTATACTTATTTGGTATAGCAATCAGTTTAATTTTTGACATCGGTGTTTGTGCACAAAGCTGTGAAAATGCTTGAATTTTCGTATGTGCGGCAGTTTATGCATTATAGGGCTGTTCATTTTCGAATAATTTACTATTCGAAACTGGGTTTGAGCGAATATTCGATTATTCGATACTCGCCGATCAAGTTTTTCAGTGCATGCCACACCGGTAAAAAAACACATTGCACTTAAAAGCACAGCATTTTTTTTGCATGCCCCTGTTGTATCAAGGGTTTTATAATTACTGACAGGAACAATAAACTTCCCTCTACAAAAAATTGCGATTGACAAAAAAGCAGCAAGCGCCGTAACTTTTCATTTAAAATAGCATCAGAGTCGTATCTGTACATGCATATATATCTTTTCGAATATTCGAACTGGAAAAAATGGTATTCGAATATTCGCTTGACGATCGAATATCGAATATTCGGTATATTCGGGACAGCCCTAATGCATTAACATAATTTATTAAGGGAATAAATATGTGCTGGGGCCTGGAAGCTGATAATGACCCGAGCCCAAGGCGAGGGTCATTATCAGCTTCCAGGCCCCAAGGCGGTTTTAAACGTACTTGTTTAAAACCGGCCCAGCACACATTTATTCCCGTTCATAAAATACCTTTTTGTATAATTCAGCAAAAAACTCCGAAAATTCTAGATTTGCAATGATTTTGTTCAAAGATTTTACCTTGTTTTGTAAAACACCTCTTTAGCTATTTAATGGTTCGTGCCTGACGCCAGTAGAGCTAAAAAAAATCCCGCTATGGAAATTGACGCGCGCGTGACGCACGCATGCGATGTGGCCAAGAACGCAGCATAGACAACTTCGCAAATACCGCCTGGTTGAGACGTCACAATGGTAAAAAGGTATCTAGTAAGTTGGAATAGATGGGCAACCTTGGAGCTGAATTGCATGTACCATGTCAACTCTTCTTGAGAGCATACTCGGTATGTCAGATAAATTCTCCCAAATCTTCTGGGATTTTCTATTCTAATAAGAAAATACTCACCTCCCATACCTACAAATGCATTTCCAATGCGCATGCGCAATCAATTCCGCTGACAATAACAAAAGAACCTTACGTCACCACACACACATACACACTGCATGTCCCAGAATCCCTTGCAAGGGCTCACCCCTTTTTTCCTGCTTTGCCATTCGGTTTTGGGTGGGATGGTATCGGAGGTGAGTATTTTCTTATTAGAATAGAAAATCCCAGAAGATTTGGGAGATTCTACTACAGAAAATACATCACCTCCGATACCTACAAATGCAGAGTAGCACCGGAATGCACTGAGACCTGGGGTGGGGGCATGCAGTGTGGAGTCAGTGTCTTAACTAAGCCTAGTTGGAATGAATTAGCACGAGATAAAGCTGTTGAGACATACCCGTAATACCCGTAACCATATAACCTTGGGAGGATGGTTCAGAATTGTTGTGGGATCTGCCGGCTGCAGACCGAGCACTTGCTTGCAGTGCATGTCTGCCCATGTGGCCTTCCACTTGGAAAACGTCCCGCAGGTAGCATGATGTGAAGGTTGATGGGTTTTTCCAACAGGCTGCCTTCGTGATCTCCGGTATCGCCACACCCTGAAAAAGAGCCCATGATGTTGACATGCTGCGGGTTTGGTGGGCTTGAGGCGATGCTTGTAGGACCGGTCGTGATTCAGCCTGGTTAGATGCTTTACGCCTCTGTGACGGCTGATCACCTGTATTAGCCTGAGTTGCTTTTCGCAACGTATGCGGCTCTGTTGGCCCCTGCGGTGCTTGTAGGACCGGTCGTGATCCAGCCTGGTTAGATGCTTTCCGTCTCTGTGACGGCTGATCACATGTATGAGCCTGGGTTGCTTTTCGCAACGTAAGCGGCTCTGGTGCCATCTGCGGTGCTTGGAGGACCAGTCGTGGTGTAGCCTAAAGAGATGCTGGCTGCACTTGTGATGGCTGGGGTGACAGAATGGCCTCCACAATCCACCTTGAAACCGTCGTTGCAGAGGCTGGATGATGTGGGCGAACTGTTGTTATGAACAGCTGTGTCGAATCACCCCGTAGCTCCCTGGTCCTTGCAATGTAGAATTTTAATATTCTCACAGGGTACCATAATTTGTCCTCCTGGATACCTGAAAAGGATGTCAAGCTAGGGACAAAGATATCTGGGAGAGAAAAATTTAGAGATTGATTCTTGGTTAGAAAGGTAATCTCTGGAATGAGGCGCACCCCCTGGCTCCCAGCGTAAGTGTCCTGCAGCTATGGAAAGTGCATGGAGTTCACTTCTCTGACGTGCCGTAGAGGCTGCCAACAGGAAGTCTGTGCTAACTGTCAGGCAATGGAGAGAAGAGGATCCGGCAGGCTCAAAGGGGGCTTTGGTCAGCTTGTGAAGAACAGTGCCGAGGTCCCAAGATGGAACTTGTTTCTTTACTGGGGGTCTCTCGGTGAACATACCCTTGATGAGGTGAGAGATTAGGGCATTGTTAGTCGGGTTGGAACCATCGTTGAAGCCCTTGTGTAAAACCCCAATGGCCGATCTGTAGCCCCGAATTGTTGCAATCTGCAGGCCAGAGTCATACAATTGGACGAAAAATTCCCCAACGTCTGTCAGAGGTGCAGAATTGGGATCAACAGCTTTCTGGGAACACCATTTGATGTAGTGTCGTAAGCGACTGTCATAAGTTGTTCTTGTTGAAGCCCGTCTGCTCTTTGCTGCCAGGGCTTAAGCGACCTCTGAAAGGCCCGCCGTTCGGAAGGACAATTTGATAGCATCCAGGCAGAAAGATGAAGACTGTCGGGATCTGGATGGAGTGCCTTTGAGACTGGTTGTGTCAGGAGGTCTGAATGTTTCGGCAAGACGAGAGGTGGGTGGATTAGAAGATCAAGAAGTCGAGGAAACCATGCCTGTCGTGGCCAGAAAGGGGCGATCAGAATGAACTTGCATTTCTCTTCACCGATCTTCTCCAAGACTCGAGGGAGCAGAGAGATTGGAGGAAGGCATAACCCAGGATTCCTGACCAGCTGATGCTCGGTGCGTCCGTTGCCCAAGCCTAGGGGTGGGCATGGCGAGAGCAGAAGGTCGGTAACTGATTGTTGAGATGAGACGCAAAGAGGTCTATGTGTGGAGCGTCCAGAAGATTGAAGACCTGTTGTACCGTTGGATGATGGAGAGACCACTCTGTGGGGATCGCCCAGCTCCAAGATAGTGCATCTGCAATCGCATTGTCTTTTCCCGGAAGGTGGCTTGCCCGGAGGAAAATCTGGTGAGGGATGCACCAACTGAGAAGCTTCCATGTTTAGCATGCACAGGGAAGGAGAATGGGTACCCCCTTGGCGGTTCGGACACTACAGTTGAGTTGTCGGATTTGACCAGGATATGGCGGTTTGTGACTGCCCTGTTCACTGACTGAAGGGCCTTGAGAACATGAGTTCCAGGTGGTTGATGTGCAGGAGTTGTTCTGTAGGGGACCATGTTCCCGCCAGGGAGATGTCCACCAGGTGAGCACCCTAACCCGACTCCGATGCATCCGTGGTTAAAGTCACTGATGGAGAGGGTCGCGGGAATTATGTACCGCACAGAAGGTTCTGACGTGAAAGCCACCATTTGAGATGGGACTGAATTATGGAGATCACCGGGACTGGCTTGGTAATGACGTCCCTGCGAGGACGATAATGGTAAAGTAGGTGAAGTTGAAGTGGGCGCATATGCATTCTGCTCCACGGCTACTAGGCTTGCCATGAAGCCCAAAAGGCGAAGCCAGGCCCGAGCTGGAAGTGTCGGCGATGACAGGAACAGACGAACACACTCTAAGGGACCCACAATAAGCCAGTCGTCCAGATAAATGTACAGGCGTATATGTTGACGACGCAGGGCTGCCGCGAGCATGTGAAGACACGGGGTGCTGTGGAGAGTCCAAAGGGAAGACACTGGAACTGGTATGTGATGTTTCGGTAAACAAACTGCAGGAATTTCTGGTGGTCTGCATGTATTGGTACATAAAGGTAGGCATCCTTCAGGTCCAAAGATGTTGCCCACCAGTCCCGAGGGAGGGTTTGTAAGACGGTGGTCAAAGTTTCCATACCGAAGTGCTTTGGTCGGATATAAGAGTTGAGGGGCCGAAGGTTGATGATAGATCGCCAATCGCCGGACCTCTTCGGAGCCAGGAAGAAAGCCGAAGTGAATCCCCTGGCTGCGTTTGGAGGAAGTGGTAATGCAATCTGTGGTAATGTGAGCCCAGCTGTAAGAGAATTCCAACAGACGACCCCCTACCGGCCCCGGAGCTGGAGGGATATGGATGAGATGATCCATGTAGTCATTGTCCCTTAGATACTCGTGACCCATGTGCCTTGGAGAAGCGGGTTAATCTGGCGGGGAATGCCTTGGTAGATTCAAAGGGCCGACGCCGGAAGCTAGACTTGGCTGATGCACGGTTGGAAGTTGTTTTGTGCTGGCGAAACTGGGTAGTGTAGAAACGTCGAAAGGAATAACTCTCCCATGGGTCGAGACAGACCAGGGTGAGGATTTATTCTTTCATCCATCTTGAGGCGTTTCGCTTCCTTGAGCATGACCTCGTCGAACCTATTATCAAACGGGTCACTGCCGACTAGTGGTAGATCTTCAATTCTCTCTCTGGAACCTTGGGAGGGCCAAAAGAGGTTGTCAAGTTCCAATGAGCGACGAAGTGAGGAAGTGATCGCCGCCCCAGTAGCAAACTCACGTAGGCAGGAGCTTAAGCAGTCGTCCAAAAATTTGAAGAAGACTGGGAGACAATCCTTGTCCACTAAAGATGGATCCTCGGGCCAACACATCTGGAAGTAGTATGTGACACTTTAGCTCCATAGCGCATGTGTCGATCCAATTTTTCTAGAGTTTTATTCAGATCTCTAGTGGCTTTGTCAGGGAAGATGTGCTTTTTGGCAGAAACTTCCGAACGAAGTTTGTCTTTGACTTCGGAGGAAATAGTGGGCACTGTGAAAACTTGATCGGTGTCATCTGTGTTGGACTTAAAAAGCAACATCTCATGCTTGGGGATTCTCAAAGGTTTCTTTTTCTGAACCTTGCCAAAGACTTCCTAACAGATGTCTGCACAAAAACTGTCCACAGGTACTGTAAATTTTTGTTGAGTAGCAGGAGTAGCAGATTCCCGACGGAAGGATGTACGAGAAGACTCCTTCGGCGAGGGAGAGAGAAAATGCAAGATTTTACTTACTTCTGGTATCACCAAATTACCTCGGTGGGACATGGAAGTATTGTCCGGATCCATAAATTCCTGGTCAGAATCACTGGAGACGGTTGAGAACAATGTAGAACGGCCGAAGCCTTCGTGTGGGGAGCTGGAACGGCTACGTGAGCGAGACTTGGAACGCACGCGAAAACGTGATCGGGGGCGTGAAAAATCCCGGGGCGAAACTGGAGCGTGGCCCACATTGTCTCCATCATGGCGCGGTGAGCGCCGTGCATGCCGGTTCGATGTATAACTGTCGTGAGCTGTATCCCGATGAGCAGATGAGCGAGAAAAATGTTCAGGATTCATGTACCCGTAAGACCTGTAACACTCCGTTGACCGGGACAAATTGTCGCTCGCAGGGGCCCGGTAGCTAGCGTGATACGGCGTGGAGAAATTTCCGTAAGATCTTTGCGGATCCGCAGGCCGATGTGTTGCCTCAAATTGGCGAGGATCATGTGGAAAATATGACCACGAATGAGGGTAATCCGGGCGATAAGACGGGCCCTGGGATGCACCGGGAGTGTGGCTAAGAAATTCAGACGAACGCTCCGGAACAGCAGAGATCGGGCGCCTGAAGGTGGAAACGAACACATTCTCCGAAGCACCGCTTTGACTGATCACGTTAACCGCTGGGGGGAACACCGGCTGAAGGATTGTCGTGCGTTGAAAATTCCTATCGGTTGTGTTTCGATCAGAAACAACCGACGTTGTGGTGGACGTGGAAGATCCTTCAAGAAACAGTGCGGGTGACGCAGCCATACCGTCCTGCCATGATGTGAATAAATTCCACTGTTCGGATGTCCAGTTCGAACAAAGTCCACACGGGTTATCCCGTGCACATAGGCGACATTTGAAGCACGTAGTGTGAATGTCGAACTCCGAAGGGGACGGAGATTCTCCACAGGATTTACATTTAGTCATTCTAAAAGTCTTTTTCTTAGTTTTGGTAGGCTGTGACATCTTGCCGCGGAACTGTCGGAAAAAGGTCCGATAAGCCTATACTGTGTACCGCTGAAGAGCGAGCCTAAAACGCGGGGGAGCCCTTGCAAGGGATTCTGGGACATGCAGTGTGTATGTGTGTGTAATGACGTAATGTTCTTTTGTTATTGTCAGCGGAATTGCTTGCGCATGCGCATTGGAAATGCATTTGTAGGTATCGGAGGCGATGTATTTTCTGTAGTAGAATGGGGTTTGACCAGAAAAAAAAGGGGGTGCTGCAGTTTGTGTGTTGGACCAATTTGCAGAAGTACTTTGAGCTGAAACATCACTGGCTCACAAGTGCCATAGAGTACCGAAGTCTGACGTCAGTTGCCGCGGCAATGGTTCCAAACACATGCAGTTTAGAATGTATTCTGGTTCGAAACATTGCATTGATTGACGTCATCACTTCGGTACTCTATTGGGACTGTCATTTTCATTCAGTTCAACATTGCTACCAGGGAAATACCACTGCTAAACCACCAGTAGTGCTGGACATACACAGGGAAGTTAGGATCACATAATCCGGTGTTGATAATGCTGGACATCAAAACTTAATTTCGTTGGGTGCTGGCGGTTGTGGACTTGTGATGATAGGTGCGTTTTAATACGCATTTTCCCCAAGCCTGCCTTGACGGCGCCCACATCTGCCTTGATGTTGAGTTGATTAACTATATACGCGTTGTTCTGGGTGTGACATGTCTCTGGCAATTCAGTCCTCACGTTTTAAGTAGTTTAATTTACTATTTAACTTTATTTTAGAATTTAATAAAGTGCGTTTTTCCCTGATGATACACGTGCATGCACTACAAAGTTGCATTTTTAAAGATATGTATTTTGTAAAATTAACCGTAGACTGGGTTTTTGTAGTTGTGACGTTTTGTATGTTGGGGTTGCTCATACAGTCCTTATAAGAAAATACTAATTTTCCTCATTGATTCTTGCCATATCCGATAACTAATTGTTCGTTTACTAAAAAAACAAAAAAAACACCTTAATACATACACCGTTGGGTTTTTGCAGCATCAGTGCGCAACAAGGTTTAATACTGTAATACGTGTGTGCGAGTTTGGTTAGGTGTCTGTGCTGTGCAATCCTTTTTGGGGCTGGCAAATGTGTCTGTTAAAACGCCAAGAGGACAGCCAAACTGTCAAGTCTATAGACCATGTGCCTTCACATCTAAACCGCCCTCTATATTGAAATGTGCCCAGCGGTATACGCACGCATCGTGTTTAGCATAAATTTGGTTAAGGAGCGACATCAAAGGTCACATAATTCAAAGGCGATCTGATCTGCGACGTCACCCCTAAACTAAATTTTATACAAAAAACATGCGCATACCGCCGGGCACATTTCAATTTTCACGTAGATGTAAACATAGAGGACATCAGAGGGCATCGTCAATGAATTTAATTTCTGAAGCCGATACTTTGTATGTCACTCTAAACCATTCTGTAAAAACATTTTACCACCGATAGTATTTAAAGTTAACTTCTCAGGTGTATATGAATAGATACATGTATGTATTTTTTGGGTGTATTTTTATTTCATTAATTTTAAACTATATATTTCACACAGGGTTCACACTTCAATAGCATATTTAGAAGAGAGATTCTCTTTAGTGTTGCAGTAAATATACATTTTATTTGCACGGGTTTCCTCTTAAAGGGGGAAATTGATACAGTAAGAACAAAAGAGACAAATATTTAGTTGGATTTTTTCTTTAGAATTTTCATCACTGTTCATTGCAAATACGCAATCTTAAAATCTAAATGTCACTGCTGTCTCAATGTAACAAAAATTGTATTTGTAAATTTAAGCGCACAAAATACGAGTGCACTGCACGGCCATTACCAGTATTAATTTAAGGGCCAACCAAACAACGGTGAGAATAAACGCTCTATATTGGTGGATGGTGCGCACGAGTGATACACGCGGGATAATTCTGCCAATCAGTGGCGTTCATTTTCACTGTTGTTTTTGTTGTCGTCGTCGTTATCGTGGCCTGAGTGATCGGTCCTTTATCCAAAGTCGCAAATGCTGGATTGTGATGCGTTCTGGGATAGTTACGATTAACCTCAACGAGCCGTAAGGGTGCGCTACTTGTTCTTCTTTTTTCTTTTTTTTTCTTTCTTTTTTTGCGCCAAACCTGACATCCTCCCACCACATGGCTGCCATGACGTCATATTTGATATGGTCTGTTGGGTGATAGACGAACTATTCAATGTTCATACAGGCCTATAGACTGCATTTAGTGCCCAGTGAGATATTGCCATAACATTTAATTTTATTTCTTATTTTATCATATTTCAAATTGATAAATTTGCTAAGTGTCGCATTACTTTAGTTTCATTTTCATAGTTATGTTTTTTTTTTTACATGTATGCATATCAAACTCGATCAGTATTGAATTTGTGTAAAAACATAAATTGTTGACTCCACCATCGTCTGTGCATGCTGTAATTGTGCTTTAGCCAAATAAAACGTGATTGTTTTATGATAATTATCTAAAAATTATGCATTTTTGTCATTGAGAAAAAATCTATTAAACAACTATAGTTCACTACTTGGAGGCGTGGTTCTCAAGGAGGCATTTGTTTGTAGTTTAGCCGAATGTTTATCTTTCGCGTTGTGTTTCTGCCTAACAAAGTGATGTAAAAATGCAGTTAGTGATTCTAAGAAAAAGAGCAATTAAAACGAGTTCAGAAAAATTGTAACACGTTATCCCCCAATAAGAACAACCCCTCCCCCCACAAAGAAGTTTTTAGTGTCCCCACTTCGCTCGTACCTACCGTCCGAACAGGGCGCCGGGAACGTCTGATGCGCTTCACAGATTTTTGTGAAGGAAACGCACGGCAAATGACGACACCGGTTTTAACTTGTGGGCTATATGTGTGTAGCAGAACTGGTGACCCCAAGCAGGTCACAGGTCACACAACATCCACACTCCTAAACACAATATTGCTTCATCAGTTTCTAAACATGTTTAGAAGCTAAACAATATTACATATAAAAACATTATTACGTCGGGACAAGGCAAAAGTGAAAACATCTCTGTTCTAATTTAAAGCTAAACATTACGTGTCCAATTCCTAAACATCAGTGTTGAATGGCTAAACACTATCAGTCATTAGTGTGTAGGACTAAACATGTTTACAAACTGATAGCAAGAAAGTGTTTAGAAAAGTGTTGAATTGCTGAACACATTTTGTTGCAGTGCAAATCGCATCAGATGTTCCCAGCGCCCTGTTTGGGCGAGCGAACTCCCCCGCTTGCTGTCGTTTTCGAGGGCGCCCTCTTTTTGAAATCTTCCCAACGTATAGGGGGAATCGGGTTGGTGTGGTACTTTCCTTGCCTTCCACCAATGTGACCCCGGTTCGAATCCCCGCTGGGGCCAACATGTGGATTGGGTTTTCAGTCCCAACCTGATTCCGTCGGTTTTCTCCAAAACTATTCTGTGGGGTTTTCCTCCCACGTCTAAAACTGTAACTTCCTTCCTCGTTTTCTACCGTGGGACCACACTGGAAATAAGTTGAAACTTTCGTGGGCTTTCCCAGCTCAATGCCGAATAAGAAATCAATCAATCAATCAATCAATCAGTCAATAATGCAAAAGGAGGAGAGGAAATACTCCCCCCCCCCCCTCCCAGTCGATCTGTTGAATCGATTTGGTGCACGACTCCTGGCGGAAGTTATCTTGAAAAAAAGCTAACGCCATCTTGGAAAATACCGCGCGGCAGAATGTAAAAAGTCAAAACGACCTCCCTTTTTTGAAAGCCATTTCGCCCAACGTTTCTTTTATTAAATGAATTTTGAAATTAAAACTTTAAAAGGCCTGAACCATGTCATCATTTTGAACTCATAAACTCACAATGCCGTAAATAGGCAGGGATCACGCCCAATTTTGCTATACAACCTGGAAAGCGACATTGTGGGGATCACTCAATGAGGATAAGACTTATAATGCCTCCAAACAAACCGCAACAAACTGACTATTGATTGAATTTTCAAAGTAGCGGGTTCGAAACTCGCTCCAGTCAGTTTTCTTTGTTGACTTTGAAAATTCATTCAAATCTACCTGTTCAGTTTCCATTGTGGTTTGTTTGAAGGCATTATTTTATGAGCCCAAATTCTAACACTCTCAAAAACGCGCCTTTTTACTCGTTGATTGAAGAAAAGTGTGTTACTACACAGTTACCAGAGCGTTTAATTTGTGCCGATTACCCGAACCCGTCCGATACATTTTGAAACGCTGAAATTGTACATGTAATAAAAACAAAAATGATTCCATTTGTCAAAATGAAATACAACGAATGTGTATTTCCTTTATTTTTTTCCGAAAATATTTTACTTTAATACCCCACAAAAATCGGCCAGGGATAGCAAAATCGTGGAAAATAAACCAACCCTTCTTGATAACGGCTGTCTAGACATTTTTATGTCGGCAAAATTCGTAAAAAGAGAGCCAGAAATTAATATGTATTTGAACATTGAATGTCCATACTCTGCGCCTAGAACATCTAACACAGAAAAACACAAACTTTCTCCCGAAATATAAAGGTTGTGCCATGTATTTATACAGGGTGAACCTAAAAAAAGTTACTATAACAAAAATATACATGTCGTGGATATATCAATTAGCCTATTGCATCATAAAGTAGGAGCTACAACCTTTCTTTTAATACCTATGTTGCAAGGCTACAGTCACGGATGGCTACTTATATTGTAACATCAATCGACCGTAGGGTCTTCTCACACTTTACAAAATGAAACACAGATACTATTCTTCGGGGATTCAGGGGCACTTGGCCGTTTATTCATACAACTCTTCACAAAAACAACTCGATTACAACTCCCAAGAAAAGCACATTGTTGTTACCAAAGAAAACTAGACTGCGCCGGCGCTCTCCAGCAACGGGTCTCCTTGACCGACCAGCAGGGGCCCCACTGCTACGGCTCCACCGTTGGTCTGTGAGGAGCAGCTCTGCCGGCTCCGCTCGATTAGCTCCTGTGCGGAGCAGCTCTGTCGGCTCCGCTTCATTGACTCCAGTGCGGAGCAGCTCTGCCGGCTCCGCCCCATTGACGGAAGCTGGGACTTGCTACACTGGCTTGTGGTCTGGCTGCAGTGTAGACTCGCTCCGACTAGAGGCTGGGACTTGCTTTACTGGCTTGCGCTCTGGCTTGGGCTCTGGCTTGCTCCACTGGTTTATAAGACGTGGGGTGTCTCCGGATGAAGCCCCGCCCCCACTGCATCGCCAGGCGCAACTCGGCAGTGTTCCGAATGGAACGGAGCGTCTGCCACGCCGCCGTGTATACAGCGTGGGGCGGTTCCCCGTGGGACCCAGCACCAAGTTGGCCCACACTCTGCGAGGCCCCGGTCCATGCTCCAGCCTGCGTCCCCGCCGCGTGGCGAGTCGGACGCCTGACTGGACCAGGTGTGTTCGTGGCGAACAGAAAACACTCGAAGTTTACCTGCTTTCCCCCGTCAGGCATCCCACTGCTGCTTCCAATGTAACGTCGGTCGACCGTAGGGTCTTCTCACACCTGACAAAAGGAATACAGATACTCTTCTTCGGGAATTCAGGGGCACTTGGCCGTTTATTCTCACAACTCTTCACAAAAACAACTCGATTACAACTCATAAGAAAAGCACATTGTTGTTTACAAAGAAGACTCTACTGCGCCGGCGCCCTTTGGCAACGGGTCTCCCTGACCTCCAGCAGGGGCCCCACCGCTGCGGCTCCACCGTTTGTCCGTGCTAGCGCCCTCTGCCGGCCGACCGGCACGGTCGCTACAATCATTGTCCTCAAAATCAGACAAAAGTCGGGTGTTAGGCTTTGAACTTTAAATTGGATAAGCCGGGGGGGGGGGGGGGGGGGGGGGGTGTTGTAGAAAATATGACACTAGCATTCATGATACAAAGGTCTGGTCAACCTGTGTAGGCTGTGTACATCTATAATGCAAATATGCACACTAATTTATGTCCCTATGCCTGACCACACAACAGTGCATTTTTAAAGCTTTTGTACTGCTTGTTTTCCGTTTTTGATAAATTTTGACTGTCGGAAAGTTACAAGATAACCTCGATATCAACATTGTTTTTGTTTATCACAGCACAAATCGGTCAATGTGTGTACGCGTATAGGTATAGTTGTGGGGTAGGTATAACAAAGGGCAACATTGGGGACGATGCTACCCCACGAGGGTGTCTTTAGAAATCAATTTCTCTGAAATAAACATGGCAGTAAACAGATACTTTTGAGGTATTTAACTGATAGTAAATTGCATTTTTTCCGCGTCGGACATCTGAGTAGGGGAAAGTGGGTTAAGACGGACCCTTTGGTAAACTGGACGCCCTCCGATATCTCGAAAACATCACAACACAGCCATGGGCGTACATCCCGAGGGGTGAGGTTTATGAGTAGGATAATACACGAGGAGCGCGCCGTTCGTGGGTGAGAATGGCCCGAATGTCGTGTTTTTGTAAAATCAAGACAGCCAGTAAAGAATGTTGACAATACATTGGTATGTTGGTCACGTAATCTCTATTATCCTATGCACTCCAAGTAGTTTGAACGATATAAAATAGGGGAATTCAAATGGCAAACGTTTCATTTGACACCAAGGTGGGAACATGGCGAGTTCGGACAGGGACTGCAGTAGTTTTCTAACGCAAAACACATTCATTCATTTAATCATTCGTGTCATGAATACATTTTTGGGCAATGTATAAATGGAAAATTATACTGTAAACCCTAATCAATTTTCATATATTTGTCCAATGCTGTATTTGTTTGGGAGTAAAATAAAAATGAAAATAAGTTGTAAAATTCGCACTTTGTCCTATCTCCTAGGGTTGAGTGCAACACGCCATTCGTAAAATGCAGAATGGCGCGTCGCGCTCCATTCGTGCAAAATAATGGAGAGGGAAAACAATAGTGTGACGTCACAGGAGGTTGTTAAATGTATACCCTCACTTTTTGACGAGGGAGATGGTCCACAGGACCATCCCCCAGAATATTCACACTATGAACCCCTTGGATGTGATTTCCTATTCAGAATGGACAGGAGGATTAAGAGAATGTGATTTTAACAATGAGGGTCCAAAATCACAATGCGGTTTAAGCTGTTAAACCCAGAAGTCACAATGTACTCTTTGTCAGGGTGGGATAATAGTTTACAGGCTTCAGATGTGATATTAAATAGAGTAGGATGTGATTTTGGACCCTCATTGTTAAAATCACATCCTCTTAATCCTCATGTCCATTTTGAATAGGAAATCACATCCAAGGGATTCACAGTGTTACTACCGTAAACAAATTGTAAACCTATTTCCAAACAAAAAAGGCCAAAACGTAGTGCATACATCGTCACCGACACCACGAAGTAACACCCGAGTTGACTTGAGTGCGCGCCATGCGCGCGTATTTTAGAGAATCGAGTAATTTTCGTTTCCACGAAGCAACACCCAAGTACTCCGTCACTTACTCGGTACATTTGCGTTTTCACGAAGTAACACCCATCTTTATTTCGCCAGTTTGAAGGTTTTTATTATTTTTGTGTGTAACCCAACAAGAATACAAATGAAGTAAATTCCTGTCAACCTTTTCAAAGCGTTTTTCTCCGCATGGTATTTCCGCAACATGCTTTTTATTTTGTAAAGTCAAAAATCGCACGTCACTGTCCGAACTGCGCGCGCACACTTGGGTGTTAGTTCGTGAAACCGAAATTATTACTTGAGCGGTTTTCACGAAGTAACACTGGAGTGGACTTGGGTGTTACTTCGTGGTGTCGTTGACGACATTTTCATAGTGTAAGGCTACCTGTTTTGAACAGCGCCCTCACGTTCTTCTTATCCCAGCCGCCTCCGCCCCCCCCCCCCCCCCCCCCCCCCCCCTGCACATTTTGGGATGATTTGTTTCTATTTTGATCACCCTCCTACCCCCACACACACGCACACAGTCATGTAAACGGGTGCAATCGTGGACCTCCCATTGTTCCTCTTTTGTTTATACTCTTAACTTTTTCGGAAGGCCTCCCATTGGTTTTGTACACGATTTTCAATCGTGGACGTTAGGTCAAATGTGGACCCCTTTGTCTACGCCCGAATTCTTTTGTCCTAGGTCCACGATTGCCGGCATATACAAACTCACACACACACACAGTCAGCTTTACGTTCCATACCTAGTACAGTGTGGACTTCCCTTTGCTTTCATGTAGTTAAGAAAAAAGGCGACAAAAGCTAATTTTACACGCACTGTGAACGCTCTTTTACCCCGAAATTTTGATCGTGATCCCCTTTAAGTATTCCCCTTCATCTTGCGACAGATAACCCTAACCCAAAAATGCCTCTAAACCTGTTTTTCAGAGAGGGGGAAACCTTTATGTTGACGTGTGCGGATTGAAAATTGCCACCTGGCCAGTTGACGTCTACACGTGTAAAACTGCATTTTCAATCCATTATTAGGGTATTGTGCACGTTATGCTTGGCTGCACAAGCCTCTTGTTTCCGTTTCACTTGGCTGCACAAGTCGGCATGGCGCCCCGGCGCCCCCATAATTATGCTACACGGGCTCAAGGGGTTTTAATCTCATGCTTTGTGTGGACCGCTTTTGTTCACAGGTAGGTCCACATGAAGTATGCAAAGTTACAGATTTACGCCACCGAACACAGCCATCGAGCGTCGACATAACATTGAATCTTAAATAGTTCATCACAAAATATTTTAGAGCACATTTTAATTGCCTGTCTTATGGGACCGTTTGATGGTCTGGTTATGTTAGTATAGTGCCGGGATTCAATATTCCATATTGCTGCCGGGTCACACCCTGTACAGGCAGCCTGGGGGGTCACAAAACAGGGGGCCAAAATATGCATTTATTCAGCCGTAGAGATACACGGACAAAACGTGTTGGATATCAATCCCAGGAGGATACCTTTGGTGACATAGCAATGACAGCAATTTCTGCCTGTACGGAGGCCCAAAGAGTAGCCCCAAATGGGCACGCCCATATGGTGTTATTCAGCCGAAGAGACACATGCATGAATCTTTTGCATTAAAACTATAACACATTGGGGTTTACAAAAATGCCAATGACAGCAACTTTTTCCTGTACTGGGTCCCAGACAGTAGTCCCAAGGGGCCCGATGTCCCCTAACTGGTTTATTCAGCTGAAGAGACACATGGATGAATATTTTGGCATTGAAACTGTTACACATTGGGGTTTACAAAAATACCAATGACAGCACTTTGTTCCTGTACCGGGGCCAAGACAGTAGCTCCAAAGGGCCCAATGTCTACTAAACAGGGACAACTAGACAGTGGCCCAAGATGCCCTCTTTATAAAAGCAACATTTCAGACAACTACTTCAGACAAATGAAGAATTCTATTTTACAGTGTAGTACTGCACCGTTCTGAGGCGTGTGAGGGAGAACATTCGGCGCAAACGGCCTGAACTGTGGCTCCCCCCCCCCCCTACTCGCCGAATTTGGCTCCCTGCGACTTCTTTCTGTTCCCCAAAATGAAGTTGAAGCTGAGCTAAAGAGTCGCCGTTTTGACACCGTGGAGGAGATCCAGCGAGAATCGCAGACGGTGCTTGACGCGCGCTTACGGAACGGAATTTCCATGGAGCGTTCCAAGCGTGGCAGGAGCGCTGGGAGCGGTGTATAGCTAGCTGCACAAGGGAACTACTTCACTAGTGTCGAACGCCTTGACTAAGGCTAGCCAACTCCAACCTCGTTACCATGGGCACGATCTTGCGGCGCCATGTTTTCCCACCATGCCTTGCTCGATCCTAACCCCTGGAATTGTGTAATTACCATATCCCCATCCTCGACTCCATGGGCGCGTGTGCGTTCCTTCACTAACCCCTGGCCGTTAAGTGGGATATGGTAATTAGGACTGCAGTCGATGTGTTTAACGCGCGACGCAGTGTTTTTAGTAGGAAGGTTTTATTTGTAGAATCAATCTTTTGGAAGGATGAGATTAGCTCCTAATAATGATGCCTAATGTATTGCCCTCCTGACGTTAAATCTAACACTGCACTGAGTAGCAGTAACAGCCGGCCTGGTGGGATCGGGAGGAAGGAAAAGTATGACGACCGTCATGACCGTTTCCGCCCATTATCGCCGGATGTTAGTTGTGTAATTTTCAAAATGTTTTTCTCAGCTGTTTTCGCAAATTTGTCAAACCTTTCGATGCATCTTCTGCAGCGGCGGAAAACACTGTCATTGAGAATGAGCTGCTTTCTTGAACTGGATAAATGAGTAAATTTACTATCGATTGGAACAATTTTGATTTTCGGCCTTGACTCGAATATATAATATGTGTGCCTTTTCTATCTCTGTTTAAACATAAAATACATGTATTTCCTGACCAGAAAAAAATCCATACCGTTTATCGTAGCCACCAAGACTAGTGGCCTTGTCTTGATAATGGCAAAAAGTGCTCGGAGTCGTTTTGCTGATGTGACGTGACGAACAGGATGTTAACGCGAGCGCACACGGGGCGTTCAACATTCAGATTACGCGCGCGGTTCACTTTCAGTACATAAATATTCATTTCGAATAGCCAGTCAGCGTCGTTTACGTATTCCACACGGCCAGGGGTTAGTGAAGGAACGCACACGCGCCCATGGAGTCGAGGATGAGCCAACTCAGCTCAATGGCTAGACTGGTTCCCGGTCCGCATATGTATATAATATGGGACCGGTAGCTATAGACTGGTTCCCGGTCCGCATATGTATATAATATGGGGACCGGTAGCTAGCACTCAGATAAAGCTTCTGATTGGACCACTTCCGCGCGTGCGCAGTAAGCATTTTCTATTTTTAGAGATGATGTTTACATTTTTGTGCAGACTATCGACATCTCGCTCGATCGAGCACAATGTACATGTAGTTTGTACAGTATCGGAAAACAACGAATAATGCAGCGTAGCCAATGATTCACCGACTTGATGGGCAGCAGACACGACGATGAAATTCTTGGAAAACTTGCGAAAATATGGGAAAATGCATGTGTTGGAAGGAGTAATATGTAAGCGTAAGTTGGGAAATTTAGACCGTAAGCCTAACTCTATTAAAAGTAAAAGGCATGCGAATTTAGGGAGACGTACGTACGTGTGCGCCAGCAGCAGAAAAATCAAAAAAAAAATGACATGTATATAATAGGCCTACAACAAATCCCGGGAACTGCACACAAGCCCCAACCCTCTTCCTGGAGGTCAGATTAATCTACCCTTTGCTTCTTAATCTACCCTTCGCTTGTCACGCCTAACAACATGATTTCTCATCAGAAAAACAAAATACAAAACAAAATTATGCAAATTGAGTAGAGCATGAAGGTTTAGACAAATTTAATAATTGTTTATTACAAAGCAGAAGGAAAAACTGACCAAAAATAGAATGAAAAAGTGACGTTCGTTTTTAATCAATAATAGGTCGAACCTTTATACCCAGCACAATATGGGGAAGAGGGGTAACCCCCCCCCCCCCACCCCGTCCCTCTCCAGACTTTTGTTACCTAACACATCCCCCCTAGACATCTGAAGAGAATTCCTGAGATTCAGGGAACACAATGACCAACACAAAATGGGTGGGGGGGGGGGGGGGGGGGGTGGTGGGTGTTCCCTCTGCCCCATATCGTGAATCATATGCGAACCTTGAACGCGGTGTCCCAGTCAGTTTCTTTCAGATTCTTTCATATCTTTTTTTAATTTTTTTTTTTTTTTTTGGGGGGGGGGGGGGGGGCACTCACATCAGTACTGATCGACTGTGGAGCAGTAGATGGCAAAGGCAAGCTATATACGAAGCCAAGAGGAGGGGGGGGGGGGGTACATGCAAAATTCAGAGCTGAAATCGATTGCATAATACTGTAAAATCTAAAATAGAATTCAAGCTTTTGCTAACATATTTTAACATTTTTAAGATTTCCCAGCCCATGATTGAGACTTCCCATTTTGCTTTCATTGTGGCTACAATATTATGTTGGCCTCCTTGTTTGCAATAGGAGACAGGGGGGGGGGGGGGGGGGTGATTAAATATATACATGTATTTTGAAACAAGCCCCAACTGACTCCACAAATGTATGCATTTAAACACAAGTATGAAAGGGTATTCGGCATGAAGCTTTGGAGGTCTCTTTACGTTTCTGAACTTAATATTTGTCCTGTCAATGCTGGATGTTATGAAACTGGTGGACTTGGCAGTTGCAGTGACAGCAAGTAAAAATGCTCCTGGAAACAGTGACTGCAGTTTAGATACTTTCTAAAATCTTGTCTAAAGTCTGCCCCTATAATGAAGGACACTGTGGGCTTCATCAATCACAACAGGAGTCACACTGTTCTGATAGGGCTTTGTGACGAAAACATCACACACATGTTTCTCCAATAAATGTTCAAGATGCCCATTAACGTCAACAAATCTTCCATCCATAAACGGCGTAACACTTTCACTCTGGTGTCCTGTTGCTCATCTGCAATAGTTAGGGACCTTTTGTCACTGACTTGAATGGCACATGCACCGTATCTGCATGAAAAGAAAACGAAAATTTACGCAAATTAATACTAATAGCAGTACTGCTGTTTGCATACATAGCATCGGGTGCCATCAGTTGATATACATTATTGCCTGATGGCGCAGTGCTATATCAGTCATCAACTGTGCCACTATCAAAATGGAGGTAAAGTCTTTCCTACAGGATCACCTGATCACGCAAATCTATTTCTGAGCAAGTGCAAACACATCTTTGACAAACAAGTGAATCGGTAGTGTTAAAAGATTTCAAAAATGAATCTCTTCCAACTATTTGCACAAATACTGGCACTGGATGCCTGAAACATGAGTAAGCACTATAGTTGGACAATCAGTTGTAACTAACATGATTCAGACTAGTTTTAATATAAAAGAAATCTGTCACATAGGAAAGATTTTACTTTAACCCTAGGGCGTGTGGAAAATCATATTAAAATTGGAGGATTCAGGACTGTTAGGGTTACCCCCAACCAAAATCGTTTAGGATCAGCAAATCTTGGAAAATAACCATCCATTTGTGTTCATAATTGTATAAACACTTGGTACAACTATTAATTTTGAGAATTTTGTTGGGATATTTTATTGCAATATAGGGGAAGAAAGTTTGTGTTTTTGGTTAGAAGTTCTTGGCACCATTTCTTCCTAATTTTTTACAGATTTTGCTGAAATAAATCTTGATATATCAGGTTGTACTTGTACCACATGTTTACAGTTGTTATCAATGAGGGTTTGTTATTTTCCGAGATTTTGCCGTTCTTGACCGATTTTGGTGGGGGTATTACAGTAAAATCTTTCCGTCTTATACTTTCAATCTGCTCTCATGATTGAATTAAACGGGTTGCAAATAGTTGTTGCTGCTCTCAGTATACATGGCCACTACACGATGAGACTCGATCCAGTCCAGTCTCACTCAGTATTCTTATTTCTCCATATTACTAAGTCCGTCGTTCTTGTAATCGTATATCCAGCATCACACTTCACAGTCTTGTTCTTGTTTTTGTAGGCAAAATCGCCATCGTCATGATCGTGTCTCCTCCGCGAAGGCAACATTTCAAGCATTTCAACAGCATAGGTTTCAAATATGAAAAGCAGTGCCTCTCTCCTTGTTGATGATGGTTGCGAAAATATACCTTTTACTAGTTTTAGACCTGAGCGAAAATCTAAACGAATATTCGTAATATACGTACACGTACGTACGTATCATCACCAGCTGATCATCACCACCACACATCATTGGCCGTATTCTACCATGGCCCAGTTGCATTGTGGGTATGATCCCTGACCTGCATCATTTGCATGAAACCGGAGGAAATCCTCCGAAATTTATTACCCGCTACCGGTCCCTACTTTTAAAATCCGAAGGACAATGTAGGGACCAGGAACCAGTCTACTCGATGGCACGCTTGCATCGCCGGCCGCGCCGGCTAGCTATGAGGCGCCAAGTGTAAAATTATTATTTAACGCTATTATTTACCAATAATTCATTATATAATATATAATGAATTATTTAACCATTATTTGCATTTTTTTACAAATAATAGATTTTGCACCACACAATTATATATATATATAATTGTTGCCAGCTTTCATTATATATATATAATTCAATGGATCATTATACTTATATATAAATAATGACGACTGACAAATTTTATATGTAAATCATTAATTTTGCACATGCAATTATATATATATAATTGTTGGACAACTTTCATTATATATATATAATTGTTGGGCAACTTTCATTATATACATATACATTTGCGGACCATTATACTCATATATAAATAATATCGACGGAAAGGTTTTATTTGTAAATAAAGAATTTTGCACCAAACAATTATTTATAAATAATTGAATTTTTTATTTTTACAACGAAGTGAACGAGGCTATGATATACTAAATAATGATTGTGCGTCGTTCATTATATACTAATAATAGTGCAGTATGTAAATTGTGTTTTTAGCCACGCCCAGTAGTCTGATCCGTCACAATTGCGCGCGGCCGGCTCAGTCGAGTCTAGTCTGGTACCTGCAATATGTCAAAACGTGTGCAATAGCCAAACGCGGGGGATTGACACAAGGCCGCGGTCTATTTTGTAAGTTGTGATGGACCGACTAGACTGACTGCACTGATGAGTGTCGATTTCCTCGTGCTTGGTCTACTCTTCCTTACTATAGTCTTGAGCAAAGCGTGTTTTTATTGACTTCTGCCATGGCTGATGGCGATAATGGCGCGGCCAGATCGACAGCAGCATCCAACATATAACCCAGTCAGCTGTAAGGCAAATTTCGAGTCAGCTGCGACAAGAAACTCCGAACAGTATAATGATCCGTAAAATTATATGTATATAATGAAAGTTGTCCAACAATTATATATATATAATTGCATGTGCAAAATGAATTATTTACATATACAATTTGTCAGTCGTCATTATTTATATATAAGTATAATGATCCATTGAATTATATATATATAATAAAAGCTGGCAACAATTATATATATATAATTGTGTGGTGCAAAATCTATTATTTGTAAAAAAATATGCAAATAATGGTTAAATAATTCATTATATATTATATAATGAAATATTGGTAAATAATAGCGTTAAATAATAATTTTACACTTGGCGCCTCATAGTTAGCTAGCTATACTGCGTGCTGTCCACAAATCACGCACTAGCCCCGTATATATATCACTGAGCGCTACGCTTCGCCCAGTCTGCACACTTTCCGCTATTTTTTTCACTCTTTACATATATAAGGCTCTTGAGCACTATTACGTGAGAACTATTTATTTACTTTTCATATTTTTGCCGGGTCCTATATGAGATACACCTATGAGTTCAAAAACACGGGGGGGGGGGGGGGGGGGGGGGGGGCTCCCCCACCCTTCAAAACGTAGGGGACGTGTCCCCCTGTCCCCCGCCCCCCAGGATTGACGCCAATGCTGTGAGGGTATCAAAGTGTCCGTGTGTTTATACATGTATACGTGAAAGCGCCGCTTTAACGAGCGCCAAGGTCACCTTTGCAGACACGTACAGGTGCATGGTCGTCAGGCACGTTTTGTTTGTGAATTTATAATTATCATGATCCGTGTTCAAAATAATAACCAAGACGTGCACCTATATCATAGCAAACCCTCGCCTCTTATTCGATATTTAATTAGCATTTTAAAAACAAGCCGAACAAAATCATTTTTGAAGTCGTGGCCTCGTGGTCTAGCGTTCCGGACGCAAGATCTTGGTGATGCTACAAATTGAAATTGTGGGTTCGAGATCAGCATGGTGCTTGTGTCCTTGAGAAAGACCTTGTCCCAAGTTGCTTCTCTTCACCCAGGAGTTAATAGGTATACCTGTGAGGGCAGTGATGGTTATGTGTTTGGTTATCCCATGCACTCCTCATGGAGCTGAGGAGGTTATAAGCAATGATTCATAAATACCTAAGACTATTGGTCGAGAACCCATCACGTGGGTGGTTTGAAACGGCCGATAAATCACCAACTGGTTTTAAACGCTTTTTCCGGCGTCATACGAAATTTAGAGTCCTACGAAATCTGGTCCAATTTATTGGTTGAACACTCGAGCGACCAGTCACTCTCCTAATAACGCAAGCGCAATACTAATTTCACAATAAACCGGTGTCCGACTCCATGAATATCCCACTCCTATTCCCCATTATAATTCCCCGAATAGTTGATTCTTCGATCACATGTGCAATACTGCAATTATTTAACGGTGAAAACATTTCACGCTACACCGACACTGCTGCGTGAGCACGACTCACGCGTGGCACGAACCATTTAATAGCTAAAGGGGTGCTTTACAAACCAAGGTTAAAACCATTTAACAAAATCATTGGAAATTTATAATTTTCGGAGGCTTTTGCTGAATTATACAAAAGGGTCATTATCAGGGCCCCAAGGCGGTTTTAAACGTACGTTTAAAAGCGGCCCAGCACATATGTATTCCCTTTTTAATAGGCCTGATGAGACCGTATTTCATTCAGCAGACCGGCTTGTTTCAGAACAATGCGAATTATTTACGCGCGCTTGTGATGTCCGAATGTGTATTGTGTATGCAGCTCCCGCATGTTTAACGTTGACAAGTTGCACCAACGTTTCAACTAGTCTAGTACATGAAGTACTAGTACACAGCATACACACGCAGCGGCCTAACCTTTGACGAGACTGCAGGCTGACTATAAGTAAAGGTAACTGTTCCACTTTTGCTTGCCATGTTCATTTGTCTATTTTATGTTTTTTCAATTCTACAAACTTTATTATTCACCGAGTGTGTGCAAAATACTTGCCATGTTTATTTATTTATTTATTTAATGTCTTTTTAAGGGGTGGGGAAATTCTACAAACATTATTATCAACGGATTGTGCAAAAAGAAATGCTCTATTTGTTTGTTTTTGTTCTCTTCTATAGGAGGGGAAATTCACCAACACTAAAGGCTATAAACAGAAGTTATAATTATTAAAAGTTGAGCGTTTTAGTATGAAACTGTTTTATTGACGATTTGTTAAATATCCGAATCAATGAAGGTTTGCAAAATCGAAAACAAAATTGTAAATTAGAGTGTTATTGCACTTGTTGATATTTTACCATTTGAACTAGGACAGATGTAATATACGTATATACATTGATCTCATCAAACTGCAGTATTTGACGAAATAATTGTTCAAGTAGTGGCGGTTTTAACACAACACTGTTTTACAGCAGTGGGATGTTTCTGTCCCAATCATAACAAATTGTTGTAAAAATGAATAATACGTGTACATTTAAACTAATTTTAACCATACTTCTTTATTAAGTATTACATATAAAAGCAATAGATGGAAACAAGGAATTGTAGAAATACAACACAATGTAATTTTACGGATTCGGCCTATTTGTATTTAACTGAAAGTCTATAAAATGAACGAAGAAATTAACGTTTAAAAACAACAAATGTGTACAAATACCGGAATAAGAAATTTGGCAGATTCTGCTCCTTTAAATTTTGCAGATATCTGTAAAAGTAAACAACAAAGTCCCCAGATAAATAAACAACATTTCTGTAAAAAATAGAAATTGTTGCAGGTTGTAAACACAAACAACGTGCATCCCACAGTGAAAACAAAATATAGTCAATTTGTGGGAAAATTAGTCAAGCAGGTAATAAAAAATCCGTTTTTCCATGTCTGACTAATTGTTCAATCTAAACTCCTCAAAAAATTTCGGAAACTCAAGTTTGACAGACGATTTCTCTAGAAAGCCCTGTTATTCTTCTTTACGATGATGTGTCATTTGTTATGATTAAGCAATTGGGGGACGTGCAGCACGCTGAATATGGGGGTGGGTGTAAAGTGAAATGTTAGAAAATGCATTGCTATTGTCCAAAAGTGTATTGACTCTTGACAGCATTTTAGCACGCGCGAACAGGAGTGTCATGTTGTCATGGTTAGAGGGCAGGGTATTGATTTTTTTGAGGGAAATTTTGGAGTAAAATGATGATGAAAGGTGACAAAACGCAACACGAAAAATAGAGACGGCTTCCGCGATGCACGGTGAACGTGCAACACTGCACAAATTTGCACGACGCCAACCGCAAATTGCCTAAGAACATCGCAATTTTCTACGTCAACAAACTGTTCAAAATTACCAAAAAAGTCACTTTAGTGTGTATAATAATAATAATAATAATACAAGCATTTGTAAAGCGCCATCTATCTATGTAGACATATTCCGAGGCGCTTGAAGAAAAGAAACTGTCCAGAACTCTACAAATAATTAAATATACATGTACATGTATGTATACTTGAAACAAAACCAGCAATCTAATTATAAGTTGAGTTAAACAGGAATGTTTTAAGAAGGCATTTGAAGGTATGTAAAGATTGACAGCTACGAATTTCCTGAGGCAAAGAGTTCCATAGAGTGGGCGCCGTAACTGAGAAGGCATAGTCCCCATACGATGTTCTAGTTCTTGGTGTCACAAGAAGATGTTTGTCAGATGACCTTAGGTGGCGATTAGGGGAATACTGGGTGAAGAGATCCTGCAGATATGTTGGTGCGCTGTCATTGAGGGCTTTCCAGGTAAGTAGGATTATTTTGAAGGCAACCCTCTGTTTGACTGGAAGCCAGTGAAGATTTCTCAGGACTGGAGTAATGTGGTCAAATTTCCGTGTTCGGGATAAGACACGAGCCGCAGTGTTTTGAACATGTTGAAGTTTGCACATGAGAGTGTTGGTGATTCCAAACAGAAGTGAGTTGCCATTATCCAACCTTGATGTCACGAGAGCATGGATAAGGATGGCAGCCGACTCATCAGTCAGGATTCGGCGGATGCTGTTGATGTTTCTAATATGGTAGTATGACGTTTGGCAAACTTTCTTGACATGCGATTCCATTGACATCGTGCTGTCAAACATGATGCCAAGATTACGTGCAGTCGTAGAACGTTGAATATTAGAAGTCCCAAATTGCATCTGGTTGCATCTGATTTTATCCTGGCTACGTTTGGAAGTGATAATTAGAAGTTCGGTCTTGTCGTCGTTAAATTTTAATTTATTCCTGGTCATCCATTGCTTAAGATCACAAACACATTGTTCAATACGCTGTCTCACGGAATGTTCGTCGTCTTGGCTTCCTAGATGAAACGATCCATATATCTGTGTGTCGTCTGCATAGCAATGAACTTGAAGTTGATGCCTCCGTACAATAGCGGCAATAGGCTCGGAGTATATTGTGAAGAATAAGGGACCTAATACTGATCCTTGAGGGACGCCAGAAGAAAGTGAGATGGGAGATGATAAAGATCCATTGATGTTCACAGTCTGTGTTCGATGACATATATATGATCTAATCCATTGCAGGGCTGGACCAGTAACACCGATGGACTGAAGGCGGTGGAATAAAACATCATAGTCTATAGTGTCGAATGCTGCAGAGAGATCAAGGAGAACAAGGAACACACCACGCTTATCGTCAACTGCCCGGAGAATATCGTTCTTAACTCTTAGAAGAGCAGTCTCTGTTCCATGATGTTTTCTATACGCAGATTGCAATGGTTCATGTAGATTGTGTTCAGTCAGATGATCAGTAATTTGGGAACAACCTTCTCTATTACTTTGGATATGAATGAAAGGTTGGATACGGGACGAAAGTTCTTGAGGTTTTCAGGATCGAGGGTGGGTTTCTTCAGCAGAGGAGTCACCAGGGCATTTCTAAATTGCTGTGGGAATTTAGAAGATTGAAGAGACAGGTTGACAATTTTGGAGATAACTGGAGTCAAAATATTCAGATTGTTCTTTAGGAGCCAGGTAGGAATTGGATCCAAATCGCACGTCTTTGATGGTGATGATTTGATGATTTTCCTGATTTCCTCATCCAGAGCTGGTGTGAATTCTTCCAATGGTGTAATATCAGAGTGAGATGACTCGGTGGTATACGGCTGCATACAATCTAGATCGCGGTCAAGATTATTACGAATGTTCCGAATCTTTGTTATGAAATAATCACTAAAAGTTGTCGCCAATTCCTGTTTATTGTCGTGTGTGGGTAGTTTAGTTTTTCCTTTGTTGTGGAGTAGAGATTCAACAATTTTGTAGAGCTCTCTCTGGTTCCCACAGCTGGCTAGTTTTTCTTTGAAGTATGATGATTTGGCACTGTTGATCATATTAACAACACAGAGTCGTTGCGCTTTAA
Organism: Hippasteria phrygiana; assembly: GCA_037893225.1. Classification (NCBI taxonomy): domain Eukaryota; kingdom Metazoa; phylum Echinodermata; class Asteroidea; order Valvatida; family Goniasteridae; genus Hippasteria; species Hippasteria phrygiana. The sequence goes on along the minus strand of JAZGUH010000845.1, from coordinate 1,435,098 downwards.
ATTGGTTTCTATCAGATTCTGATCTGGTTTTCCTCCAGCGTCTCTCCAATTTCTTGCGGTGTCTCTTGGCATCGGCAATCTCCGGGGAATACCATGGATTGGCTGGTCTAATGGTAATACAGCGAGTTTTCAGTGGAGCATGCTTTTCCAGAATAGACTTTTGGAGGTCATTGGACGGGTTGGTAAACAATTCTGACTGGCTAATATCGTTGGAAAAACTGTCATGGTCTAGAGATCCATATTTCCGATAGGAAATATGCTTCTTAGTTGGTTGAGGTTTAGTCAGATTCAGTGCACAATGCAAAGCAGCATGATCTGTCAGAAAACATGCAACATCCACTGAATCAATTAGGTTGTCCGTGGGTCGTGCAAAGACAAGGTCCAATATATGGCCACTCACATGTGTAGGAGCACATACAAACTGTTTCAGGTTAGTGTTTTGAATTATATCATTGAGGTGGCGAGCAGCAGAATCATCTGTATCCCAGTGGAAATTAAAATCCCCAACAATCAGCAACTTGCTTGGGGATGCCGAGAGTACACTGACATATTCGGAGAAATCGTCAAGGAACATTGTAGGGGTTATACGATTATTTGAGCTGTATGGTGGCCTATAGATGATTACCAGCTTCACGGATGAGAAAGTTCCTTTGACAGTTACATCACAACATAGACTTTCAAAATTACCACTACTGTGTGATGTTATTGGGCCGTGTTTGATATTAGTCTTATATATGAGAGCAATACCCCCACCAGTTCCATTTGGACGAGGTACATGACACATGTCATATCCAGGAATGCATAATTCACCTATTATTTTATCATGTTTATCAGTAGCTGATAACCAAGTTTCAGTCAGTGCAATCAAATCAAAATCTTGTTCAATAAAGTAGTCAGTCAGTAGGTTGGTTTTATTGCACACAGACTGGGCATTTAGGACACACAGTTTGGAGAGCATGGGTTGTTTCAGACTACTGTCTGTTGATGTTGGCGGTGTTGATATATGCAGGTCATTGTCCGAGGATACAGTTGGTATTGCATGTACCACTTGTGTTGGGGGGTCAGATCGGTTTCCTCGACGTGACGGTCGCTTTGTGTTTATTCGTAGGTCTTTCAAGGTGGACCATGTAGCTGGAGAAACGGGTATTGTTTTACATCTTAAACCGATACTCAGGAGATGCTCACGCTCATACCTATGAGTAGGTTTGTTGATGACTGCAGTTGTAGTTATTTCACTAACAGGACCAGGGTTGGGGTTTATATCCCCACAGATTAACAGGGCAATGTTGAAATTTGAAGAAGAATTCTGGTAGTATGGAATAGGTGTTTTCAGGTAACACTTGATGGTCAATCTCTTCCATGTTGGGCCATATGCTGGAGAGTATGCATATCTGGCAGACCGTTCACTTGCTAATCCCTGCACATCACACACCAGAACAAGGGCAAACAGGAAACTCCAAGTTAACACCTCCATTGTATAAGGCAGTGGGCAGGAGACAAACAGCAGCTCCTCTTATTGTTCAAGCATGGTCAGGCTTGTGGCTTGGCTGATGAGTCATTGATCCGTGGTTTGCATGGCTGAAAAGCCCATCGATGAATATTACCTTCCAGTAAGCAAAAATTGAAGATTTCCAACATCAATATTTCAACTAGAAGAGTAGATGACAACATGTAGATAGCACCAGAAGATTCCTTGGTGTTAGCTCTTCAGGGTGATATAAAAAATGCAACAAACTAATGTGAATAGCAGGATATAATACATGAAATATACAGAGCGAAAAAAGTGTGCAGCTTGCGCGCACAACTACACAAATTGTATGTGTAGTGATATGGCTGGGTTGTTAGACATTGACAATAAATCCACAGTGACTTTTAAATTCATAATTGTGTGCAAAACTAGTTATTGGTATTATCAGACTAATTAAAAGACTAATTAAAATAAATTATGTTGTTTGACTAATTAATTTTCTTGCATGACTAATTAAATTTCGAGCATTACCAATCTCAAGAAAAGTTAGTACATGTAAAACTAAACCATTTTGAAAGACTAATTATTATTAGTCAATTACAGATTGGTAAAACTAAACCATAGAAATGGCAAATTTTTGTTAGGCAACTTACTGTGATGTTTTCAGTGCATATTTAGCATTTTACGGTTTGCCTGTATTTTGCCAAAACAAATTGGTCTGTTGTTAACGTTTACAAAAATAAAATTTTTAAATAATGACAAAAGGTCTGTGATTACATTTTGCAAAATTAACTGTTAAATGAAATAACAGAAAGTGTTGCCAGCACTTTTTCTGTAAATTTACAAAGATTTATCTTTTTACAGTTTACCGTTATTTTCAGATGTATGGAACCCCACCTCAACTATGGTGCATTTTGAGTGGGCTTGCCTACACCAGCCTAGAAAATTACGACGACGCAATGCACAGATTTCTTACATTAGGCCTATAGAGGGTTTTCTAAATTGGCTTCGTCTTCGTATTCAGCTTCGTCTCCGACTTCTGAATAACTAAGAAGCAAACCAAATGGAAATGATTTAATTTTTGCTTTCATGTGCATGTTCCTGAGGCAGAACATGCACCAATATTTAGAATAATTCCATTTGGTTTACTTCTCAGTTATTCAGAAATCGGAGACGAAGCCAGGTTTCGAACCCCCCCCCCCCCCCCCAAGTTTGGTACCAGTGCTGTAATAGAAGCTCATTACGACAAACACAAAGCAGACGGAAACGCTTACACACACCGGACAAAAACACAAAAGAGGTTTAACAAATATGCCAGGGTCATGGTAATAAAATTCATAAATGACAACACCTGTCGCACTGCACTAATTTAAATCGACCCACGGAAAAAAAAATATATATTTCGAGATTGAGTTCAGTTCTAAAACTTTTAAATATGTACGAAAGCCCTTTAGTGCTATCGCTTTTTTATTTTCGAGAGCAGTGATTTTTTTTCGAGATTTCTTTTTTTTTCGAGAGCAGCTATTTTTATTTTCGAGAGCAGTTATTTCTATTTTTAAGAGCATTTATTTCTATTTTCAAGCAGCTCTATTTTTTATTTTTTTAAGCAGCTGTTCGATTTCCGGAAGTCACTGCACATCCATGGCTGCTGCGGCTTCGGACCCTCAGTGTCTGCATTATTTTGATCAGGCGTTACTTTAGTTTGGGACTTAATTATGACGAAATAATTGCTTCACTTGCTTGTAATCATAATATCTTTATTAGCAAGCGTAACCTAAACCGTAAATTGCGAGAACTTGGCCTTTATCGCTGAAAACACCACACAGACATTGTTGATGTTGCATGTTTTATAGAAGGGCAGTTGAGTACCGCAGGGCAACTTTGTGGTTACCGGTGGATGCACCTTAGATGCCTTCAGAATGGACTGCTGGTAAGCCGAGAAACAGTGCGCCATCTTCTGGGATTACTAGACCCAGAGAAAGTCGAGCTAAGGCGGCGGCGGCGGCTACAGAGAAGAACATACAACGGAAGAGGCCCAAACTTTGTGTGGCACCTTGACTCTTAAGAGTATATGCCTTACGGGGTTTGTATTAACGGGTGTATCGACGGATATTCAAGACAGATCCTCTGGCTTTGAAGCCTCTACGACAAATAGTGACCCTGGCGTTATTGCGAGGTATTTCATGGAAACTGTGAGAGACAAAGGCTGAAACAGCTCCAGATCTACAACACAACCACCGGCGGGCCTTTTAGGCCAGCGGCCGGCTGCGAATTGTTTTCCCAAACGACATCCGAAGAGGGTTAACGCTATAAGATTTCGGACTTGACTTCCCTTTTAAGAAAAATCCTCCGAAGCCACGAATTAGGGAAAAAATGAATTCGAACGTAATGAAATTCCGGACTGTATTTCCCTTTAAAAAAAATCCGCCAAAGCTGAAAATTAGAAAAGAAAAAAGAAAATTGGTAACGTGGGGTGAAAATTAGAAAAGAAAAAAGAAAATTGGTAACGAGCTGATTCCGTGGAATATTAGTCAGCTGCTCTTTTGAGGAATGTAGTACATGTACAATAGGCCCTACTTAGGCAAGCGCCACTGCATGCACCATGCACAGGCTAGCCTATATGGCGTCCGCGCGATGCTTCTCAAAAATAAAAATAACTGCTCTCGAAAATAAAGAAAACTGCACTCGAAAAAAACAAACTGCTCTCGAAAAAAAACACTGCTCTCGAAAATAGAAATAACTGCTCTCGAAAATACAAAAGCGATGGCACTAACGGGCTTTCGTAAATATGATATAAAGCGAGGGTTGTTATGTTACAATTTTCAAACTCCCAAATCGACTTTACCTTTACACTGAAATATTTTTTTAATTTTTGTTTGTAACTCAGAATGCTATCAATGCGACTTTCCGCTCATTTCAAAGAGCCATGTCAAGAAGGACTTAACAATAAACTGCCCGGCTAGCCAGTCCAGCTGTTTTGCAAATCAGGTGTACCCAGCGGCGGCGATTTCTCGTCAAGGTTGGGGGTGACGGAGAAAAATGCGCAGAACCAACAATAATTGTTAATCATTTTGTACTCGGTGTCTCTTGTGTATACTGGGAAATTTTGAAAATCTGTGTATTCTGGTGCATTCTGGTACATGTAAAAGCCAATATGACCCATACAATGTATATGACCATGGGGAAACTATTTGGGAGACACTGCCATAGCCGTCCCCTCCCAAAAAAATATTGGGGGACATGTCCCCCCGTCCCCCCCCCCCCCCCGGGATCGCCGCCCATGACACTGTCTTCCACACAAGATATTTACAGATACAGCTTAGCGTTACGAACGGAACAGATGGGACGGCATTTCTCTTAGTTTCCGGCAGTTTTAAGCAAAACGAATATTTAAAAAAATGTTTTAGAATTGAAACCAAAATTGTAATGGGCAGTGGCGGATCTAGAGGTGTGTAGTGCGGGAATCGGGTACCGGATTGAAGAAAAAAAACACAGGGTACCAACAAATGCCAATCCAAAAATTAAATCTCGGAAATTGCTGTTCACATTGTTTGTCTCTTTTTGCAAATGTGTGCTGATCTTTGTGTATTCTGGTGCGTGCTGGTGCATGTGAAAGCCAATGACCCATACAATGTATATAACAAGGGGAAACATTATCGGGGGGACATTGCCATAGCCGACACCTTCCCCAAAAATATTTGGGGGGGGGGGGGGCGTGTCCCCCGTCCCCCCGGAATCGCCGCCCATGGCATCAATGCAACAAGATGCAAGTGTGTACAGTGAGCTCTAAATTGCATTTTTGTAAGCGTTATAAACCTTAATTTGTTTTGTTTTTCCAAGTACACTGGTTTTCGAATATATAGTAATATATGTTATTTCTGTTACGGATGCTCAATTTCATAATCTGGAACCGGTTCCTGACATTAGTGGTCGGGTACTGGGGTATCCGGTTCGGATGCACAACCCTAGTTGAAACGAGTACCGGGTATTTAACAAATCGTCCTCATGTGTAGCGTTGATGCTCATAGACCAGGTCAGTCCGGTAATAAATTCAAATTTATGAAGTGCTGTGGCCTCGTGGATAAGTGTATTGAACTCAAGATCTCATACTGCAGATTGTGGGTTCGAGACCCGCTGGGGGGTCATAGTGCTTGTGTCCTTGAGCAAGGCACTTTGTCACAAGTGGCTTCTCTCCACCCAGGAGTAAATGGGTACCTGTGAGGGCAGTGATGGTTATGTGTTTGATTAGCCCGTGTGCGCTTACAATAGAAGCCGGGGCTGTATACTCCCCAGGGAGCTGAGAAGGTTTCAGGAATGATTAATGTGCCCGATGACCAGGGGTAATAATATGTGTCAAGCGCTTTGATCTTGATAAAAGCGCTATATAAGAACCTGTATTATTATTATTATTATTATGCACGTCGGTGAGGCAAGAAGCTTGAGCTCTCCGTTGGAAATGTACACAGGGGCGTACATATTTTAATGGATTTTTTGGGCGGGGGTGATCAAATTGTTGTAAGGCATGGTACGTGTGAAAACAAGTTGAACGGATCATTACTGCACGATTTTTTAAAACATAGATGCAACAATATCTTGGAAGATAATTATTTGAAGGCGTGCTATGACATTAATTGTAGAGTTGGCAACATCTATAAGGCAGTGCTTGAGCTTCGTTGGATTCAACATACACATAAAATAAACCTGTGAAAGTTTGGACTGAATCCGTCAACCTGAGTCCTGCGAAAGTAATAAGAAAATCCATTCTGTTCAGTGTAGCAGTGATTTTGTCCATGTTTATATGGGCTATAATTTGCATTGTTGAAATCGAAATAAACCACGGCATCTTTGGAGGACTTGAGATCAGTAGCGTAACTGGGGGGGGGGGGGGGGGGGGGCGTTCCCAGCTGACATCCGTCCCCCCCTGGTGCCCCAATTTGAAATCTGGAAATGTACAACAAATTATACAAGCTGCAGTTCATGTACTTTCAGTGCCCCCCAGAAATTTCACCCAGTTACGCCACTGCTTCAGATACAATTTTCACGAAGTTGACAGCATTTCAGAGGAACACAATTCTCATGAGGATCGGTTCTGGTATCTACCTTTATAAAAAAGTGAGCTTTCACAAAAATGAATTAAACTGTTGCAAACTGCTAGCTGACTGGATTAACCTGAAATCTACAAATCAACATAATTGGCTGGCCTCGAACTTAAGCAAGTTCTTTCTAAAAAGCAAATGACCCTTCTCAAAGCCATTGATTGAAACTAATCAATTTGGTTTTTATCATTACCAAAGCAATGCCATACCTTTTAATGGAGGAAGAAAAACATCACAAACTCAACAGTGAACCACTTTTTCTGTGCACGCAAATGATAGAACAATGATCCTCATGCATGCTTACTGCGTCTGATTAAAATATACCACCATCTGGGATTTATCATTCGACAGTGTTAGTAAAATTCTGATCGGAACTTTTGAATACATACAGTGCATAATGTTGCGGTCGAAAGTTTCGGCAAAGGCCCGCTTCCTTTTTTGGAGGGTGCCTGAGTATTTCTATTTTATTTTTTACCACTAAAAAAGGAGATGAAAAAGCCCCAAAATTTCAACCGATCCGCCGCAAAATACAATGCTTGCCAGTCAGAACTTCTAAAATTATATTATTAAAACCACTGTAAACATGTTCGCTTCTTGTGTCTAACATATCTTTTTCGTTTTGTGTCTTTGAGCAGTTGAAAAACCTACGGTTGTCGAAATTAAAAAAAAGAATGGCGGCCATCTTGAAAATAAACTAAAAAATAGAAAGCCCCTTCTGCTTCCCTTTAAAAGAACCGGACGCTAAACATGTCTTTTTGTTACTTGGCCTTAGGCCTATATACAATTGTTTCTGCAGCTTTTTTGTTTCTTTCAAATTGTAAATTCTCAACAATTTCAATGAAATCACGCTTCGAAGTCTTCCTTTATGCATGATGTGTATAATCACTTGCATTTGGTGACGGTTTTGGAATGAAGTGATTTTTTCCATGGCGTGTGTTATCCTCTGGCCGTGTGTGTACGAGCTGTGTTTGACCCACGAAGCATCGATTTTAACAATATCATTTTAATCAATATCTGGTCAACAACGTGGTATTTGTAACCGTTCATTGGTGGCCCAAGTCCAGCTGCCAAAAAATGGCCAGTTCATGCATGGTGTGGTTTTGTAATCTTCCTGAGATTTATGCAGTGTTCACTACCTGAATGTTCGGAGTCTCTAAAGCGTGAGAAGATTCTACAGTCAAGATGGCCCATATTTAAAGCAGAAAATCGTAGTTAGCCGAGAAGCAGGCACAAGCAATACACCTATATTCTGGTAACCGTTTTTCGCCCAGCAAATCATTTTTGTGCTGAGCAATTTTGTTTTCCTTAGATGCGCCATGAAATTGGCAATGACTGAAGTTTGTAAAAACGTTGGGTAAAACATAATTGGGCAACTGTTATTTACCCAACATTGGTATTGATTTACCACATTGTTGGTTAATTCAGGTAAAAATTGACCAATTATTGGGAAGAATTTGCCCAAGATTTTCGGCTGTTGATATGTTGCCCAACACTGGGCAAAATATCAACCCATTTTGACCAACTTTTTTTAGAGTGTACGCATCAGTCACAACTTGGTGCCGTATTGGGTGTTCAAGAAATGTAAAAAACAAAAATATAATACAAAAACAACAACTACACCCAGATAATGACCAATTGTCTGCACTAGTAAGCAGGAGGTTGTGGGTTCGAGTCCCACCGGAGCAAGCTCTCGGAAAGCACTGAGCATACGATGCTTCATAGACTACCGGTACGTCGGGAAAGGGAAAATATCTCCGTTCCAATTTACATCCCCGACACAATGGGCATATACTAAACAATTATCGGGGGTCATGGTGATTGTGTCCTTGAGCAACACACTTTGTCACAAATGGCTTCTCTTAACCCAGGAGCATGTTTACCTGTCAGACAGTGCCGTAATTAAGGGGGGGGGGGGGGGGCTCGGGTAGTGGGAACATGCCCCCCATCTGACATCCGTACCCCGGGTTACCCCCATTTGAAATCTTGAAATGTACAACAATGTATACAAGCTGCAGTTCATGTACTTTCGGTGCTCCCTTGAAAAAGTGTGTGCACCCCCAGGTCCCCCAGAAATTTCACCCAGTTACGCTACTGCTGTGAGGGCAGTGGTGGTTATGTGTTTGATTAGGCCATGTGCGCTTAACTTGCAGCCGGGGCTGTATACTCCCCAGGGAGTTGAGAATGTTTCAGGAATGTTTGATGAGCGAGATGAGCAGGGCTAATAATGTAGCGCCTGCAGCACCATGAGTTGGTGGGTATGTGCGCTTTATAAATCTAAAGAATTACTGTTATTAATTGATAATTAATTGGCGGCGATATTTTTTTCAAACACCGGAAAAATAAGTAAATTTTGGACATCTCTATTACTTATGTTTTATACCCAATCTTTCATTGTTACCGGTACTTTATAAACATGTATAGCATTACGTTGAAACGCTCAAGGCGTGTTCAGTTCATTTAATTTCATCCAGAGTCCGTGATAGAGCGTGAATTTGCGAACAGTTTATATTATGAAATGTCTTGGTATACAAAAAATGAATATTATGAGCGCATTGGAAGGAATATTTTCATGAGGTGAAAGATTTACTCTTCCATTCAACGAGTTGTATAGCCGAGTTGAATGGAACAGTCAATCTATCTTTCACCTCATGAAAATATCCTTTCCATTGTACGAATTAAAGAAAAACATTCATTATTTGTTTGATGCAACACGTAAATAGATGCTTGTCATTTGATTTTTTTAAAATGAAGTTTCAAGTTTTTTTGGCGAGAGAAGTTCACCGTAATTTTTTCATTTACTGATGATGTTTTCTTTCTGAATGTGTGTGCAGCAAGAAAAAAAACCACCATCTCAAGGCGCGTCGCATTTATCTACCGACGTAATCCGCTATTCCTTGAAAATCTTCGTTCAACCACTCTTATAGCAGGCGCACGAAATCTTCTTTCTTGTTAACAAAGGAACAGTCAAAATCTCCATTTGTTTGGAGCCAGTGTTGTCGCGCCAACTGACGTGAGACCTCGGTACTCTATACAGGTTTCTTAGCTTGACAATTTGTACATGTACATATACATTCCAGAGTTCATATGATATATCAGTTGCGATCTGATGGCGGAGTTTCTCTTTTTAATCATCATCGTTATTATTACGCTTACTACATTCAGCAATCTATTTGGTCATAACCTTACGCGGACGATTGCCCCATACATAAAATAGGAGCGTCCAGCCCCTATTTTGAACCTCTGTTAAAAAGAATGATCTAATACTAACAAATATACAATACACTATAAAAAATAATTTTTCGAGGTGTACATGTACGCCCAAAAAGCATGGACACAGCATCCCTAAAAAATATTGGCTGAAAACCGATTAAATGCAACAAAGCATTATAATTATAATTTTCAATGAAAAGTTACTTATTATGCAAAACGACTGCTAAAAGACAGATGTTGTTTGTTGAACTTCGTACAAAATAATAAATTTCAACAGCACTAGCCTTTTTTTTTTACATTTTCACTAACATCTGTTAGGCCCTACAAAGTATGACAAATTTTATTTGAGATCATAACATTACCGGAAAAAGCCAAAAGACTGATTTCCAATTTGCAAAAGTATTTCCAATGCTGTTTTTCATGGTTTGCTTGAAAGCACAGCAATTCGTCCTAGCTGATGATTCTTCTCTCTTCGTTTTTTACCTCCCGCAGATATGATACGTGTCTCCTTTCACTCGGCCTTCATCGGCCTTGCCATCGGCTTCTGTCTGGGCCTAGTCCCGTCGACTTTGTTGGGGAACTCGGTCGCTTTTCTTGGTTGCCGCGAAGCCACGAAGAATGCGCTGTCAGAACATTCAGTTGGGTGAGTACATGTCTGCTTTGGATTTTAAAGGCAAACTTAGCGAACCAACTTTGGTTTTAATAACGGAACATGCAATAGGAATGTGTTACAAAAATAAAGACAGGGTCTAAATGCTTGTTGACATTGGAAGTGAAAAAAAGTGGTAGTTTTCAATTCTTAAACAAAATCCTTCCATCAGTTTATCAAAGAGGGCGCTGTTTTTTGTGTACATGTGCAAGGAACTTCTTGTCGGTATAAAGCTTAAGAACGGTATTAAAAATCAATACTTGAAAAAATACCACCAACAACGTTTTATGGAAATAATGTTTACCAATGGAGTCCAACCAAACTGTTTAACATGATGATAAAGTCAAACGTGTTTTTCCCCTTCCCCATTGTATGCTAAGTGCTCTCCGAGAGCCTGTGGGAAAACAAAATCACATGTTTACTTCGGCGGGACTCGAACCTACGACCTCCTGCTTATTAGTGCAGGCGTCCTAACCACTCGACCTCCGAGCTTGCCGGGGTCGGCTGGGTGAATCGAATCCGATGTAGCGCCGGGTACCGCGTAATCAGCGAGAAAATGAATTTGCGTCGGCGATGATTTGAATTACATAAGAGTTTTTTTCCCTTTCCCGGCGTAGTGAATTTTACCCCACGGGCTTTCGGAGGGCAGCGAGCATAACAGTGCTCAATATGCTACGTCGAGAAGGACCAACAAAATCTTCTTGTAATTAACATCATCCCCGACGCAAATTCCATCTTCTCAAGTCAAACATGAAACTTAATTCCAAGAAAAATGTAGAAAGGTTATCTAGCCTTTCATTTAGGGAGGGGTTGTACCATTCACCCACCTCAGGCACGTTCTCACTAGGGGGTCCGGGGGCATGCCCTCCGGAAAAGTTTGAAATCCGGGGATTTCTCCAGCAATCTAAGGCATCTCGGGCACCGTTTGAAGCTGCATAATTTGTGGTTTCTAAAGAAGAATTTGCTCATATTGGGCTGAAAAATTGCTTATCACAACTTTGTTCAGCAGCCCAAGAGGGGGGTTGCAACTCTCACAACCCCCCTCTAGATCCGCTCCTGGGTTTGATATATTTAGCTGACGAGACCGTAATATTGTGTGTAGTTTGAACAGGCACTGATATTGAAAAGGTCTCCAGCATGAAACCTTTTGGAATACATGGATATTATTTTCGTGAATTATTATAAGCTCATGGTACCGAAACAAAAAGTTCGCGACACGACCATTTGTTTGGTTCTGTTTTTTTTGTTTTTTGGAGCAACCTTTGGACGTCATAGGCCTACTTATCAAATAGATCCCATTTGTGGAGCATCAGTGATAAATAATAATGCTATTTTAAGAATGAAAAGTTAATGATTATCAAATTAAGCTTCGTATTTTGTTTGGTTCCGGCAATTAAAGTACTCTGTCTGCATATAGTGACGGCGTTGCGGGCATTTTTCACCGGATCTCTAAATTAGATGTGTTCTGAAGCTTTGAGTACAACGAGAGAGTACCCGAGATCCGAAATCTTAAATCTGCAGTCCAGAAAACCAATAGGCCCTTTATTATATCTACGGCAAAGGGGAGTGGGTTAGTCTCACTAACATTGGAAGTTAACCCGCCATTGGTCTGAAAATTGGGATGATTTCTTTGGTATCTATTGAAAATTTATCCTCTAGATCTGGACCTAGGAAAACCGTAAGGGTGGTATTGGGTTGGCAATCTAAAATGTGGCCAACCCCACCACCTCTTTGTAGCCCCTTACCTAGAGTGGCTTTTAGCCTTAATTGTATTGGGTGACTTCCATTAAACACAATCTTCACTCCGACTGATCCATGGGAAAAACATCATCCCCTCCCGCTCACCCCCACCTCTTTTTCACGGCAACAGTTCTAAACCAACAACCATTCAGAGGTCATTCTCGCTAAGGCCTAGGGCGTTGAATGGTGCTACCAACGCCAAGGACGAGTACATGTACCAGCAACCCCCCTCCTTGTTTTGCCGAAATATTTTGCCAGCCTAAACTTTGGGGTTCAACTTTTTGGACAAATTTTTGGCATTCAATTTTTCTTTAGACTACATTTTTATACATAACTTCCGGTTTAATGACGTCATCAAACTAATGGCGTGAAGGCTCAGTCACCCGGGCAGATTCATATCCGTATTACACTTTCTCGTTGCATATCCGGTTACGTACTCCGTTCTCTTGTTTGTATTTGCTTAAAGCCAGGTTCTTTTTGCTTAACCAGTTTGTTCAGTAATTTTGTTATCCTCCTTGCCATCGCCATCGAATAGCTGTACCAATGAAATAATCACAACTTTAAATGTAGTGTACATCATTTGCAAACATCCAAAAACAAAACTACTGAATTATTTTAAAATACCGTATACTGGACTGTAAGTAAATAGCAGTCTCAAGCATCCTTTGAAACCATGGCACCTGGTGTGCTGTCATTTTCAAGAAAAGTGGAAATTTATATCGTTTTTTCAAAGAATGTCGGCCGACAATCTTTGAAAATTGTCTAGTTCCCTGACCTGATAATTCCCTGACGTCTATAAATTGCTCCATTTTGTCTAAAGTATGGTCAGAGAACCAGACTACCAGAACAGAATTTGTTCTCTCTACGCAGACTACGGTTTTCCAGTATGCACAAAAAACCTTAAACAGGTCAGTGTTGCAGTATTTGCTAGCACCCTATAAAATGCTAACTACAAAATCCATTTATTTCTGAAAAATACAGCAAAAGCAAATGATGTATATTTTCTTTAACAATGTGCCAGATGCTCTCCGTATACTTTTCAGACAGTAGAGCTTCAATTTCGCTTTCGAACGTTTGTGCAGACTTCTACTATAAAATATAGAAAACTGAAAATGAAGCCATACATTTTGCATAGCAGACGCCTGTATCAATATTTGTTTGTAATTTTAAAATAGATTTTCCCGACCAATTTCAGCAAAGAACCGTTCAATTTAATACCCGGCTGTTTAAAGATAGTATACATCATTTGCTGATATACTTAGTCATTTGCAGATTATACTTACTCCGTTCTCTTAATTGTTTGTATTTGCTTAAAGCCAGGTTTCTTTTTGCTTAAACAGTTTTTCAGTAATTTTGTTTATCCTCCTTGCCATCGAATAGCTGTACCAATGTATTATCACAACTTTAAATGTAGTGTACATCATTTGCAAACATCCAAAAACAAAATTTACTGAATTATTACAAAATACCGTACTAGACTGTAAGTAAATAGCAGTCTCAAGCATCCTGTGAAATCATGGCACCTGGTGTGCTGTCGTTTTCATGAAAAGTGGAAATTTATATCGTTTTCCAACGATTGTCGGCCGACAATCGTTGCAAATACTCTAGTTCCCGGACCTCATAATTCCCCGACTTCTATCAAATGGTCCGTTTTGTCTCAAGTATGGTCATGGAACCAGACTACTAGAACAGATTTTTGTCTCTCTATGCAGACTACGGTTTTCCCAGCATCTATGCACACAAAAACCTTTAACAGGTCAGTGTTGCAGTATTTGCTAGCACCATATAAAATACTAACGCCCAAAATAATTTATATCTGAAAATTACAGAAAAGCAAATGATGTACACCAGATTTAATTCAGTATCATTTAAAATGTATGATTCTTGACATCAGCTTTTAATCACCAATTAATGAAGCCATTGGATTTCATTCGGCCTCTTTGAGTACTAACTCCACAAGTATAATATGATCATTCTTTGGTCGTTTAGTTCATTCAATTTCGTCGAAGCCACTTGCCAGAGGTTGCTTGGGAATTCAGTTTCATCAATAGGCAAATATTTGTCACATGTTGGCATTCACATTCGTTTCTGTGGCATATCGTCACAGTTTTCACGAACATACGAATTTTGCCTCTCCGCACTAAACTAAAGTTACAAGAAAATCAGGTTTTAAGCTGCTCACTTTTTAAATTGAAGATTTTCTTGTAACTTTAGTTTTGTAACTTTAGTCATTGGCAGCTGAGCGATAAGTCAATTAATTACAGAGTTATTAATTGATTAGTAAATTTGTCTCTTCGTGAAAACTCAGAAGCGAGAAATGGCCCGTTTTGCCCCACAGAGTGTAATTTGTCTCTTCGTAAAAACCCAAAATCCATTTTCTGGCAATGTTGCCCCACACAGCCCTATTGTATTAACACGGAGTTCAAATTCGTCTCTTCGTGAAAACTCAAAATCTATTTTCTGGCAATTTTGCCCTTTACAGCCCTGAGTTCGAATTTGGCTCTTCGTGAAACCCCAAAATCCATTTTCTGGCAATTTTTGCCCTTCTTAGCCATGTTACAATAGGGCTGTGAAGGGCAAAATTGCCAGAAAATGGATTTTGGGTTTTCACGAAGAGACGAATTTGAACTCCATGTTATACAATAGGGTTTGTGAGGGACAAAATTGCCCAGAAATGGATATTAGGTTTTCACGAAGAGACGAATTTGAACTCCGTGTTAATACAATAGGGATGTGTGGGGCAAAATTGCCAGAAAATTGATTTTTGGGTTTTCACGAAGAGACAAATTACACTCTGTGGGGCAAAACGGGCAATTTTTTTCGCTTCTGAGTTTTCACGAAGAGACAAATTTATTAATCAATTAATAACTCTGTAATTAATTGACTTATCGCTCAGCTGTCAATGACTTGTGAAAGACCGAGAACTGAACTTTAACATAGTGTCAACAATGAATCAACATGTGGTATAAATTCAGGTATATATCTTCAATTTAAAAAGTGAGCAGCTTAAAACCTGATTTTCTTGTAACTTTAGTTTAGTGCGGAGAGGCAAAATTCGTCTGTTCGTGAAAACTGTGACGATATGTACATTGTGATTCGTATTTACCTATAAAAGAATGTTATTTCGTTGGTTCGTGCACTGTAAAAAATTCCCGTATTTTTTACGGTGAAAACCATGTTAATACTCACTGTGAGTAACCGTAAATGCGAGTTACTTTTACTGGAAAACCCGTAAAAGGGCGCTCATTACGTATAAATTGCACGACCAATCAGAAATTAGTAAATTTGTGTTAACAACAGTCAGGGTAAATTGCAGTGTTTAGTCCAAAAATACATTTTCTTCACCATAATGTTTTATTCAAACAATTGCACAATATATTTTGATTGTTTATAAACATTATGTGAAGATTCTTATTACATCTCCTTTCGTATTCAAATATCGAAATGGTTCATGGGAAACCATGACTTAATTATGGTGGGATAAGCTGAATATATAGCTAAAGCACATCGTTCGGTTTGTAGTGTTTATAGGTTATAGAATTTGTACACTCTACCACAGTAATGTAACTTACTGCAGTTTAGTCTGGTTCCACCTTCATTCATTTCTGTTAATTTGACATTAATTAATGCTAACCTAGCTTCCAACACTATACATGTATACCTTTTCCGTTTTTCTATAGATAAGAAAGAAAAAACTGGTGCCCGTAAAAATGGCAGTATTCGCAGACTTTTCATCGTAAAAAAAATACGGTTTATCAGTAAAATACGGTTCGACCGTAAAAGAATACGGTAGACGGGTGACACCTTGCTGCACGCCTTTCGACAGTTACCGGTAATTTTACGGGCAATTCTTACAGTGTGGTGCATATACCTCTCTGTGAAGCCGATTTTGAATATAAAGATGGCGGTCAATAGAGAGGATTGATATTGAATATGGGGGAGCAAGATGCGCGCACATGTCGAAACTATAAATATCTATAGGAAAAATACCGTTCAATGTGACATTGTCCGAACATTAACAACAATATAAAATACTGATAAAATGCCTGTGAAAACTATAAAAAGGCAACAGTTAAATTTGTATTCATTTCATATTGATAGGTCATTTGATTTGTATATATTTGTTTTCAAAGTTCACCTACATGACTTCAGATTTGAAGCAGGCTTAAACGTTCATAATAAAAACACATATGGGAGAATTCAGACAACATGAAATAAGGGACTTTTTTATGCACAACACTGGAAAAAAAGGAAAATTGTAATCTCAAATATACCATATTCACATTTAAAATGAACACCCAAAATGTGAAGCTGACTGCCCGTAAACCAAAAAGAAAAGAACCAACACAATCAAATACAAAAGTTCTGTGCGCTTTGATGACTCTTATTTAGATTGCATCATTTGGAAACAAATAGTTGAAATTCAACTTGAGAATGAGGAAATTGCAGTTTGGAATGCTTAAACGAAATAGGACTAAAACGAAATCATATGTGCACGAAAACGTCACTGAATGCCGTTATATCGAAAAAGAAACCTTAGTTGGACTAAAATTTAATTAGAAAAACGGCTTTAATTTGAATGCATGTGTCCTGTCCTATAGGGAAAGGTACAAAAGCTATGCTTCACATTTTTCCGTCACAGTGAAATCATTTAAATCGTTACATTTAATTTTTGTGTATTTGTAAACTTTGTCAATTTTTTTTTCTGACTTTGTTTTATGTTCGTAATATTTATAATTGTCTTTGTATGTTACTGAGGATGTCAGTGTGAAAATAAATGTATTGAATTGAATTATTGAATTGAACATCAACGAAATTTTGCTGAACCTACCGTATACTGTAGCATAATATCATTTCTATAATAATCCCTTTATCCTTGGACTTCAGATCCCAAAGTAAAGGTCGGCACACTTTGACTCCCCAAATTGTTTCTATCTGTAAACAAATTGCTGACACGTCAATAATAATTGTGCAATTCTTGCTGTTCATGAGACAGGATGAAATCAAACCTACAAACTCAACATGAAATAAAACTTGGCCAACTTTACATTGATTTACTCCTGCTAGCTTACTTTGTTTAATATGAACATAAAGCAGAATTACCCAAGTTTCCAAGGTTTTCCAAGTGTGCAAAAATGTACGCTTTAAATGTAGTGTACGCGATTGGTAATCCTTCAATTATCTTTTTTACTGAATTATTACGAAATACCTTACTAGACTGTAAGTTAATAGTAGTCTCAATAATCCTGTGAAATGATGGCACCAGGTGTGCTGTAGTTGTCAAGAAAAGTGGAAATTAATATCGTTTTCCAACGATTTCTAGCTGGAAATCGTTGGAAAACTGCCCTGTAGCCTTTAGTCAAGACGCGCGTGGCTACCCGGACGAGTAGCGCACCCCGGATATGCTGGCATTCGGGGCGCGTCACGCGTCCAGGTAGCCACGCGCGTCTTGACTAAAGGCTATCATCCGCCCGACGGTTAAAAACGAGCGCCGTTTCTCTCTCGTTTTTTTCGCCATCCAACAACACAAAACTTTGAACAGGTCAGCGGAAGGATATTTCCTATAAAATACTAACCCCCAAATCCGCCCATTTCTGAGAATTGTAACAATGACCAATAATGTACAGTACCTTTAAGTCTGCACATTGGAGGTTATGATGTCATTTGACTCGCTAAACGCCCAGCATCATCATTGTGACTCACTGGAATTCAAGAGTAAGACACTCCGGAGTTCCAACTGCGCATGCGCATATCGTGATTCACGATTTAGTTTCGATTGATAAACAGTTCGCCAAACGCGTGTACAATCATAGCGGGTTACCAACAAAATATAAAAGTCTTCTTTTGAAGTAAATGCGAAATCTAGAATTTTTTGAGAGTTTTGTGGTGTTTTGTATGCTCCAACTTTTGTGCGAACAAAAGTTTACATCTTCTTTTTGATTAGATGAAAAATAGCAAAATGCGGATTCGGTTACCACGTCCCTCATAGACTTGTGTGCAAGTATCTGCTTTGTTTATCTCCCGAAACCAAATCACTGAATCTCATGTGGGCACGCGCAGTTGAATTTCCGAAAAGGCGCATTATTCATTCGGCTTCATTATTAAAATTAATATTTTGTAATGGCAGGCGGACGAACACTCAAACTTCAAGCAACGACCAACCACAGGCAGACCCGATTGCGCCGTCACACTCACCCCGGAAAATCCTGCTGGACTGCGGGGCTAACGTGGCCTCCACGGTGCTGCTGTTTCGCGAGACGTACCCCGGGGGCAGAGATTTCACCGTCCACTCGTTCGAAATCGACGACCGGCTATCGCCGTACTTCAGCCCGTACGACAATCATCACCTACACTGTCCCGTTGGCGTAGCCAACAAAGACGGTAAGTGTGGAAAGGACCTCACTGATCTCTATGTAAATTGGATAGCGCATCTATTGTTCAAGTTGAAGCCGCCGTCCGCCATGTCCACGATATGTTTGACGGCCTTGTCCACAGGATATACTTTCATCTTTGTTCACAAAAGTACACGTTACGGAAACGATCCCATGCGATGGGAGTGGTAATACGGCCGCTGCTGACTTCAGTTTTTCCTACAGCACGCAATGGCCAGTGAGCTACGGATCAGTGGTAGGACCATGTGTTGCAGTTGACCGCTCTTCATTCTTTATGTGTTGATAGGAGTGTAAAATTGGTACTTTGTGACCGGCGAAGATGGATTTGTTCAAATGAATATCACGCTTTATAGGAAATAAGCTACATAGGCCATTGTGACTATACAGGATAAGAAGGGTACTTTCATGCATCGGCAAATGGTAGTCCTTTCACAGTCCAGTAACTTCCTATGTACACACTTCGTTGCAGGCAATATGACGGCCTTTTCGGAGATGGTGTGGGGACCCCATAAAGGTCTGAATCACGGTGCCGATATGCAGTGGGGAGGGGGAACGCTGTTCGTATCCAAAAATGAATTAAACGATAACAGGACAGGTACGTACAATACTTAGCCTGGTTTAAATGAAGACTTCAGGCGCAAAAGTCGCTAAACGCCTCTTCTATGAAAAATGAGATAACGATATCAAGTGAAAGCTCTCAGTGCCTGATATACAAAAATCAAATATTTTTTTGTTGGCATTTAGCGGCTTTTGCACCTGAAGTCTTCAAATAGTCTGTAAATTAGAATGAACTCAAAGATACTGGAGGTATTTGTTTAGGTATTGCACGTTTTCCCTCGACGGTCAACGAGTCCATTTATTTGTGAGGTTTTCGAATACGTTCTTAAAGAACGTGACATACATGATAATTTGTACATGATAATAATAAAGGTCGTTTCACGATTAGTTAAGTGGCTTAATTTGGTTCTTTAATTTGGGCATTCATACGCGTGTATTCATACTGTAGATTCATGTATCGCACTCAGTGTGTGTAGCGCGCAAGCGTGGTGTTGATCTTCCTTGTTCATTTTACAAGATTCAAAATCTGAGAAATGGTTTCTTCAGATCAGTTTCATCAATATTTAATAAGTCACGGAAAATGTTCAAAGTATTCACACAGACGTTCAGGTAGAAAAACACCGCAGGAATCTGATAACGCTGTTGACCGAGGCATTACAAATATGTAATTAAAGTGGCACACTAGAAATGCTGTCTTCTTTCTGAGTGGGCCTATAGTCCCACTCTCTTACGAAGCAGATTCCTCATGTCAATTTTACCCTCAGGATGAACAAGGATATTTTGACCGTAAATGTGGAAAATGGGCATTCCGTGTCAGCCGCTTGGTGGCGCCCTGTATCGTGAGTTAAAAATAGAGTGATCGTGAAGTCGCGAGATTGTGGCGACTAGCGCGGCACCCGCTAGTGGGTGGAGGCGTACATAGTATGTTGCACCGGTATATACTGTATCGTGTCAAAAAGGGCACTTCGAATGGTACAAAATTTGAGGGAATCGAATTCTGTTTTTTTTATGAAAGATTTTCATTTTGTTACCCGAAAATCCGTCTTAAACTTGAATTAGGCTGACACTGTTGTCACCTTTAAATTGTTTTTCTCTTTCCTTCTTTTTATTTCTTATGTTTTCTGTAACTTCTCCAAACGTTGTTAAATGTTGTTATAGCGAGACTGGTAAAGTTCATCTTGTTTATAAATATAGAATTGTCGATGTAAACACCTGTGTTTGTTTGTCTTCCTTTTGTTGAGTGAGCCATGGTATGGTCGTGTGTGTGGATGAAAGAGATCGTGTGAGTGCACATTGATTGATATGCAAAGTAGCGCTTTCGCCAGATGTTTTGAATGCGACAGCTAGTGCGGCAATCGCGGAGGGCATTGCGAAAGCCAGCATGTCAGGGTGACACCAGATCCGTTAAAAATTTGTTGTGCCGAAATGTTGGACTTTTAAGACAGCAGGGTCCTTATTCACAAAGCCCCCGCAAAAAATGTTTTGCGGGGACCCGTAAGTGAACGGGCACGTAAGATTTGTGTTAAGTGGTATTCACAAAACACCCTCAGAGTTCCCTTAGCGGACCCGCATTCTGCGGGCACCCGCAAGTGAAACTGCGGCGAAGTGTGACAAAAAGTCAGGTGATCATTTAATAAAACGACACGTGTACTGTGCACAGCGTTCAGTATATACCAAAATGCACGCGGAATGACAATTATATTACTGCTGAAAGTGAAAGATGTCTGAACCACCTGCAAAGAAACGAAAGCCCAATTTCTCGTCGAGAGAAATTGATCGTCTTGTCGAGCATGTTGAGCGTAATTATGCAGTGCTACATTCTAAATTCAGGGATATTTTGACTTGTAAGAAAAAACAGGACTGCTGGAAGGACATATGTCTCAAGGTGAATGCTATCGCCCCATGTCAGCGCACTGTGGTGGAGGTAAAGAAGAAATGGGAAGACCTCAAGGGCGGAGCCAAAAAGAAAGTCAATAAGGAGAAGAGGCTCCATAATTTGACAGGCAATTTATCGCGTGAGATTGATGAGGCAAGTACATCGGGACAGCTAACTAAAACTGAAAATCGGCTAATTTATAGTTTTGGGATTTTATTGAAAATGTTAAAAATAATAATGTTTTGTAAATGACTATCAATTGCATAGGCTGATAATACAAATGAATAAATAAATTAAGAGTTCCAAGTGAACAAGATTAGTAAAACCATCAGAAGAAATAAATATAATGTTAAAATAATATTACGATTAAAGCCGCCTATTCATTTTGCCAGTCATGATTTCTAATTTCAGACAATGACGATGTCTACAGGCAAAGCAAAGGCAACACGCACAATGACGAAGTCGGACATGGGTTCCTGTGAACACAATGAAGGTGATGAAAGCGAAGACCCTCAAATGTTGTCATTTTCTGACAGCGTGAATGAGGAAGACGATGTCATTCCATCCACTCAGCAGGAGAGTAAGCCTAGCACATCAACTGCCTGCGAAGGAAGATATAAGCCTACTACAAGAAGTCGAGCAGTCAGTCGGAGACCAAACCCTACCATCAATGCAATAGAAACACTTCTTGAGATGGAACGCGAAAGATTAGCCGTCGACAAACGTCGGCTAGTAGCTGAAGAGAAACTTGCGTGTTCAGCAGAAAAAGCTACGTCGCTTCTGGAAAAGCTTGTTGAAATTGAACAAAAAAACTCGAGCTAAATATAAACAAACATGGTGATTTTTCGAGCTCGTATTCTGAGTGAAAAACAGGAGGGAATAACGAACCTATAGTTACAGAAACTGCAAACACCCTACTTGATGCAATGCATCAAACTTAAAAATGTAACATTCTTTCGTGATTCGAGCCAAATTAACCTTTGTGTGGGATGATGGGACATTGGATGTTAAAGGGACAGTACAAAGTAAAATCTCCAAATCATCAGTCCACTATTTTCTTTTACATTCCACTAATTCAAAAGGCCAGTTATAATATTAAATATGGGCAAAAAGAGACTTTTATTAATTTGTAAGTATGTTATATAAGGTTTGGATTCAGCAGGATTGCTTTCAGGGGGTCTGAATTGTGCTAACAAAATTTTACAAGGGGGAACATTTTTTCAAAGTTGTTGGCATTTAACCTTTATTCTGGTTTAGAACTTGCGGTGGCCGTTACAATAAACGCAAATCACGTTAATCATTGAGTTGTGTAAAATATAGTTATTCGTTCCTGAAATGATCTCTTATGACTCTTGCTCTTATCCTTTCACCATTCACATCATCATCCAGCATCCCTCGGGGATTGGGATCATCATCGGGGTCATCGTCTAAGTTGGGTGGTGCGTCTCTAGGAATGGGCACGCCATTTTCTTCACAGATGTTATGCAACACTGCTGTGGTTACAATGACTTTGCAGCACCGTTCAGGACGAAGAGTAAGGGCTCCGCCTGAATTTTTGTAATGAGCATAGTCTTCCATTATCAGGAGATAAGAAGTAAACATTGAAGAACTACACTATTTAGTCCTAAATTACTGCTTGCTCTAGATTTCCATCATGTCACGCATTCACGCAAACGCCGTATAAATGTGATCCAATTGGAGAATTGTGATTTTCGGAATTTTTTTTAATAATGTTGAATATTAAATAATGACTTTCCTTTTTACTCATTCCGTGAAATACTTCTCAGGCAAAAAAGGCATCTTTTGGAAGGTGTGGTCAGGCACAATAACAATGCTCAACAATCCGACAAAATTGAAATAATTCAGCTCTATTCTAACGCAGTTTGTAATGTTTTTTATAACTGCTCACCATTACAAATTTAGTGTTTTGTATGTTTTTGTAATTTGCAATGTCGAACGTTCCGTAAATCAAGTAAAAATAAGACTCAAAAGGCAATCTTACCAAACTTGTGAGACAGAGCCACCTCATTTTCCATCGCCCAAATGTGGCCTCTATCTTCTGTCGAGTCCTGCGATGATGCCTGTTAAAACGCAATTTCGCTTTATCTTGTGGGTCGGGTACAGGCGTTAAGAGCCAATTGCGCAACGGATAGGCGCTATCGCCAAGAAGGTACCGGTATGAGTCTTCACCGATTAGGCCATTCTGGAATTCATGGTTGAGGTAACAGTTTTCCCATATAAATGCATCGTGCGTGGAACCGGGCCATTGCACAACAATGTTCCATATGAACATATTCCTTGAATATTGATTGCATGAAACTTCTTTCGACAAACTATGCATCCTCATCTCGAGCCGGCATTTTGATTGAAATTAAACTTCCATCCACACATCCCACCACATTCGGTATTCTATGACGATTTTGGTAAAGGCCTTCCTTTAGTATGTCCTGACTTTCTACATCTCTTGGGAAAGTAATAATTTCCGGACACTTCCTTTGGAGTGCAGTTGCTACACGTATTACAATTCTTGAAACTGATGGTTGGCTGATTCCACTCAAGTCCCCACAGACAAGTTGAAAATTTCCGGTGGCAAAGTATCTCAATGCACACAGAATCTGCAAGGATGCCGGTATGGCCCGCGATCTCCGGGTGGGATGCGCTACATCATCGTTGATTAGGTCGATTACTTGTAAGATAACATGCCGAGGCATTCTATACCTTTTCAGGAGTTCCTCATCATCGTTGCAAAAATCTAGAGGCTGGAACCGGTCACGGAAAACCCGCTGGCGCCGAAGAGCACGTTGTTCAGCTTCCTGATTCAAAAATACCGCTATGAGTGCCGCCATTTTGACGCTCGAGACAATCCACGCAAGTTGCGGGATGTTTGCGGGACGTCTGGAGGTCCCGCAAATTTCCGGGTGGTTTACGGGTCAGATCTAGGCGTTTGACAGCGATTGGTCCACACTGAAGAACCCTAACCCTAACCCCAACCCCAAGCACGTACGGTGAGCCGAAGAACGGACGGCGCCTGCTGGGAAATCCAAGCCCGAGGTCTGCACGAAGTCTCCAGAGGGTTCTTCTAGCACGGCATCTAGCGTCAACGTCCAAGGGACGATCGGGAAAAGACCGGAGGAGCCGGGATCACAACGTTTGTGAATGATCTTAATTGTTAATTTGATTTGAAGATTTGTTTGGAGGATTTGATTGGAAGCATTGAGTTTAGCTAAGTTAAGAGTTGAGCTGAAGAATTGAGTCGAGAAGTTAATTTGGAGTATCACGTGATTTATTTTATTATTTGTTTAGTATTTCCTTTTCTTTGGTTTAATTTAATTTATTCCTTGGTATTTCGTTTCATTCAACCAGTGGAGTGTGTATTTGTTTACTTTTCACTTAATTTATTAGTTGATTGATTTTCTTGTTTATTTGATTTAATTGTTTACTTTAATTAAATTTTCTTCCGAATTTATTACTTCATTTCCAGTGTTTTTCTTCAGTGTATTTTTGCTTGTTAGGGTGACAATTATCGGCCCGAAACTCTTGTTACGTCGCAGCATTTTTTGCGCGCGTTACATTTGGGGGCTGGTCCGGGAAATTCGTTTGTCATTTGTACACTACTCTGGGTTTGTGACATGCAGAGGATACAAGCAAAAGTATCGTTTTATGAAAACAGACTTGTTTTGACCTGCAGTTAGTCTGAAGTTATTTTATTTTATTTTGAGACTTTATAGCCCCATATACTCAGTAACTTGAGCTAATCTGCTATCTAACTCCCCTTTTGGGATTTATTTTTGCGATCGCATGTCCTCTGCCTTGCTTGGTTTGCTGATTTGCCTGCGTGTGACTCTGCGTATTCGTGAATAGGTCGCTTGTCATGCTTCAGTTGCTCCTTTGTTAGCATGGTCATTGACTGTGCGTACGCTGGGCTCGTGCGTCCGCCGCGTGTTGAATGCCGTGTTGCTGGGTGCTACTCCTTGCCTTTTCTTTCACTATTTTGCCGCCTGCTTTGTTTCGCCCCTTGAGTTGCACGATATGAACCAGAATTGGTTGGAGTTGGGAAGAGAAGTTGGTTTGATTGGAGAAGATTTAATTGAGTTTGTGCGTGAACGTGAGAGGACGGCAAGGGATGAAAGAGCACAGGAGTTAGAACTCAGGCGACAAGACAGGGACATTTTTGATCTTAAAATCAGGTATGAACAGATCAAAGTGGAGGCTGCTGAGGCAGGTAGTAAAGGTAGTTAAAGCAGTGAGAGAACACCAGCCCGACCTACTCCAACACCCGCCCGAACTCCGAAGCTGCCTGTCTTTGATGAACAGAAGGACGACCTTGATGCCTACTTGCAGAGATTTGAACGCTACGCCACTAGCCATGGTTGGCAAAAAGACAACTGGGCCATCAGTCTATGTGCTCTTCTTCGAGGCAAGGCCTTAGGTGTCTACTCGAGGCTCGAGAGAAATGAGGCATCAGACTACTCTGCTCTAAAGGATGCTCTACTTCGAAGGTTCCGCCTGACTGAAGAGGGATTCCGATGTTAGTTCAGAAGTGCAAGACCCGAGCTGGGAGAGACTGCGTCCCAATTTGCAGTACATCTGGACAACTATCTCAACTATCTCACCAACAATTGTTGTGTTGCCCTCGAACCGACCGACCGTAAAAATCGACAGATTCAGGGCGTTTGTTTTTTTACATATCAATACAAATATAACTCAGCCTCTATGTCTCAAAAATTGTTAAACCAGGTGATTCGTTCAATGTGTAGGCCTGAATACGAGCGTGAATACGAATAAAAAATTCCCGACCGACCGACTCTCTTTTCCAATTTGTCCTGTCCGAGGGAAACAACAATCCGCATCCGCATAGTACTTTTGTACCCTCCTCGCATCCCCCCTCCTTCCCCTTGGTCACCGGCGACACCACGCGGAGTCACCCGACCAAACGTGACGCACTTTTCCAAGATGGCGCGGTTCTAATTCCAAGATGGCGCGGTTCCCATTCCAAGATGGCGCGTAGGGTCTTTATAGGTCCTTTACGAAACGAGGCTAGAGGCTTCAGGCTACGGGCTAGGCTCGGGCTAGGCTCGGGCTCGGCTTGGCCCAGGCTTCAACGCAAAACAAAATGGCAGCCAAAACGTTTCGTACGCTCAGGCTTCGGGAGGCTTCGGGAGGCTTCGGTTGACGGTGGCTTCGCGATTCGGTTATCGGCTCGGCGTCAATGGTAAACTGAAAAAGAATACTCGTGCGTAAATGAGTGTATTGATTTTTATCTCATGCAATTTTACTGAATTTGTTCCAAATATAACTTCACTAATCAACAAGGTTGCTGAGAATTTTCTGTTTTCTTCGGTGGTTATTAAATATATTTTAATAAGTGGGATTTTGGGGGAGGGGGCGATTGAAGTGGGGTTGGTGAAGCATGGAGGAAGGATATATATATATATCCTTCCTCCATGGGTGAAGTGAGGTGCATGCTTCTAGATTTTTTTAAAATTTATTTATAAAAATGTCTTGGAGGTGGGGTGCTTGCGTTTCAGTAATTCGAAGCATTTTCAGGACCACTTTGAAGTACCAACAATTAATACACAACCCTCGTAATAACCCATACTGTCCATCCCCACCAAGAATTATAAGTTAAATGCATGTTTAGTTAAAGGCAATTTGCAGTAATTAACTGCAAACTCATAACAGCAAATCAGTACCAATAAAATACTCAATACCAAACTCAATTGGGTTTCTCGACTTTTAAATTAAAGGAATTTTATTCAATAAGATTTCAAATTATAATTTAATGTGTTTTCAATTTTATATTTAATATAATTTAACTATACAGGGTGTTTGACTATAGTATATGCCATTTTAAGTTACAATGCAATACAAATTGAAATGATTTTATCAATAAAATATATGTTCTTTTTAAAGCAAGACTTCATTATGAGGTAACTCATAAAACATGAAAAATGTAAATATAATTTAAAATCAATATATTATGTACCTTCTTAACATTGTTGGTCATTTATGAAAGATTAGGAAAGGTGTTCCAATAAAAAATAGTACTTTTGCTGTACGTTTATAATTAGAAATGAGAATATAAATGGGTAATGTATGGGTCCAAAGTGTGATGTGGGATAGATTTTGACAACCTGAAAACCTTAATTAAATCTAACTGAAGCTGTAAGACCATATTTCTATCTTCTATTCATTATTTAATATAAGTACTCCATTCATTCTTGAATTTGAGGATGCTTTTAACAAGTTTAAAATGACCAATAAAACAGGCACAGAAAATTCATCAATGTGAGGAACACCAATCCAAATCAGTAGAGTTGAAGTTTTTACAAGATTGTTTTTACTTTAGAACAAACAAGACAAAAACATAAATATGCCAATTACGCAAAATAAAGATTGAGTCCAAATTAACCGCTGAATAGATATCAAATAGAGGGCCACAACCATCACACTGTAAACTGTTTAGGCAAAAAGAATAATTCTGCTTCCGGTTACCCTACACTACCCTACCCTATTTTAATGCCCCCAATTTTTTCGGGGAAAAAGAGAAAAAAACAAAAACAAAACACATAAATGCTTTAAATACTACCTTTAAATACTACCTCGACTACATGTAGACACCTACATATTCTCAGCACACATAAAATGCCCCAAAAAAATGTCCCTACCTACCTACCTACCTACCTACCTACTCACCTACATGTACCTACCCTATTTTCAAATGCCATGTATTAAATCGGAAGAACTATTTTTTGTTGTTGGCCTTAAATGCACATTTGACCATTCGGGTAGCATTAGCAATGACTGTTGTTTTAATACTTGTTGGGCAGGTAGTTTGCTTTCCTGGAGAAAGAGGGCATAAGTTAAAGGGTGCATCCAGAATTTCAAAATTAAATTGCTTATCAGAGGTAACAGGGTTGGGAAAAAGGAGTACCACAAACTTAAAGAATGACCCTTTATATTAACTGTTGCTGTGATCCAGTGGGACACCCCCGCCCCCATTCCAAAAGTGGGGGATAATAATTCCCCCTAGATCTACACCATTGAACTTGTGCTGCACTATCAGTCCTTATAGTTGCTAAAATGTAAACAATTATGTTGTCTGCCTTCAGATATTCATGTTAACTTGCCTTTTTGAGCCAGGCTTTCTATAAAAGTACTCACTTTCAGTCCCTCTGATATTCTTTTGCTTAATTTTCCAACAATACAAAAATTAAAAGGGTGTGCCAACCATGCAAGTGTTAGTTTGTTGTTGTTTTTTCAACAATAAATGAAAATGGTCACTGCAAACATACATAGAAATAGGATCCGTCTTTGAGTTCAGATTTCCAAGGACTTGAGAATGAGCTGCTGGCTTCACTATTACTTGTGCCATTTCTACTTGGAGCATGAAGTGGTGCCACTGCAACCCAACTACCGTACCTTATCCATACCCTCATACAACTGCAAGCCAGAAGGACAACTGTGGTGCCTGGTTTAGGACTCTTGGTTCCTGTTAACAACAGATACAAGTGAAATATTTATTATCACAAACTAAACAATGCAATATTTGGGAATCAGGTTGGCGCAGTGGTTACTGTCCCCGCCTTTCACCGCTGTGGCCCGGGTTTGATTCCTGCCTTGGTCCACATGTGGATTGGGTTTTCAGTCCCTACCTGATTCCGTGGGTTTTCCCCAGAATATTCTTCTGGGGTTTTCCTCCCACCTCTAAAACTGTAACTTCTTCTCATTGTCTTCTCTCCACAGGTTTCTTCAGGCTTTCGAGCTACAGTGCCTAGGGCGCTTTTGAGGAATCCTTGGTTTCATTACCAGAAAGAATTAATAATAATAATAATAATATTTTGCTGCTAAAATGAAAACTGAATCCATGGCTGTTTTTGCTTGGTCTGGATATTTAATCTCTGCCTACTTGCAACAAAAATATAATCATTGCCCTTTCCAAAAAGCAACAAATTAAATTTACAATGTATTAAACTACCTTAACTGAACTCCCTGGAATATGTGTAAAATTGTATTAAAATGTGAGAATTTTGGATATTTTTGTTAATTCAAAGATTTTTCATGATATCCACAAAAAGGGAAACACTTTTTGACACAAGTCAAATGATGCCGATGAATCAGTACCTGCAATAGCTATTTCTTCTTCTTATTATTTTTGTTTTGTTTTCTTGTTTTTTTTGTTTTTTTGGGGGGAGGGGAACAAATTGTCAGCATGATAGCATTCATTATAACATAAGCATATAACTTAGTAGTGGGTTTATGCTTCATTTGAAAGCCTGTTAATTTTTTTCTTCACTTGTAAAATTACGTTAACTACAAATATGTAATAATGTGACACAACATAATTATGTACCTGTGATGTATAGCCCTGTCCATCGCCCAAATTCTGAAGTATTGACCGTATCCACTTCAAAGTCCAATAAATTACCCCGTTCCTAAAGAATTTTTTTGAAAGAGAGAAAGTAAACTCATTTAAGACAGAAGTTAGAACTTAGCCTTTTGTTTGAACAGATCTGATTTGAGTCTATCTCTTTTAACTCCACCCTTCAGAATTCAAATGTCACTGAACACACAATCCTAACTCTGCCTCTTGTGTCAGTAATCTCGGATGTACATGTAGGAATTGGATTTCGGCAAAATGAGCAGCAGATAGGTCTACTGTTCTAGATGCAACTTACTATGTAGGATAGATTTTAAACTGAACAAATCGTTTTTTCCTCTAATATCTCAAGCTCTGTCTCACTACTGCATTCGGAACTCTAGGTGACGCAACAGTGAGTTGGTGTAGGACCTCAGACCATGCATAGCCCAGCGACCGGATTCCCCTATCCACAATGCATGTGTTCAGCGCAATCTGGAGCCTTGCGCAAGTTTATTGTACTCCCTCCTGAGTTCTTATCCCTATGAATGGATTTCATATCCCTATGAATGGATTTCATTTAAATACAATAAACCTGCGCAAGACTCCAGATTACGCTGGCTCTACCCAAACATGGCGATTGTGTATAGACTGTAGTGTAGGGCCCCTTTTTAGTTTGATCAAATTAGAGTCAAGGTTATTTTTTCTCTTTCTAAAATGACTTTTTCAACCTAAATAAAGGCGACTTTTACTGACTTTTTCAACCTAAATAAAGGAGACTTATCTTACTTCTATTTACATCGTTTTGGGGAATTTTGAACAGTTTATTTGGGTAAAAAATGCAAGTTGTCCCATCTCCGTCAGAATCATTTATGTTGGCACACAAGGTGGAAATAAAAGCGACTTTTACTGACTTTTTCAACCTAAATAAAGGAGACTTATCTTACTTCTATTTACATCGTTTTGGGGAATTTTGAACAGTTTATTTGGGTAAAAAATGCAATTCTTACGCGTTTTACGGCAGTTGCCATGTGAATCAACGCGGTTTTGCGTGTTTACTGTGTGTCGCGGTGGTCGCCATCTTTATTTTCGCGTTTTGTCGTCTTCATCGATCGTCGCTTTACCCCAACATTTCCCTCAAAAACTAGATTCCCTGCCCTTTATCTACGGCATACCTGTTGGTTTGTAATGTCGCTGACTAGTTTGGCAATTCCAATAACCTAAAAGTAGATTTGTTTCCTATATAGCATGTATAAATAGGGAACAGGGCCCTACACTTAACACATGTTACTACACTAGTACTGTAGTACTAGTACTAGTAGTAGTAGTACTACACAATCGCCATTATGATGAAGTTGATGAACTTGTCCTTGAACATAAACAACCGAGTTGTATCCCAAAATTACTTACACTGAAATTTCGCTTTGCCTGGCTCAGCTCCGCTGGCCCCAAGTTGTCCCATCTCCGTCAGAATCATTTATGTTGGCACACAAGGTGGAAATAAAAGCGAGATGCCGCACAACGACAGTACTACTATTCTACCACACCACTGTTCTTTTTCGTTTCCAAGATGGCGATTCGCTGAAAGTTTTTCACACTGACGTCATCAAGCCCGTGTGCAGCCCCACTTCGGTAGGCTAGATAAGGCTTCGGATTTTGGCCCAAAACGGAGCCTCGGGCTTCATCACCTAGCCCAAGCTCGTCATTTCGTATGAGGCTTCAAAATGGCAGCCGCAAAAACGTAGCCCAAGCCTAGCCTCTAGCTTCGTTTCGTAAAGGGCCACAGTATATATTCATCATTAGTGCGCCACCAAGCGGCTGACCACTTTTTATCGCTTTTTAGAGTGATTGTCTAGGTGCCAAATACTGACTGACCTAGCGACGGACTCTTTAGTCTGTCTTTAACCGAGGTGAGTTCTTAAATTATTATTTCGGTCATAAATTTGCAATATTAATATTGTAACTTGACATGCCTCATTTTCCTTCCCAAGAAAATTGCTTCCTAGGTCGCCGCGCACGTTGTACCTGGTGTGCTTGGTCGGAATTGCCGTATTCTCGCCAAATCTCCTTGGATTTTGAAGTTAACTTTCCACGCTCTATTAAGACAAGACTCGGAACGGCAGGAAAGTGACATATTCGCGCAAATTGGTGGTATGTGCGTGGGCTAGAAAACAATTTTTGGGGGGGAGATTGCGGGGAGGGACATAATTTTCTAAATCGAGTCTTAATCTTCAGGAGGATATATAAAGTTGTCATGATACTTTCTTTTACTGATATGACGTTATATTTTTGGCATATGAACTCCATCTGTCAAGTATGGGACTGCACACCAAGCATGATGAAAAACGCAGATTTAACCCGTTTTGGGGCGTCTTTATCCATTTATTGATTATGTTTTCTCCGAATGTTTGTGTGTCGCGAGCAAAAAAATCACAATTTCAAGGCGCGTCGCGTTCATCTGCCGACCTTAACTCTGCTATGGAAAATCTTCGCTCAACCACCCCGAGAAGGTGCATGAATTCCTTTTTTATTGTCATGTAAAACCTTAGGGTATCAGTCTAAATTCAGTCAGTTTGCCGAAATGTAAGAAACGCTCGTCCTCCATAAGGCTTGTTCATCGTGTGCAGAATTCAACCCGCCGTATGGCCGTCCTCGCTTGAAGGATCTGCATTTACGAAGCTGCGTTGGCCACGCTTAGCCTGTTTATACAGGTTTCTTAGCTTGACAATTATGCACGCTAGAGTTCATGGCTGAGTTCGGGCGAGTTGTTCTTGTTTGCTCGTTTGCTCAAGAACAGCTCGTGTCTTCGTTCGTGTTTCGGCCATTCGAATGCCCAAGAACGTCTGATAGCCCCATGGTATTGCAAGAGCGCCACCCATCGCTGGTAACCACGCAGAATGTAATGACTGCGCCCATGTACGTTATTTAAGCATTCGTTTCAAGAACCTGAATTCCAGACGCAAAATAATTTAACGGAAGCACAATATTTAGACTGCATTTTCCCCTAGTTTGTTTAGAAGGGAATTTAGGCAACTGTACGAAGGGAATTTCAAGCAACTGTACGCCGACTTTTTGTTTCGTCAGATCATAGAGCAAGGAACCCGCCATCTTTGATCGTCTTCTACGTCGCGTCAAATTGCGACATGTTCTTGTAAACCCCGACTGGTAGGTGGTGTGTGATCTTGTTCCGAGTGCTATGTTCTCGGGTTGTGTTCCTGCCGTTCGGGC
The DNA here is from genome assembly GCA_037893225.1 of Hippasteria phrygiana. Classification (NCBI taxonomy): domain Eukaryota; kingdom Metazoa; phylum Echinodermata; class Asteroidea; order Valvatida; family Goniasteridae; genus Hippasteria; species Hippasteria phrygiana. The sequence goes on along the minus strand of JAZGUH010000845.1, from coordinate 1,402,522 downwards.
GCAAGAACAGGGAAATCGTGATAACCCTTTCGCCACCAGGAGAAATAATGCACTCATTACCTCAACACCAGTCCCCTTTGTAAACATTTCATCGTATAGCGCCCTCGTAATTCAGCGAGGAGAGGGAGTGGGGGAGGAAAGGTAGTGGGGGTGGGGGGGGGGGGGGGGGGGGGTGGAGGTGGAGAAACAATTATTATTATTCACATAACTCTGTGATCTGAAATTTTTGAAAACTACGGTGCACGCAGTATATGCGAGATAGACTTTTTGTCCGAAAATATTCTCTCCTAAATTCCAAAAGGGCAAACATGAATTTCTCTTGAGGCAATATGACCTTCAGGTCTATGAATAAAAACTCATTTATGTCATCGCTTTCTTGCAGGTGGTTCTCGAAAGTTGTCGTATCGCAAGTCCATTCCGGTGGTTGACCTTTCCCAATGGATCATGAAGACTTTTTCAGTGGACGATTACATCATTTTTAAACTGGACGTCGAGGGCGCCGAGTATGAAATCCTACGGAAGATGATAGACGACAAAGCGTTTGGCTACATCGACAAGTAATGAGATTTTAATATTTCCTAAAAATGGATCTGGAACTAACCCCATACCAAATCCACCACATAGACGCCTTTGCCATTATTTACTTTTTTTCTGGCTGAAGTGTAAGCGGATTATTCCCGGGTTCCTTTTTAGACCGATTTTTACTCGAGGGGGTAGGGGATCTGAAGAAATCAGGCGGTAACTATTTTGGAGGACCTAATTTTCTGAATTGTATTTGAAAAATTTGTATAAAATTATCGATATTGGGTGTCAAATTGTGTTGGCTTAAAATGTAGAAGCCCCTTTTTGCAAGAGAAACGTTCGGGGGGCACCCCCGTCTAAGCAATTCTATTAGTTCATTATTTGTTTTTGCTTTCACGCCACTAGTCTAGGGGTGTTTTTAGGAGGAGGTTTATTTTATAAATTTGTTTTGGCCTTACGCTAGCATCTTAGACCAGGCTTTCTCCACAATCTCTTGTGTTGTGTTACCTTTAATAGGGTAAAACAAAAAAATTAAGTTTGTCCCCGCCTCCACCTTGCGAAAATTTCTGGATACGTCCCTGTTACCCTATTACCCCATCCCTTCCCATAAAACCGTACCTGACCATTTCAATGTGTCCTCCATGGAGGGGCGTTGCCAGAGCATTTCAAATGCGGGTATTGTACAAGATTTGCAGACAAGATTTGCGAAAAAAAAAAGAAAAAAAAATGGGGGAGAAAATTCCGAAATTTTCCGTTCGGAAAATAATTTGAGAAGCGGGTGGGGTCTTTTGGCGTTGTGGGCGCCATTCAGTTTGTAAGTTTTGCTTTCAGAAAATCTTTTTTCGGCTGGCGGCAACACGATTTTGCCAACAACAACGAATACATGTGATTGGGTGTCACAACCCCCTCTCTAGCGACGCCCTTGCCCCCGTGCACTGACCACGAATGCCCATCACGTCTGCTTCGATTTCACAGATATTACGGTGAATATCATGATAGTCAACCAACAGGCTGGAGTAAGACAGACAAAGATCAGATCCGAACAGACATAGCGAAGGCAGGCTTCAAGATGATTAGCTGGGTGGGGGAGAAGAGGACATACGAGGATATTGGTACAATGAACCCTATAAAGGTAAATGCATTGACATTGCGGAAGAAAAAAGTAGTATATGTAGCCTGCATACAAAATCTAATGTTGCTTCGTTTCTTTCTTCAAACCCATCCTGTCTTCATCGCAAAAGGCACCTGATTTGACTCGGAGCTAACCATGCTACAGACTTTTGTTTGACATGAATATGAAAACGCAGGACAGTTTTGGAGCAAAACGTTGAAGAAGAGGCGTGTAGCAGAGGCCAATTTAATAATAATAATTATAATAATTTGGGAGGCTAATCATCATTACAGCTGGGGTGCTAAATTGCGAAAAACGCAGCTATAACGTGGTCGAGTCGAAGCACGTAAAGGCGCCACTTTTTAGTGAAATTTCGTAGGGATTAAATTCTTTGCACTAATAGCGTTGATTTTCAGAATTATATAAATTTGAAGCAATTTTGCAGTATGTCTTGAATAAATGATGACACTTTTCATTATCCAGATTATTCATTAAACAGACTGTTGATCATTTATTGCTATTTTATTTGAATCAATGGTAGAAATAACAATGGCGTAAATACGTTGCCTTCACCTAATCGGTGATTCGTCGTGTGACTAAAGCTCTATGGACAAGAAACACTTATCTTTAGCTCAATGTGAACTAGAAACACCAAAGTAGTTGAAGCTACGTTCCTATTGGCTAAACGCAACTGATACCGCGCCGCTCAAAAAATCGGTACGGCCGCCATTTTTGTTAACGGACAGTGTACATGTATGTACGTTGTGCTCTGTCAATGTCATGTTGTGCAGCTGCGTTTCGCTTTGCCAGTATTTAAAACGAGAATTCTGTTTAAATCATCCTGATGTTTGATAAATCCTGTTTCTGTTGATACGGCTTTTGGAGCGGTTGGATCTCAGTTAAGGCTTTTACGATTGTAATTTTTTCGTGAAACTGAAAACCGTAGGTGTGCCCATTCATATGCAATGTAATACTACACACGTGTACAGGCTGCATAGTCGGGTAGTGTGTTGTATACAAAGTAAACGGATAGGAGCGGTTCAAAAAATATTGCAGGGATTATTAAACAGGGGTGAGATTTGTCAGGATTTTTCCTGAATTTAGGATTTGTTGTCGGGATTTCAGAATTATTAAAGAATCTCTTTTAAAATCTGGAATTCTCAGTGAGGTGTTGTCCTAAGGTGTTGCCAAAAATATTCAGAGTTGGAATTAAAGTGTTATCTTTAAATTGAGTAAGAAGCCATCTTTAGGTCCAGACAAATTTGTTATTGGGTGTATAAGTGTCAACAATCATACATGTACTTAAATCTGTAAGCATATTTTTGTATTAAGGAACAAAAGTCTTGCCAATAACAGCAGAATTTAATTCACCTTTCATAAGTATTAGGTGTCAACAATCATAAGTTAGTCATTTACTTAAATATGTAAATACCGCTTGTTTGGGAACAAGAAACTTGCCCGTGATGACAGGATTTCATTTACAACAGGTTCTATTTTCTTCATTTAATTACAATTAAAGAAGTGGCAACACGAATTTCCTATTCTTTAATTCAATTCCGGTTGCATTGGAATAAGACTGTTTGAAAAGATTATGACTCGTATGCTTTATTTTCTTTTGTTTTTACAGAAAACCTTAGTCACATGACTAATATGATTAGTCATCAAATTGAATGACTAACTGCAAAAGTCAGATGACTAACGTTTAATCATTTCAGACTTTTTGGATTTAATCAGAAGACTAATTAATACTAGTCATTTTGACTAGCGTACGACTAATATTCGAGTAATAAATATTAGTCATCTGACTTGCTGACTAAATTTAGTTGGTCATTTCAGACGTAGGGCAGGACTAACTTTTATTAGTCAAAATGACTAACTTATGTTTACAGTGTATGCTCTTTTGACAAGGAGATCCTTCTATTACCAAACAATAACAGCGCCCTCTTGCATGAGTCAAATTGAAAGATTGTATAGGAATGGAAAACCACAACCTTCTCCTTATTTCAAATGAAAACAAGAATTTAGAGCATCGCTGTGAGAACAGGATATAATTGCATGATTCCATAAATTCTCGTGTTCAGGTTCCAACAGACACCCCGGGTAAACCCGGCGGGATTTATTCAAGTTGCGAAAGCGGCTCAGTGGCCCTAGCCGCCACGATCGGCATGAACTCCAAGCGAGCCCACCGGGTGGTTTCGACTCTGGCGGCTCACAAACCCCTGGTGCCCACCACACTGTTCGTCTACGGGGACTTCGTGCAGGTCTTCCCCGAGACGGTCAAGGCCTGGGCCGAGCACTTCAGCATCGGTATCCGGGAGGACGGCCACAATCCCCCGGGTCACCTGGAGCTGATGCCCGGTCAGTGGGTGCGCATGGGCCTGATCAGCACCATCTTGCGCCTGGAGGAGTTAGGAATAACGGCTTCCTATTACCTGCCGACGGTGGCGGGGAGAATAATCCCCACAATCGCCAATGAAGCTGCAAACAGGGGGCTCAGGATTGTCAAGCCGGCTGTGGAATTTCCAGCCAGAAACGGTAAGTAAATCTTTCAAAGAATTAAGCACAAGCATTTCAAATGCAGTATTTTGCATCTGTACAGGAGAGACTGACCAAAATGCATATCATCTTCGTCCGTGTGACGTCATAAATCTCGCATATTAGGCCAACAAAGTTCTGCTTCCGATTACATGGCATTTTAAAATATTGTAGGTATAGGTAGGGACATTTCTTTGCACTGTTTTTGTGCTGCTCATATGTAGGTGTCGACGTGTAGTCAAGGTTTAACAGTAGTATTTACAGCATTTATGTTTTTGGGGGGTTTATGTTTTGCTTTTTCCCCCCAAATAAATTAGGTTCGGGGCCGCTAAAATAGGGTAGGCAGGGTAACCGGAAACAGAACAATATTTTTTGGCATTAAAGGAAACATGCTTCTCAAATTGACCGGATCACATTCTATTTCATAAATAGATTCATTTATATGTATTAAATGTGAATTAAAAGCCAAACTGGTTCAAGTGAAGTTTTAATGTGATTATTTGCCGCTCAAAAATTGACCCCCCCTTTTTGAAATTTGTTGAGACTCAAATTGAGGGCGCTGTTCGTGACGTAGACCGAGGCACCGAAATTCATGGATCGACTCGATAGTCTGGACCCGGCCCGTATACACACACTAGGTCTACACGTGCAATTTCGTAAGTTGCAACAACAACTAACATCGAACTTACCCTGATTTTCTCCCTTTTAGCGAAGGCTCCTCGGGGAATGGGCCGTTTAACTGCTTTCGCCTATATCTTACTCACATCTGGGAACTTTGTTGGGATGGCAGTGGACTTGAGCATATTTTTAATGGTCATCCCAAAGGATTTGAAAATACCAGTATCGAAACACCACGGCTCAAAGTGGTCGCTACATAACGCTGAAAAGCTGCTGGGGTCGGACCACTTTGCTCTTGTCACCTTCACTTTAGCCGTCCAAATTCTCCGATATTTCGCATCAGTTGGAAATAAATGAAGGCTTAACTCCATCCGTCGTTGTTTTGCTGCACCCAGCAGCCACACACCTTGTCGGCATGGCCGAAAAACACTATATTTTGCTTAGATTTTGGACGAAGAATTTTCGCCGTACAATGTACACACAATGCACACGATGAATGGGTAATGTGCCTCGATCTACGTCACACACTTATGTTAATGAGGGTCCCACTCAGGGGGCGAAGTAGCTTGGACAAACATTTTCAAAAATTGTTTTCTCATATTTAATCTGGGAAATAATTGTCTCTGGACACAAAATATCATTGTCAAGATAATACTTTATTATTTTAAGCAGGAATAATGCAATATAAATCCTAAATCATGTTTCCTTTAACACAGAATAGTTCCAACCAAATACCTTTTTACGGATAGCCCGCCTATGGGATTTTGTGTACACGTTCTTGTGTGAACCTTTCTCTTGTTTCTACCATAAATAGATGGACTGTTTTCGTCATGCGTTATATGCTTAATACGAGTGCGCGTTTGTCACTTTGCCTCCAAAGCCGAATAATACAATGCCCCAAAGCAATGGTTATACGGGACCTCTATTAGACACTTTAACTTAAAAGATTTTTCGAGTAAAAGTTGGGGGAGTTAGGGTTAAATTCCGGATGCATCGACAATCAGTTTAATAGGCTGCTTTACAACAAGTTGTCTCTACTGACTTGAGCATGTTGCGCTTTTAATTCTTTGTTCCAAGTGTAACTTAGAAGTGACAATGGGTGATTCTTAAAACGCTGGTGGAAGCAGACATACTGGCCCTTTTTGCTAGTTCTGAGAATGTGCGAGTAGTTCTGAGCACGCGCACGACTGGTGAGAACAGTGGAAATGTACTGGTATGCCTGCTGCCACCACGCGTCTGAAAATTCACACATTGTTGACATTTTGTTCATTTGCCTTAAAATATGCAAACGCTCTAAAAGGAAAAAACACTCTAAAAAGAGCTTTTGAGGTGATTTGTAACATGGATCTTTACGTGCCTTAAGCTCTAGGTTTTAATATTCTCTTGCGCACGAAATCGGGCATTTTGTTTTGTTGCAATGAATACTTTAGACCCACTGGACAAGCGTCCAGAGCCGGGGCGATACTTCCATTCTGTTTTATGATTATTTCATCAATCGAATTGCACTGTAGACCTTGGATGTGATTTTCTATTCAAAATGGACAGTGAGATTAGGACAATGTGATTTCGACTATGTCCGTCCAAAATCAGGCCTTAAATCTATTCAAAATTGCAACTAAAGCCTGTGAACTGTTGTCCCACCAGTGGCGTATGCAGGTTTGGGTCCAGGAGGGGCAACTATAGAAACCTTTATTGAGAAGGTGACCTAAAAATAAATTGGCGCCGGTTTTGTTTTTAAAGGTGACCTCTTTTTCGATCAGGCTTGGAGGTAAAGTACCAATTGTGAGGCGCTGGCACTTTCAATTTCTATTATAGAAATAATAATAAATCAATCAATAAATAAGGACAATTTAGAAAAATATGGCAATATGTCGCCCATGTATTAAACCTCAATGTGATTCTGGGCTGTGGATGTGATTTTTTGACCAACATTATTTAAAATCACTTCCACCTAATCCTCCTGTTCGTTATTTGAATAGAAAATGGTTTTGTAGTTTTATGTTCTAAACATTCTTCTAATTTAATCTTCCAGGTTCCGCAGACCAACTGACGTGGGATAACTATTACAAATACCGCGATGTAGAACGCGTGCCCAAGGCCCTTCGGCGAATTCACGACGCTCTCGTCAAGAACAAAGGGGGCGTCCTCAGTATAGACACGGACCTACCGGACACTTACATGAACTCTGTGTTTCTGATGGACTACTTGGTCGAGACGTCCGGCTTCAAGCTGGTGCATTTAAACGAATGCGTTGCTCGGTCACGATAGTCCGAGGTAATGGAGATCGGCTGCAGTTCGATTCCTTTTTGAGGTTGGAATCGTTCAAAGGTTCATTAAAGTCAGAATTAAAAAAGAATAATGCGTTCATGGTTCTCAAATAAAATAATGGGACGTGCCCTCACTACACCAAAAAACATTTGTTTGTGGTGTGACGTCATAAACGGAACGGAACAGAACGGAACGGAACCCCATTGCACACACAGGGGCGTGGAAAGCATTTTTAACCGACGATGATGTCACGGCCAGGAAGAGGTATTTTTAATGGGCAGGGGCCACGCCCAATGGTTTGTTCTGTTCGGAGACTCCACATAATTGTACCCAAAAGATATCAACAATATCTATTTATTTATTTGCTTATTTATTGCGTATTCATCATTTTGTAGAACCAATAATTTGGCCCTATTAGGCACGCATTGTGTTTTTGGTTCAGGATTGACATCGCAGGTCAGATCGCCTTTGAATCATGTGAACTTTGACGTCACTGCTTAATCAAATTTATGCAAAACACAATGCGTGCGCATACCGCCGGGACATTTGAATATATGGCAGTTTAGATGTAACAAAGGGTACATGGTCTATGGCATTATTCTATTTTGATTTCTGTGAATGTTTAAGATTTTGTTTGCAAATTATTTATTCCTTCTGACTAACATTTGTTTTCATTTTTGTTTTAGTGGTGTTAATTTTTTATAATTTTGTGACCTTTGAAGGGTTTGCACCACTAATCTCCATGTATACAAATTGCGCGTGCTGCACGAACAACTGTCGCCAGCACCCGCCACATTACCACTTGTGGAAAATCCATAAATCATTACTGCCAAGCGAGAGCCTGCTTACGTCATTCTTGTACGTACGTTCGTGCATCGCGGGGAGTGGAAAGATGGCGGACGGTATCGTGAACTTGAACAGCCAATTATCTACATGTATCCAGATTTTTATACATGATGGAGATCAGTGGTTTTCACGTAGTATCAGGGTACCTTTGGATAGAACATTAGTGTAAACTACCGGGAAGGGGAATATTAAACCACGGAGTGTATAGGAGAAAACCATGGGGAATATATCCTATGGGGACGGTATTTTATGAGCCTCAGGAAACAATGCACTCTCAAACTGTGTTGTTAAATTAAACTATGTGGAATATACAGTGTGTCTCAAAAATAAAATGCAAACAAAATATAACGGAATGCCACACTTAGACTGTGTAACCAACATATATAATATAGGTACGGTTTGAAAGATACGCCTTTTCACTTTAAAATGAGACATCAAACGTTCAAATCTGATATTTCTTGACAGAGTTATGTGTAATTCAGAGAGGTCAAATTGACCATCGGACGAAGTTTTCAATTTTAGGCATTGGGACAAAGGTAGCCTAATTGCCTCTGTGTGGATAATTGCCTGGCCTACACATAAAAATGTGTTTAGCGAGTAAACACAATTCTAAATACTTTCTTGCTATCAGTTTGTAAACATGTTTACATGCAAAACATTTTTGGCATGAGGATGGAATTGGTGGAGGCGCAGCTGGATGCCAACCCGCATGTCAGTGCGAGACGGAATGGACTGGGCCTACCACATGCCACGTTCAATCGCATCACTCGGCTGGACCTGGGCAGCATCTCTATCAAATGCGCGTGCGACATCGGCTGCTACTGGCGCATTTGCCAAGACGGATGAATTTTTGTCAGCGGCTCGTCGACCAGCTGCAGGCAGACATGCGATTCGTCCATCATCTCGTCATCGGCGACGAAGCTGGATTTTCTCTCGCAATGTTCGAGAGTACGCCCCCAAACAACATCCACCTCCATTCAATTACGAGCGCAACTTCCAACGTAAGAAAGTGATTGTCTGGCTTGGCCTCTGCGGCAGTGACCTCGTCGTCGGATCGGTGTTTTTTCAGGGCAACCTCAACGGCCGGCGTTACCTTGAGATGTTAAATGATGATGTCATCCCCATCCTTGCAGAAAATTTCGAGGTTCAGGAGCGAGGTGTGTTTGGGCGCCTGTGGTGGGCTCAAGATGGCGCTCCAGCTCATCGTCTACTGGCTGTACGCGATCGCCTTCATGAAGTGTTTGGAGACCGTGTCATAGCGTTGAATCATCTGCATGAATGGTCACCGAGATCTCCAGACCTCACCCCATGTGATTTCTACCTCTGGGGATACTTGAAATCTAAGGTGTACACGACTCCCCCTCCGGACCTGCAGACTCTCCGTGACAGAATAACAGCTGAGATTGATGTCCTGCGGCAGACTCCAGCTGTTGTTAGGAGAGCGACGATGTCGCCTGTGTATCGAGCGAGAGGGAGGGCATGTTGAGGGGGAAGGGATGTAACCCTCGACAGTTCATCCACATTGCAACACTTGCACATCCAAACAAAATATATTATCACTGCATTTAAAAACTTGGTCCTATGGTCAATTTGACCTCTCTTGGAAAATTACTCATAACTCTGTCAACAATTATCAGATTTGGACGTTTGATGTCTCATTTTAAAGTGGAAAGGTGTATCTTTTAAACCATACCTATATTATCTATGTTGGTTACACATTATTATCGTGGCCCTGAAGGGACATGAACACATCGCAGATTTCTTCGCAAATTTCTGCGATGTCGTACATTTTATCGCACATTTTTTCGCAGATTTCTGCGCAGATATTTGCAATGTCGTACATTTGATCGCACATTTATCAGCAGATTTTGGTCGTGGATTCAGCCGCAGATTCAAAATCTCAAACGCATCAAATAAAAGGTGGTCGACAAAGTGTGCTTTTATACAAGTTTTGGGGGGTTTAATCAACAAAATGTTTAAGGTTTTAGCAAAATTACACGTTTTTAAATGACGAATTCATTCTGCATGCTCCAAATTTAGAGAAGACCGATTAGGTTAGCTTCTAATTAAAGGACCAATGGGAACTTTTCATCCAAAAGTGCAGAAAACTGCAGAAAACTTCAATGTGGAATAACCAAATAGCTATTGTTTTTACATTCGCGCACATATGTCAAAGATGTAGTCGAGTCCATCACAAGTCCCTGCAAGTCCCTGCAAGTCCATCACAAGCCCTCCAGTCCTAATCCCAATCACAGGCTATTCAAATGAGCTTTGACAAAGGCATTCCTTTGTCATTGTTCATCCAGTTACTTGTGACCGGCTTCATGAAAGGACTTCTGACTGGGCTTGCGAAAGTACTTGTGAAAGTACTTGCAGGGACTCGACTCCAACTCTGCCATATGTACGTGCACAATGTGCGCGCTCAGTTGTGGACCTGCGAAATGGCCAATTTTCTAGCTCGCTATTCCCCATACGTATGTGCACGGTCGGCGGTGTACAAAAACCGCCATATCCGGGGTCCAAATGGGATTTTCGTTCTGGTCCCAAACCTGGACTTTTGAATGAACATTTATCATTAATCCTTTGATAAGAAGCTAATTAGTGAACGTAATAAGGTCTTCTCTAAATTTTGGGCGTGTAGAATATATTCGTTATTTAGACTATGCTTAAAAACGTGTAATTTTGCTAAAACCTCAAACATTTTGTTGATGGAACCCCCCAAAAGCACACTTTGTTGACCACCTTTTACTTGATGCGTTTGAGATTCTGAGTCTGCAGCTGAATCCACGGCCGAAATCTGCAAATAAATGTGCGATAAAATGTGCAATAAAATGTACGACATCGCAGAAATCTGCAATAAAAATGTGTTCTTTCTCCTCTTGTCCTCGAACGTAGTACAATACAAGAGCACACACACACACACACACAAGTGTGTAAACACCGGCAATCGCGGACTTCCTATTGTCCCTCTTTTGTTTATACTCTAACTTTTTCGGAAGGCCACCCATTGGTTTTGTACACGATTTTCAATCGTGGACCTTGACACAATCGCGGACCCTATTGTCCTCTTTGTTAAAGGTCCACGGTCTGAATAGCTATACAAACGCACCCACACATGTTTGATTCTGCAGTATAGGGGTGAATCCAGAGTGGTAGATTTGGTGTCGAACCCTCCCCACTTGTTTGCCAATTTATTTGTTTCTTTTTACACTACTCAAACCAGCAACATTTTTGTGTCTTATATTTTGCCTTTACGTTGAGAACCAAAATAGGCGTCGGGAAGACTCAGAGTACCAGAGCCCCCCTTTTTTGTGGGGGGATCTATGATTGTTCACATCACCCGCCAAAATTCCTGGATCCGCCCCTGGTTTACTAAAGTGTTTAAAGGTACACATTGCTTTGGGTTTTACGATTTCGGCTATACAACTGAAATGGATATGGTTGGGAAGCTTTTTTAAAAGTAGAATATAAAGATTCACATAACTATCCATTCAAATTGCGCGGTTTTTGTTAAATTTCGTCACAAACAACGGTTCGCCATTTTGTAGAACCAAATTTTTGACTCCACAAAATGGCGGACCGTGTTCACCAGTCGTATTTCCAGTCGCAGCTGGTTCTGTTGATCCATTTTGATGTACTGTGGCACGGCGCGCAGCACTGGCGATATGTGTCGCGAGGTAGAGAATGGTACCTGGCGATCATCTGATAGGTTTACAAGGCCACTGGCTGTGGCGCCAGCCTAAAGACTCTTACAGCGTATTTTGCGCATTATTTAGACGGTGGTATTTAGTACTGGAAATAAGTCTATGTTTCGCGGGTCAGATGTCCGGGGTCAGAGGCAAATGTTTTGTTTTGTAATCACTACTCACTAATTACAACACATTATACGTGTTTTTTTGCATAAACAACTCGTATAAAATATAAGGAACATTTCCAAACAGCAAAATGTCATGACATTTGAAGGCAATGTGTACCTTTAACCACGTTCTTATTTCCTCGCCTTGGTGCCTGCCTTTTGAAATAGGAATACAAAAGGTGCACCTGTGCCCTCTGAAAAATGTGACCTATGGGCTCCGTGCGCCGTCGAATGAGGGCGCTTTCCACATAGCAACCGCACTACCATGGGCAGTACGTCGCTGGTATCCGCACCGCGCTCCTCGTTCATTTGATACTGGTATACCAGTGGGATTGCTTTGTCTGTTCGCTGACTCTCGATAATTGCTTTTTCAATAAGAATATCACAGCAGGAACCAGACACTTCAATTGAAGTCAGGTAAGATGGCGTCGATATTGACCCCCAACTCGCCTTTTCTTTCCGCTGAGGGGGTAGTTGTGCACGGAGCTCATAGTTACGCCAATGGAATGAGGGGTGGATTTAGCCAAGGGTGGATTTTTTGTATGAAAGCTTGACTGGTATTAAAATGGAAACATAATCATACGAGTAGATTATCCCAGTTTGGAGTGATTTTGTCCGTCCGTCTCTCCCTTCGCCCCTCCGTGAGGCTTCGTCCGTACCTTCGTTTGTTCGTTGGGGGTGTTTTGGTGTTTTTTTGTTTGTTTGTGGTGATTCAGTATAATTTAATGAGTGTGACCACATGAGGGCGCTATTTATTTTGTCCATAGATGGCACGTGTATTGCGTAGGAATTTTCTTTTTGGGGGGGGGGGGGGGGGGGGGCTACGCGTGTAATGCGGGGCCCATAGTGGATGATGTATTAATCAATAAAATGTATCCTTCAGAGTAAAGGGGATGTTGACTAATATGCATTTTCGAATATGCAGCACTTTTGGATGGGCCAGACCACATCACCCAAGTGTGTAAACACCGGCAATCGCGGACCTCCCATTGTTCCTCTTTTGTTTAACTTTTTCGGAAGGCCTCCCATATGTTTTGTACACGATTTTCAATCGTGGACCTTGACTCAATCGTGGACCCTATTGTCCTCTTTGTTAAAGGTCCACGGTTTGAATAGATATACAAACTCACATTGAAATTAAGGGGATGGCTAAGTCTTCAGTGTCCATGTATTTGTACGTTAATTCGTCACCGTTTTCACGAAGAGACACACATGTCAAAAATGACAATGTTTTTGATTTCGATTTTGTTCACTATTTTGCTTTAAAACACTCTACTTAACCATTTTTACATGCTTCTGTAAGCAAAACATCATTAATTTCCAAATTACATTAATTATGCAAAGGGCAGAGATCTCGATAATTGCATTTTGCGTTTTCACGAAGAGACGCAAAGATGCCTGCCCCTTGAACGCGTACAAAACGTATTGCACGGAAAGGCGTAAAAGTAGGTCAACCGAGATTTTCGTTTTCACGAAGAGACACACATCTTTGTTACATTCTCAGCTGCGCGCACGTAAACACATTGAACAGAAAGGGCCACAATGTAAGAAAACCTGAATTTTCATTTTCACGAAGGGACACGCATCTTCACTAATTAATTTAGGCTAATTAACCACCGTGTTAATTCTAATTACTGGGTTCACGTAAAGATTCACCTCTCATAGAATCACGTGAATGTTTCCTTACTGCACAAAGTTGTTGCAAAGTAGTATTTTTTGCAGTTTTAAAATAGGAGAAATTTCTCTTGCGATTATCTCGAAAACACTTTTTCTTCAAAATCCATATGTGTGTCTCTTCGTAAAAACGGTGACGAATTGGCTTCAAACGTCGCATTGCTTGGGCAAATTCTTTTCCAAAAAGTTTTGGAGACGGTCAGGTCTTGCTTGGACTGCTCAAAGTTATGTGCCTGTAAATTCACGATTACAGACGGGGGAGGAAGGCCCTATAGGCAGGGGATAGTTTTGCTGCATCGACTGGTGAGTTCACATCACTGAAGTCATTTTGGTGACTTTTGCAGGGTACAATCTGTGTATTAGATCTGCAAGTTTGTGTTGTACGAACGTACATACATTTATAACTGTACCGTGGCCTAGAATGGGCATTATTGTAATGCTTAAAGTTGGCAGCCCCCAGCACAGTGCACGATAATTAGGGAAAGTGCTTCATTAAAAAAAATCTATATGATGTAAATCTATGCACATGTATAATTATTTGCATCATTATACATGTGTCAACAGGTCTTTTTCCTGGGTGATGAATAATAAACCAAAATTGGTTTCGGCTGAGGTACTATGTTATAGGCCTAGGCCTACTCTCCGGCAAGCAGTACCAATAATTTCGGAAAAAGTCAAGTGGTTATCAAATGAGATTAGGAGGCAGATTTCTATCCATGCTTCGGTGGCAGGTGAAAGCTCGTTGAGCGTTTCATTCTTCACAGAGATTTGGCCCTTTTTCTCTGTCTTTGGTGGGCAAGACATCAAGCTGCTGACCTTGGTCGGACGGAAACCTATGAAATAACCCGGATAGAGCGAAGAGATTTATTGTTCAACCATACAATTGGGAAGACCGTAAGAGAGGGCGAATATTCATCTATACTATTATTTCAGAAAATTTACAGGGCGGCGCCATTTTGTGCGCGGTGTCCTGTCCGCCGCCCGTCGCGGTTTGCCGTGTACGGCGGAACGTGCAGGTTGTTGGAGCCTGTCTATCTTATACCCAGCACGATATGGGGCAGAGGGGTACCCCCTCCCTTTTGTCCCTATACCCTATACGCTCTCCAGACTGCTACCAGTCATTACAAACATCGTCAATGCTTCTCTTTTGTCAGGGGTATTCCCATCAAATTTTAAGCACTCAATCATAACTCCAGTAATTGAAAAGAGTTCTCTTGATCGTAATGACTTTAATAAAGAGTTAACCGACCGATTGCCAACACACATTTTTTATCTTAGGTTATTGAGAGGGCAGCCACATGTCAAGTGATTGACCATGTGGACAGCAATAACCCGGGAGAGCGATTCCAGTCTGCTTACAAGTGTCATCACAGCACGGAGACCGCTCTTCTCAGGGTTAAGAATGATATTCTTCGATTTCTTGATAACAACAAAGCTGTTCTCATGGTGTTGCGTGACATGTCGGCCGCGTTCGATACAGTAGATCATAGAATTCTCCCACAGAGACTCAAACGTCAATTTGGACTAGATGGTCCTGTTAGATCTTGGTTTGGCACATGTCTTACAGATCGCACCTCCAAAGTTTCTATCTCAGGCGAATTTTCCAAGGATTATATCCATTCCTACTCACTTCCGCAAGGTTCCACCGTAGGTCCGTTGGGATTCATATTGTACACCACTCCTGTTAGTGACATAAGTCGTGAGCATGGTATTTTGTTTCATGAATATGCGGATGATATTCAGCTTTACGCAGAATTCGACCCCAAGTCTGAAGTTGGTCATCTGCAGGTGCTAGATAATTTGTCATCTTGTGTATTGATGATCAAGGAGTGGATGTCTCGAAATATGTTGCAACTAAAAAAACGAAGAGAAAACAGAGTTCTTTGTTTTTGCCAATATACATGTTTGATCGACTTTCACAGATCTTAAATTGAAATTGGGAGATTTATCCATTCCAGCTTCCACTTCAATTAGGAACTTGGGAGTCACCCTTGATGGCTCCTTGAATATGTCACATCATGTCTCCTCCATATGTAGAATTGTTAATTTCCACATACGCAACCTGTGGCGTATTCGCCGGTTCATTACACGTGATGCCTGCCATCACGCCGTCAGAGGTCTGGTTCTGTCCCGCCTGGACTATGCCAATTCCCTTATGTTTGGAGCGCGCGAAGTAGACCTCAAGCGGCTACAGCGCCTGCAAAATAAGGCTGCCCGGCTGGTCTTCGCATGTGGACGAGACCTGCCTTCTGCCGGCCTGTTGGCAGAGCTGCATTGGCTCCATGTTAAAGATAGGATTTCATTCAAACTGCTCACTTTGGTATATAGAATTCTTCACGCTCAAGCCCCGTCATATCTGATTGATATAATACATTTACACAACACCAACGTTCCCGATGCTCACAGGCACCGACTCCGCTCATCTTCTGATAAGACTAGGCTTTCCGTTTCAAGATCCAGAAGGAAGGGCGGAGATAACTCCTTTTCTGTGGCTTCCCCCCGCCTGTGGAATGAGCTTCCGGTCTACTTGAGAGAGGCGGAGTCGGTGACTGTTTTCAAACGTCTCCTTAAGACATACCTTTTTCCCGATCAATGATAATGTTTGTCTTCCCAGTCTGGTTCTTGTTCTGTCATATTTGTTTCAATTTTCTTTGAATAGATGTCTTTGTAAGGCGCTCTGTTCTTTGTATAGCGCCTAATAAATTATAATTATAATACTTATTAGAATTATGATTATGATTATGATTATTAGTCTATTCGGGATATTAGGGAGACATTTAGTAGTTCATAATCATCACTTAGGGAGACAAGGGTACTTAGGGAGACATTTTCATGTCTCCCTAAGTACCCAGCCCCCTTAAGGAGTGAGAATTTTACCGTCGGAAGTGAGTTATATATTGATAGAGAATGGTCCAAAACATTAGTATACGAAAATTTGTGGGGGTAGGATAGGGGATATTTGGGTTAGGTTACATCAAAGTCGGAACAAAAGTTGTGCACAAGTCTATGGGAATGTCTCCCAACTGTCCCATCTAGGGTTATTATTATTATTATTATTATTATTATTAACACCACCCCCCCCCCCCCCCCCTGAAAGGGATTCCTGAGATTCCGGGAACACAATGACCAACACAAAAGAATGGGGGGGGGGGGGGGTTCCCTCTGTCCCATATCGCGCATCATGGTCTATCTTGCCTTGCCGCGGTTAGACTGGTTCCCGGTCCCTTCATTGCCCGCGACGCGCACGACTCCCGTGTTCCCGTCGGCGTTCTGCCGCGTAATCCAGTGCGTTTCCGGGTCATTTGTACACAAACGTACCTTTTATAAAATTGTACTATAAAAACCTGACGTGTTTGTGTTATTGTATTTCGTGTGTGCGTTCATCAGATTAGCTGTTTAAAATTTTGGTGGAAATGTTTTGGAAGGACGTGTTATGTTTACGGTAACGTTTCATCATTCAGTTTTTAGATCAAAGGATAAAAATCAAGGCGGTTAAAAAAATGGATTTGTTGTTTATGTTGTCCTTAGTTAAAAAAGAAAAGAACGAGAGTTACTTCTGTAGTTATTTCATATTGTTATTTGATATGCAATTTCCGTTATGGTAATAGAGCAGTGACTGAATAAAGCGATGTCTGAATGTTGCACTCAAAGTGTATTTTGTTTATTTTTTTAAATGAAGACGGCGATGGGGAACCAGTCGAAATGTATGTATGTTGTACTGAAAGTGGGTTTGTTTTATTGGACGAAGGCTGGGGGCCCGAAGAAGCAGTCTTCATTTGCTTGCCAAGCAACGCTTGCACGTACCAGGGGCGGATGCAGGATTGTTTGCAGGGGGGGGGGGGGGGGGGGGGGGGGCTGAATTTGTTTTGCCCAAAAAGTTGTTTCAAAAATGTTTTTCCTACGAACAAAATGTTACACAAGGGCTGGGGGGGGGGGGGGGGGGACAGCAGACAGGCTCAACGTTGGTGGAGTCATTTAACCTCTTTGTTTTGTTCTTATCCGTACACGCTTTTCTTTTCTGGTTTGCTACGGTACTTTAGGCGTAGGCTGATCCAGGCCCTATATTTTGAGCCTGAATTTAGGCTAGCAGGCTATTTTCACGGCAAGATACTTTCGCCAATATTGCCTATACGCTGGCTGACACGTAATTATAGAGAATATAAATGTAAATCTTCAAAATCAGTCGTCCAAATAGCTTACCGACGAAATGTATACTTTCGACCGACAGTGTTAAATGAATATTGTATAAAAGCAACAAATCTATTACAGAAAATAGTTAAACTTTTTAGGCTTAGGCCTTATATATACACGCATTGTTATGCATTGGGGAACGGGACACTGGGCACGACCACTTGCAGTGGACGAATTACGTTTTCCCAACGATTTTTACCTTTCAGAACCACACATCTTCCTATAGAAGAGATTATTTTCGCATGGTGTTACCCGCAATCTTTCATTTATTTCTCATCGTCTCCACCATGCAAAGCTTCAAATCGTATTCATTTTGTACCTGCTAGGAATTTCAAAAATATTATCCCCTAGCCTACAGCATAAGAATTTGTCATGCACAAATTTGTCAAGCAATTTCGCCATTAAAAATGCATACACCAACACAAAGTTCGGCGCGCGCGTACAAATGTATTAAAATTAACTGGGCCAGCGGTCGCTGTACCAATTGTATATCAGGGGGAGAATAAAGTAAGGCTCATGGTAAAGTAGGCCTATGCACAAATATTCTTAAGATAAACAAATCTGTTACTGACAAAATCAAGCTTTTCAAATTTGAAATTTCTATAAAACTCACATACTTGTAATGAACTTGTTCACGATGCATGCTTATGCCAAGAAAAAAAAATTACGGCCCCTCAACCTAGCTTTGGTCAACCCACTACAATAATGGTACCGGTATGGGTGTTATGCCTCACGTACATGTACGTGCACGCGTGGCACACGTAAAGGACGTACGCGATACTACAGCCATACCGGAACCAAAGAAGGAAAACTTCTCTCGCCGTTACTAGACTAGAAACTGTTGTATTGTCTTCCTTTATACTATATACTACAAGAAACTGCATGAAATACTCTTTCTGTACATATACATTTTACCAGGTAGTTCTTTTCAATGGCCGATTATCTGCCGAATATAAATGACCATCACTATGATGCAAACATGTGCAGTATTGCTGATTGCTGCAACGCAATTGCAATGGCTTTGCCGAAGTTGGTTAAAAGGTATTTCTTATTGGTGTAATCATTGACCCAAAAATGACGTAGGTAAAGTTTGTCTAATCGCATTCATTTTAACATCATGATTTAGGTAATGACATAAATTTGTCGTAACCGTTTTAGTTGGGGAGCTAGGTTGATTTTAATCATAATGTTGAGTACAAAAGGTTTGAGTGCTTAATTCTATTAGAATTAACCTACCAATGAAGGAATCGGGTATCTTAAGTTGCACAGTCCTGGGGTTTGGTCCCTTAGGGTCCCAAAAGTTGACCCAAAAATCCATTTAAAAAAAGATTCGAGTACAACATCCGTTTCAAGTCAGTTTCATTTGGATCACCCCTCAAACTAAAATGACGCAACTTAAGACATGAAAATGTCTGGGGTTACTAATTAAGACGCATACTAATTAACGACCAATTAACGATTTATTCACACTTTCGAGTACATTCAAAATTCTTTTTGCATATGATCATTTATTGACTCATGACATTATATCCACAACTTAAGACGTGATTTTTCCTGGGATTTGTAGATAAGACGGGGGGGGCATTTGGACCCTGAAGGGTATCAGGACCCTCAAAATTAGATTTATATAAAAGAGGGAGTACATCAATTATGATTGGAGTTTTGGATAAAACATTACTCCCAATGAACAAAAATGTAATTTAAGACACAAAAATGTCTGGGGTTACTAATTAAGACGCATACTAATTAACGACCAATTAACGATTTATTCACACTTTCGGAGTACATCCAAAATTCTTTTTCCATATGATCATTTAGTGACTCCAGACATCATTTCGACAACTTAAGACGTGATTTTTCCTGGGATTTGTAGATAAGACGGGGACGTTTGGACCTTGTGGGGTATCAGGACCCTCAAAACTGAATTTATAAAAAATAGGGAGTACATTAATTATGATTGGAGCTCTGGATAAAACCTTACTCCCAATAAACAAAAGTGTAATTTAAGACACATGGGTTACTAATTAAGACGCATACTAATTAACACCAATTACCGATATATTCATACATGTACTTTCGAGTACATCCAAATTTCAAACAGACCGAATCACAATGTCCTAATTCAATCATCTCTGCGAAGGGCTCACTTGGAACCGACACCAGTGTGCTGTCTGATTTCTGTCATGGACAAGTATTGATACATAACACTTAATGATTACAGAAATCGTCCGGTCAAACCAAATCCCAATTTCCTAATTGGACAGTGATCATCTCTGCGAAGGGCTCACTCAGAGCCGACACCAGTTGGGTTTCTTATTTCTGTCATGGAGAAGTATTGATACATATTTTTAATGATTACAGAAATCATCCAGTCAAACCAAATCCCGATTTCCTAATTCGACAGTGATCATCTCTGCGAAGGGCTCACTCAGAGCCGACACCAGTGTGGTGTCTGATTTCTGACATGGAGAAGTATTGATACATAACACTTAATGATTACAGAAATCGTCCAGTCAAAGCAAATCCCAATGTCCTATTTCGACTGTGATCATCTCAGTCGTAATCATCATCACTGTCTTCGTCAGATGACTCCATTTCTCTTGGCAGAGGATCATGATCTTCATCGACATCGTCATCCATAACACCATCTCCCTGAGCATCGTCACCATTGTCATCCGGCTCCGTCTCAACCTGAATCTCTGGAATGAGTGCAGGGGGGAGCTGTTCTCCATCGAACCAAATAACGCGAAATTCGCCGCCGACATTTTCCCATCCGTTGGTAGGTGTTTTGTCCAGGTCTTGTTGATGAGCACTTCCCCACAGTCTGGCAACAAATGCACTTCTATCGATGTGAGGAGCTACTTCCGCTTCACACGGTGGGATGCTGCTGCCTGCAATGCTTTTGAGCTTGTCAAATGGATGTCCAGTTTTTGACTTGCGATTGTAGGTTTGGTGGACCACGTTGAACCGGTGCTTGTTGAGTGGGACAATTTTCCGTGCTCCGTACAACACACAGACAAAATCTTGCAAGACTTTGATGACTTCCTCTGTTGGGACAGCTCGGCTCAATGAAGCAAAAGCTCTCTGGAACTTGTCACTTTTTGTCACAATCGCATATGGCCTACTCTTTCCTTTTCTTGCAAAGGCAGAAGTATAGTCACAGCCAGTAAATGCGTGTAGTCCAGGGAGTGCAGCGCACATCTCGTGGCCTATCATAGCAGCAATCTTAGTTACGTTTACATAACGCAGATTGCCTTTTCCTCTGTTTCCAACCTCCATCCAGACAGTGGATGAAACACGATGTAGATGGTGCAGGAGCAACACGAGAATGTCGGTGTCTGAAGCTCTAATGACAATGTCTCCAGGTGTGGACTTGTCAGCCTCAATCATGTGAATGATGACTCTGGTGTCGGCCTCGGAGTGATTACAGTTTAGAGATGGAGCTGATTCTGCGTGTACTGCTCCTTCTGCTACGAAGTACCGAGTGCACTCTCCCATCACTCCCAAATACACCTCCCTGCCATCTAGAAGTGGCTTGTAGAAGTTGCTCGGCCAATTCTTCTCCAGAAAGACGGGTAACTCTCGTTTGAACGACTCCCTCTCGTTTGAACGACTCCCTCTCTAGCAGTTTCTTAAAGTTTGCGTCTCTCTTTTGCTGAGGTCCTTCGATAACTAGCTCCCCTCCCACAACAGCTGCTCTGCGCTCTCGCTCACAATCCTTGATAGAGGGTCTTTCATAAGTATCGAAGTTGATATCGATTCTCCGTGAACGATATGCCAAACTAGTAATGAGAATGTTTCATGACAGATCCCCATAGATCACAGGCTGATCTGGCGACATACAGTGCAACTGGAAGTTGCCGTCGATGATATGAGTACCGACGAATGTCGGGCTGCCAAAACCAACGTTTTGAGAAACCAATCCGCAAACATCCTCTTCGCACATTCGCTAGTGAATGTATAACCAATCGAAAAGCAGGCAAAAACACCAAAGAGGCACAGCTTAAATGTACCAGTGAACTCCTTGGTCGTATTGCCTTCACAGCAGCAACAACTGACGTTGATCTTGAGTATGTCTTCTCATTTCCACTGACACCAGTACCACTGTCAATGTGTAAAGGTGATGGCACAATTTGCTCTTTTCCGTATGGACCATCGTGCCATCACCTTTACACATTGACAGTGGTACTGGTGTCAGTGGAAAAGAGCAAATTGTTCGAAGTTCTGGAAGGCACTGTCAGTGACCATGGCAGCCCGACATTCGTCGGTACTCATATCATCGACGGCAACTTCCAGTTGCACTGTATGTCGCCAGATCAGCCTGTGATCTATGGGGATCTGTCACGAAACATTCTCATTACTAGTTTGGCATATCGTTCACGGAGAATCGATATCAACTTCGATACTTATGAAAGACCCTCTATCAAGGATTGTGAGCGAGAGCGCAGAGCAGCTGTTGTGGGAGGGGAGCTAGTTATCGAAGGACCCTCAGCAAAAGAGAGACGCAAACTTTAAGAAACTGCTAGAGAGGGAGTCGTTCAAACGAGAGTTACCCGTCTTTCTGGAGAAGAATTGGTCGAGCAACTTCTACAAGCCACTTCTAGATGGCAGGGAGGTGTATTTGGGAGTGATGGGAGAGTGCACTCGGTACTTCGTAGCAGATGGAGCAGTACACGCAGAATCAGCTCCATCTCTAAACTGTAATCACTCCAAGGCCGACACCAGAGTCATCATTCACATGATTGAGGCTGACAAGTCCACACCTGGAGACATTGTCATTAGAGCTTCAGACACCGACATTCTCGTGTTGCTCCTGCACCATCTACATCGTGTTTCATCCACTGTCTGGATGGAGGTTGGAAACAGAGGAAAAGGCAATCTGCGTTATGTAAACGTAACTAAGATTGCTGCTATGATAGGCCACGAGATGTGCGCTGCACTCCCTGGACTACACGCATTTACTGGCTGTGACTATACTTCTGCCTTTGCAAGAAAAGGAAAGAGTAGGCCATATGCGATTGTGACAAAAAGTGACAAGTTCCAGAGAGCTTTTGCTTCATTGAGCCGAGCTGTCCCAACAGAGGAAGTCATCAAAGTCTTGCAAGATTTTGTCTGTGTGTTGTACGGAGCACGGAAAATTGTCCCACTCAACAAGCACCGGTTCAACGTGGTCCACCAAACCTACAATCGCAAGTCAAAAACTGGACATCCATTTGACAAGCTCAAAAGCATTGCAGGCAGCAGCATCCCACCGTGTGAAGCGGAAGTAGCTCCTCACATCGATAGAAGTGCATTTGTTGCCAGACTGTGGGGGAGTGCTCATCAACAAGACCTGGACAAAACACCTACCAACGGATGGGAAAATGTCGGCGGCGAATTTCGCGTTATTTGGTTCGATGGAGAACAGCTCCGCCCTGCACTCATTCCAGAGATTCAGGTTGAGACGGAGCCGGATGACAATGGTGACGATGCTCAGGGAGATGGTGTTATGGATGACGATGTCGATGAAGATCATGATCCTCTGCCAAGAGAAATGGAGTCATCTGACGATGACAGTGATGATGATTACGACTGAGATGATCACAGTCGAAATAGGACATTGGGATTTGCTTTGACTGGACGATTTCTGTAATCATTAAGTGTTATGTATCAATACTTCTCCATGACAGAAATAAGAAACCCAACTGGTGTCGGCTCTGAGTGAGCCCTTCGCAGAGATGATCACTGTCCAATTAGGAAATTGGGATTTGGTTTGACCGGACGATTTCTGTAATCATTAAGTGTTATGTATCAATACTTGTCCATGACAGAAATCAGACAGCACACTGGTGTCGGTTCCAAGTGAGCCCTTCGCAGAGATGATTTAATTAGGACATTGTGATTCGGTCTGTTTGAAATTTGGATGTACTCGAAAGTACATATATGAATATATCGGTAATTGGTCGTTAATTAGTATGCGTCTTAATTAGTAACCCATGTGTCTTAAATTACACTTTTGTTTATTGGGAGTAAGGTTTTATCCAGAGCTCCAATCATAATTGATGTACTCCCTATTTTTTATAAATTCAGTTTTGAGGGTCCTGATACGTCCCCGTCTTATCTACAAATCCCAGGAAAAATCACGTCTTAAGTTGTCGAAATGATGTCTGGAGTCACTAAATGATCATATGGAAAAAGAATTTTGGATGTACTCCGAAAGTGTGAATAAATCGTTAATTGGTCGTTAATTAGTATGCGTCTTAATTAGTAACCCCAGACTTTTTTGTGTCTTAAATTACATTTTTGTTCATTGGGAGTAATGTTTTATCCATAGCTCCAATCATAATTGATGTACTCCCTCTTTTTTATAAATCAAATTTTGAGGGTCCTGATACCCTTCAGGGTCCAAATGCCCCCCGTCTTATCTACAAATCCCAGGAAAAATTACGTCTTAAGTTGTGGATATAATGTCATGAGTCAATAAATGATCATATGCAAAAAGAATTTTGAATGTACTCGAAAGTGTGAATAAATCGTTAATTGGTCGTTAATTAGTATGCGTCTTAATTAGTAACCCCAGACATTTTCATGTCTTAAGTTGCGTCATTTTAGTTTGAGGGGTGATCCAAATGAAACTGACTTGAAACGGATGTTGTACTCGAATCTTTTTTTAAATGGATTTTTGGGTCAACTTTTGGGACCCTAAGGGACCAAACCCCAGGACTGTGCAACTTAAGATACCCGATTCCTTTATTGGTAGGTTAATTCTAATAGAATTAAGCACTCAAACCTTTTGTACTCAACATTATGATTAAAATCAACCTAGCTCCCCAACTATTTTGGACTAAGGAATCAGCCGTCGGGTTGCTGAGTTACGGCAAAATAGAGAGCCCTCATGAGACAAAATGTTGTAATTGTTTAACATTCTCCACAGAAAAGTGAACGAATGCTCACAAATAAACCTAAAAAATGACGTGACAAAATTTATTTCATTTGAAATAAAATCTATACAAGTTCAAAGAAGAGATATCAAATATTATGTTTCCGTTTTGGACTAGTTTGTCCGATGTGCGTTTGCAAAGTTATGATTAAAAACATGTGCCAAACCCCTAGTTTTAAGGAAATGTGTACACAGCACCACACGGTGCGCACACATGGACTGTTTGAACGCGTTACTTTACATCACAAATTCATATGTAGGGGCCTAAGAAAAAAAATCTTGACCTCAAAGGTAAATGCGGCTAACATCAGTGCAAAAACACAACCAACCTAATTAAAATTACTCAATTCCAATTTTGAAACTAAAAGAGCTTTAAATCAGTCTTAGAGTGGAGGAATGCCGTTATTTACGCCCAAGCCTTTTGGACATAATAATAATACGGAAAAATACATTATGATTCCACCCACCTACAGCGGGTGCCGCGCGAAACCGCTAGTAATAATAATCCCGAAATTGGACACCGATGAAATGGGGCGGTAGATAGGGGACACGATCTCACCGGCGGATATCTCTTCCGTCCGCTGGCCCACGACAAGCGTCCGCTGGCCCACGACAAGCGATCACTGGCAAATAAGCCCTTCATTGGTGGTGCCCCGGGAAACTGCATAAAGTGCTGCTTTGCAGGCTCGCCTGACCCCAATGACGGAAAAAACAGGCCGCGTGGAGGCCGGGCTGGAGTAGCTATCACTCTGAAGGTTATCGAAGCCACAGATCAACAAGTAGTGGATCACGACAGGTGGGTGACGCATCGTACCTTTAAAGGGTGGCTGCAATGGAATTGTTATTGTGTATATCGATGAAATAAAGTTTTTGAAACACAACTGTGTGTTATTTGTATTTGTTTTTAAGGCGGGAGGGGGTCAGCCCCGCCCATCAAGTGTTAATGCTGATGTGACGTCATCCCGGGAACCCGGCTGGCTGGTGGTCGGCCATCGACTCAACATGAACGTATACACATGTGTTTTTGCTGTGTCGTGGAAAGCTTTCAGTGTTTTGCGAATGTTTTTCGTCGATAATACCGCGTCGTTGTGTTGCTGCTGGATTTAGCAACACCACTAAGGATGGTGTCAGTCTTCACCTCTTTCCAGTAGAACCGAAATACCGTCGTATTTGGACTCAGTCAGAGAGTGTTATTTAGCATAGCAGTCGTTGTTTTCAAGTCTTTCACCGCGTTCCGCATCGGGAGTCCAATTCGGAGTTACTCTCACCTTCTGGCTCATACATGTACGGACGAGCTTCAAGATCCTCATCTTCCTCGCCCCAATAATGTTCCGAAGAAGTGTCTGAATCAACAAGTCTAAAATCGACACTTGATTGTCAAATTCAGATCCAAAAGATTCTGTTTGAAGATGTTAACGCGACGAAAAAATGTTTCCCTGGTCTCCCTCCATCCAAAGCTATTTAATCGCGCATGGCTGGTTCCCTCAACAACGGCATACATCCACACGTATGTGTGTTGTGTGTGTGTGTGTGTGTGTGAGCGTTTTCCTATACTACTGAGGACCATGAATGGAACCCTTCTTTTGTTCCCTTTGTTTGTACTCTTTTTCCGAACAGCTCCCATAAGGTTTGTACACGAAATTCTCCCGAGGACTCGGCCCAAGTCCTCGGTGTCATTGTTATCCCTAATCCCCCATTGTCCCAAGTCCTCTCTCGTATAGCCTAACCCACTCACACTTAATCAAACTACTCTCGCTGAGTTTCCGTGTTCCCGAGATGACGTCACGCAATTAGGGGCGCAGATAGAGAAAGGGGGGGGGGGGACTTTATTCCGGGAAAATTAAACACCAAAAATGGGCAGAAACACGGAAAACACATTTCAATCACATTTCTTATATTGTAAAAGAGTTATACAACACAAAATTAAATTGTTGGTACAATTTCATTGCAGCCACCCTTTAAACATTTTACACAGGTGGAGAGGGTCGCCAGGCATCGGAACACAGTACGAATGGTGAAAGACGCGGTGAGCACCAATGGAAGCGATCATACATCGGCAGCTGAATTGGCAGGAATTAAGCTTCTGCGTGTCAATTAATTCCGATTTCGGAGCTGAGAAGGCTTTTCACCAGTGAAACTGGCTATTTACCCGTCGGGGAACTCCAGGTTAAGAGTTAGATTTGGGTGAGATAGGAGGTTTGGGGGAGGTGTTTCAGGGTATTCTCGCCGAGGTTGATGCAGGATTGGATGTTTTGGAGCGAAAATCGTTCCACACCTATACCTAAGACAATGTAGAAGCCAGAGCCCGGAAACAAAGCAGCGATGGAAATAGAATACATGTACTAATTCGGTGTGAGTCAGAATTTATCGGCCTCACAAAATTTCTTTTTCAACAAAACGAGAGCGCTGTAACTGCGTCATTAATTTTGTGGTATAAAGAGTAGTAAATTCACATTTCTTATAGCATATTTGCATAATTAGTAACCTTACTGTCTCCTGATGACGAACAGAGCATACTGTTCGAAACGTCGACTTAAAACAACCGGATCTTCTCAGAACCACACAACTCAAAAGAAATACATAACACACGGTGTTACCGCAAACCTTCTATACTTTACTTTACTTTACTTTTACATTTGGTCCCGAGGTATAACAAGTATAGGGGCGCTGTTCATAATGGCTGACATAGCTATTCCTCCTCTCCTGTTGTCATAATTTTATCCGTTTCAATACTTGTTTAAAATAGACCATCGAGTCTCAATTTTTGCTTTATCGTGTAGCCTATATTTTGTAGAATTTGATGAGTTTGGTATTTTAAGATTTTGTGTCTCTGGGATCCAAAACTTTTGACGGAATGTCTCCCAGGTCCATCATGTTTACGACAGAGGCATCCCTTGTGCTGATTATGTGCATTGTGGTTGCGGCCCACCATGGCTACATGCATAGCTACATGCATAGCTACATGCATACTCGTCAGCCCATTTTTGGTCGCTTTGGAGGTCTCAGCTGCGTGAGTCCTGTGAACCAAAGCTCTCCTCAAAGGACAACTTTGCTAGACAACTTCACTTTGGACGTGAGTGTGGGCCTTTGTTCCAGTTTCCTTCTAAACAGTAAACTTTTGACAACCACTGATAGTGCTGGTGCTAGTTGCAGTGTGGGGATTTCTTGGCACTTTTGCCATGTTTGGAATTCCAGCCATATAATGAACCAACCATGCTGTGTGTATGCCAGTGCTAATTACAGGAGTGTAATACTCATTTGTTTCCCACTCCACCATACCTACCATCTGACATCTTTGAATTTGGGCTCAACTTTGCATGCTGCTTCATCGCTAAAATATGGAAGAGTACTGTCCATGCCAGATATTGCTGGTACTCGCCATTCTCAGAATGCTGGGAAACGTGTGTCGTATTATTCCAACCACGTTGCCACGTTTCGTGCTCAACTTGGCCAGCCCTTGTTAGCGGGAGACATCGAGCTGAATCCTGGTCCAGGATCTAATCACCACAAGGTGTCTCTCTACTACCAGAATGTGCGTAGCCTTAAAAACAAACTCGATGATTATAAATCTTCCCTTCGTGTTAATATTGAGAGCAACAACTTCCAGGTTGTGTGTTTAACCGAGACGTGGCTGAATGATCATGTGTTGGATGCTGAGTTGAGCTTCACTGACTGTGCCGTGTATCGACGGGATAGGAATAACAACAGCAGAGGAGGAGGATTACTAACATTGGTCAACAATGCGATTATTTCAAGAAGGCTCCAGGAATTTGAAAATGATGACTGTGAACTGATGTGGATTGAACTTGGAGTTTCTTCGAGAAAGAAATGCATTGTTGGACTGTATTATCGCCCACCAAATGCAAGCATAGACTCATTAAATGCATTACAGCTTTCCTTAGAGTCGATTTTAGTGCAATATAATAGACACGATGTTATATTGTTAGGTGATTTTAACCTCCCTGATTTTAAATGGTATGACGATGATTCGTATGTTTTAACTAAAAATAATGCTACAAACACCTTTTTTAGTGATCACATCCTAAACGGTTTTTCTCTTGTGCAACTCAACACTAAAGCAACTCGTTTGGATAACATTTTAGATTTAGTCCTTTGTAATGACCATTCTAGCCTCAATTGCGATATTAGTATTGGCGATAGGATTTTTGATTCTGACCATGAATCTCTACATATTGATTTTGATTTAGAGAGAAGTATTTACAGCAAACACAACAATAGAACTGTGTATAATTTTGCTAAGGCAGATTGGTTGCTCATGTTGACTAAATTTTACAATTTTCCTTGGGGTGCAATGGATTGTTATGATGTCAATGATGCCCTTAATTTGTTTTACTCTGTCGTTGAAAATACAGTGAAAGAGTGTGTTCCCACAGTAAGGTCTTCTAAACATAGTCCCCCATGGTTCGACAAAGAAGTTAGAAAGGCCTTCAAGCTTAAGAATTCTAAGCACAAACTTATGAAAGCTTACAAAACACATTTTCATAATGAAGAATTCAGGGTTGCCAGAAGGAATTTTAAACACTTGTGTCGGGCTAAACGTGAAATGTACATTGCCAAATTATCTACAAAATTGCATGAAAACCCCAAAAGATTTTGGTCTTGGTTGAAATCCAACTATAAACAGTCTCCCACTACCTCCGTGATTAGTTTAGATAATAGATACGCTTTTACGGACAACTCAAAAGCATCCTTGTTTAATGATTATTTTTGTTCTGTTTTCAGGATTGACCGCTTTGATGCTTTTCCAGATCTTCCTGAGTACCCTGTTGGAGCTCTGTCGAAAATTTTGGTGAACCGCAATCGTGTGGAACAGCTTCTCAAGAAAATTCAACCTCACAAAAGCTCTGGCTGTGATAATGTCAGTAACAAAGTTCTGAAATCTTGTGCTGTTCCCCTGAGCATTCCCCTCACCATGATTTTTCAGAAATCCTTGAATTCTGGCATTTTCCCTACCCTTTGGAAATCGGCCAATATATGCCCAGTGCATAAGGGAGGTTCCCGTACTTCTGTAACAAACTTTCGTCCGATTTCACTTTTACCCACATTGTCAAAGATTCTGGAGAAAATTGTTGCTGAGAACATAGTGGATCACATATCTCCAGTGGTGTGTGATAATCAGCATGGTTTTGTTCCTGGTCGTTCATGTGAAACTAATCTTGTCACAATGCTTTCCAGTGCTTATCAGGCACTGGATGAAAAGGTACAGTGTGATGTTATTTACACCGACTTCTCAAAAGCATTTGACACAGTCTGTCACGATCTCTTATTGTACAAAATCAGTAAGTACGGTATTTCAGGTAACTTGTACAGTTGGATCCACAGCTACTTGACTAATCGACAGCAACGGGTTTTACTCAGCGGAAGCTTTTCCAGCTGGAAACCTGTGACTTCTGGTGTCCCCCAAGGGTCTGTTTTGGGCCCTTTATTCTTTAATATGTTTGTCAACGATATTCCC
The DNA here is from genome assembly GCA_037893225.1 of Hippasteria phrygiana. Taxonomy (NCBI): domain Eukaryota; kingdom Metazoa; phylum Echinodermata; class Asteroidea; order Valvatida; family Goniasteridae; genus Hippasteria; species Hippasteria phrygiana. Next base: position 1,372,506 of record JAZGUH010000845.1, on the reverse strand, counting down.
CTAATTTTTGATCATTCTCAAAGCCTTTTATTTGCTGATGATTTGAAGCTGTTCCGCACGATCCGGGTACCAGACGATGCTTTACTTCTTCAGGAGGATCTGGATAGGCTCTCTGCATGGTCTTCTACATGGAGGTTAATGTTGAATCCTTCTAAATGTAAGGTTCTTACTTTAACACTCAAGAAGCAGCCCATCTTGCATAATTTTGAATTAGCTCAATCACATCTGGAAAGGGTAAACATTCACAAAGATCTTGGTATTCTAATTGACTCGAAATTAACATTCAATCCACATATTGACCACATTGTTGCCAAAGCAAATCGTATGTTGGGTATTTTTTGGCGTCACTGCAAAAATTTAGACTCCAAAACTAAAAAAGTGCTTTACTGTTCTCTTGTAAGGCCAAGTCTTGAATTTTCTTCGGTCTGTTTCAACTCAATACCTGCTTCCCAGGAGGCACGTATTGAGCGTGTACAAAGAAAATTTTATCGCTTTCTTGGCAGCAATGAGGTTGATATTTCTCTGGATTCACTTAAGCAACGTAGGCAAACTCTGGATCTGACTTTTCTATATAAATGTATAAATTCTCATTTTTCTTGTGATTTGATTTCTTTTTTTCCTTTGAAGGTTTCTCGTCCTAACCTCCGATTTCCTGATGTGTTTTATGTTCCAAATAATAGGGTCTGTGCTACAACAAATGGGTTTATTCATCGATTGACTTCTTCATATAATTCCATTGCTCGTGTTAGTTCTAATATTGATATTTTTAGTCAGTCGTTTTTTAGTTTTAAATCAACAGTTAAGCAGATTTTTTAGTTATTGTCTATTCGTCATATTGTATGTTTGACATTTATATCATGTTTACCCGTATATACTGAGTGCAATTTACTATAATATTTATGTCTCTTTTGTTTACTTATTTTACTTATATTTGTTATATCCATCCTATTTTGGCGTTCGCGCTGTTGGATGTTGTTGAAATAAATAAAAAAAAAATAAATAAATAAAAAAACTTTAACCTCATTTCAACTGAAAATTCGAGATAAAAATTATATTGTAAAAATTTACTTTCGAATTAAAGCAACATGCAAGCTTATTTCAATAACTGTTAATTCATTTTTTTGCCAGTACTTCCCCCCCTGAAAAAACCCAAACCCCACCCCCAAAACAAACCACCGCACTCCCCCCCCCCCCCCCCACACAAACAAATTACGTCGTTGCTCCTCATTCTTTCCAAAATATGGCCTGCGGGGATGCTGCCGCTCCATCTCCCCTAATCAAATAACATTTTTAAAACATGAGCAAGTTCGATCAAGGAAAATTGGTTAACCAGTGGCTGATTCGTGACGTACCTTACATATGCGCAATAAGTGCGAACGAGAGCTACTCGAACCACGGTTTCACTGCAGTTGTAAAAAACGATGCTCACTGTACGAGAACCGATTCTAGTCTGGTTCCCAGACCAAAATATTCTGACTATTTCTGATGAATTATTAGGTCCGGTAGCCGCCAATGTCACGTGACGAAAACTGTCAGAATTCTTACATTTTCCGAAAAAGTCCGAAGTTTTCCGAACTTGTTTTCGATAGCATTCGACTGTTAACGTTGATGTTCGTAATAACAAAATGTCTGTCTGGCCCGTTACAGATCCTGGAATTTGAATTCTCAATTATATATAAAAACTGAAAAACCAATGCCACACTCTTGCAGTATTTTGCCGACTGGATTTTGCTAGAATATTAAGTTGAATGATGCCACTGACGTCACTCGGACTAACACACACGTCATGATATATTTTAAACCGCGGTAGCTGCCTGACCTAATATTTAGACGTCAGGGAATATTCTGGTCATGGAACCAGACTAAACCGAGTCACCCACACTTTGCATATTGGGAAATACTGGCATCTGATTGGTCAGTTGAGTCCATGCATTGTTGTATGGCAAGGAGAAGTTGTCCTTGGTCTATGGGGGCTCAAAGTGTATAAAAGGCGTGCAGGGCTAAGGTTTAGGCAGTTAATTGTTTCATTTTCAAATGATTAGGATAAATTATAAAGGATTGTGATGGAATGACAGTGAATTATGAAGAATGATTTAAAGCATGACCACGGTTCTTGAGAAACTACAAGGGATCATAGCCCCAAGGGATAATAAGAAAGGTCCACAGAGTGCCCCACCCTAGGGGAAGGCTCCACCCCATCTCACTCCGATTTCACATTCCCATTCCACTTTCCCATTCCACATTCCACATTCCCATTCCACATTAATAATAATAATAATAATACAAGCATTTGTAAAGCGCCATCTATCTATGTAGACATATTCCGAGGCGCTTGAAGAAAAGAAACTGTCCAGAACTCTACAAATAATTAAATATACATGTACATGTATGTATACTTGAAACAAAACCAGCAATCTAATTATAAGTTGAGTTAAACAGGAATGTTTTAAGAAGGCATTTGAAGGTATGTAAAGATTGACAGCTACGAATTTCCTGAGGCAAAGAGTTCCATAGAGTGGGCGCCGTAACCGAGAAGGCATAGTCCCCATACGATGTTCTAGTTCTTGGTGTCACAAGAAGATGTTTGTCAGATGACCTTAGGTGGCGATTAGGGGAATACTGGGTGAAGACATTCCCATTCCACATTCCACATTCCAAATTCCCATTCCACATTCTCATTCCACATCCTGAGGAAGTGAAGCGCCTGTATGCTATGGTCGACCACTGCAGGGATACGACACCGTCGAGGCGGCACGCTACCAAAAAAAACAGTCAAACGCAGTAGAGCTGGTACGCCGAACACGAAACGTCACAATATTATAGCGAGACGGACTGTTTTTAACGACTTTACGTTACTCTCCCTTAACAAAAATCAGTACTTTACTGGAATAGAGTACCGAAGTGTGACGTCAATTGGCATGACAACTGGTTCCAAACAAATGTAGATTTCGACCTTTCCTTTGTTAACAGCCAGTCATGCAAACACTTGACACAAAATAACAAAAGTATTCTGGTTCCAAACATTGCATTGACGTCATCACCTCGGTACTCTATTAGGCCCTAAGCTAAGCTACCAGAAAGTAACTGCAAATTTAAAGAAATGAATGAATGAAGTGGGAACAATAGAAGTAACTTATATACACACATTTGATGCACGATATGGGGCAGAGGGAACCCCCCCCCTTGTGTTGGTCATTGTGTTTCCGAAATCTCAGGAATTCTTTTCAGATGTCTAGGGGGATGTGTTTAATAGGTAACAATAGTCTGTAGAGTGTATAGGGTATAGGGACAAAATGGTGGTACCCCTCTGCCCCTTATCGTGCTGAGTATAGTACCGAAGTGATGACGTCAATCAATGCAATGTTTGGAACCAGAATACATTCTAAACTGCATATGTTTGGAACCAGTTGCCGCGGCAACTGACGTCAGACTTCGGTACTCTATACATACACATTACAACGGGTAGAATGTACAAATGCTATGATAACTACCTAAACACTAACAACTAGATATTGTCGTGATTTAGCTTTATATTAATCTTTTCCCGCAATGATGAAGTCGTGGTTTTCATGAACAATTTCAATATTTGAATACGAAAGGAGATGTAATGCGATTGTTCACATATGTTTGCAAAAAGCTCTAAATGTTATGGTGGAATTGTTTGAATGATTACACATGGTCAAGAAAGTGTGTTTTTGGACTAAACACCACAATTTAACATGACTTTTAAGAACACAGATTTCCTCAGTTCTGATTGGTCCGTTCCTGCGTAATGAGATTCGTGTAGAACAGCAGATTCTCTGTAAATATATAACACTTTGTTGGTGTTCCTGTATACTTATACAGGAAATATGTTGTACTTGTACATTTATATCCTCTTTGTATAAATTAACGTTAAAACACGAAAACTACGGACGCGTGATATTTTCTACGTCACAGTACCGTAATTTTACGTCCAAAATACGATAAAACTAAAATACGGCGATTGTTTCTTTTTTACTGGGGGAAAACCCGTTATTTTAGGAAATATTTTACAGTGTGGCCTTAACTCCAATTCGCAGTTTAGTACGACCAATGTTTCTATATATACCCAGCACAAGCTTGTCTTGGCCCTGTAGGCTGGTTTAAAATGTTCGACAGCACTAGACGTGCTTGACTACCTATCGTTTGTGCAAAGTTGGTCCAACAATTGCCGACAATGGTTAAAGATAGTCCATGATCGAACTTGCTCAACCTTGCTCGTCGACTATGTTGACCGAGCAATGCATTCTCTCAAATTCACCAAATTAAAGCCGGACGTCTCGACCAGGTAGTCCATCAGAAACACAGAGTTCATGTAAGTGTCCGGTAGGTCTGTGTCTAGACTCAGGATGCCCCCTTTGTTCTTGACGAGAGCGTCGTGAATTCGCCGAAGGGCCTTGGGCACGCGTTCTACATCGCGGTATTTGTAATAGTTATCCCACGTCAGTTGGGCTTCAGAACCTGGGAGATCAGGGGAGGCAAAAACCGATGTTACAAATCACTCGATACACTTGAAACATTGAATGCACTCCACCAATACTCCATCTCACGACATCATGTGCATGAGGCAACAGTGAGGGTCGGTCGACAAATCACCTGCAGTGCCTCAAATGCATTTAGTAACTACGAACATAAAATGAGCTGTTTATATCACAACACCTAACTTGAACTAACCTCATAATTCATCATGGCTCGTGCATGTTAATGGTGTGCGCATTTTTTTTTTACTGTGCAAGAATCCTAACATGAAGCATTTCTTCAAAATTCGGTTTGGCACACACCTTAGCGTTCAAATTTGATAACAATGGGAGACTCTTGAGACGCTGGTGGCAGCAGACGTCCGGTCCTTTTCCATTATTCTCACCAGTCATACGCATGCTCTGACTCAGAACTACATGCGCACGCTCAGAAGTTGCAAAAAGGACCGGTATGTCGGCTGCCACCAGCGACTCAAAAGTCTCCCAATTGACCTATCGCGGTCGAATCGCGTCAACGCAGCTTGTGAATTATTGTCCAATCACATCAATTATAATTCCACGTGGAACGCGCAAAATCTGAGACAAACAAAAATTATCACACAAAATTTCCACAGGGTTGTCTAAGGGGCGTGGTTAACTCGTAAACGGCGATAGGTCAATTGGGAGGTCATCCGTATTAAACAGTTGGCCTTGATAGCAGTACCGCTGTTTTCACAGAGGTTTTGCTGAATTAAAGTAAAAATAGCACCGGGACGAGCCCAGGTGTCGTCACGGTGTTTATTTACCGATTTCGGCAGGAAATTCCACCGCAGGCTGGACAATCCTCAGTCCCCTACTCGCAGCTTCCTTAGTGATTGTGGAACTAATACCTCCCACCACCGTCGGTAGGTAATAGGCAACAGTTATCCCTATCTCCTCCAGGCGTAAGATGGTGCTGATTAGGCCCATGCGGACCCACCGACCGGGCATCAGCTCCAGGTGGCCCGGGGGATTGTGGCCGTCCTCCCGGATACCGATGCTGAAGTGCTCGGCCCAGGCCTAGACCGTTTCGGGGAAGACCTGCACGAAGTCCCCGTAGACGAACAGTGTGGTGGGCACCAGGGGTTTGTGAGCCGCCAGAGTCGAAACCACCCGGTGGGCTCGCTTGGAGTTCATGCCGATCGTGACGGCTAGGGCCACTGAGCCACTTTCGCAACTTGAATAAATCTCGCCGGGTTTGCCGGGGGTGTCTGCTTGGACCTACCACCAAAAAAAATGACAATTACTAGTGATCAGTGCGTGTGCGTCCTAACCTAACTTTGATACGGACAGTTACGACTACCCCATGATACCTCCTGCTCAGCGATCAACTGATCTTGGTAATGAACAATTAGAAGACTGTGTGGTACACGATTATATTAATTTGATATCAATTCGATTCATATGTGATATATTTTGTTTTCAAATCTGACTGAACACAAATTCGGATTGATGTTCAGTTCTGATTTTTGCCATCACACAAAGTCGTACTTCCCCAATACGTCCGAGGACAATGCTTTGTGTTTCCTATTGTTCCTTTAATATAACCAACCCCCATAGACTAAGCACGTATCCTTACGTTCGAGGACCGATTTCAACAAAAGACTCTACGTTCGAGGACTGAAAGGTTTCTTTGTGTTTCCTTTCTTCTCTTGTCCTCGGAGATATATACATTGCACGTACACTGTATACATGACAAAGTGAAGATTGTAAAATAACATTTCGCCTTTTACCATTTAAAGGTAGTATACATCATTTGCTTTTGCTGTAATTTTCAGAAATAAATAGATTTTGGGTTAGTATTTTATAGCGTGCTAGCAAATACTGTAACACTGACCTGTTTAAAGTGTTGTGTGCATGCTGGGAAAACAGAGAGAAAAAAATGATGTTCTAGTTGTCTGGTTCCCTGACCATACCTTTAATAGACAAAACGGGGCAGTTTATAGACGTCAGGGAATTATCAGGTCGGGGAACTAGACTATTTCCAACGATTGTCGGCCGACAATCGTTGGAAAACGATATAAATGTCCACTTTTCTTGCAAACGACAGCACATCAGGTGCCATGATTTCACAGGATGCTCGAGACTACTATTTTTACTTAGTCTAGTACGGTTTTTCGTAACAATTCAGTAGTTTTGGTTTTTGATGTTTGCAAATGTTGTATACTACCTTTAAGAAGAAAGGTGTGATGACGTCATAATCATATGCCATGACCGCTGCGAAATATAGTTTGGGAGATACCCATGTGCACATTGTTCTTGAGTAGGGGTACACGACCTTTCAGCATGTAGTCCCAAAGGTGACATTACGGTTATCGACCTATGTTTGGCCAGATTTAGCGTTGATTGGACTTGCAAGAACACGCTTTTACGAGGCAGAATATGTCAACATATTATTGTATTTATCACCACAGTAACAGAAGGCCATTTCTCAAACTCTGGCTTTGGATTTGGTTTCCCTTAATTTTAGCTCCCCGAATCTGGAAAGTTCTCGGGCAGTTTTTTTCTTTTCTACATCTACATCAAAGTCTAATATTTGAAGCCGCAGCCGAAGCCTTCTTCAAGAAATCAAGCCGTTGACAATGGAGCTGGGGAATAGCCAGAGACGAAGCCAAAGCCGCGCTAAGGGTTAAAAATGGCCCTCGAAGATTTCACAATAATCACACTTTAAAATAGTATTGGTACCTTTATAGGATGCAAAGTGTTGATATCGCCGTATGTCCTTGTCTCCCCTGTCCAGTTTATCATGCTGAAGCCCGCCTTGGATATGTCTTTGCGTATCTGATCTTTCTCTCTCTTGCTCCAGCCTGTTGGCTGACTGTTGTGATATTCACCGTAGTATCTGTATGATTTGAGAAAGTACAGTGACAGGCTTTCTGTTGCCCACGCCAAAAAAGGGGATAACACTAACCCTGGCCCTAATCCTATATCCTAACCCTGACTATGACACTAACACTCACCCTAACAATAACCCTAAACCCTAATGCTGGCAATGATCCTAGCCCTAGTCCTAGCCTAACCCTACAAAATCAAAAGTTTGAAATTAGTTTGAAATTCACTTTAAAAAGAAAAGACTCTTTAAAGCATCTTCTCCACGTTGCAACTCAATAATACATTTTCAATTTACGGAAATGTAGCTCTGATTTTGAGGAAAAAAATAAGGAAAATATGAAAAATAATGAAACAAAATCAGGTGAAAATTCGATATGAATTCCTGACCAATGAAATCCAAAGATAATTTTTTTCAGCCCATTAGCCTCGTTTCTGGCAATTATCAGAGCAACCATATTTTTTTACAAAAAAGGGCCAACCCTAAGTTTTACTCTAATCTAACCCTAACAGTTGCGTTGCCAAGAGGGGGGGGGGGCAAGGGGGGAAACTGCCCCCCCCCCCCCCCTGTGCAAACTCTTCCCCCCCCCTCTTGCCCCCCCCCCCCCCCCCCTCTGGAAAATTGGGATTCTTTTTTGGCTGGGGGGGGGGGGGGTGTCGCCATCTGTAGTGTGTAGATATGCGTTACTATAGCGTGGACCTAACAAAGTCGAATTTCCCCCCTTGAAAATGGCCATGCCCCCGTTTCCCCCCCCCCCCCCCCCCACTCCAGGAAGAGCCTGGCTACGCCACTGAACCATAACCCTGGCACTAACTCTCTCCCAACTAAAAACCTAACCCAAAGCAAATCATAGCCATAAAACATGGCGTTTTCGAAATCTTGTCGAAATATATTTTGAAGAGTCTTTGGAGGTATTATTCTTCACTTTTCAACTCTAACCCTAAACCTAAAACTTAACGCATATCACGGTACCATTTTCTGTACTCGTGCAAAATGACACGTCCCGTTTGGACAGACTTTTTCAAATACATAGTGCCCAAAAATGGCATTTCCGTGAAAAACCCTTGGTGGCGCACTGTATTAAGAATCACCCAGAATACAGCTAGCCGCGCCAATTTTAATTAAGTAGGCCTAGGGTAAAAACAGTATCAATTATTACTTGTCGATGTAGTCAAACGCTTTGTCGTCTATCATCTTCCGCAGAATTTCGAACTCGGCGCCCTCAACGTCCAGTTTGAGGATGACGTAATCGTCGACTGAAAATGTCTCCCTGATGAACCGAGAAAGGTCAACGACCGGAATTGTCTTCCGATACGAGAGCTTACGCTTACCACCTGCAAACATAAAAACCCATTAATTTTGATATTTCCTTTAAAATTAGTTTTTTTTCTAGAAATTATTTACCTCTAAGGCAAATTGGACTTACAAATACGTCTGTACAGCGCATGTGCGAGAGTTTCAATTTGTCCAATGGAGCGGGACGATGATACTCTGACAGTGTTAATTACTATAAAGCAATCATCGCGCGAAACTTAAGTACGTTAAGACCATACAGATTGCCGAGTGTATTAGGCGGCTTTTTGTTCTCAATAGATTTCCCTATACTATTCGTTCGTAGGAGGAATTTTTAGTCGGAGTACGAACATTCCAGCTTGAAATTCTAGGAAACAGTGGCAATTCTCACTGCAAGCTGCGCTTGTCCGGATTATTTTTAGCTGTTTCGGCAACTCCACCGAAACAACTCTTGTTTTCGTTAAGATGTTTTTTTCCTTTTTGACTTTTCCGAGGCATATATGCAAACAGACTTATGACACCAAACCACCGTGGTTGCGCTGAAAATGCGCATGTGCAAAAGTCATATTAGCCTTTTTTCAGTTATCGTCGTTGTTTTTTATGTTTCGATGTAAAAGGACTGTAATTAAATAGCATGTTGTTTTCCATGTGACCAACTGAGAGCGATTTACAGTTTGTTATGAATGCCCCTCTCCCCTACCCCTCTCTTCTACCCCTCACCCCTACCCCTCTCCCCACCCCTACCCCTCTCCCCTACCCCTCTCCGATCCCCTACCCCTCTCCCCTACCCTCTCCATAGCCCTCAAACGGCACGAATGAGAGACTATCCCTATTCACTGGTTCCAACAGCACGTACCCATAAAGAAGACTGACTGTTAACGGGGAACCAGCGGCACATATGGGTAAACGTGCATGGTTGTGGGCGGTGGTTTGGTGTCATGTCTGAAACCTTTGTTTTTGTTCTGATTGTTGGCTTTTCCGCAATCATCAGGGAAAGCCTTTGTTTTTGTTCTGTTTTTGGCGATTTTGCTATCAGCGGGAAAGCCTTTTTTTCTATCCCAAATGCCATAGACAATGCACACGTTTCATTCGTCGGGTCAATTTTGCCATTCAACAGACTTCAATCTTCATTAAAGTTTGCAAAGACTGAGACCCTGTATTGAACTAGTGCATATTATTCTGACGTCATGATGACGTCATCACGTGTCACGTGACGTCATCTTAAAGGTGCGTTTTTGAAGGGCCCATATCTAGAGAACCGTATGTCCGATTATATCAATCCGTATATCAATCTTGGTAGGCTGGTAGGCCCACATGTGCTATCAATGAAAATTGATGTGATGTCATGATGACGTCATCAGACGATTTTTATAGTAATTATTTTGTTTTTAAACCTTTAAGCCATATCTCATCAACGGAACATGCTAACTTCAACATTCTTTTTGTATTAGGTTTGTTAGCTCATACATTCTTAAATGTGAAAAATGTGTGACGCCATAACAAATGCAGTTTTTTTAAACACGCATAAGACAAGTTCCGATCGTGACGAAACTTTGCAGCTATGTTAATTATATGTCAGCTGGGAAAGCGAAATATAAAGTGACGTCATGATAACCTGATGTTATAATTATGTCATTTTAAAAATATTCTTTTATATCAGTATTCAGTAGCAAAGCCTGTCGGAAATGCCTGTCAACACGTCTAGTTTTTGGGCTTTTCCGCTCTAAGCGGAAAAGCCTTTGTTTTTGTTCAGTTTTTTTCCCCTTCCATCTTCATGTTCTATTACAAATTTCATTTTCGGGGTCACTTTTGCCATTAAACAAAGTTCAATCTTAATGAAAATGGGCATACACTTCAACCCTGTGCTGAACTCGTGCATGTTGCTCTGACGACATGATGGCGTCATCACGTGTCATGTGACGTCACCTTAAACGTGCATTTTTTGAGGGCCTATTGTTATGTACACAAGTAAATGTTGTTAGTGTTATGAAATTCCCCTCACGGAATGTATATACGCCCCTCATTCAGTATTATGTACAACCGTCACAAACGTGGGCGAGGCCACGCATCACTTATTTGCATACGCGTGCGACCTCGGCTGACCCTAACTTGTGAATGAATGGGTCAAAGTTGTTTATGCGACATGTACTGGAAGTTTCTGCGCACAAATCTTGTGTACGCTTGGAAGCTATGGAAAGTACTATTCTTTGATGTGACGTAATTCTGTAAGATTGTATTTGGAAGCTGACGTAATTTGTAAGAAAATTCTGGATTATAGTAATTTCTAGAATGTAGGACATTTCTTTATATACGGGCTAACTTCAGAACAAAATCAGGACTTTAGATGGACGGAGAATTTCGTTGGGATTTTGGTTATCGAGTTCATCGAGTCGTTTTATTCGGGCCTGTGACCTGTATATGACTCGTCTGCGTAGGAGCGTCTGGAGACAGTTGGAGCTGAGTTTTATTTCCGGAAAAGAGACATGTATTTGTGAACTGTCGTCGGTTCATTATTTGGAGTCTCATAGCCAGTTTGTGTCGTCCCCCGCTGTTTTCGTCTCTCTTCGGTTGTTTTGGAGGTGAATTCGCCCCGTGTTACAGCTCGTCAAAGAACTGTATTCGCTCGCATTATTGGATTCGTCCTTGTCCGTTGCTGAGTGCCTAAGCCGTCCAAGTCCTCGCCCAAGTCCTCGCCCATTGCAGAGCTGCCCAAGTCGTCTGAGCCCTCGCCTATATAAGTCCTCGCCCGTAAGATCTTTTAAGTCATATATTGTATAAGATCTTTTCTTAATTCTGCACTTGTTAAACCCTATTGATTCTCGAATCTTCTCATCATTAAATCACATTGTTTCTTTGTTCTTTATATCAGTGTGATCTTGTTTGATTTCTTTGTTGCATCTGAGAAAATTCAGGCTTTTTCTAGTAATTTATATTTACGGATAGTCTGGAGATTTTCAGACCGTAACACTATATCTGTATCATGGTGTGCGCTTACGTGGCAGCCCCACTTTTTACGTCTCTGAAAAGTCACTTTATCCACCATTGTGTCAATTGTTGGTGACTTCATTATTGCTCATCTGTTGTGTTACCGGTTCCTGCTATATCCTGTCAAACTGTTGTCTTCAGAGTGAAGCTACCTAATGTGACATTTGATGTTGCTTTTTGACGTCCATATGACAGCGGTATGTAGCCATGATTCACGCACGGTGTAACTGTCTTTTGTTCTGGACAATTGTTGCATTGTCGCTATCAGCCATGTGCACAATGACAGCCTTGCAGTATTCTAACGATGAGCTATAATCCATCCAAGTCAAAATGGCCAACCCAAGACCTAAACTCCCCGCCAAAGTTTTCGATAACATTAGATCCCTTGGTATCATTAAATGGCACCACCAACATAGGGGCTGCCGTGGACGAAAACGAAAAGGAAGGGATACGCACAACCACCATTACAAAACTGCCATTCCTGATGGGAATCTAAATGCTAGATGTACAATGTATGACCGTTCTGGGTCTAATGAACTGTCAATCTGCATGCAACAAGTCAGATTTGATTATAGATCATATGCGTGACTATAGCATTGATATCCTGGCTCTCACGGAAACATGGTTTCGTGCTTAACAAGATCAAAACACTGCCAGTATAACTCCAAGAGGATTTAAACTGGTACATGTCCCCAGAAAATCGCGTCGAGGTTGAGGTGTTGGACTAATCCACAAATCTAGCCTGACGGCCTCTGTTGTCAAGCAGTGTAACCACCATCCGCCATCTTCTTTAGAATCTATAGAAGTCGACATGCACAACCATGACAACAAGCACTTCCGAATCATTGTGTTGTACCGTCCACCACACAGCTCATTAGCCGTCTTCATGGATGAGTTCGCCTCCCTTCTTGATCGGTACGCATTGTTCACTGTTCAGCTTATTATACTAGGAGACTTCAACATCCACTGGAACAATGATACTGCCACAAACACTTCCAGTGCAGGGGCGGATCTAGGTTTTACCCAAGGGGGGGGGGGGGTTTACCTGAGGTGATTGGCCTACACACCCCCCAGCGTGCCGATTTTTCGACACCCGACACTGGTTTTTTCTTTCTTTTTCAGCCCAAGGGGGGGGGGGGGGGGGGGGTTAAACCCCCAAACCCCCCCCCCCCCCCCCCCCCCGTAGATCCGCCACTGCAGTGACAGGCGTTTTGGTAATCTTATAACACAGTTCAACATGCAACAATTGGTAACCACAGCAACTCACATGTCTGGGAACACAATAGACTTTGTGATCACACGACAGTCAGACGCTTTCGTACAATCAGTTGATACAGCAGACTTCGTGTCTGACCATTGTGTTATTCATTGCCAGTTGGACTTGCGTAAACCAAGACACGTGCGACACCAATTAACGTATCGGAAAATTACTGCAATATACCCCATACGTTTAAGAATGACATAATCGCATCTCCACTCATTACCTACCCTGCAGACACACCAGACACCCTATCCGACCAGTACAACTCCGTTCTCTGTAAACTGCTCGATACACATGCTCCCATGAAAACATGTAAAACTGTAGATAAACAGAAAGTTCCCTGGTATAACAATGACATTGCAGTTGCCAAACGCAAGCGTCGTCAACTTGAACGACGCTGGCGAAAATCTAAGTTAAATGTAGACCGTGAGATGTTCCAATCACAGAGAGAGCTGGTTAAAGCTAAATACAGACATTATAAGGCAAAGTACTATTCAGGAAAAAATTCAGGACTGTGAAGGTGACCAGCAAGCCCTTTTCCAGGTCATAAACCATCTTATGCATAATAAATCCACACCCATACTCCCATCATTCTCCTCCCCCTTTGAGATGGCTGCTCATTTCTCTACTTTTTTTGATAGCAAGATCAGAAATGATCTAGCAGAAAGGGATCCCGGTATTAATCCTGCACAGGCCGACATTGAATTTTGCCAAACTCCCCTCTCATCCTTTGCACCTGCTTCAGACGTGGAAGTGATGAAGATCGTCAAGAGTGCTCCCACAAAGACCTGCCCTCTAGACCCAATACCAACCTCTTTGGTAAAGGAACATATCGACGTACTGATTGAGCCTATAACACAGATCATCAACAAGTCACTGGTCACTGGTCACTTCCCAGCTTGCTTCAAGGCAGCTCTCATCACGCCCGTCATCAAGAAAAAATCACTGGACTCTAATGATTTAAAGAATTATCGACCTATTTCGAATTTGCCTTTTATGTCGAAAATTACTGAGAGAGTAGTTGCAACCAGGCTGAATGCACACCTCATCCAGCATAATTTGCGTGACAACCTCCAATCAGCGTACACTAAGTTCCATAGTGTTGAGACAGCACTTGTCAAAGTTCACAACGATATAATGCTTGCTGTTGACAGCAAAAAGGTTGTTCTCCTGGTTCTGCTTGATCTCTCAGCAGCTTTCGACACTGTCGACCATAAAATCTTACTGAATAGGCTACAGTATTACTTTGGGGTGCAGGGATCTGCACTTTCATGGTTTAGATCATACATCCAAGATCGATCTCAAGCTGTTAATATATTAGGTGAATTTTCTGATCAGTCAGTACTCCAATATGGGGTTCCTCAAGGATCCGTATTAGGACCGGTGCTTTTCACATTATACATATCCCCTCTTGGGCGCATTGCAAGACTTCATGGCCTACACCCTCATTTTTATGCAGATGACACACAACTATATGCAACTTTCTGTCCAAGTTCTGCTGGGGATGACAATACCACACACAATATTCTTGAAACATGCCTGAAAGACATCTAAAAATGGACGACAGCCAATCTTCTTAAATTCAACGCTGATAAAACCCAGTACCTTGGCATATGCTCTCAACACCTTAGACACAGAATTAACATCTCGGACATACGCATAGAAGATACACAGATTACTCCTTGCTCCGAAGCCCGCAATCTTGGTGTAATTTTTGACAAGTCAATGAGCCTTGATCAACACGTCTCTTCCGTTTGCCAATCCTCATACATGCATCTACGATGGATAGCAACAGTCAGAAACTCACTTACGTCATCTGCAGCAGAACAACTCATCCATGCTTTTATATCATCCAGAATAGACTTTTGCAATAGCCTACTTGCAGGTCTACCACAGCATGCAATAAAACGCCTCCAACTGGTCCAGGACGCAGCCGCTCGTACACTCACCAGAATGAAATCTTCCTGCCACATAACACCCATCTTGCGTAAACTTCATTGGCTACCAATCCAGTACCGCATACACTATACAGTTCTCCTACTCACTTTCAAAGCGCTTCGTGGCTTGGCTTACTCAAGTGTGAAATAACAGCCATTTCGATATTTAGATCAAAAACAATATAAAACAACAGAATGCTGGGAAAGGTAGAAAACCGTGGATGTCGTGTGGCACGTTGTGAATTTATTCCACACTCGAACGTACAGTTATGTGTGGCTTGGCGGGGTGCGATACGAAGTGCTTTACGCAGTGTTTTACATCGCAAAACGTTCATATTTACGTCAATATTCCCGACATCAGAAGATTTTTAACTCTTATGAAGCCTTACTCTAAATTCGCTACTTTATGGAGACAGAGAAAAGGATGAAAAGGTCTCTACAAGGAAATTCTAGAGGAGGATGTCTCATCAAGGAATGTTCCATAACATTAAAGGTGCATATTTTGAAGCCCTTTATCTGTCGAACTATACGTTCAATCCGGTTTATTTGCATGCCCATGGACAGGGACGTGTGTTATAAATGATAATTGATGTGACGTCATGATGACGTCATTATGACGTTATCACGTGTCACGTGACGTCATCGTAGAAGTGCATTTTGGAGGGCCTATATCTAGAGAAGCGTACGTCCGATTTGGTTCAAAATTGGTATGGCGGTATACCGGCATGTGCAATAGATGAAAATTGACGTAACGTCATGATGACGTCATCATACGAATTTATATTGATATTTACGTTTTTAAACCTTCTAGCCATATTCGTCAACAAAACATGCTAAATTCGAAATTCCTTTTGGAAATAGGTGCTTTAAAAAAAACACATATAAGGTTAGGTTCGATCGTCATGAAAATTGGTGGATAGGTAGATAATGTTACTAGTATGCAAAATCTGAAGTGACGTCATGTTGACGTCATCGGCTGATATTCTAGGGATGTTAAAATGTTTCAACTTTCTTTGTACTCTCAAAATTTCACACTGTCATTTATCAGATTGAGTCCAATCTTGAGCCAGGCCAAGACCCCGTCGCCAATGTTTGCTTTCACAAGTGCTGTCATGATGACGTCATCATGAGTCACGTAACATCATCTTAAAGGTGCCTTTTTGAAGGGCTCCTATCTGGAGAACCGTACGTCCAATTAGGTTCAATCTTGATATCTACATTGTTGTAGGTAGGCCAGCATGTGTTACAGATGAAAATTGACATGACGTCATGATGACGTCATAGTACGATTTCATATGATTTTTTTAAGCTTTAAAGCCATATCTCATCAACAGAACATGCTAAATTCAATTTTTTTTGTAATAGGTTTGTTAGCTCATACATTCTTACATAGAAATGTGAAATAATGTCTGACGTCATGTTTGAAAATGTATTCAAAATTTACCTAGTCAGTTTCCCTTGTGGAATGTTTGATGAATTATAAGTTTGAAAAAAGTCGTATCACTCATTGAGTGATCCCCACAATGTCGCTTCCCAGGTTGTATCGTAAAATTGGGTGTGGATCCCTGGCTATACGGCATTCTGGGTTTATGACTTCTGACTAGCGCCCACCCGAACAAAGATACTGACAATTTGGGAGACTGCCAACATAGGGCAAGATAGTTCAGTTGGTAGAGCGCCGGTACGGTAACCCGGAGGTCGCAGGTTCGAATCCCACTTCTGCCAGTCTTTTGTTCACTTTGAAAATGTTAAAAAAATCTTATATATTAGTATTCAGTACCAATTTCCCGGAAAAGCCTGTTCGTCTGTCATGGACAAACAACACGTCTAGTTTTTTTCTTTTTCAGACTCCTCTCCCATAGGATTTGTACACAATTTTTGTTCACCCAGGCACTTTGGCACTTTGGTAAATCTGATCGACTTTAGACCTGGTAAAAAACAAATACCACATAGCAAAGATGGTCCTAGAACAATAACGTCATGATGATGTCAGCAGTTTTCAATCTATGATGTCATGAATATTTAATTAGTCACTTATTCGGACTTCATATCTGAAAAACCAATGCAGTTGCGTAGTTTATTTCTATTGCAAAGTATTAGTTAGATGGCACAAATGTTTTTGCACGAGTACAATTCTCGTGACATCATCATGACGTCATCTGGAGGCCATTAACGTCAAGCTCAAATTATGCATATTTAGCAATCTCCTATGACAAAAAGCTGCAGAAACTATATATACTGAAATTTTGTCTGCCTAAGGACCGTGGCTCACTCAAGTGTGACAAAATACATATTTCAATATTTTTGATAAAAACAGGCAGTAAGCGTTGATGTCATGTGGCGCGTCGTGAATTTATTACACACTCAAACGTACAATCTGCGCAGGCGCGGCGGTGCTAACCAAGCAGTACAGTGAGGGTTTTCGAATGGCATAGAAGGCATAGATGTAGTCGCTGCAAGAAGTCGCTGCAAGTCGCTGCAAGAAGTCGCTGCAAGTCGCTGCAAGTCGCTGCAAGTCGCTGCAAGTCGCTGCAAGTCGCTGCAAGTCGCTGCAAGTCGCTGCAAGTCGCTGCAAGTCCTAATCCCAATCACAAGCTATTCAAATGAGCTTTGACAAAGGCATTCCTTTGTCATTGTTCATCCAGTTACTTGTGACCGGCTTTATGAAAGGACTTCTGACTGGGCTTGCGAAAGGACTTGCAGGGACTCGACTCCGACTCTAAGGTGCGAGTTGTACGCTGCCGGTGCACTGTGTGCCACACGTCAGATCATACAGACTCGATATGTACACAAAACCTATGCTGATATGACGGCATTAGTGGTTTAAAAACTGAATCTATACGCGAATCTGCACGAAGTACCCTAAACTCCATAGATTTCACACGCATTTTGTCTGCGAATTTTAAAGTGGCATCTTTATCAAACCTGGCCCATAGAAAGACAACATCAAGCACATATCGTAGATTTGTGCGAAACAATAACATTTTTGATGACGTCGTCGGTTATCATGTTACATTAGAGGGGCATTTGTGAATGTCCAATATCGAACTAAAAATGAAAGATTTTTTAAACAGACATATTGAATATTCTTTTCAAATTATCAACAGAACGAATAATTCTAAATTGGAAGTTGTTTTTGTAATTGTTTTTGTAAATTGTTTTTTTGTAGTTGGTTCGTTAGTTAACTGGATAATATAATGTGAAAAATGTGTGACGTCATGATGACGTTATCAAAGTTGTGCTTTTTGAAACACATACAAAGGGTAAGTCCAATCGTCGTGAAAATTGGTGGGTAGGTAGATATTGTCACTAGCATGGACAATCTGAGATGTCATCCTGACGTCATCACCTGTCATGTGACATCCCATTAAAGGTACATTTTCATTTTTAACTATCCATCTGCAGTTCTAAATATATTTTAAATTTGAAATATGACAGAGCCGGAACAGCAGTGTCTGTTCAATCACAGACACATCTCGTTTCCTTTTTTATTGAAAAGTGAATTTCCATTTTCCAAAATTTTCCTTGAACCACCCACCCACCCACATTTTCGAGAATTTGTTTTTTTTTAAACGTCGAAAATTTTGAATGGCCCTTGTGATCACCGCCTGTAATGCACAATGTGAAATGCACATACATGTATATCTTGTTAAACTGAACGTAGTTTTTTTTTAATTGCGGCTCCATGTCAAACAGGACAAATCGTTCTGGTTGCAAGCATATGTTTATCAAATTTTATTGACGTCGCCAGCACCATACAATCCCTCATTGTCAACACTGAACACCGAGGTAAATCAACTTGTAGGTCATTATGTGCACAGCTGGAGCACGCAGCTGTTGTTTGCCAACAGACAATACTTTTGGCTAACAGAGGAAGCAGTGGCAATGTTACAATCCGAGCCGTTGATAGCGTTGCGATAATTTCTGACTCTGTCCCAAAAATG
The DNA here is from genome assembly GCA_037893225.1 of Hippasteria phrygiana. Taxonomy (NCBI): domain Eukaryota; kingdom Metazoa; phylum Echinodermata; class Asteroidea; order Valvatida; family Goniasteridae; genus Hippasteria; species Hippasteria phrygiana. Next base: position 1,353,739 of record JAZGUH010000845.1, on the reverse strand, counting down.
GCTGCTCATTATGTATACAGTGGACCTGGAGCATGCGGCTATTCTTTACTACATGTGCATTGATGCTTAACCCGCCATATTGGTCCAAGGATTGGGATCGCTTACAACTGTCACACAACTCTTTGTCTACGGCTGTATAGCCACAATAAGGATACAAACGACAGTTCATATGAAGTAATTTAGTAACCTGGCTCTAATAAAACAAAACAAAAAACACAGGTATGTATCAAAAGACTTCGCAAATTGAGAAACAAGGTGCTCTTTTATTTTGTGAGTAGGACAAAATAGGAATTGAAATGGAAACCTGGGTAAAGTAATCATGCAGTGAACATTAAGTTGAATTCGTTTTTACAAATAACAAGTTAATTTTCACTCTCATTTCTCGTTTTGGCCCTTTTGAAAACGGAAGAGCGCAGTGACTAGTTTCTTCAGCAAAAGTCGATCGTCCGAACAGCCGACCAACAGACCAGCCAGTTTTCTATTTTTGGCCCCAAATTTGGCCCCGGAAAGTCGTGTGTGCAAGGCCATGAGAAACTTTGCAATAGAAGGTGACTGCTGAAAAACGACAATAAAAGGAATCCTTTTTAGAAACATACGTAGGCGACCTCAACGTTTGTTTTCCTTGAGAAGCTGGTGGTTGTCAATTCTTTTGTATATATTTCTGATTTACAAGAGAGCGCTATTATTGTCTGCACTGTTAGAAAGTTGGCCAAACAGATTACCCAACGTTGGTACATCTTTGGGCAATTTCTTGGGTATTTGTTCACGTAATTTACCAACAGTTGTATAACCACAGCTATGCACAAACCAATTGTTGGATAAAGTGGGGTTAAAATGGTGCTGCCCAACATTTTTTACCCAACATTTTTTACCCAACATTTTTACAGTGTGGTACCAAAAACTTTAAGAACAGTACTAAACAATTCCTCTAAAACAACTCAACAATGTTTACAAGTAATTCTGGTTAGAAACGGCTTCCAAACCCATCAATTCATACGGAACTCAACTTAAACACGGAACCTTCTCCAAGAAGATGCTGCAATTTCTTGCACACAAAATACCTCTGTTGTACCTCAGGGAACTTTTGAAATTCAAAGGAACAGGGAAACACTTTCCTACACAAATTCATGTCATAAATATCGTACGGCATGTTCCCTTGAAGAGTGAATGATACGCACCTGTCTTGCTGTCGTTTTGTTCTTTGTCGGACACAAAAAGTGAGCCCCCTCCCCATTGCATATCGCGACCGTTATTCAGACCTTTGTGGGGTCCCCACGCCATCTCCGAAAACGCCGTCATGTTGCCTACGGCGAAAACAAAAAAGAACAATATTCTGACAAAGTTTCCTGACCGTCAACGCAAATTAGCTTGTTTCCTCTCGTATTTAAGCACACGTAAATACTTGACAGGCACTGCCTTTACAGTTCATCACCGGGTGTGTTAACTACGTTGGAATCTTGTGTGTCGTTTGAGTTTTTTGTTTATGGATTAAAACACTGTCCAGGTCAATGCACAAAACTATAGTACAATCAACCTGATATGCCAGTCCCCCTGTATTTTTGGAGTACATTGATTGCATAAAATAGGGGGAATCACTACAGTAATAATCAATAGTATTGGATAAGCCCATCACAGTAGGATATATCTGCACTTGTTTCATCACACACAGGCCATTGTACTAACCTCATCTGTCTTGAGTAAGAGGAATTCCCGACTCAATGATTTGTTGAGTCGTTTTTTTTGGGTCTTCATATTCGGAGCTCCTACCTCCACAGAGATGGTATACGGCATAATTATGAGTTTGCATCTTCTTAAAGAGGAACTAAAACGGCAAATTTTTGTTTGACTTTTTTGACTTATCTGATAGTTTATGCCTCCCCAAAACTAATGTAACAAGTTTCATGATTCTGAAAAAAGAAGAAGAAATATTTGAACCTTTTTTTTCTGAGCCACTTTGACTCGATTCAGAAAAGGCCGAGGTCAACTGCGTTTCGCATCGCGCGAGTATTGACGTATACGTGTAGAAACATATGACGTCACTGTATTATACGACAATGTTTTACGTAGAGTCTGTACGTATTTGTTGTCTAAGGCTAGTATTACTTGCTGTGCTTTTTGCTCATGATTCAGGAGTAACATATTTTGCTTATGCAGCCCTCATAAGGACCCGCACCTTCTCAGAACCATACACACAATTTCTGTTGAAAGGTACCAGACTCAATCGCATGCAGCGCATGCGGTACCGTGCGTGTACAATGCATGTTGAGTCAAGCGAGCGTGGACAGGGAGACGACCGGGGCTCTGGCTGCTCAAGACGGCAACCGCAGGCAACGTCGTCGCGGTGGTGCGCGTGAGTCCGGGGCACGATTGGAATGCTCGGTGCCTAGAGTTGGAATGGCTCCAGCCTTCAAACGGAATTGTGCCTTCAAACCCAGCTGAGTTTTCATACTAACACTATCATCTATACAGTCTTTGGCGAAATGTTCTGCACATATTTTCGACCATTTCGACAGCCCAAAATCAGATATTGTATTGTCTACAAAGCGGACCCACTGTCGCCTTTGAGCTCCATTCAGCACTGGGAATCGCAGTAAGGTTAGGTCAGGGTTTTTGTCGCTGTTCCTCGTGCAACCCCCAACTACACACGATCGAGGCATAATGATTATCTCAGAACCATGCTCATACTGAAATAATATCAAAATTAGACAAAATAGACGGGAAAACGGAGGAGTTAGGTCGACAAAAACTCTTCAGCAGCATCAACTCCACGTACGTACATGCATAGTGTTTGGCTGTAGCATCAACCGACTCTACACGTGTACGTCACGGGGTCACGTACATACATTTAACATACATAATGAGCTTTTGCGAAACAGGATAAATGGTTCAGAATAACAACCCTTTTTTTTAAATAAAAAAATTCCTCTCGTCTGCAAACTAATCTCCATCAGTTAAAAGAGTATTTAAACTGTCGAAAACGTCCAAAAAGTCAAACAAAAATTTGCCGTTTTAGTTCCTCTTTAAAATCTAGTACGTGATGCTGTTTAGATGATTCGAATGAGCAAATTTGCACATTTGTATCTAATACACCTCTTACGTGCAGAGTCCGACGTTTACAATTTTCAGAGTGAACTGTGAATTTGTAGCAACAGCGTTTATGTTCTACCTCTCCCCCTTCTCCACTTTTTGGGGGGTTTGGGTGGGGTCTGCGTGGACTGTCCCGCCGCCACACTTCCGCCGCCACTACACAACTTCAGACTTAACCTTATAGGCTTATATCACAAGCCTAAGATAAGATATGATCTAAACAAAATATTAAAAATAGAATACAAACAATTACAAATCAGGCGATTTAGAATACAGTGCGCCACCAATAGATTGCCCTGGAAAGGTAAACCATTGCAGTGTAATATGGGAAATCAGTAGTATTACGTCTAGTGTATATGCAATCTGTTAAATTGTAGGATATTTTCTGTGTATAGTTAACAAATGCTTGTAGTTCTGAGGCTTTCAAAGGCTTTTCAAATATCACTAAACTCAAATATCCCGATGGATATCCCATGTATAACCCATGTAATACGAGACGCCATGAAATTATAAATTGGCTACTCAGCAGTTTAACCACTTGGTGGCACTCCGTATTGTGAATCGCCCGAATGGAAGACTTTTGAGACGCTTGAGGACAGCAGACATACCGGTCCTTTTTTATAGTTATGAGCATGCGCGTATAGTTCTGAGCACGCGCGCTGAACAATGGAAAAGGACTGGTATGTCTGCTGCCACAAGCGTCTCAAAAGTCTCTCACTGCAAAAAAGTAAAAAAAGAACGAAACCTACTCACAATTCGAACACACTGTTTGAAAAATAGAGCCAAATGAAGGGTTTTATGAAGTCCTGCTTACCATCTTTGCCGGCTACGCCAACGGGGCAGTGTAGGTGATGATTGTCGTACGGGCTGAAGTACGGCGACAGCCGGTCGTCAATTTCGAACGAGTGGACTGTGAAATCTCTGCCTCCTGGGTACGTCTCGCGAAACAGCAGCACCGTGGAGGCCACGTTAGCCCCGCAGTCCAGCAGGATTTTCCGGGATGAGTGTGATGACGTGGGTGGGTCTGCCTCTGGTACCACTTGAGAGTTCTTTGACGAGGAGTCTCGAAAAATCCTGCTGATAATAAGGGCGATTCACCAGCGTATATATATAACCCGAATTCGCGTATAGCTTTTTGATTACTGAAGCCAGCAGCCGTAATTTATTACCATGAATACTGTACACAGTGATAATATCATACTGTTGCGAACGAAGATGAAACGCGCAACCACACGGACAAGGTTGTCAAACATATTGTTTTTCGGCACAGTAAGATGGCTTTAACTTCACTGACGTATTGCGAGTCAAGGTTATTTGTAAACGTCCGCGGGACGATTCACAATACACGGCGCCACCAAGCAGTTGCACCGGAGAGGCCATTTTGAAACTGCGCGGTCGACGTCATTGATCTGAGGTTATTCCTCGTGATATTTCAGGATTGTAACATTGAAATGCATTTGAAAGCCTCGTGAACATAAGCAGTAACCACCGCCGAAATGCCAAACAACTTAATTAACCATGCGAATTGCCATGGTACTGTTTTATACAGTCCATTGTGCATTATTTTTTGTATTGCTCTGTCATTTTTTCTTTAAAAACTCTGAAATTGTTTAAAGGGATACCATGTTTTAATACGATGTTTAAACATGGAACTTAAACAATTTCAGATTTTTGAAGAACAAATTACGGAGTAATAAAACAAAGGAACAATGGACTGTACAAAACTACCATGGCAATTCGCAGGGTTAAAAGTGAATACTCATCATAGTGCCAGTTTTGTTTACTTCGTGCAAAACGACACATATTTAGAGGGTGGTGTCCACCAGTTGAAATGAACGGTGAGAAAAAAAACGGCCTCTCCGTGAAAAACTCGTACTGGCGCACTATATTGCGAATGGCTCGAACTTCATGTGCGAGAGCAACTTCGATATCATGGTTACGATCTCGCCGCGACATATCATGTCATGCCTTGCACACGCAGCCCATGGGTGGGGGGGGGGGGGGGGGGGTGCAAGAAGAAACTGGCATCTTGTACTCAAGGTTCTTCATATGATACAAATAAGGAAATGTCCTGTTTCAATAAACTCAGCTGCCGGTGCCCATTTCATAGGGTTGCCGAGCACACGATTTTCTGCTAACGGAACCTTCTTCCATTTCATAGAGACCGTAAGCTTTAAACATGCACGGGAAAAGACTTGCTAACTTGAGAGTAGGCCTATAAGGTTTGTAAATGTTTTGAAAGAAAACGAATAATATTTACATGTACTAATCTTCTAAACGTTAAAAAAAAAAAAACCTACCCAGCAAAATCGGAAACATTCTTTGTCAAAGTACTTTCCCGAATTCCTGTGATATTCAAGGTCTTCAAGGAGAGAAATAGTTTAATCAGAAGGGAAATTTTTATTTTTAAAAAGTGATTGCTAATAATTTGTCTATGATCAAAATATGCTCTGTTGTGTAAATGGAAAAACTCTAGTATTTAAATTAATCAAATACAAACATTAAACGAATATATACCCATTCATGTTGTGCCTGTATGAGCACCTTTGAGCAAATGGAGTGTTGATCATCTCAATCTCTAGTCGTTTCGGGTAAATTTGCAATGTGTATGCCGTGATTTCAGTTGACACGTTTAAACGCTGTCAGGATATGGGTTTAAACGTTTTGAAAATTAAACGGAAAGTCACAGAGCAACTTGAAAGGTAGCATTTTCTTAAAACCGTGACGCAACAATATAAAATCCCATGAACTCGCAGGCGTTAGCATAGTCTTCCCAAGACAACCTTAGCGCGCGGTGCGATGCAGTGCGCACAGGTTAATGGCTGTACAGCGCCCTCTACACACGCATATTAGGGCCACATCGCTCAGGACGTCTTGGCCTTTTGCAGATAACTGCGCGCGACCTGTATATGCATAATTTAACAGCAGGTCAAAATAATAGTGGCGTTTGCGCACTGGAGAACTCATGTTTTAGTAAATAGCTGGCTAATCAGCTAGCGTACGTATACATGCGTACGTACCTCAAGCTAGCTACACGTATTTGGCGGGGAAATAGTCGGTGGTGTATAATTTGCGGACGAGAACTTGCCGGAGGTATAGCATACATGTACATGGGCGGCGATCCCGGAGGACATGCCCCCAATATTTTGGGGAGGGGATGGCTATGGCAGTGTCCCCAATAATTTCCCCATGATCATATACATTAATTTGTATGGGTCATTATCATTGATCTCCATTAATACAGACTAGATAGGACACCGCGTCGTGTTCGTGCACGAATGCGCATTCGCGCAATGGCGGCGCACAAGAGGGTAAACGCGCACTGTGTTCACTTTAGGTACTCTGGAAAGGTGGATTATCGAAAACAAATCTTAGGCTATGGGGAGTTTAAGCGCTCCCCAAAAAACTCATTAAAAAACGGAAATTGTCATTTCATTTTTATCACAGCTGTAGGTCATTAGAGCTAGCAGTCGTATGTGTTGAATCGGACAACATACACGAATTTAATAATCGTATTGAATATTATTATCCAATGACATCATATTTTTAAGGCTAAACACCAATCATACAACATTGTTACATCTATAATTTTTTTTAAATGAACACTCACAGAGAGAAAATGTATCGACGTTCTGTCAATTTAGCACAAATTAATTACAAAATGGAGCATCATACTAAATCAATATTAGAAACTAAAAGGTCGAGAAAAAAACTCGCTAGGAAATATGACAAACTAATAATAAATAATTCTTCATCCTAAGGCAAAAATAACTGATCAGGGAATTATTTCATTATTCACCTTAATATTAGTGATGTGTAAAAGAGACGCATCATAAACCAAAAATAGTATATGTAACATGATGACATTTTATGGCCCCCCCCCCCAATTTTTTTGATAACCTAGACCTCACAGGCCTAGGTTGATAAATCATTATTAAGAGTGGGTTAATTGGTTGTTTGGCAGCGCTAGTGGACGATTGGCAGTAGAACTTGCAGCCAATCATAGGTCCTTGGGGAGGGAATGTCTAGTTCAGTGACCGGTCCTCTCTCATTTGGCCACTGGACTCCGTCAGGGACAGAGTGCTAGGAGAAACTGCTCTGGTTCATCTGTCTCCTACTTCTAAACCTGAACCTGCCAAACTTATAAAGTTCGTCCCCTGTCCTGCTCTAGGTGAGTTTGATATTACTCTTATCTTACTTATATTCCTAGGTTGAAGGTTTATTCTTTCCTTAAAAGTTTAGACCAAGTCGCCACCTGTCATCACTATGTTTTGCCTTTCATGCTGTCACTGTATTTTCTAGTTGATGTTTCTAACTTAAGTTGCTAATTATAAGTTGCCTACGTCATAGTACTCGAGTGCCGCCACAAATCTTAGCTGCGGTATAAAAGAATTGTTGATTTGATAGTTACAAAGTTTAGACCAGCACCATGTGAATTGCATTTTCCTATTCTATATTATTGGATACTGTTTTATCGAGAACAGATGATGCACTCCAAAAGCTGCACATATTACCGATTTACTATTTTTCATGAATTTACAGAATATTGGTTATTTGAATAGATTTCCAAGTTTGCTTTATCTTGCCATTCCTTTATGAGAGACTTGTGGCGACTCCAGTCTAAATAAAGTAAAGCTTTATTTAAGAACAGTTGCCACTGAACTTTTAGTAACCTTTTGACCGTTGTGCCAAAAGACATTGCAACCTGCATCTGGTAAATGTTTTGTAGAAACCTTGGGTTGGTCTAAACCCCAATGCAGGAACACTTGAGTGATTTATTTACGAGGCCAAGGTGTATTGCAAATGTCCATTATGGATAAAAGTTTCACTTTGTTACTTTTATTTTTTGAAGAGTGTGGTTCTTGCAGTACAAATTCTCTAAATTTGTAGTAGCTTATTGTGTTTGATTGCTTGCTATTTTCTCTTCGTCATTAATTTTGACATTTTATAGTCTAGTTTGATATTTATCATTTTCTTATTTACTGGCTTATGTTCATTTATTATATTTACTCCGAGATCCGATTTTAATGACTACTTATTAATTCTAAAGATATGTTATAGTCATCTTCTATTCTTATGGAATGTTTTGCAATAATTTCCTTAGTTGCAAGGTCCCACACATGGCATATGACATTGTGTGGCAGTATCCTTTATCACGCACAAGTTATTGGCCCTGTGGTTTAATGTCCTTGGTGAAGGTTACTTATTTCCTTGTAAGACAGTGCTCTGACTAGGGTAATTGACCAGCGGTCGTGACCATGACAGTTACCTGCACACAATTTCCTATTATTAAAGGGGCACTTTGACTTAAAGCATTTCATTTTTTACTTTTTATAGCTTAGACATATCATTCTTTTAATATTGTATTCACTTGGCCACTGGACTCCGTCAGGGACAGAGTGCTTGGAGAAACTGCTCTGGTCCATCTGTCTCCTACCTCTAAACCTGAACCTGCCAAACTCATAAAGTTCGTCCCCTGTCCTGCTCTAGGTGAACACATATTATCTGCAGGGAGCAGAACAGCAAAGCACCCTAGAGAGATCCAGCATGGACATCGGGTTTCTGGCTGTTCAAAGCCAATCTCACCAAGACAACGTGGTTCGTCCCCTGATCAAGGATTAAACACGTTGTCCGGAACCCCTTTGAACTGGCCCATCACTTCACCTTTTTGGGACATTGCTCCACCTGCGCGTGACCGCACTTCTTCAGCCATTCATTCCTTCTTTCTACAAGTCCCCAGAGACCCCTTCACTCGGAGCCAGTCGTCGTCAAGATAGGCCATTTCAACTTTTATAATTGTATATTTTTATTGTCATTGTGTATTTTTGTCGAAACCCACCGGGTATTCCACTTGTGTAATTATTATTCAACAGATGGATAATTATTACGCGCCATTCAGCGTAATTAAATCTTAACCTTTTTTAAAACTAGCCTGGAAAATTAAATAAACTCAACTTTAGTTACCTTAAAAGAAGCGTGAACTTAGCAAAATTTATTATGTGCAGCGTGTGTCGCATCATAGCACACACAAACCTGTTACATATAGAACTGTTTTGTCGACGAATAATTTAAGCAGGCGAAAACAAGATACCGGCTCTCAGTGTCTTGATGGCGTTATAATAAGGGCTATAGGCCTATTTTTAAGACGGAAAGACGTGTTAATACCCCCGCCCCCTTAAAACGCAAATGCAGTTATACCGTAAAGTTACCAGGCCTCAAGAATAAGCCTTATCGCAAATACTGCCTGGCTGAGACGTCACAATGGTCAAAAGGCATTGTGTGAAGGAAAAAAGAAAAAATTTTCCTCAGTTTTCCTTCCTACAATCCCTTTTGATATGTCAATAAGCAAGTTGTAATCGGCCGCCCCTCGTATAAATTTCTTTATTTTTAATTGTGTTATTAAAGAAGTTTCGTTTCTGTGCATTTCCTTTTTCTTTAGTTGTAACGTTATATATACATTATAGACGTACCGTTTAAGTAAAAATGTTTATAACAACTTACTTGTGAAAGGATCTTACTTTTTCCCTACCCAAGTTTCCATCCTTCTCCGGGTAATTCACTGCCGCGCACACCTTAACCATTGTTCTTGTCTATTTTGACCAATTCGGGTGCCAAACCCAATTTTTTTCCACGAAAGTGAAGAATTAAAGACAAAAAATCCGTTCGTAAGTCCACACAACGCAGTCACGTCACGTTCGTTCTTTGCCCTTTAAAAAAAACGCGCGCTCGGGACGATGTTTACACTAGCCTTGATCAAGGCTGTCAAGCTTGTTCCCTATTTACGAAAAAGCGCCCAGCGCTGGCCTGGCCGCGAATTTTCTTTTCCCAAACGACATCCAAATGGGGTTAACGCTATGAGATTTCGGATTTAACTTCCCTTTTAAAAAAAGTCCTCCGGAGCCACGAATTAGAAAAAAAAAAGGAATTTGAACGTAATGAAATTCCGGACTTTATTTTCCCTTTAAAAAAAAATCCTCCAAAGCTGGAAATTAGCACAAAAAATGGTAACGATGAACCTTCTGCCTCATAGTCTAACACTGTATTTACTAGGCCATCGGAATGCTCGAAAGAACTCGAGAATTCATTGCATTATATACCTAGTACTTGACGTGGCGACAAAGTGGGACTGACGAGGTAAGAGATGCTTCATGTAGCGTGGTAAGAGTCGCGGTAAGGGACTGCTAATACGGTGGCCGATACACCACGTAATTTAACAAATGTAAATCTTCAAAATCTTTAAAATGGGGTGGGTGGAGTGAGGTGGGTGATGTGGGGTGGGGTGGGGTTGGATGATGTGTGGTGGGGTGGGATTATGTGGGGTGTGGTGGGATTATGTGAGGATATTGGATGAGGTGTAGTGATGTATAATGCAAGTTAATTAGGTGACCTATTGGTATTGGCATATAAAAAGCTGACACACTCCACCATGATGCCCTACCCAATCTGACGCCAAATACTTCAAATTTGTTATTTTGTAATATTAAAATGGATAGAATGAGATTCGGGTGGAGATGGGATGGAATTAATTAATATTGGTTGTAGTGAGGGTTGAGGGGTGGTGGTGTGGGGCCTCCCCTCCCGCCTTCGGCAGCAAGTCATGGCGGCTTTGCCGTTCTAGTTTAAGTAGCACACTGACCAATGGTGTCAACATGGACGTGGCGGGGGGGGGGGGGGGGGGGGGGGGGCGGAAAGGGGGCCCTTATCCCCACTGGAAATTCACAAAAGGCGAACATTTTCTTTAAAATAAATAAATAAATAGAAAAGAAGACGAGGTGCCAAGTTAATGTCGTACTTAATTGAATGTATATTTAAAACACTCGAAACCTGCTGAAAGGGGCCTAAAATGCGGCTACAATAGGCCCATCGCGGTATTGAACAAAGCGTCGAGTGATGTCCAGCACCCCCCTCCCTCCCCTTTCGATTTTTCTGAGGCCGGTGATTTCTCCCTTTGCTAATTTCTGGTGAGTGCTTTGCCCCTTTAGAAAAAATCTTGGCGACGCCTATGTGGGTGTCAAATTAATATTTTAGAAAAGCAACACATCTATTAAAAAAATAGTCAATTATAAAAAGAAAGGCTCACGCACCCGTTCATGATGGCCAGGTCACTTGTGCCTGACCAATGGACGAAGTACCGGTACGCTTTGTTCAATACCGCAATGGGCCTATTGTAGCCGCATTTTAGGCCCCTTTCAGCAGGTTTCCAGTGTTTAAAGGCAGTGTACATGATTGGTCATTGTTGCAATTTTCAGGAATGGGCGGATTTGGGGGTTAGTATTTTATAGGAAATATCGTTCCACTAACCTGTTCAAAGTTTTGCGTTGTTGGGTGGCGGAAAAAAACGAGAGAAAAACGGCACTCGTTTTCAACCGTCGGGCGGATGATAGCCTTTAGTCAAGGCGCGCGTTGCTATTTGGGCGCGTGACGCGCCCCGAATGTCAACATGTCCGGGGCGCGCCACTCGTCCGGGTAGCCACGCGCGCCTTGACTAAAGGCTACAGGGCAGATTTCCAACGATTTCCAGCTGGAAATTGTTGGAAAACGATATATTTTTCCACTTTTCTTGACAACGACAGCACACCTGGTGCCATAATTTCACAGGATGATTGAGACTACTATTAACTTACAGTCTAGTAAGGTATTTCGTAATAATTCAGTAAAAAGAAAAATTGGAGGATTACCAATCGTGTACACTACCTTTAAAATATACATTCAATTGAGTACGACATTGACTAAGCACCTCGTTGTCTTTTTTATTTATTTATTTATTTATTTATTTATTCGCCTTCTTTATTTCCAAGGGGTAAGGGCCTTCTCCCTTGCCACGTCCATCTTGACACCATTGGCCGAAAGTATAGTATTTTGTCAGTGTGCTATTAAAAAAAATACACACCCGATTTACATGTACATTTTTGAAATTACGTTGTCTATCGGCCACCGTAGTGGCAATCCCTTACCGCGACTCTTACGAAGCTACACGAAGCCTCTCTTACCTCGTCTGTCCCACTTTTGTGGCCACGTCAAGTACGTCTCTTACCGCGTCAGTCAAACACTCTTACTACGGCACTAAAGTCTCTCTTACCGCGTCAATCAACATTTCTTACCGCGCCAATCAACACTTCTTACCGCGCCAATAAACACTCTTACCACGTCAATAACGTGTCTTACCGCGATATTATGTGTCTTAACACGTTAATTCCATGTGTCTTACCACGTTGGAGCGGTGGCCCTTATAGTACACCATAATTAAAAGTATTATAGAGGGCGCTCAACAATGAATCCATTTGGATGTAGTTTGGGAAAAAATAATTCGCGGCCTGGCCTACACGCGTACATGCACGTACGTCCGTACGTACTCCCCCACACACATCTGTAAACAGTACGAAGAATACAGTAGTGTACGAGGCGAAAGACAGCCTTGACCCAACCGTGGCGGGTTTCTTATGTATTTCTTTACATTTTTGGCCGAAACTGGCCGAGCCAATCAAACCTTGTAAACTTTGACTCGAATATGCATATAGCTGCATGCACGATACAGGAACACAGTCCAAAGTAAACACACGCTTCAAATGATGCGCGCGCGCGTCATCTCATCTCATTATCTAATGAGAGAAGACTGTTTACCATAGCGCGTACTCATTATCATAGTGAGCAAACACGGTTGGGTCAAGGCTGTCTTTCGCCTCGACTATGCGTGTACGTATGGTGGTGACTGGGCACTAGGACTGGGCACGTACGTACTGGGTTGTGTTGGCCAGGTCAGCGCTGGGCGCTCGCTGAGCTCGTTAGGGAACAAAGCTTGACAGCCTTGATCAGAGCTATGTTTAGACGCGATGATGACCTATCCAGTCGGTATTAATGGAGATAAGTGATAGTACATTTACATAGTATAATGTACGTACCACTGATCTCCATGGAGATCAGTGGTATACATACGCGCGCGCGCAATGCGCATCATCTACATACAGCATTGATAATATACATCAAGCCAAAGGTTATCCGCAAGAAAACTATAGTATCTCTACAAGCACTGCTATTTATCCTGAAATGCCTCCAGAATACAGACATTTTCAACCGGGCCACGGAGATAATCTCTTCATGGAGAAGTCAGACCCAGAAATAATATACCTCTTTATTTTGCACAGGTGGGGCTCCTTTTTCCGCCAGAAACACGTAAACCCAACAAAACCCACTATTGGCAATGTTTCGAATTTCTTAACAGAACTGTTTGATGCTGGCCTCGGTTACAGTTCATGAATACTGCCAGGTCGGCAATCTCAGCCATAACTCTGCCGATAGATGGCATTTCATTAAGCAGTACCTTCAGGTTTAGGGGGGGGGGGGGCGTTTTTTTTAACAGGAGACCTACTTTTTCTCGCTACAAGTCTGTCTGGGATGTCAGCCTGTTCTATTAAAATATTGGAATCCACTGCAATCGAACAATATACCTTCTTTAGAAGCACTTTGTAAGAAAGCTGTTACTCCGAGTGTCATTTAAAAGTAAAAATTAAGTTTGTTAAAACAAACTCGACCAGGTGTACACCAGGCAGGTAATTATTATTTTACCTTCGTATCCCAAAAACCAGAAGCTTTGTGCATTCTCAAAACTTAAACGACTATATCAGACGAACCGTTAACGTACGTGGACAAGAAAAACAGTTATTTACAAGTTTCCAGGAACCGTTCGGAGCATTATCCAAAGATAGTATAAGCTGATGCAAACGTGACTCTCTGAATATTGCAGGGATTCATACTTCAGTTTTTACGCCCCATAGTGTGAGGGCGGCGTCTACCTACTTCCGCGACAGCAGGCTGGCCAGGAGCAGACATAATGCTCGGTTTAAAAACAAACTGATTATCAAGGATCCTGCGTTTCGACTTTTTTGAAGCAATGAGTTTCAAGCCAATGAGCCAATATTTTATAACTTGAAAAAATACTGGATTGTATTCCAAGATATATATGCAGTACGATTCCATGCCAAGTGCATAGGACTAACTTTGAACCTTGTGTGTAGATATCAAGATGTTCCGAAGCAGGGATATGTTTTCTTCCTCATTGATTTTCAGTCCAAATTTGTCTGTGCTAAAAAGGACTCACGTGATATCTAGAGTGACGGTATAATGGTGAGGTGGAATCCTAATTTTAAACGATTCTAACTTATTAGTTTGATTGGGATTATACCGATCCATTATGAAATTACGCGCCCTCCCTTGGCACCCACCCTTTGGTACGACAAGTTTGGCTTCAACTGTGAATTATGATCTGACCGCTGGCTAGTATATAAGCGCTATCTCAAGTAATCTCTTCCGTTTGTCATAATGGATTGGTAGAATCCCAATCAAACTTCGCCTAATTATTAAGATTCGTTTGATTGTAAAATTAAGCTGCGTTATGTGACATAGACAATCGGCCATTAGTTCCCTGTATCTCTGAAAACAATTTATGAACATTCTCAAATGCACCTTTGGCAGTAAACTTACTGCAACAGAGAATATACTCACCCTTTTACTGAAGACGGGTTATCTTTCGGGACACAGCTTTGACGAAAGAAGACTGTGTTAATCAGTAAAACCGATGGTACAATACCGAGACAGAAGCCAGCAGCCAAGCCGAGGAAAGCTGCGCGAATGTCGGACCCTCTCATAGTTGTCTGGAAGAAGGAATATCGGCTTCTTGTTAAAACTTGACACCTTGACCCCTTGTTTTAAAATAAAAATAACGAAGCTGACCGTTTGTGACCTTTGCATAACTGATCCTTTTGTGGAAATCTAAACACCTCACAAAAAGTATCGAAACACTTGAATCAGACCCCATCATTTGAAAATTATAGCTGCGTAATAAAAATGAATGATCCCTTTGAATTCTCAGTTTTGTCCCGAGCATTTTTACACCTCACATGTTATGATCTGACATCAATTACCGGATTAATAATCATTTGAATGATCATAGGTCGAATTTTAAAGTGACAGTAAAGCCTATTCAGCCGAGTAATGCCTTTATTCTTCGCGGAGAGCCACTGCTGTACCTCCTTTCAAAACCGCCAAATTAAGTGTCATTAATTTTTTTGAAATTCGACCTTTGATCATTCAAATGATCATTACTCGGGTAACTGATGTCAGATCATAACATGTGAGGTGTCAAAATTGTTTCGATTTCGATATTTTTTCACTATTGTCGGAGGACGTGTTCACACGATCTGGCTGTTTTTATACACGGGCACGGCTGACGGGTAAAAACGTCAAGCTTGCCTCGACTCACCTCCGGGTGACGTCTCAACACGCTAATCCCTTATTTGTTTTGTACACACACACAGAGTCCGAGAAGTCTGTGGAGGCGGACCGTGTGTTGAACTTGAACTTGGCCGCTGTGCACGGCCTGTTGTTCTACAATTTACGCTCCGATGGGCGCACCCGGAGTATTAAAATATATGAGGTTTCGGCAAGAAATATTGTACAAATACTGTTGAAATGACTCTTGCAAATCAGTATTTGTGGCGTTTGGCTGTATATCAGAAGTTGGCTGCTATATTTTGCCTTTTTGGCAAAAATAATCCCGGCGCGAACTGGTTAAAACACTGAACTTAACCATTTTGACATTAATGATAAGACAACTGAGATTTTCGTTTTCACGAAGGGACACGCATCTTGTTACATTCTCAGCTTCGCGCGCGTAAACACGCGCGCCCCTTCCATATGGAAAAACACATTGAACCGAAAGGGCGTCAATGTAGGAAAACTTAATTTTTGTTTTCACAAAGGGACGCGCATCTTTACTAATTAAGTTCTAGGCTAATTAACCAGCGTGTTAATTCTAATTACTGGGTTCACGTATAAATTCACCTCTCATAGAATCATGTGAAGGTTTCCTTACTGCACAAATTTGTTGCAAAGTAGTATTTTTTGCAGTTTTAAAATAGGAGAAACTCCCCTTGCGTTATCTCGAAAACGCTTTTTCTTCAAAATCCACATGTGTGTCTCTTCGTGAAAACGGTGACGACTTGGCCATTTGTTCCATGCAGAAAAGAGCATGATATTTGTGTTTAAACAGAATTTATCCTGCGTAATGAACAAAGAAATAATGAAAATACAGGTATAACATAAATATCAAACTTCTTCACCCCGCACACATCTTTCATATGGGTATTATTACATATCCTAATCCTTCTATCCAATTAAGTCAAATTTGTGGGCGCGGTTTAGTTATACTTTGCGACCAAATTAATGACTCCCGACTTCGCTTCATAAAATATGTTCTGGAATAAAAACTACTGGACCGAATCGAAAGATTTTGATATCTGCTGACAGCTCCCATGAGGAAGATCCTCCAGAGGAGAGTAGTGCATCTGAGTCATCCTTAGTGGAAGTGGGATCGTAATAAGAACTCAATGTGAACCTATTGCAAACGTCGGAACAACGCCTTTGACGTATTACGAGCGTCATAGTCTCAGTGTCAGCGCAGTGTGGAAACAAGCCCATAAAGCGTAGTGGAAGCGCAATAAAGGCTGGTTTATAGTCGGTCGCGCGATGGTCGCCGCGACTAAAAATTGACGCGCGATCCTCTCACGCAGGGTTTATAGTTGACGCGGAAGCACCAGCGACTAGTCGCTGAAAGACGCTGGCGACGTCGCTGCAGAGTTCAATCAATTGAACTTTGACATGGTCGCTGACCTCACTTTTTTCAATTGGCCAATAGAATTTCCTGATCGGTAAGAAACGATATATATGTAAATTGGGCACACTGCATACAAAATAAATATCACTATCAATAAGCATCGAAAACGTCCTATATTTTATTTATGCGTTTTAATATTTATTATTAGTAAAACAGCTGGGAACGGACATTAATCGCACATAAAAAAAAGCTGCTAACTCTGATAAGTATAATAATTATTGCAGCTAAAATAATGTTACGTTCAGCAGTGGCGATGCGTGATTGTCACACGTCGCATTCGAAATCCAGACGCGCTGCGCGTATGCTGCGCGTTTGTTTACAAACGTCGCGTGACGTGACATCAGCGTCGGGCGATTTTCATCGCGCGACTGACTATAAACCAGCCTTAAGAACGGGAGAGGCACGTATTGAGAGCCCAATGGGCGTACAGCAGTCGCACACCATGGCTTATGCACCAACACAAAGGAGATCATTTGAAAATCTTAGGGCGGATCGAAACCCCGTTCTCGAGTGACTTAAGTAGTGTTCTCGAGTCGCCAATTTTGAAAATTTCTTACAAGGGACCAGTCGGAAGTCGCATTCCTCCGTTTTGAGCGTTGTATTGCTTAAAATGCTAGTTTTATGTAAAACTAGAACGGCAAAGCCGCCATGGCTCGCTGCTAAAGGCGGGAGGGGAGGCCCCACACCACCCCTCCACCCTCACTACAACCAATATTAATCCAATCCCGCAAACCCCACCATCCCCCAAACCCCACATCCCATATCCCAAAACCCCTACCCCACATCACCCCATCCCACATCACCCCACATCCCCTGTCCCACATCCCCTGCCCCATAAAAAGTTCAAACCAAATGCATATGGGCTCTCCGAAAATTACAGTTGTATGTACAGTGTATACATGGACATAAATGTACAAGATGTACATTACATAGTGGGATGTAACAATTAAAAACTGTAACATTTGTTTAAATTAGAAATTCCTCAATTAAAATCATAACATTTACTGCAATGTAATGAGTAATAACTGTATAGACCTGATAAACTGCATGTTTGGACTAAACTAGCTAGAAGCAAAAACTACGGACGGACAGACGGGACGGAAATTGGTATTACATATGGGCTTGCATCTGCTTCGCAGCTAGCCAATAAAACCATACAGTGTTTTTTTTTTTTTTTTTTATCTTAGTACAATAAAATGAAATAAAGAGAGAGATTTTAGTAATGGTAACTCACTGATAATCATCGGAATTTGTGTTTAGTTTTCTTCATAAAATTCGTTATTTTTTCGATTTGTGTACATCGCCATTTTGAATGCAATCATAACAAACTTTTACAGCTTGTGATCTAAACTCTTCATTGATTGGCCGATCTGACCGATATTTCCACAAATAAACCAATGAGAGATACTTTTAGGAGATAAGGCTACTCCCTAATCGTGAGTCGTTCAGCGGTGCTGAAACGAAGGACAAACTTTATCGCCTATTTCTACAATAGTGCTAATAAAACAAAAATTAACATAACTTTTTAAATATTCCTCCGATTAAAAAAAATCTGTAATCGTTTGTTCTTTCCAATAGTATACAAATCTAGAATAGAAAAATTGCGATGAGAGCGCCACAAATAGAGTGCATGTCGGTGGCGCCATTCACTATGGCGACGCCCATGAACGATGCAGCAGATGTCGAAACAATCTTCACAGCTTCACAATCTTCACAGAACGGTGTTCGCGAACGGTGTTCGCGAACGGTGTTCGCGAACGGTGTTCGCGAACGGTGTTCGCGAACGGTGTTCGCGAACGGTGTTCGCGAACGGTGTTTGCGTGTTGGTTCTCGACCTCGATATCCCGTTATCTGTTTCAGTCAACACGAGAACGGGGTTTCGAATACGCCCTTTTATCTTCCGCGAAAAAAAATGTACTTTGACCTCAGCAGCAAAGCCAATGTTCCCATTGTATACAGCAGCTTAAATTTAACTTGATAAGAGCTGGTGACTGGGGTGGAATAATCACACAACGAATACCTATATGTTTGGATATCTTGTTTATTCAGCCACTGCAAATGCGGCAAAGTGCACAGGCCAACAGCGGGGGCGATTGCAACACGAAAAATCCCCCAAATTACAAGAATTACACACGTATTGTGCGAGAATATTCATGTGAAAACTCTGTTTGGAAGCAATAAGGACAAATCAGGGAATGTCGAGAAATTAATTAACCTGGTCAGATTTCCTAATTGAATACCTAATTGAAAGAAGGGCCCAAGTCCACTTGAAAAGATTTTGAAAAAAGTAAACAAAAAGTCACACATATGATAGCCCATGGTCTTAGCAGTAACTTCCTGTGTCTAACTCAGTTTGGCTAAAAATGGTGGACTGTGCCATTATTTCAATCAAGTATTCAATTTGCTGCTTAATTGATGAACTATCTTAATTGATGTACTTAGGGCCCACTTATCGACAGCAGTGAGGAGTTTACTGCGATTGTCATTTCCCAGTCTAACATGTACATTAAAATAAAGACTGTGAATAAAATGTTACGTGTACAACACAATAGACCACTGTCCAATTACCATGTTACTTTAGAGATAAAATCCAGTTTATTAAACCCTTACCCTGCCAGACGCAGCACAGTGCATAAGTGCGGACAGCTCCACTTTGCTGGACTCTGCACACAAGTCAATAGAGGAATCCCACAACGACGAGTTTAGCGCCGATCTGCGCACTTCCGCGTTTGAAAGCGAGGATCTCAGTGTCACAGTAAACAACTTTATGCTGATCGTGCGCCTGCGCTTCCTTTTATGGCCTGATTAATTCATGCATGAATGAATGTGCTGAAAAGCGTTGTTTTGTTTGCCACTGACATTCTCGCTTTCAACCCGGAAGTGCACAGAAGGGGCTAATGTGAAATTCCTCTATATGACAAAGTAAGTAATATGATTCGTCTGGCAGGGTTCTAGCAAAAGTGCCCTGCAAGGTTAGGGTTAAAGTCCAAATACTCTGCACAACATCTATAAATGAATCGTATTTAAACAGCAGGGCAAATCTTTTAGATTCGTGTGTAACTTGCATAAATCAGCCTACATGTACATACATTCACGTGACTAAAAGAATAGAAGTGCTTGCTTGTGTGTGTCAAACAAAGACAAAATAGAGCCTAATAATGATTTCACTGGGAGATCCTTACGATTGCAACAACTTTAAAGGTAATTAACAACAAATCCCATACATAAAAAGACAAAACCACTGAAGTATTTAGGAATACGTTACTTTATTCAAGTAAATTATGGTTTCAAGCATCCTGTGAACTTATGGCACCAAGCGTGCTGTTATTTTCAAGAAAAGTGGAATTTTTTTTTTTATCAATTTCCAGCGATGGTCTGCCGACCATCGTCGGAAAAACTGACATTTTTTTCAAATACTTCCCCCAATTCACCAACTTTAGTTACTCCACATTTTCTTTAGCAATTGGTTACACATCCGTGAACGAATGCAGGCAAGTTAGTCTAGTTCCCCATCCTGACAATTCCCTGACGTCTATAAATTGCTCCGTTTTGTCTGAAGCAGGGTAAGGGAACCAGACTACCAGAAAATTTTCTCTTTGTTTTCCAAGAATTTATGCACACAAAACTTTAAATAAGTCAGTGTTACAGTATTTGCTATAAAATACTAACCCCAAATCCATTCTTTTCTTTTTACAACAAAAGCAAACGTTGCATACTACCCTATAACACCGTAATAACAACAATAATTATCAGTGCTCGCATCGTCAATTTGAACATGCGAGACGTGGACTAACCTGAACGTACCCTCAAGAGGGCCGCCATTAATTTATCGATCGAAAAATTAAAATACAACGTGACCTAAATTACACACTAATCTACCCATTTGCACATTAACCAAGTTATCTTACTAATGCTATGTTCCCCCAAGAGGTTTAATAACATAAATCCAGTGGAATTAACTATTCAGAATAAACTATAATTTTACCTGGAAATGGTGCGAAGTGCACAGACCAACACCAGGGCGATGGCAACATGAGGAATACCAAGACCGTCGCATGATGGCGCTGTTGCCGCGCAGCAGTTTCAGAAAAGTGTAAATTTATATCGGCCGACAATCGTTGGGAAAAAAATAACGGATTTGTTTTAAATCCATGCGCTCTATTGATCGAATCTGCGTTGTGTCTGAAATGGGTTAACAATACGAAAACGGGCGCAAGGTTGCAAATATAGTATGTGTGTGTGTGTGTACGTGTCGTACGCGTAGTGTATCGAAGGAGAGGCATGCAGTGGATCTTGGACGTTCGCCGCACGTGGATTCGTAGAACAAAACTTGTTGCCCTGCTCAACTCCGAGTCTTATCAAGCATGGATGTGGAAGGTCACACTGTAAAAACCAACAGCTAACACTTTTTTAACACTTCAACGCGTTAATATTTTACACTTAAAGGTATAGGAGGCGTTGCAAGCAATTAACACTAAAACACGTTTAAATATGCGTTGGCTTTTATGATTATCAACGCTTGAGGTGTTAATTTATGTAGATATTAACACTTTAGATTGTTAATAATAATTAACACCAACGCCTATTTAAACGTGTTTTAGTGTTAATAGCGTACAACGCCCCTATACATTTACGTGTAAAATATTAATATTAACGCGTTGAAGTGTTAAAAAAGTGTTAGCCGTTGGTTTTTACAGTGAAGCGAAAACGTCAGATAGGCTCTGCAGAAAGGAGAATCCGTTATTCCCTAACTTGTTCCTCGACTGTGAATAAAATATTTTCCCATATGCCTACCTACTGTAAAATACACCTGCAAGAGAAAACATGTTAATAATACAGACCTGTATTTGGGGAGCACCGATCTTGAGGCCAAGCCCGGAGTGGCAGAACTAATCGACGTGAAGAGAAAACAGTTCCATGGAGATGGTTTGCTTACCTGTTTCATGACCGCGTCGTACTGTAGCAGGTTTAAATTTTGGGGGATTTGTTACCTATAAGGTTTTCCCCCTCTTTCCCTGGGGAAATACATTTTTAGCCTAATGCTGCCCTGTAGGTGAATGTTGCCCTCCAGGTGAATGCTGCTCTGTTAGAAATGTGTGAATGGGTACAAAATAACTTTTGAGATCAGAGTTGCTGTGCTCCTTGAGTGGAACAGACATGTCCCAAACAGCTGTCTAGGTCTTCATTCCGGGTCGGTGAGCTGCCTTGCCTTCTATATTCCTCATTACTGTGCCTTGTCAGAATGTTTGTGCTGTTTTTGTATTAAATTCATGTATTAGGAAATTCCTGTCCATTTGGAAGTGTATTTTTGGCCACAAAACTGGAAAGTTTGTGAGATGGAATTTCCACGTTGGACCATGTGGGTCTGCCACTTTTGATTTGTGTAAAATTAATCTAACTTCTTAGAGCTTAAATTTCACAGCATAATATTTCAAACTATATTGGATGCATCTTATTCCATGTGAAGGCGGCACAGGATTGAGGAGGATTGATATTGGATGGTTGCTCATTTTCTGTGTTTTGCTTGTAGAAACTTAGGCCACCCAAGGCAGTTATTGTGGAAATTCGCATAATATAAGAAAAACGTTTTTTTTTAATCGTTTAGGTTTCGCTTGTAAATAAAGTGAATTTCATGTGTTAGCTTCATTTTAAAATTGTTCTAGTTTTCTTTGAGAATATTTTGTCCCCTGGCTGTAAGAATTTGTGAAGTTTTGACAGCAATTTATAAGAGAGAGATTGGGATTGCGGGTAACACCATGTGAAATAAATCTCTTCCAGGAAGAAGTGTGGTTCTGAAAAGAACCGGGGTGAGTGTGTAACTCGACGTTTCGGACAGTGTGCTCTGTCCGTCCTCAGTAGTGTGAGTGATGTGATGCGGAGTTGCTGCAGCTTTTATGCCTTCTGGGTGCCTAGTCGGGTGTGACGACTGGATGCTGTTGTGTGCGTTGGGGTGTGGCAGTAGCTTGTTGGGTGGCGTGGGTGTAGGATGTGTGGTGCTTGAAGAGTTGGGACCAAATGTCGTTGATGTGGAATTGAGAGACTGTGTTGTGTTTGCGGATTTCTATGGCCTCTCTGATGCGTCTTGGGTGCCAGAATGTGACTGGGGCGATGATCTTGGTTTGGTTCCAGTTGATGCGGTGGTCTTGTTCGTGCGAGTGTTTGATGATTGCTGACTTGTGTATTTCTTCTTTCCCATGGGATCTCCTCTATCCCCGGTCCTAGCGGATTTGTTAATGGAGGAATTCGAACTCATCACCATCGAGTCAGCTGATCTACGTCCTGACCTATGGCTACGCTACGTTCATGACACCTTCGTAGTATGGCCATACGGCACAGAACAACTGCAGATTTCCCTACAATCACATCAACAGCCAACACCCACTCATCAAGTTCACCATGGAACAAGAACAGAACAACCCCATCGCTTTTCTTGACGTCAAGCTCACCCGCAGACCAGATGGCACCAGATGGCTGTTGTATCCGTTGAGCTTGAGTGATGTTTTGATGTGGTGGAGTTCTTGACCTAGGCTGGCCTGGTCGCAGGTGTTGTAGGCTTGGCGTACCAGGGTGTTGCATACTGATGACTTGAAGCGTGGATGGTGGAACGAAGAGCTGTGGAGATAGCGGTCTGTGTGTGTGGGCTTGCGGTAGACTGAGGACGGACAGAGCACACTGTCCGAAACGTCGAGTTACACACTCACCCCGGTTCTTTTCAGAACCACACTTCTTCCTAGAAGAGATATATTTCACATGGTGTTACCCGCAATCCCAGTCTCTCTCATATCGCACCCACCATGCAAATCTTATCTAGCAATTTATAAATGGGCGTGGCTGAAAGTCCAGGCACAGCTCTTTGGGGAGCTTGGTTAATTTTTTGGTTGTACCTTGGCCGGTTTCTACACGCAAATCTATATTTTCCTCATTTCGGGTCGGACCATGTTTTTGCATCTACTCCTGCGAAATAAGGATTGTTTAATTTGTCAATTCGGAGATAAAAATGTTCACTGTTTTTCAGGTGACTTTGGTTATTACAATTTTTACCAGTGCTCAAATTTTTTAATAGCTGACCTGAAGTCAGTTGGCCCAAATTTGCAGGACCTATTGGTGTGAAAAGTGCGTGCAAATCTGTTGTCCAGTTTAGTGGACTCTTGTAGGGTTTGATTTTGAGCCAGTAGGGGCGAGGACGTGCAGTAAAAATTGGTGTGGAAAATTTGTTTTATTCCCGAATTGACAGATTCAACATTTAAATCGAACATTGAACATTTTTAGTAGTCTTTGGTCGCACAATTTCAAATCGCTTATTAGAGCCAATTTTTTGGGGTGGCATAAAAGTATAAAACATGTATTGTTTTCTTTTCTTTGCTAGCAAAGTTGTTCTGTTTATGAGACTAAAATAAGTTTTTGCACATGACAATTTGTGAATTTAATTTTAATGTTTGCATTTAAAAGGCTGCACTTAAAAATAGAATAGAATTTGAAGCTTCATACAATATTGTCCTGAAGTTGAGCTTGAGTCGTGGACTTGGGGGTTAAATTCCTATAGAGATTTGTTTAGGAAAAAGCACCCACCATCCAAAATTGTAGAACCCCTTTGCCAGCGTCATCAGTGCCCGCTACCATTTTGTCATAAATGCACCCTCGGATCTTTACATCTTTGGTGGCAGCGGTGGGATAGTTTTCTCTGTTTTTGGCAAAATATTTGTGTATGGTCCACTTTATCAAGTTCTCAGTGCTCACTTGAAAGATTAAAGATTTGTTTGAGGCATAGCTTTTACAGTTTTCGAGGTTTACAGATTTAAGTGTGCGATCATTGACATCTCTTATCTGTAAATATAGTGGATGTAGAAAATGGTTCTGACTCGTAAAGGGGCAAAGGAAGTAGAAACAGCAGAAAGTATGTCTGATAAAAAAGATGCAGAATTTTGAGCAGCCATCCTCTAGGAAGGTGAGGTTATCGCCGACCTGGTCCGAGGGTGGGACACAGCAATCTCTCGGGTATCCTCCTTCTCCTAAGCAACCGCCCCCCCCCCCCCCCCCCCCCCCCTCGGTGCCCGTCCTAAAAGTAGCTTTGGGGTAGGCCTCATGATAAGTCTTTACAGTTGGACATGGGAAGTGACTCAGACCGTGAGATAGACGATTTTAAGATATCGGCTCTTAGAGAAAAGAAAAGTAACAAAATCTCTGACAGACGGTACTTACCTGACGTACACAATAAAAATCGTGATAAAGGGACTAATTTTAATGAAGGTTCTAGGTCATTTCGCTCTCGGCAAACAAAGCCTATTGCCATGCCTGAAGCTTTTTGTGGGAAAGGAACGCTGTCTCTGCACAGTTGGTTTTTCACATTTTGAGATTGTTTCTGGTGTAAATGGTTGGGATGAAGAGGAACAGGCCAAGTACATGGCAATGAGTCTAAGGGATTAAGCATTGACAGCCTTGACAGAGTCTCTTCCTGGTGGTTCATTTCCATCGGTTTCAGAAATTGTGGAAATCTTAAAGGAGAATTTTTTTTCAGAGTGAACAAAGAAACTGGCAGGAGCGGGATTCCAACCTGCGACCTCCGGGTTACCGTACCGGCGCTCTACTAACTGAGCTATTTTGCCCTATGTTGGCGGTCTCCCAAATTGTCAGTATCTTTGTTCGGGTGGGCGCTGGTCAGAAGTCATAAACCCATAATGCCGTATAGCCAGGGATCACACCCAATTTTACGATACAACCTGGGAAGCGACATTGTGGGGATCACTCAATGAGGATACGACTTTTTAACTTACCGGTTACGGTAATTTGGAGGTCGCAAGTTCGAATCTCGCTCCTGCCAGTTTCTTTGTTCACTCTGAAAATGTATTCAAATTTACCTAGGCAGTTTCCCTTGTGGATTGTTTGACGAAAGGAGAATTTTGATAGGCCAGATGCAGTGACTACTTACCGACACAGGTTTCATTCCAAGAGACAGAAGGCAGGAGAACCCTTGACTGTTTTGCGCCATGACTTGGTTAAATTGGCGGGACAGGCTTATCCACAGGCTTCCAAAGAAATGTTAGACGACTTAGCCAAAGACCAGTTCATTTTTAGCATTAGACTCTCAACATCTGAGAATGCAGCTTAGGCGAAAGGGGCCTATTTTATTAGATGAGGCTTATACATTTGCTTTGGAGGCGGAAAAGTTGTGGAAAGAGGAAGAGGGGCAGTTTACACAACGACGAAATTCTTCCATTTTGGCTCAGACTTTGGAAGAGAAGTCATCCTCTGACAGAATTGAGCAATTGGAACAGCAAATACACCAACTTACACAATTGGTTCAATAATTGACCGTTAAACAGCAAACCAAATCATTCAGGAAAGGCAATTTTAGAGGTAAAGGGAATGGTTTTCCTTTGCGAGCTGCTAATGGAAATCAGATGAATATTTGGGGTGTTGCTGAGGTACCTCTAGTTTTGGCTGGCCATGTTTTTTTGCAGCAGGTTTTGGTTGGTGATATCGATACCAAGGGCATTTTAGGAAACGATTTCTTTCTGGAGCATAAGGCGAGCTTAGAAGTTTGGAGACAACGTTTTCTGTGAGTGGAGTTGAAGTTCCTATTTACAAGCATGCAGAAGCGGGTTTCTTTTTGTTGTCGTGTTGCTGTTTCCCAGACTGTAGTGGTGGAACCAGGCAGAGAAATGTTGGTACCAGGGAAAACTGTTGGACGTATATTCTCCCCCAAAACTGGCTTAGTTGAAGCAACTAACCGGTTTCTGCAGAAGAAACCAGGGATATTGGTGGCCAAGTCCATTGTTACTCCATCATCAAAGATAATTCCATTAAGGGTGATGAACGTCAGTCAAGAGCCTGTAACACTTTATAGGAATACTTATGTTGCTTTGCTTCAACCTGCTTATATCGTTTCCAATGATGAGAGTTGGGGTAGTTCGTCCGACTCAAATTTTGAGGATAAAATGCAAGCTTTGTTGGAAAGAAGTTCTCCCGACTTAGATGAAACTCAGCATCAACAATTGAAGGAGTTTTTGGACAAGTACCACAGTGTGTTTGCTAAACCAGGCGAATTGGGAAGAACAGATCTCACTTACCACCAAATTGACGTAGGGGACTAACTTCCAAATAAACAACCAGTGCGACGGGTTCCTTTTCATAAAAGGCAAGAAATTGAACGACAGGTGCATGAGATGTTGGGACAAGGAGAAATTCCAGCATCGGAGTCTCCTTGGAATAACCCTGTCTTGCTTGTAATGAAGAATTATGGAACTGCTCGATTTTGTCTGGAAATGCGCTGTTTTAATGATTGCACCAGGAAGGACGCTTATCCGTTGCCACGGATAGACGATAGTTTTGATGCTTTTACTGGTTGTAGATGGTTTTCCACTGTGGATTTAGCGTGCGGTTACTGGCAAGTTAAAATAGATCCCAAGGATAGGCCTAAAACAGCATTTTTGGCCGGATCAGGACATTATCATTTCTATGTAATGAGTTTCGGCCTATGTAATGCTCCTGCTATACATTCGGACGTCTTGTGGAAAGGGTGCTTTCAGGTTTACAGTGGGACATCTGCTAAGTTTATTTGGATGATATAATTGCGATGTCTGGTTCCTTTGAGCAACATCTGGAGCGGTTAGAGGCAGTATTTGGGCGACTGAGCAAGGCTGGGTTGAAGTTGAAGCCTAAGAAATGTAACTTCTTCTGTACTGTTTTTTATTTGGGGTCTTAAATGTGACTTCAAAAGGGTTGGCAACAAATCCTGATAAGGTTTTAAAAAGTGAAGAGGTGGCCAGTTCTAGGTTCAGTAAAGGGAGTCAGGGCATTTCTGGGACTAGCTGGGTACCATCGCAAGTTTATTCAGAATTTAAATGTAATTGCTTCTTCTTTGCACAAGTTGACTCACAATGACGTTAGATTCAAATGGACCTCGGCTTGTGAAGAAGCTTTTCGGAGATTAAAGAATATTGTAGCAGTCTTACCCTGCGACGTCTGCCCCGTTCAATCTCGGCCAATCTAGGTGAGCGGTCGAACCTCAACGGCCGGGACGAAAATCCGTTTTAGTGGAAGTCTACCGCGAGGCCCGCAGCGCTCTACCAAAACCATGCACCGCTGTGCAGATCACCTTCTCCCTCTCTCACTCTCACCTCACACCAATGGATAGGCTGCTCACTTTCGGCCTCCATCGTCGATGCCGGCTGGGCTTGAAGAAAGACGACATCAAACTGGCGCCTCTGGTGCTCATTCACGGTTCGCTCTGTTCCCGTGCAGACGGTTGTCTTTCCTTCCTCAGTAATTATAACTGCAAGCCCTGGTAGTAAGTAGCGAACGCGGAGCTCCTGCAGGGACCTTCCTTGCTCCTTTTCTGGGGAAGTTTCTGACTCTAATTCCCGAGAAAGCTCCTCTTGCTCCATCTGCCTCAGCAAGCTTAGTGGCTCCCCCCTTGGTGATTGGGTGGGTCTCTCACGAACGGGCATCTCCTCCAAATCCCAAAGCATCGACATCGGAGACGGATTTATTGCTGCTTCTTTTTGGGGCGACCTTTCTGCTGATTGACCGCCTGACACGACCTCTACCTCTGCCGCAATAACTAGCGGACCGGGGTCTGACTCCCCCAGCCTGTGGCGATGAATTCTCCTTGGCAGGCGTCCCAGTCGCCTCTGCCGTAACAACCGGCTCTCCTCTACCCGGGTGCTCTGATAACTTTGCCGTCTCCGGTAGATTCACCCTCAGGGTTACACCTTTTGAGGTAGTGGTCTGGTCATCCGGTGCCTTCGACACAGTGCACGGTGCAGGAGCACTGGCCTTTGGTCGCTTGGCAGGCTGCTCTGTAGCCTCTGTCGTCTTTCTCTTGAGGTCGCCTTTACTCTTAGGCTTCTTTTCAGGAGTCTCGTTCGCCGCTCTCAGGTGGATCTTTCGTGGCGTCTTTGCCTTGTCTGAGCCCTTTGACTCCTGTTCACCGCTCTGCCTTCGTTGATATCTGGACTCATCATACGTATCACCCAGGATCTTGTCCACCTCGCTCACATTCTCTTTGTAGTGAGCACGCAAGTTGTCGCGCCTGTTGTTCTTATGAGCACATCTTCTACACCAGTAGTATACTCTGGGACCGTGCTCAACCGTTAAATGAAGGTCTAAGCTTCGCTTATAAAGCAGAACTCGGTACTCCGGGCATCTCACCTGGGTCCCCTCTGGTGTACCACGAGACTTCTTTTCCTCGCTGTATTCTTTTCCCATGGTTGTCTCTCATTGTCCTTCCTAGGTGAAGAGCACACAAAATGCACAGTGATCACAGATGCTGTCATCACAAAATTCATGTTGGGAAAATGTAGGTTATAGGTGAGCTCTCCCACACTCTCAGTCTCTCATTGCTCTCGTTTACAAGTATCTCGGTGGTCTTCTGCGGGGCCTGGCGGGATTACGCTGTGGTTGTGGTATTTCAAGGCTATTACGATTTCGCCCTGGCCTATCGTCTTCTGCTCTCGCCTTCTCTTGTTGTGCATTAGAGGGCTCTGGTGCCGCGAATACTACCGGCTGATCTTCCTCGTATGGCATTTCATTCATCGGATCTTGTTCGGGATCCTCCTGGCACTGCTGGCATCCAAGGGATGACTGTTCTCCTGCCTTGGAGATTCAGCTGTCGATGCACTGACTTTCCACGCCTGAATCGGCTCACCTACATCCCTGATAGCAGACCGACGTCGTGAAGACGTCGTCAACTGGTAATCTCGTCGTACGTCGTATCACTCACGTCGTGAAGACGTCGTCAACTAGTAATCTCATCGTCCGTCGTATGACTGACGTAATTATGACGTGAGAATTACGTTTTACATGAATTGAGTTTTAACGTCAACAAGTTTCTGGCTGACCATATTATGACGTAATTTTCACGTCAATATTTTACCAGATTTTCCCCAAAGTTACGACCATTGACTTTACGTATTTCACCTAAAAATCACGACGGGCCTTAATTAAGGTTGGTGCATGTGTGAGGATGTGTTCTTAATGTTTAGGTGTTCTCAATGTTTTAGCGGCATAAACCGCTCTGAGTTTCTATTGTATAAGATGTGTTATCTCTCTCCGCCGGACGGCGAACGGTGGCGCCCTTTGTCTTATGCATGTACATGTAAAAGTTTGATGACCCCAGGCACCTTATTTACTGCCTGCACAATCTTTCACAGGTGAGAACGTCAAGTTTTGATTGAATATTTCAACCTAGATTCTCGAGAGGATGCACCAATAATATAATATATATTATTATTTTCAGTTTATCCGCTTATGTCTATAGCTCAAGCATATTGTTCATTTTATGTAAAACTTGGTATCTAAAAGTGGGATTTTAGAGTTTGGAAACTTGTCAAGTGTCAAAAGTTTAGTCGTGACAGTTGCTGTGCACAACGCACGTGCGGTGCGTTTTATGCTAGAGCACATGTACGTTAGTGTTGTATGAAGTGATTTAGTGGAGGCAGTCAGTTGCGCGTAGAATATTTAATTACAATGTATTGCATTGTCGGTTGTGGCATGTTGCATGGATGTCGCTAGTGGCGCTGGACTTTGGGGGAATGGGTGTGTATTTTCTATGTATGAATGAGTGGTGCTGGGCCCAGCTATGTGTGTTTGTGTCCCATATCCCTTTTGCCTAGCGTTTCTGTGGCATCGGTGCAGCCTACACAATCTGGTTTAATTAATTATTTTGGATTCTCTTTTGAATACTGCTGGTTGTAATTGATAGATTGAATTTATTGAAAAATGAAAGGAGTGTTGTTTGCAAAAAAGAGACAAGTTGAGACAAATTAAGGCCCAGAGAATTAGAAACGGCTTTTCTAATAGTCACTTTTAGTTTATTAATATTCTTTTAAATGCCAGACATATTTACATAACAATCTGTCTAAGTAATAATTTTCTGTATACTTACTGCCTGCACAATCTTTCACAGCTTGTGCAGGTTCGTACAGGTGAACAACAATAAAACCAGCCCCGGCTGGAGAGAGACCTCAGAAAGAACCTGCAGTGCCTATCCAATCCAGTCTATAGAGCCATCCCATCCCTCTCGCCCTCGGCCCCCCTTACACATGCATGCTAAGGAGGGAAAACGAATGTTCCCGAAGTCAGGCTATAGGGATTGCAATATTTCCTCACGTAATTTTTAAGTGAATATTAAATTTGAGAAATTCAGGCCGTGTAAAAACATAATAGGTGCAAACGTTTTGCACGCATTCAGAAATATACGCCTCGTTTTAAAGATCTGTTTAATTATTTAGTGGCTCAAGCTTAAATGTGTAATATTTTATTGACCTTTGTTTTGTTTGCATTACACAAGTAATGTTATTGTTGGATATAAACATTCTGGTTGTTAAATAAACGTGAATTACCAGAATTTGCTGTCTGTCATTTTAATTACATATTGTTTACAAATTATGGACACAACACAGGAGTATCACCAGAAATTGGTCATCTTCACGTCAGGAACACGTCACTCAGACGTTATTGTAAAAAAATTATCACGTGAAAAAGACGTTATTATCACTTGATGATCACGTGATAAAGACGTCAAATTTTTGACCCCTAAGACGTACTAATCACGTAAACCGTACAACGTCTTTATGACGTCTTACATCTGTGCAAATCTACGTCATAAAGACGTCATTTCAAAACGTCGTGATTAAAACGTGATTTTTACGTGTTTCTGCTATCAGGGATATGGCTTCAGTCTGTCGCAGTGCACGACCTTCATCTTACCCCGCACTTGTCTTTGGATCCTGCAGGTGACATCTGATAACTTATGTAGGATGAGGTACGGACCCTCCCACCTGTACTGTAGCTTAGGTGATAATCCATTTTTCTTAGCAGGGTTGTGTAACCAGACAAAGTTACCGGGCTTAAGTTTAGGTTGAGTTGTTCGCCGATCATAACACTTCTTATGCCTTCTGGCGCTCCGCTTCAAGCAAATTCGGGCCCTGTCGTGAGCAGCTGTCAGCTGTTTCCGCAGCTTCATCACGTAGTCCGCCTTTACTTCACCTTCCTGTTCCTTCTCATCTGCTGCTACCTCAGTAGTTAGATCAATGGGAAGACGCACCTCTCGCCCTAACATAACCATGTTTGGCGACTCGCCGGTCGACTCCTGCGGCGTCGCACGGTATGCAAATGTAACCAACGGGAGTTTCTCATCCCAATCACGCTTTCGTTTCTCAGGTTCTATCATCATGGCGACCATGTTAATCAGTGTGCGATTGAATCTTTCAATTATTCCGTCGGACTTCGGGTTGTAGGGGCATGTCCGTGTCTTCCCAATGCCTAGGATGCGACACATTTCAACAAACACTTGTGCTTCGAAGTTGCGGCCCTGGTCTGAATGAAGAACTTCGGGGACTCCCAAGCGGCATACAAACTCCTTTACGAACTTCTCCGCCACCGTTTCCGCCGTCTGATCGGGTATGGAGTAGGCTTCCATCCACTTTGTTAGATAGTCGCCTACGACTAAGATGTACTTGTTGCCCTTCGCACTTTCTAGAAGGGGGCCCATGATGTCTAAGGCGACACGCTCCATAGGCGACCCTACTACGTGCTGCTGTAGTGGCGCCTTCCAAGCCTTGACCGGGGATTTTCTCTTCGCGCACACATCACACTGTCTAATGACCGACCTAATCTCAGCTGCCATGCCGACCCAGTAGAATCTCTCGCGAACCTTAGCCATGGTCTTCTTAACACCTAAGTGTCCACTCGATTTCCCTCCATGTAACTCCTTCACCAACTTTTCTCGGTATTTTTCCGGAAGCACTGTGTGCCACTTTATTATAATAGCATTGATTTTTCAGTTTTTAAGGAAAATTGGGAATTCAAATTCCAAGATCTGTAACGGGCCTGACAGACATTTTGTTATTGCGAACATGAACGATAACAGCCGAATGTTACCGAAAACAAGTTCGGAAAACTTCGGAAACTTTCGGAAACTGGCAGAATTATGCCCGTTTTCGTCACGTGACATTGGCGGCTACCGAAAAGTTGCAATATTGAATGCATGACCCAAGTTTGATTGCAATTGAACTTCAACTTTGCATATAAGACCAATTTTACAATTCCAGCTTATTTTACAGCTTGACCTCAAATGACGTTTGACCTCAGTACTTGACCTTTTACACAGGCATCATATACAAGTTGCAATATTGAATGCATGACCTAAGTTTGATTGCAATTGGACTTCAACTTTGCATATCAGACCAATTTTACAGTTCCAGCCTATTTTACAACTTGACCTCAAATGACCTTTGACCTCAGTACGTGACCTTTGACAGAAGCATCATATAAAGGTTGCACTATTGAATGCACGACCCAAGTTTGATAGCAATTGACTTCAACTTTGCGGTATAAGACCAATTTGTCGAAACTTTAACAAAAATGAAATACGGACTACGGACTACGTACGGACTACGTACGTACTACGTACAGAAATAGTGATTGCATAGTCTCTTTCTGAACTTCGTTCAAGCGAGACAATAAAATGGAATGATATTCATCGTGGTTAATAATGATAGCAATACTTAGTAATATAAATAATCTACTGTCTCACAGTGTCGTCAACGATGTGGACCGCGACGTTTCGACTACATACTTCTAGTCTTCATCAGCCGGTGAAGACTGATGACGACTAGCAGTATGCAGTCGAAACGCGCGGTCCACTTCGTTGACTAAATCGTGAGACAGTAGATACGTATTACTATCAGCTACTAAATTGTTTCAACTACGCTTAATCTAATATTATCATACTATTTAAAAACTGTAAATACGAAATGTGGTTATTTATCAACATAAAAGCTTCTGCAATTTGCACACAGTAAGGGTGGAAAGGAAGGGTACATGTCCAGGTCTTGAAGCCAAAAAGGTGACACCGAATATTGATTGGGGGTTAAGGTATCAATGGCGGATAAAGACATTGTGCACTATTTATTTTTTAATTGAATCATTATATAGGCCAACATAATATTGTTTAAAAGCATTTCATGTTTAACATAACAGTAGCTGCAATATCAGTTTGATTCAATTATTCAATATCAACAAAAATGTAACTACAAATAATTCAATCGACTAAACACAATCTTGTTACTCACCTACAAAACCTTGAATGAGCTTGCCCCAGTCTACCTAAATGAGATCGTCACCCAGTGTCACGGTCTCATTTATCTGGTGTGCCCAGTTTTCCCGAACACTATTTAACGCTACTGAACCCTAACAAATACATCACTGCGCATGTATTTGTTAGAGTTCAGTAGCGTTAAATAGTGTTTCGGAAAACTGGGCACACCGGATAAATGAGACCGTGACACCGGCCTATATTCGCGACTCTAACTCATTAGATAACTTCGAAAAGGCTCTAATCTTTTTCAAATTGCCTTTAGCTAGATAACCGTTTCGATGTACTAGTTTTTAGCTTTGAAATGTTTTATTACCGACTTTATTATCCTCTCATGTGTTTTTATTAGCCCCATAATGTTTTTTAAATGTTTTTAGTCTTAAGGAGTGCTTATTTTGATTGCAATTGATTAATTAATTAATCAATGTATTGTAGGCATAATTGATCATAGATGTGTTTTTTTTCCTTGTTATTGTTGGTTCTTTGTCTTAATTGTATTTTATTGTATTTCTTAATAAAGGAGGTGGGAAGTCATAGTAACATAGTAACAGTAGAAAGATGTCCTCCGTTTATTCACGTCATATAAATCATACTGCGTGTTTTTTGTAACAAAGCTTTGCTGTAGAAAGAAAATACCCTGCAAATGTTGATGATCTTTAATCAAGAGCCTGAATTTGCGTGACAAAGTTGTGTTGTACAAAAATACCCGTAAAGTTATTTATTTCGTTATTAGAATTTTATTTTCTCAGTAGAGGGCAACTCGACTGTTACAATTCAACGTAATTAAACTATTAACAAATAAATCAAGTGAATTTTAATCGTCCACTAAAAACAGACCTGGCCGAAATAACAACCATGGGCGTATTTTTTTTTAGGAAAAGAGTTAGAGAATCAGTCTTACAGTTCGGTATTATAGTAGACTACCGGTATACAGGCTTTGCTAAGTCGCGTGTATTGTGTATTACATACGGTAATATCGCCACGGTTATAGCGTGGCATTTCGATGCCGAAGCCTCGCCTTTAAGCAGCGGTGCGTAGTCGTATCGGATGGTCTAGACTGCTGGTGCCATTTGTCTAAAAGTCGTCACTTGGGCAGCAAACAAACATGGCTCATTTTGTGTCCAGCACCATTAGAAAAAAAGCTTCTTTTGAATGAAAGAAAATTTAAATTGATTGATTTTCCATGAGTCTGCCTTAAAGGCTATTGAATACATTAGATATGATTGGATATCAGGCAATAAAAATCAATTGAATTGGCCTGTTCATTCCTGTTTCATGGTAAAAAAAAACCTATATATTTTTTTCCATTTCACTACTGGTTAAAAGCGAAATCGACTTTAATAGCTCTGAATTATCGGATTCGTTGAAATTTAGCCAAAAAGGAACAAGGAACTTATAAAATGATATTCGACAAAACCACAGTATACACGACCTAATATTTGTACAAGTATGACCATTCTTTTCTATAATAGCACGTTTGTTTTAACAGCACAGAATTTTACATACATGAGTGCTAGCGTGAAAGCTAAATTTAGACCATAAGGAAATACAACCCTAATAATGACGCAGAAGTGTAGACTGTCGTTCTGTACAATGAAAATTTTAATAAACAAATATATGTACAAATATCAATTCTACCAATAGATATGCTAAAAAATCAATCTGTTCTGCCAGGGTCCAAAGAATTAAATCTGAGGGACATTTCTTTCCACTGACTGTTTTTATGTGCATTATGTGACAGTCATAAAACACCCAGTTTAAGACACCTCATTTAGTTTCGTTTTTAGTTCATACTCACCCATGCTGTAATACGGTACGTTATGGTCCATTATGGGCCCTCACCGGAAAGAAAAGTTTGGGGGCGGGGAGTTGTCACTGAATAGTAAACAGACGTGCTTTGCACAAGTTTCCAATGTACTTTTGCCAATCGCGTAGGCACAAAACTACATGGGTAGACATTAAAACCGGTCGAGGTTCATATAAAACACCCTAAACAAATCAGTCAAAAAAAGTCTAATAAGTCAAATCACTCATGAAATTTAACCATGTTGTGACCTTCTGAAAATACTTTGAAGACGACATTGTGCAGAGCATATTGTCACGAATTGTTTCAAGTTTATTTATTTTATTTCACATAATGACATTAAGACACAATATAACGAGAAGTCAATATTTTCATTACAAACGTCTTGAACCAAGATTATGATTGGTATTAAGTTTATAATAGCACGCATTTATAACCAGAACTTTGCTTCAGCACAACTATTATGGACTTTTTGTGTCAGAAAATTACTAGTTGCTTCTTCGCAAAGAGAAAAAGATGGACTGAAAAGGTTAAAATGTAATCAAGAAAAAATATTTTTTAAAACGTACAATTGAAATCTACAAGAGAATGTACATACCCCGAAGCAAGAGGTGGATGACTGGAGGGGTTATTGGCAAGAGGATGCGGGGTTACTAGCTGTGTGGTCTCGTTATGAGACCCACCAAACGGGATCCACTCAACCCGATGGATTGACGATTGTACTAAGGCTAGAGGCGGTTGACAAGTATATGGTGTACTAGCAGTGTTTATAATTGTCTTAGCATATTGGAAGTTGAGGAAGGATTTGAAGTATTAAGCCTCTTGAATTAGCATATTGTCTTGGCATATTATAAAATATCTTCAGAGACGTACTCGTATGCGGATTTTGGAAGTGTAGACCTGTAGAAATGTCCCAGTGACATATGTTTTGAGAAATTCAGGATTTTGCAACATTGTAAATTATTTAGTAAGTTTTAGAATAAACTCCCATCGAACCTCAGAAATTGTATGGACTTTGGTTTGTTTGTAGTTGTCATTTAGGACTATTAGGGGCAGGTTAAATCAGTTCTGACACTCGTGAATATGAAAATTGTTATAAGCATAAAACCAACATTTTGAATTTTCGCCATTTTACTGTTACAGAGGTGGGAAGTCACAGTAACATAGTAACATAGTAAGAGTCATGGGCGGAGATCCCGGGGGGATATACCCCCCCCCCCCCCCCCCCACTTTTTGACCTGGGGGGTGACCAATGTAATCATCCCCCCCACTTTTTAAGGGTAGGCGTACTAACTTGCGCAGAGTCCGTAACTTGCCAATACATGTATTTTTGTTTCGCTATACACGTGATGACTTTCCATTGTTCCCTTTAATATAACCCATCCCCATAGACTAAGCACTAGTTTGCCTGTCCTCACTTTTTCCGGAACAAAGAAATAAATGTGAGGACAGTATTGTTCCCTTTTTTATACCATTTTTATACCCTCTTTTCTGTCCTCACGTGTATTGCGATACCATGACACCTTGACAGGTCAGCACCACGCGGCCCAGCAAGTGCGAGCGTCCTTCGTTTACTTTCCCTGCATTGAGTTTAAACGCACTGTGGGCAAGAGCTCGGTATGTACAGGCGCGGATCTGGGGGGGGGGGGGGGTGGCCGCGGGGGCACGTGCCCCCCTGGTAAATTGAGTCAAAAAAAAGGAAAAAAAGAGAAAAAAAGAAGAGGGAAAAAAGAGGGGGAGGTGAGAGAAAAGGAGGGAAGGAGGAGGGCAACCTCCTTAAAAAAAATACCGCCGCCGATATTAAACATCTGCTGTGTCTACTTTTTGGCATAAAACTACTGAAAAATGCAATAAGAAAAAAAAAGGTTAGCAATCATGCCATGGAACTGAATCCCTCTTTTAAGAGAAAACCGGAGTATTTCCCGGATCCCTGGGATTTCAACTCTGTCCATCGATCCCCCTTCAATCCTACTTGCCGGGTTCGATCCCCTTTTAATCCCTTTGCCGGATCTAGTGTAAACGCGGTGCATCTCAACATATAATCCCCTTGGGGAGTTTATTACAGGTTAAATGGCCCCAACCAGCAGGAAACAATGGATCACTTGACTGAATGACATACTAAATGTGCCTAAATCCTCTATTATGTCTTGCAGCCGATCTGCCGATGGTTTTAACACAGGGCAACGAACAGTCTGAAATCAAGCCCTTTTCTTGAAAACTTCAACTGAACTGAATTAAAACCAAGACAAATTCCGGATAAATAAAAAATGAAGGGGAAAAACTGCAAATTAGACGCCAGAAATGGGGGGGGGGGACTTAGATTTTTGTAGTGATGCATGACATGGCTGAAAAATGGCCAAAAAATAATGGCTAACATAATGATATATATAGTCTCCATATACAATGTAATCTTAACAACTTAAAAAAAACAAAAAAGTCAGGTGAAAGTGGTCAGGAATCGCCTCAGATTGTACCACGGAGCATCCAGAATACAACATTTTCGGGGGCCCTTAAGCGGGCCCCGGACCCCACGCCGTATACAAGGGCTTCGCGCTCGCATTTATCCGTTTTGGGTGTGCCCCCGTCTAGATTGTTGTAGTCATGACATGGCTAAAATAATCACTAGAAAATAATGGCAAAAATCATGATATACATGTACATGTATATATTCTCCATAAAATCGTCAAAACTTTTGTTTAAAAAAAGTCAGGTGAAAGTAGCCAGGAATCGCCTAAGATTGCACCACTGGGGCATCCAGAATCCAAAATTTTACGGGCCCCTTAAGCGGGCCCCGGACCCCACGCCGTAAGGGCTTCGCGCTCGCATTTGTCTATTTTGGGTGTGCCCCCCCCCCCCCCCCCCCCCCCTCCGTCTACAAAATTCATCGATCCGCGCCTGATGTCGGAAGGTAGATTGGTTGGTGGGGAGACAGTTTATGCCTCACGACAAGCACAGTAAGGTGGGGAATAGTCGGTCTTTGCCACATTAGAACGCGGAAGTTCAGATCCCAACAAAGATGATGGGCTGTTATTTTATTGTTTTCACTCAACTAACACACCCAACAAATTCAAAGGCAATAGAAAGTTGCAACGGCAAACGGATTTTGTTATGCGCCAACAGACGGTATGAACGCACGTGCGGCGCATGTAACACAATGTAACTAAAATACCGATAGCAGACTTCAACTGACATTCATGGGAATCGGCGCGCACTCACACACCAAACGTTTGTGCGTCCTGCAAAAAAGGGTTTGGGAACTTTTGTTAGAGCCTTAGTTTTGCATCTCCGGCATTCCGGTTATAATGTCGTCAAGTATACATCATTGTCCACCATATGTTTTCATAGTTTTTGTCAAGTGTAGACCAAATCACATTCTAATCATGCCTTACCAAAATGCATCTAGGCATTATTTTGCAATAGCTATTTTGTAAATACTTTATTCTTAAAATAATGCATAGGCATTATTTGTGTTGCTAGGTGACCAGAGCTCCATTGTGCAAAGAGACGCTTACGCTTCCAAATACATTGGATAAGAAATTTGAGTTTTGAAGATCTTTTGTATTTTTTAATGCTTGAAGGTGTTAATTATTGTCATTTATTGCAATTCAAGCTCAAGAAAAGGTTAAATTTTGACACAATTTTGCACCCAAAATTGTGTAAATCCCAGGGGCTCCAGGGGGCTTACCTGAACCCCTAGCAAGGGCTTTGCGCCTGCAACCCACCAGGGGGCCCTTAACCGGTCCCTTGGACCCCGTGCCGTGTCGCGCTCCACACAAGGATGGCCTTTCAAAAATCATCCCCCCCCCCCCCCCACATGTAACAAGAAATCTCCGCGCATGGTAAATCATATAATGCGTGTTTCCTTTAACAAAGCATTACTGTACAAAGAAAATACCTGCAAATGTTGATGATCATCAATCAAGAGCCTGAATTTGCTTGACAAAGCTGTGTTGTACAAAAAAAGGAGATTGTAGTAAACTTAGGCTGCGTCCGAATCGCTTGTCTGGGGCTATTGTCTATGTGTTCGTTCATTACAACTACACGTGACGTAGCCGTTTCGGACAAGGCCTTATTTCGTTATCATTAGAATTCTTTTGTCTCAATAGAGGGCAACTCGACCGTTACAATTCAATGTAATTACATTATTAACAAAGAAAGGAAGTTAATTTTAATTGTCCACTAAAAACAGACCTGGCCGAAATAACAACCATGGACCTAATTTGATTTCAACAATCGAAATAGGCACATATTAACACATTCTTATATTTGCATCCCTGTGGAGACATGGCTTTGTTCTTTTCTGTGTTGCTATACTTAAGCATTCTCCCATAGACTTTGTGCACAAATTTCCTCGTGGAGACATTCTTCTCTTTAGAATTTCCTCGTGGAGACCTTTTCATTCTTGTCCTGTATTGTTTCCCGTTCTCACCTAATATAGAAACACGCACACAATCACCGAACCATTTTTCACTATTTTCTCCTGATAGTCCAGTAACAATTGACACAAAAATGCCCAACCCTGACGTTTTAGTTGTTAACCGAGTTTTTACTCAGAAACCTTTATATAATTGCCATGAAAACACACACACAAGAATCACCAATGTTTTTTTCTTGGGGGAAATACGCTTTTTAAGCTCTTAAAAATGCGGATTTCTGCACGCGAATGTGCTGTAATTATTAAATTCCAATTAACCAAAACCTTTCGGAATTATGCAAGATTTACCGCTACCGTTTTCCACAATCAAGGTGAGAAAGGAGGGCCAGGAACCAGTCTATGATTTATTCTGCAGCAAGCATATCCTTGAGGGCGCGCTTCCATTTGCCACAAGCATAGCTTCTTCGCTTTTTAAGACACTGAATATTGATTGGGGTTAAGGTATCAATGGCGGACAAAGATGTACAATAGTTTTGTAATCGAATGAATAGACAGACCAATACAATACATATCAATTCATTCAAAACAATTGTTATGTTTAACATAACAAGACGTATTCTGCATCAAGAACTTCCTTGAGGGCGCACCTCCATTTGCCGCTTACAGTAGCCTTGGGCTCGTTGCACAATTAGGTTGAAAGTAAAGGCTCTCCAGGCAAGCTTCGGCTACTTGAATGGATTCTTACATAACAGCTTAGAATCATACGTATATTAGCAACGTACATAGTAACGACGCGGCAGGGTCTTTGTTTTGCACGCATAGCCTCATTTTTTTTTCCTATGTGGCGAAACTGTGCGAGGAGCGAAAGAGATTGGAAAAAGAGTTCATATACAAGCCCTCGTTCTTCATTGTTTATGCAGTTTGCACAGTTTCAAAAGATGTCTAGTATTTTGTCTAATAAATTATTGAATATTTTTAAATGATGAATTGGGATTTTTTTATTTAAGAATATTTGTTTCACTATGTTACGATCTGAAAATCTCCAAACTATCCGTTTCGACCCCCAACACCCCCCCCCCCTGGATCCGCGCCTGTTCCCGCATAGTCCTATAGTCCAAAATCCTGCTCCTAAAATCCTAACTGCCTGCCCGTATTTATATAAATTTTTCTATCTTCTAGAAACTACAAGAAATTTCTTCTAATCCGGAAACTTCTTACAATTACACAAACATCCCAAAATAAACTAGCTTCTAGTAAGATCTAGCGTAAACAAGAATGGTGACTCATTCATAAAACCGCACACTAGGGTCACACGCGTAAGTGAACAACATTTAAAGATGTATGTGCAGTGCGACGAAACCACAAGAAAGGCCTCGCCCACACGTTGTGTGTACATAACAAGTGTACTTGATAAAACTAATTAGAAAGGACTTTGAAAATGGAGAGAGTATTCTACTAAACAGCAACATTTTCAAGAAATTGTCCAATGGTTACGGTGCCTGACTAATGTACGGTGGCATGTGGGTTCGAATCCCACCGAGGGATTATAGTGCTTCGCTTTGGCAAGAGAGTTTACCACTGCCCCTCTCTCCGCCTGAAGTATTAATTAACCCCTTGAGTACGTTTTTTACGGGAGAAGTCGGGGTGTCGCGGCGGCCCTGGCAGCCAAGCGAAACGGCCACAATGTGTTTGTGCAGTCAAGCATAACATACACAATAATCCAACAATGGATTGAAACTGCACAAACAGCGGCCAATGGCGTCATCCGGCCTTTTGGCACTGGTTTTTGCGCCATATGGCGTCTTCCGTACGCAAAGGATTTTAATAGTACCACGTGTGAGGGCAGAGAACAGATTGCGCTGATTTGGACCGACTGCAGAGTGATCTCATATGGGCTGATGAACAGGGAAAAAATGGAGAAGCGCTTTGAGAAATATTTGTATAAAAGCTCTAAGCCCCACATTTAAAAAGCAGCTTTGCAGAGTTTGTTGTTTCCTCAGAAAAAAATGGATATTGATGGGCCGCATTCGAACAAGTTGAACTGTATGAAATGCCAAAAAGATTATACTCATTTGGCAACATTTCCGGTGGAAAGTAATGAGACGTCCCACAGTCATTTCCACGCAGGCATAATATTCCAATGGCTTGCAGGGACGTGCTTTATACAAACAATGCAATGAGATTGGAACGAAAACAAGGAAGTGGTGAGCGCTTCCCGCTTTTAACATTTTCCCATCATACCCTTTTGTATTTCATTCAAGTTGGACTTACCGCATCCTTGTAAATGTACATGCAACTTCGTATTTGAAAGTTGTCTTTGTCGGAATGACTAATTAAAGAATAAAACAGAGTATTTTCGCTTCATATTGACAGGGAGATAGGATGTCATGTGGTATTCGATCTATACACATGCATACATTAAGTTGGGTTATGCAGTGATGAAGGCTTCGTTGTTCAATGTTATCCAGCGAAAAAGCATGAGAATAATTATGGCCACCAAGACAGTACTCAACTTTTCCCTGCTTGCTGTATCTGTGGGCATAGCAGCATCAGTAACAATTTCGTCTACACAAGACACAGTGAGTGTCACAAGAGGTGAGCAGTTATCGTTATCGTGTGACGTCAAATACGAAGTAGGTGAAAATATCAAAACAGCACGTTGGTATCGCCCATTGTCTGTATACGGAGAAATCGACGTTTCAAGTGGCTGTGATTTAGAGGGACCACGATGTCAAGTAGTTAACACTACAGACAATCGCGGAATTGTCCGATACAAAAGAGGTACGAGCAACAACGCAACACTGACACTGATAATTGGTCAAAGTACCTTAGAAGACAGCGGAAACTTTTATTGTGGAATTGCTACAGAGAAGGTTGACCATAGTGGATATTATCGTAACAAACTCATATCTGTAAACGTGGTCAATATTGCAGTCGAGCCATATCCCACGCGACATCTGAATGTTCACACAACCAGCACTCCTAGTCCAGCAGATCAAACCACACCACCCATAGCGACGACAAGCTTATCCACTTATCTTGACAAGTCCGAACCAACGACGATTTTTACAAATTCTCAGAATGTGGGTAGCCAGAGCCCATCAAATGAAAGAACGCCTTCCCTATCGACGCAAACAGCCTATTCAACTCTCCCAGACACATCAAAGTATAGTCCAACTGAGAGTTTTACGTCTGCACAGGATAAGGGAAGCCCGGACCTACCCAATTATCAAAGAACAACCGCCTTATCTATGAAAACAGCCCAGACAAATTTGCGTGATATCCCGAATCCATCAGATAAAACTACACCCTCCCTATCGACGACTGACCTACTCATTCCAGTATCTGCAGCCGCTGGTGGCGTCGTCATCATTTTACTATGCGTCATAGTATGTCTCGTTTTTTTAAAGAGGAAAGCAAGAAGGCGGGAGAAAAAGAACATCTGCTGTAACATGCACATGACTACTATATCAAGTTCTGGTAACAGCGGCGAGACATCTGATGTGCACGACAACCACAGTCACAATACTCGACCGAACAGCTGTGAAACAAGCGGGCACCACACCGAACCGATCGGGGATATCAGACTAACCATCCCGGTACCATCCGCTTCCCCGTACGCTGTGGTTCCCGTGGCCGGCCTACAACAGTCAGAGCCATCGGTGTACGCTGTGCTGGACCCAGATGTGCCATCACATGAGATCACAGGTGATTACACGATGACACACGACTGCGAAGTTCGT
The DNA here is from genome assembly GCA_037893225.1 of Hippasteria phrygiana. Taxonomy (NCBI): domain Eukaryota; kingdom Metazoa; phylum Echinodermata; class Asteroidea; order Valvatida; family Goniasteridae; genus Hippasteria; species Hippasteria phrygiana. Next base: position 1,309,963 of record JAZGUH010000845.1, on the reverse strand, counting down.
GCAACATCAGACGAGGGAGTAAATATGAAACAGGATGGCCAGCAAGGTGAGAAAACGTCAATAGAAATTTGATTCGATTTACAGTGTGTCCCCAAAAAAGGAAACGGAGAAAGAGATCCACATTTCTCCATTTTGGGGATAAAACAAACAAATATGTATAAGACATTGTGAGATCTTAGCTTGCAAATGACATCCCACGTGATGAAATTCGAAATTGTTTTGTATGTTTTAGCTAGTTGTTTGAGATTAAATGGCCGATGAACGAAAATCTTGAATAACTTAATATTAATTTTGTTTTCTCTTTGAACCTATTGTCGTCTGGCCTAAGAAAATCAGCTGTGAATTAGCCTTGAATGCAAGGCTGTGCGTGCTATCTCGATCTCAGCGCTGCAGCCTGGGCGTACCCGCCCGGCCGGCCAGTAGCTCCACATAATACGTATAAGGCGAACGCCGATGCTTGATACGCACGGTGCCCGCAGTGCTTGTGTACACGCACCGCCCCCGCGAGTACGTCCCAGCCCGAGCACGGCCGTGATAAATACTGTTACTTCCGGGTTAATTTGCCGTTATGTTAATGAATTAAGCTATTTTCGTTCGCGCGTGATCTGATTGGTCCTACATTGACACGTGAAAAAATGGCATCATCGCGTTGGGTCACAAAGGTCAACTGTCAAAAATTCCAGGTAGCTGATTGGACATTGTTCAATGCATAATTCAGATTCAGCAACGCCAGCCAAGGCTGCGATTGACCATTGGGAAAACAGACGTTATTCACAGATAATTTCATAGATAATTTACAGATCCACTCTTTGCCCCCCCCCCCCCCCCCCCCATTCGCTACGGAATTCCAATTCAAAATAAAGATAAACATAAGACCCGGAAGTAGCATTATCATCAAGGCTGTCGGCGCGGCCGGGGACCTTCGCGTGGTAGCGGTGCGTAGCGTATGAGCATGCGTGTACATGCATTGCGGGCAGATCGATTGTGCGAGCAACGGATCGGCGTTTGCCGTGTATACGTATGTGGAGCTAGCTGGCCAGGCGGGTTGCGACCGTCAGCAGGCTGAGAAAGCAGGCACAGCCTTGCATTCAAGGCTAACTATGAATATGCCAAGTGGTTTTGAAGGGGTTTGGAACAAACAGGCAAAGTCGCGGACGGACCGGCCGCCCGACCAACAGACCACCGGAAGGATCGACACATTTACAAAAACGCGTTGGCCCTACTGCAAATGATATCTCCTCTTCGATTGTGAAACAGCCCCTTAACAACTCCATAAGTCAATATTTCTTACCGTTTGGAACATTTTACTTTTACAGATCAAGAACACCCGAACCTCGGATATCAGAGACCGGCTGGTGACAACGCCAATGTTGGACTGACCAGTAAAGCTGGCTCATGTCGGATCCCTCTTGATGAGGACCCGGGAAACAACGGCAAAGGAGGAGACTGCGACCGAATATTCGTAGACAACATCCTGTACGCCGCGTCTTCAGATGCTGCAATAATCAACGAGCAACGATTTACTACCAGTTACGTCATCTCTCAGGGGAGTGTCAAAGGGAAACCTAGACTTGACCCATTCTAACGAGTAAACATGAAACAGACGTGCTTTTGCGCAAGCATGCAATGTGCGTTTGTCAATTCTTTATGGTACACAACTACACAAATGGGTAGATATTAAACCGGTCGAGGTCATATCGGGCAAAAATGTCTTGATGACAAACTATATTTGGTTTCCAATCACTCATGAAATTTAACCACGACCCTGTGATCTTGTGATAGTACTGTAAGACGGCTTTGTGCAGAGCATATTGTCATTAATTGTTCGAAGTTGATCTATTTTACATAATTTAACCTATTTGACATTAAGACATACTATACCCGAAAAGTCAATAATATTTTTACAAAGGTTCATAATCAAAATTTTAGTTGGAATTAATTTAATAAGAACATGTATTTATAATCAGATCTTCACTTCAGCACAACTGTTATTGACTTTCTGTTCGTCAAACAATCCACAAGGGAAACTGACTAGGTACATTTTAAATAAATTTTCAAAGTGAACAAAGAAACTGGCAGGAGCAGGATTCGAACCTGCGACCTCCGGAATACCGTACCGGCCCTCTACCAACTGAGCTATCTTGCCTATGTTGGCGGTCTCCCAAATATCTTTGTTCGGGTGGGCGCTAGTCAGAAGTCATAAACCCAGAATGCCATATAGCCAGGGATCACACACAATTTTACGATGCAACATGGGAAGCGACATTGTGGGGATCACTCAATGGGGATACGACTTTTTAACTTATAATTCGTCAAACAATCCACAAGGGAATAGGTAAATTTTGAATACTTTTCAAAGTGAACAAAGATACTGGCAGGAGCGGGATTAGAACCTACGACCTCCGGAATACCGTACCGGCGCTCTACCAACTGAGCTATCTTGCCTATGTTGGCGGTCTCCCAAATTGTCAATATCTTTGTTCGGGTGGGCGCTAGTCAGAAGTCATAGGCTAAACCCAGAATTCCGTATAGCCAGGGATCACACCCAATTTTACGATGCAACATGGGAAGCGACATTGTGGGGATCACTCAATGAGGATACGACTTTTTAAATTACTATTTGCTCCTTTGCAAACAGATAAAAAAAGGAACTTTCTGCAGCGTTGATTAATTTTATTAATTTTACTTATTTGACAATCAGACACACTTTACCCAAAATGTCAATAACATTTGTTTTGCAATTGTCTAGAATCAAGATTATAACTGGTATTATAGGCGGTTGCACGTGCCCCTGTGTGTGCCTCAGAAAAAATGTTTGTGTGGTATATCGCTGAGAACTATATAAGCAAACTTTGTTGATTATTTTAGTTTTTAGGGTAGAGAATACGAATTTGTATGTTTGCACGTCCAAATCCTTAGAGATACGCACCATTAAAGGGGCATTCCTGCTGGATTATCTATAATTTTAAAGAATGCATGAATAACGGCTCATGAGGTAATTTGAACCCCTAAAGAATGATTTTAAAAGGAAAGTAATAAATGTTCAGATAGAAATTAAAGTAAATGAATTAAATTGATGGTTTCAAAAATCAGTTCTCACACTTAAAGGTGCATACTATCTCCTCAATTTCTTTTATTTGTTTTCTTGTACAATTATTTAAACATCAACAGTTATTAGTAGCTGTATAGTGAAAATAGTACATTTTGGTGTTAGCTTTTCCGAATGCCTGCAGTTATATAAGGATATTTACATTTAAGGTGATAATTACTGGAACACCAATAACCCAAAAAAGGAAGGATAAACTTAGCCTTGTAGGTAACAAAAACAATGTATTTGCAGGACAGCGTATCAGAAATATTTACAACAAAATTACAAATATTAGATAATTAAGTTCTCATAATTTTTCAAGAGGTCCTGTCCCTAAAGATGCACATAATATCAAATGGTGACAATAAAATGACAGTGATGACGATCACTTTGTCTTTATTCTTCATATCAAGCATTATCATTGCACTAAAAAGAACAAAATTCCGAAGCAGTTCCACTCCTTAAAAGTGCATAATACCCACCCCAGTGAAAAAAAAGTCAACAGTAAATTACTATATCATGCAGCTATGGCCAAGCAGACATGATCATCACAATCACAAAGATAGCCAATATTTTAGAGCAATACGCTATAGTGTATCGATAATGCAGATCCACCAACTGTACTTTTACTCACCACCTAGTTTCTGCAAGACATGCAGAGATTATCAAACACTCATTTCAAACACTCAGTCTTGCTCTTGCAAATAATGCAAGACTCAGGAAGTGTTGTTCTAGTTAACTTCCAGTAGATGAGCTTCCAAACCCAGCTGGTCGCTGTAACCGTCTGTGCTTGTGCATGTTGGGTGTTGTATGGGTGATGGAAGGTCCCAGGCACACTTCGGTCTCGGGACTGCCGAGAGCGGATTCAACATTTCGCTATATCTTTGCTATGTAGTCGCTGCTTTGTTCGTAAACCGAGCATAACAATTCCTGTGCTATATGATATTCATGGAGGCATGTCTCTTTGCCACACTTCATAGCGTCTTCTCCTTCAAAAGTTCCCCACTCCAATGCACAACTTTTGGTTTTGCTCCAACTTTTCTCTGAAAACTGATTGTCCTGGGTATCATCCGATCCTGCAGAATGCAACAAGCACTCAATTTTCTCCGATTTTAGGCCGTGAAATCACAAGAAAATGTGGTCCGCAGCGATCACGCTGTACACAAAATAATAAGAGGGCGTCTCCCGAATACTGCACGCTGATTGGCTCAAATCGCCTTGTACGTCATCTTTACAAAGCTTCATGGGACGGAAACGTCATACATGCGATGCCCCTCGGGGGGGGGGGGGGGGGGGGGGGTCGGGTAAAAGCGCCGGTTTTGAAAGGCGATTTTCACAAAAACTGCAGGAAATTAGAAATGCAAACATGGAAAACAATGAAGTTTGCTTAGGCCTACTTCTCAAGGATATACCACGAGGCTAAACGATACAAGGGGACGTGCAACCGCCTATTAACTTTGTAACAGGCATTTATAATCAGATCTTTGTTTTACCGCTATACTGTAATAGATTTTTTGTGTCTGAAAATTGCTATTTTCTTCTTCGCAAAGAGATAAAAAAGGAACTTAAAAGGTGAAAATGTAATCAAGAAAATATGTCTTTATAAAGTACATTTGAAATCTAGATGTACATGTACGTGGAAATAAATATGCCATGATGATTATAGTTAAAGTGACAGCGATAAACAGCGTTGTATATTCCGCGAGCTGTATTTGACGAATGCGCTATACATTCCGTTCAAACTTCTATTTATTGCAAAAATTCCAATGCGACTTCATGCAAGTATAGACAGTTCGCGTGATCACCTGTGTTTGCAACCATGAGCGTAAATCCCGGGAAAGGGAGAATTCTGTCCCCAAAACGGCTTTTACCGTAGGATCATTAATTGATACCGTTCCGTCCCTGAATGTTCATTACCGTGAAAAAAATTACGTTTAGTTTCAATACAATGCAGCACAAAAAATATACCTTAATTGTATTCGATGGAAGTGCTGCACGCTGTAACGGCGCCATTTTCATTTTATGTAGCAGCGATTTCTTATTGATTTATGAAAACTGTAATTCACAAGTAAATTTTCTCTCTAATGTATTGCTTGCAACGTTTGACAAAAAATGAAACATAGGCGTAGCCAGAGGGGGGGGGGGGGGGGGGGGGGGGCGGTGGTAAGGGGGTATTCCTCCCCCCAATATTTTCAGAGTGCCCTTTTTTTTCTTCTTTTATTACCACAAAATTTCCGTCCCACATAAATTCAAAACCCTGCCCTCTATCTACGACATACCTGTTGGTGTTAAATGTCGCAAGCTAGTTTGGTAAGTTCACAAACTTCAAAGTGGATTTTGTTCTCTTATAGGAAAGGGGCACGTTAGTGTGCCTTACTGGAAATTATAGTGACCCCTGTGCCCCCACTGAAAATTGTTGGTGCCCCCTGTGTCCCCGATATATCGAGTGCCCCTTTTCACGTCTACCCCTCCCCCCCCCCCCCCCCCCCCCCCAATAAAAATGACCTTGCTATGCCTATGAACGGGGCCCGTATATATACACAATTGCCGCAACATTTAAATATTTTCCTTCATGCTGCTGGCCCTAGTGTGCCCTCACTGGAAATTATAGTGCCCCCTGTTCCCCCACTGAAAAATCTTAGTTCCCCTGTGCCCCCACTGAAAATATTAGTTCCCCTGTGTTTTAAACAACCTTTTGGCGCCCCCTGTTTCCCCACTAAAAATGCTGGTGCCCTTGCCCCAGCTAGTTGCGAATGCTGGTGCCCCGGGTCCTCACTTAAAATGATGTTGCCATGCATGGACCCCCCACTCATAAATATTGTGTCCCCAATGAAAATTCTTGGCAACATGACTGCACAATTTGCCCCTAAATTGTTAAGAGTACGTAGCTTGCCATTCTATAGGCTGTACAAACAATATGAATCTATGCACTTTCCAATCACTCCGGTCGAATGTGTCGGAGCTTAATTCAAGCACTCTCATTGTTCAAAATAATAGAAATGTTTGGCTCAGTGGAAGAGCAAGTGGCACATTACTGAAGTTAAGCAACGATGATGGGAAACCACACCATGTATTGCTTGCATTAGCGTGCCTGGTAACAAATAGTGCATTGTTCTGGGGCACGACAGGCCCTTATTCATCTCAAAATGGTCACGTCCTTCGGATGGGACGTTAAGCCGGAGGTCTCGTGTGCTCTTTGGGATCAGTGCACATAAAAGAACACAAAGTACCTGGCGTGAAAGAGTAGGGGTTTTCCCCGGTTTTTCTGGTGCCCTCAGCACACATCCTGTAACTGGGGCTTACGCTGTTGGATGTTGAATGAAATAAAATAAATAAAATAGAGTTGCTAAAAGGTAGCTGAATTGTTTCTTAACAGAAATGTTACATTAAGTTAATTTTTTGCAATTTAATGTTAATGAAAGAAAAATGACATTTAAATTAAATTGCATATCTTTCAAAACAAATCTATTGATCAAGAAGTGGTAAAATAGTGAATGGTTTGTTTTTTCCACTTCTCACAGCCAACGGGCTATTCGGATCTTATATGGGGTGTCAAAAATAATGCCCCTCTCAGGGTTGTAGCAAAATTCGAAAAATGAAATGTTATTTTTACTTTAATTTCTTACATAATTGTGAAGCATATTTAATTGTACTATTTTCTGAACATTTCTCACTTTAAACAGTAGGAAAATTATGTCCCCGCTCCTTTTTGATATGCAAAAAATCCCTGTCTACCTCTCAGCATGGATATATCGAGTGCCCTTTTTCACGTCTACACCCCCCCCGCCCCCCCCCCCCCCCCCCAATAAAAATGACCTTGCAACGCCTATGTGAAAGAAACATGATACAGATCAATATGAACCGCTCTGAATCTCTAAATTAATTAATAACAAAATGGCTATAGACTGGCGACAGCTTTAACAGCTATTAAAATAAAAACAGTATCATTTGTAACAAATTTTATTTGATTGTGACCAGGTCCAAATAGATGAATCTTATCTCCAGGTAGTATGCTGTAAGCATATCCTAAAGTCGCAATTAAAGAGACCGATGGTGCAGTTTTGTTTTTCATGTACGTGCAATATTATCCACCTTTTCTCGCAGATCATTATTAGGATCACGTAATCTTGTACAGTACGAAAAAAGTCGGATCTTATAATCTTGGTGAAACAAAAAGAATCTGACTTAACTGTGAGAATACAAAGGGAAGGCCCTTGCTAGCCATTCATACTAAAAGAACGGTTTTCACAGCTCTAAAGAAACACTGACTTCATTGCCAAAAAGCAAATAGTTAAGAATGAGTTGTCATTTGCTCAGAACGAAAAGTTGACTAAGACTGGTTCCAAGATGATTGTTTTCAGTTCTGCCATAATTGTCGGTATATTTCCCACAACATCAATCGGATGTTGCATATTATTCAACCGAAATAATTATTTTGATTGGTGTTAAATGTGAAATAAATCACTTCAAATTAAATGTGTTGAGAGTTGAGAATCCATTTCTAACGAACACTGCTGATGAGTTAATTTTGAGGAAACATTTCTGCTCTTTTGAAAAAGCAGTTCCTTCTACAACCAAACAAAAATAGCGCCCTGATCCTGCGTGAACCAACTGAAAAGATCTTAAAGGAATCAACAACTATTCCTTTTTAATTTATCAAACAATCCACAAGGGAAACTGACTATAGGTAAATTTAAATACATTTTCAAAGTGAACAAAGAAACTGGCGGGAGCGGGATTCGAACCTGCGACTTCCGGAATACCGTACCGGCGCGCTACCAACTGAGCTATCTTGTCCTATGTTGGCGGTCTCCCAAATTGTCAGTATCTTTGTTCGGGTAAACAAGCATTTCGATCATGTTTAAATTGTTGAAAGATATCGTATAATTATGGAGGGAAGCAAGCTAAACTGGGTATGTATTGCTTGGTCAAGTTAAAATCAATTACGCTGGTCGTGGGAACAAAGCAAGGAAGTGGCATTTTCCCATCATACCTTATGTACTGCATACGAGTTACGTGGATCTGACTTCCTGTGTACCAGTTCAAGTTTCGTTTTGAAAGTAAACCGATCTGTCAGAGTAACGAGTCAAAGAATAACAAGGACTGTTTTTGCTTTGTAATCAAGAAGAGAGGCAGGATTGGGTGTTGAAATATAATGATGTCAATAACGTTTACATAAACTAAACACTTTACACGCTGACACTTGGCACAACACCTCGCGATTGACTCCGATACAGTAGCGATGTTTGTACGCGGGGAAGAAAAGAATTTTGATAAGAAACTGTGAAACCGCTATAGGTATGGGGGTTAATGTTGTGCTCTTTCTGTTATTTACATCAATACCCATTGCAACATCAGTAATAATAACGGCCACACCAGGCAACGTGAGCGTCAGGAAAGGTGAGCAGTTACATTTAATGTGCGCTATTAGATATGAGGATGATGACAGTATCAGCGTGGTTAGATGGTATCAAATGCCGCAGTCGAATATATATGGTGAAGCCTATGTCTCAAGGCGTTGTGGTCAGACGGACGCGCCGTGTCCCGTGGTGAATACCAGCGACAGTCGTGGAACCATGCGATATGTAAATGGGGATTATAACAATGCGACCCTGACACTGACAATTGATGAGAGCGCACCGGAGGACAACAGGGACTTCATTTGTGGAATCGTGGCACAAAAAGGTGCCAACCCTATGGATCACTATGATGACACAATATCTGTAGTCGTCAACTATCTTCCAAACGCAACTTACCCCAGGTGTTCTGTGACACCATACCAATTAGAAACTTCGGCAGTGCCTCCCATACTTACTTGCTCGTCTGAGAAAGCATGTCCAGTCGTTTCCCTGGAATGGACGACCTCCGTACATTCATCCAGAATATCACTCTCGAACAGTACAGCAATCGTAGGGAGTAATATCGAAAACAACCTGAACTTGGGCATACTGGGGACTTCCTACAACTACTTGACGTTCACTTGCTACATGACGAGTAAAGCCTATCCTGGCATCGATAGAAGCTGCTCCATCTCCCTGGCCAATCTAAGGCCTCAGGTTACTGAAGAACCCAGATCACCTCAAGATACGAAAGTGTCTTCTACTGTAAGCAGCACACTAAGTCCGTTAGTTCAAAATACACGTTTGTCACCGACGGACCTGACGGGTTCAACTCTTCCTGACACATCAAATTACAGTCCAACCGAGAAGTTTACCCCTTCACGGGATGAGAGCAGGCTAAGTCCGTCAGCTCAAACCACACCTCTTTTATCGACGAAAACAGCCCAGTCAACTCTACAAGACATATCACAGCCCCGTAATCCAACAGAGAGTTTCACCCCTTCACGGGATGTGGTCAGCGCTAACCCTTCATATCAGACTAGACCCTCCTCAAACACGTCTGACCACACCCGCTTTGCAAGCGGCACCATACTCATTGCAGTATCCGCAGCCGCTGGTGGCGTCATCATCATTCTCGTATGCGTCATAGCGTGCCTTGTTTCCTCAAGAACAACATTACGGAGGCGGGAAAAGAGGAACATGAGCTTCAACATGTCCATGACTGCCGAGATCAGCAGCCAAGTATCTTATAATTATGTGCACGACAACCACAGCCACAATTCTGAAATAGGCGGGTACAACATAATACCGATGGGGGATATCGGACCAACCAGCCCCACACCATCCGCTTCCCCGTACGCTGTGGTACCAGTGGCAGGCCTACAACAGCCACCGGTACCAACATACGCTGTGCTGAATCCAGATACGCTACAGCAGCAGAACACCAATGACTACTCATACAGCATCATGCAGTCTACGGGAAAACACGTCAGGAAAGACGATACAGCGTCAGACGAGGAAGCAAATAAGAGACAGCATGGTGAGGAAGCAGTGGTTTGTTACTAAAAGTCCAATTTACAGAAGCGCAATTTTTGCGAACTAGGCAATCAGGGAAAAATATAACGGGTTAAACTTGTTTGTGCTTTACTGCAATCTCCATTGGGGCACAGGCCTCGGATGGGACTGGGGCATGTGCCTCCTCCACTGAAGAAATGCCGTTTAGAATTTGGTTAGATGTTCAGGGATAATTAGCCTCGACAATAGTTTTAACCATGGGGCAACTTCATGGAGCCGCTAATCACAACAATTTGCTTTAATATGAAAACAGCTTACAGGAAAATACTCCATAATTATGATTTACATGGTAAGCACAAAACACAAGCAATATACGTCACGTGGACATCTGGTTGGTAATCCCAGTTTTAATGGGAAGAACTCTGCAAGCTATCAAAGTAGTTTGTTGTGGGCCCAGCTAATAAAGGGGTTAGTAGTACAGATGACAGATCAAAGATACGTGTCAAATCAAGTTTTCAATGCATGCAAGAGATGATTTGTATATTATCCATTTCCCATCTCCTTCATCGATGAATTTTAGCCATTGTTATACTACTAGGTATGTTCTGTCTTATAGGCCAAGAACGCAGGCATCTCGGAGACCAGAGATCGGCTGGCGGTGCCGCCAAAGTTGAAGAGAACAGTAAAGACGGCTTATATCGAATCCGTCTTGGTGAGGATGAGGGCAACGACGGCAACGGTTACGAAGAAGGGGACTTCGGACGAATATTCGTTTACAACGCCTTGAACGTCGCGTCTTCAGATAATGTGCAGTAATTAGCGACAATCAATGTGCTTACTAAGCCCATACCGGTATCTCATCATCCTGAAGCCACCAATCGGTGATTTCACTAGTCGAACTTCAGACCTGTATTATCCTTTAGATGTGTATTAAAATGTAAAGGCTAGCAATTCACCGTGTAAAAGCATGTTGAGCCTACTGTAAACCTGGGTCCAATTTGCTTAAGCACACACACAAACAAAACATTTGAGAAGATGGATATTGCCTCGGGGAAAATGTAAATTGGAAAAAAGATTTGTTGCCCTTTCCAAACGTAGTGATGAAGTATTGTATACTCAGCGCTTTCCGAGAGCCTGTGGGGAATCAAAACACAGGGCTACTCGCACGGGACTCGAACCGACTGCTTATAGGTGCAGACATCTTAACCACTCGACCACCGAGATTGCCAGGGTAGTTTGGCCGATTCGAATCCAATGTAGCAGCCGATACTGCGTTGCTAAATTTAAATTTAAAATATTAGATATCTAAATTACATTTTTTGTTTAAAAAGTTGACACCTGTGTTGCATGCGTGGCAGAACTATATATAGCGTTGTCTGAAATTGACCAATCGCATGGTTCCTTCCAATATTATACGTAGATCATAATAGTCTGCACACACAGCAATAGAGGTTACTATTCCAATAATTGTATAGCAAACGAAACCCAAAATTCACGCATGCTCTGTTGATATGCAGTGCTTTTCAGAATCACTGAATCAGCCGAGATGTATTTAAGGATACATGAAGACTGAACATATCTAATACAAGCACTATATCTCAAGCTGAAATTGCATGTGCTAATACTGGATTACGATTATAATCACGTTAAATTGTTGTAAGCGTTTGAATGAAGCTTCAAAAGGAAAAACAGAAAAAAGTAGTTCATTTATGCCTTGAGATGAGCCAATCAGCATATACGATATTCCTGCTAACCCTATTATGAAAACCATATTATGACGAGCTTAAATCCCGCGATGGGAAGGTTACCCCCCCCCCCCCCCCCCCCCCAAAAAAGGAAAACAATGTTTGGCAGGGGATTTTCCCCAAAATTTTAAATGCCGTACAAAATTATAATTCCACATATTTTGCATAATTACAACGTGTAACACAATGTTATGCAACCTCTTGAGCTGAGATCAGTGCTCATACGGTACCAGTTTTTCTCAATCGCTTTAACACGGCAACTCCAACTAAAGTGACGATAATCAGAAGTGAGATTGCACCATTCAAAACTTTGCGTTCCTGGTGCGAAACTTAGAATATTCTTTTGTTGCATTCGCACAGATTTCGGTACACTAGCAAATTGTTGCATCTCATCAAACGTTACCAATTACATTTCACACGATTTTCATCTGAATGCATTTTTCTCCCAACTAAGGGCATTGTGTTCAAATTGAAAGAAAGCAACGGTCTACTGGATACCCTGCACGATATGGGGGGAAAAGGGTACCCCCTTTTATCCCTATACCCTATGCACAATCTCCATGTTATTGTTATCTAACACATCCCCCTAGATTTCTGAATAGAATTCCTGAGATTCCGGGAACACAATGACCAACACAAAAGGGGGGGGGGGGGGTCCCTTTTCCCCATATCGTGCTTCATATGGTCTACTGGAATCATTCGCAAAGCACACGCACTAATGCAAAGGACTTAAGAAATAATCATTACAGTTTTTCTCAATCGCTTACACACAATTACTAGAAAACTGTATCCTTTCCCTAAACATTTAACACATGCAATCAATCAATCTATTCGGTGTGCTAAACATCAAATATCGTCGTCAAAAGGCTACACTGGTTGTAAATCTAAATAAACAGTTTACAAAAGCTGAGACTTGCATCAAAATCAGACAAACTTTCGCCAAATGACTAACCAGTATCAGTAATCATTCTAACACCCATGTCCTAATATGAACACACAGAAATATATATTGATCGTACGCACATGGGTTAATTTCATTTTATTGTGATGCTCGAACAGAACAACCAATATAAAACAAAGGCAGGACGATCAAATAACAATTTATGGCGTAGTGTGTGAATATATAAACGCCGTTAGTTTGATGGGCTACGAGACAAGAGTCTTCATGGATTATCATGTCGATCATTTCTTTCCGGCCACAAGTTCTCATCGACGTCGCAACGAATATTTTCCCTCGCCAAACATCGGGGGAAAAACCGTCTTGCGTGGCGGATCCATGCCTGACATGCTGCGTCTTGGATGTCTTCGCATGCTTCCTCCATGGCTTGCAAAAGAGTGACCCGCTCGTATGGTCTGCGATCATACACTTTCCACCGCCATGATGAAAAAAATTCCTCGATTGGGTTTAGGAAGGGGGAGTATGGTGGGAGGAAAACCATAGTGCATCGTGCATGAGCCTCAAACCATTCCCGCACAGCGACAGAGTGGTGGAAACGCACATTGTCCCACACGATAATATAATGAGTATCTTCGTTGGGTACTAGTGTGTCGTAAAACCCATCTAAGAATTCGATCAGTCTTTCAGAGTTATACGGGCCTAATCTAGCATTATGGGCTTGTACGCCATTTCTAGAAATGGCGGCACACATCGATATGTTTCCACCACGAAGACCAGGGACGTCAACAGTAGCTCGCTGACCAATGACATTTCTACCTCTCCGCCTTCTCGTGCTCAGATTGAAACCGGCTTCATCTATGTAGATGTATTCATTTGCGTTCTCATCCGCATCAAGCTCCAGTATTGTCTGTATGTAAAAAAAAAAAAGAAGAACATGAAAATACAGAAGTAAATTCTGTGCACCATGTATTGTGCCCAAGCATACTGTCATCTGCACAGGTGAACTTACTTGCACATATAGACACCGCATCTCCTTCACCCGATCAGAGTTTCTCTCATACGGGACCTTGGTCACTTGTTTCATTTTTATTCGATGTCGCTTCAAGACACGATCGATGGTCGTCAAACTGACACTTTCAATGTTTTGAAATGCGTCATGGTCCTCTGTAATCCGTTGTTGAATTTCTTTGAGACGGATGACGTTGTTTTCCAGCACCATGTTCACGATGAGTTGCTCCTGTTGTTCGGAGAAAAGCCTACGTCTTCCTCCTAAATGAGGCAATTGCTCAATTCTGCAAAAACAAGTATACGTACAGATTTGGTGTCAATATTTACACGAAAATCAATTCCAAGCGTGACATTTTCATAAAGTCCTACATTATGCTCACCGATTTTCATTTCTGTATGTCCTAACGATTGAAGCTACCGTAGACTTGGGAATATTTGGTTGCACCCGCTGACCAGCCTCTCTCAATGTTAGCCCACGGTTTATTACATGATCAATTAGTGTTGCACGGATCTCGTTGGACAATGTAGGTGCACGTCGCCTTCCCCCTCCTCGTCGTCGCCTTCCCCTTACCCCTCCTCGCATTCCCACTCCCCCGCGTCCTCTCCTGCCTCCAACATCAGGCCTAACTGCGTTGCGTGCTTCCTGCTCCATCATCATAATGTTCTATCCTGTTACTCATGGGTCATTTTATACTATCAAAAGTGTTCGATTACTGAAAGACTCCTTGTGTTATTTCATATCAGACATTGTGTTAGTTACACATGTGTGTGGATCATTGCAATATTACGTAATGTACTTCAAAGTCGTTGGAATGTGTTTCGATTTAACTGCAAAGTACAATCAAAAGAATTCTGTGTTAAACGTACGCTTTTGTATTTAGCGATTTGCATTGAAGCGTTTGTGCAGTGAATTTAGCTCGAAAACAACCTGAAAGTATTTTAAGTTTGGAACAATGCATGCATGGTTGTGAATGACGACGTTTCCATTCTTATTATTGTGGCCTTAGATCTACTAATTGTGTGTAAGCGATTGAGAAAAACTGTAATATCAAAAGTAATATGGGGTAAGATATAAAGGACCGCGACGTCCACGAGCAGATGTGGCCTGACAGAAATGATCGCCTTGATCATGCATAAAACAATATGGAAACTGTTACTTTCCATTTCCGGACGCATTTGCCTAAAAAATGTAACTTAGTGTTGGCATTATTTGCCGTTTATTTGTTTTTGTTTTGTGGGGGGAACGAGGTTAAATGCAGATATTGAATTAAATGAAAGAGAGCACATAATTTTGAAATGTGTATGTTGTCATAATTTCTTCTGTTTCACTAGGTTTGTCAATAGACGGTAGTTGATCTGTTGACAGTCTGCGCGATTTGACAGTGGTATAAGCTTTGGTAAGAAGTTTCTTGATATTCGAATACAGTATTTCATTCTGGCATCAATATTTGTAGTTTAAGTTAGCATACGAAGTGTTTTAGGAATCGGGTTATTTGTTTGTTTTGATGAACACGTATAAGGTTGCGGTAACTGTGTTAAAGCGTTTGAGAAAAAACTGTAATATGGGAAACCTTTGAACAGCGCCCCAAGTTGCTGAAAATCCTGAGCATTCCCACGCACTGTTTCGCAAAATATTTGTCAGGAAAGAAACATTTCCGAATCACGTGTAGGTATGACCTTTACAAAAACAAACATCTATATCACCCTCGCCGTCCCCATTTCCTGGCACACACTTGACAATTTCTGCACATCCGTACCCTTACAAAGGAAACTGGACTTATATAAATCGTGTGAAATGCCGGAGGGTTATTTGAAAATGCGTGAGAACGGTACATGTGTTGTGGTATTCCGCAAAACGACAATCATGGGATTGGCATCCTGGGTTGTTAAAGAACCTGCAATATAACGGTGGAGGATTTGGTTTAAAAACAAATATTAAACAACGCAAATGTTCAAAATGCAGAGATTTTTCTTTTTACTAAACCTGGTTCTTGCATTGAATATAAAGATCAGAAAAAAAATCAAAGTCCTGTGTGAAGGCGTATTAATAGACTAGCTCTAACCTCCATTAAATATGGTGAACGGTAGCGAAGAAATCCTTATATGTGCTAATTTCCCCTATTAACCCCCCCCCCCCCCCCCCCCCCCCCCATTGGTCTGTACTATCAATCTCAAAACGATCATTATTTCCTGTTGGAAACCCGGGGAATTCCCCACAGCCATTATCAGCGCGCGCAAGGCTCCACGTTGTCAATAGCTTCATGTGAACTGTAAAATACACAGGGGCGGATCTAGGTTTTAACTAAGGGGGGGGGGGGGGGGGGGGTTACCCCTGAGGTGATTGGCCTACACACCCCAGCGTGCCGAATTTTCGACACCCGACACTGGTTATTCTAAAAAAAATTCTCAGCCCAAGGGGGGGGGGGGGGGTTTAAACCCCCAAACCCCCCCCCCCCCCCCCCGTAGATCCGCCACTGATACAAACAATATTGCGGTTCCAATTTGTGATCGTGTCGTATCTTATGTACTTCCTAATTGTTTTCAGTTTCGTGATTTGATCTCGTGTGTATCTGTTAGAGAATGAAAGAATAACAAGCTCTAATATCGGTTACAGTAGGCCCTATAGGTTACAAGAAAGTAAGTTTTGTGTGAGAAGTCGTCATTGTGTTGACTCCACTGTCTATCCATTTTGTTACATGAGGACATCTATCCCCCCCCCCCCCCCGCGTTATCGTCGACGTTTAGTGAACAGATGGATACCAAGGCAGTATTCATCTTCTTTCTGATTGCTGCATCTGTGGAATTTGCCACACCGCAAACAATTTCTTCTAGACCAGGCAAGGTGAGCGTCAAGAGAGATGAGCAGTTACAGTTATCGTGTGACGTTAGATACGAAGCTGGTGAAAGTATCAGGAGGGTTCGATGGTACCGATTGCTTACTGTGTATGGTGAAATCGATGTTTCAAACGGTTGTGGTTTGGTGAACTTGAAATGTCCTCTTGTTAACACTACGGACAGTCGGGGAACTGTGCAATACAAAGGAGGTTCGAGAAACAATGCAACGCTGACACTGACAATTCGTCAAAGCACGTTACAAGATTCCGTAGATTACATGTGTGCAATTGTGGCAGGTGCAACAACAGCAACTCACCATACTGCAATCATAGCTGTGACCGTTAATTATCTTCCAAACCAAATTTACCAATTGTGTTCTGTGTCGTCATATATCCCGGAGGCCCCAGAGGCACCATCCCCCCCCCCCCCCCCCCCGGATCCGCGCTTGGCAAATTCGATCAAGGAAAATTCTATAACCAGTCATTGATTCGTTGCTTTACTCCTGCGCAATTACATCTAAGTAAGAACAATAGCTAGTCTAACTATTGTATCACAAGTGTCATGTGTACTTGTCACAGTTAAGCACGACAATTGCTGTTATTCTTTAATAGCAAGACCATGCTCTGTAGGTTGGTTCTAGACAGCCAGCGTTCGGGCAATGTTAAGCTGTTCTCAACAGTAGTTACTATAGCAATAATCGAACTTGCTATAGATTAGGCCCTAAACGTCTTTGTTTCCCTGTTATTAACCACACATTGAAAACAGCGATGACCTAATTATTTTTGAAATTACACAAAGTTGTCGAGCTCCCTATAAATTGAGAATAAAATGTGCTCTTTATCCCCAACCAAAAGAATTAGACAAAACAATTCAACAACTGTCTTGATAGCTACTATTTTCTCTTTCACAGGTCAAGCGCTCTCTGATCTCAGAGAAAGGGACATGGCAGGTGACTACGCCAGAGCAGAGCGGAACGGTGCACCGGGATCATTTAGTGTCCCTCGCGGTGATAATGGTGACAACGACGAAGACATGGACATGGACGACGGCTGTGAGACCAAATTCGTGGACAACATCCTGTACGTCGCGTCTTCAGATGACGCAATTATCAGTGAGCAGAGATTTGCCTCCAATGACGTAATCTCGCCGAAGAAGGCCAAGGGGAAAACCTAGACTTGATCCATTCTAATGATGTAAAACGTTTTGTGAGGTTGTAAAGGTGCATCTGTACTCTTCGTTCCAGTTCGAATCCCTGCATGTTAACTTGGCTCTGTACATGTCTTGGAAAGTGAGCACAAACCAACGCGCTGTACGTTTTAGAAATAATTCGTGTTTTGGGACCTCTATCTATAGAAAGAAGCTAATTTAAGCCGTAAAAGAGTGAATTTTTCAGTTAAACGAGATTAAGTTAACCACGACACTCTGATATTAATTTATAATATCATCAAACAAACCACAAGGGAAAACGACTAGGTATTTTGGAATGAACTGGCAGCAGCGGGATTTGAACCTACGACCTCCGGAACACCATACAGGCGCTCTACCAACAAGAGCTACGAGGGTCGGCTGAAAAATTGGTAGGTTGACTCTGAAGGAGTAATGCCAGATCAATGAAACTTGACATGCATTTATTTCAACCTTTTCTGATAACTAATTGCATGCTGTTGGAATCTCCCGTGGGAGAGTTGAGAAAACTTGGAATGTCAAAGGTTTCTGCTCGGTGGGTGCCGTGTCTTCTGACCCCTGTTTAAAAGCGCACCAGGCTGGTCATGTCAAGGGATAACTTGAAGTGTTTTGAAGCAGATCCAGCTAATTTCATCGAACGTTTCCTATTATTACCAGGATGAGTGCTGGGTCCACCACTTTGAGCCAGAGACAGAGATGCAATCCATGCAGTGGAAACACACGTCTTCACCCCCTCCAAAGAAGGCCATAATCAAAAACGTAGCAGTGACAATTGTCCCTCGGAAGACAAAATCAATACAATTGTTATTTTCTCTGATTGTTAGTGATGTATTGTCACTTCTAATGTTATCAAATATCTTTATCAAACAAACCAAACGGGAACCCGACTAGGTAATTTTGACTGAATTTTAAAAGTGAACAAAGAAATCTGGCATGAGCTTGATCTGAACCTGCGACCTTTGGAACACCGTACCAGTGCTCCACCAACTGAGCTATCTTGCCCTATCTTGCCGGTCTCCCATATTTTAAGTGTGTTTGTTAGGGGGCGCTAGTCAGAAGTCATAAACCCATAATGCCGCATAGCCAGAGATCACGCCCCTACTTTACGACTGACTAGTGCCCCACCCCCCTACACCCAAACAAATACAATGAAAACGTGAGACCGCCAACATAGGACACAATGGAAATCCAGATGTATATGGAAATGGATATGCCATTGTTTATCTTATTTACTTGACTTTATTTTCATCTCAAGGCAATAAAACAATTACAGTATATACATACACATAGAAATTATTGAGTTTTATAACGTTACAACAGGAATAATATGTGAACTATAAATGTATAGAAAAATTAATGCCAAGAGATGCAGGAGACCCACAAAAAGCAAAGCTTGTCGAGTGCGGGTACCCTGAACATAAACAACAACTTGACAACTAACAGTGGAAATAACCAAATCAAACAAAAGCATTACATGTATTTAAACAAGCTTACAACAAAAGTGTATGAAACATTAACGAACAAACATAACAGACTATACATGGTAAGTTAAAAGAAGAAAAGAAAATAAGGCAGAATAAATAAATGAACATGTCCGGGATTAAATTTCTGAATCATAAGTCAGAATACTGATTCAAAAGAGATTGTTTAAAGTTAATTTTGAAAGTAATAGTAGATAACGATTGTTTTAAAGAATTGTCAAGGGAGTTCCAGAATTTAGGCTCTTCAAATTTAACACTTTTCTTTGCGAGAGTGGTTCTTACAAATGGCAAATGAAATTCATTGGCCTGTCGAGTTAAATGAGCATAATAGTTACTATTTATACGAAACATCGATGATATGCATTCCGGTAGATCATTTGTTATTAGTTGAAACATAAAGACACCAAGTTGGAAATAGTATATATCATTTATTTTCAATATTTTTAAAACTGTTTGGGCATACTCTGGGTAAAGAAATGTAATAAATAAATTTAAAAAAAAATATTAAAAAAATAATTCGAATTGCCTTTTTTGAAGTAAAAATAATCTATTCAAGGATCTTTGCGATGAATTCCCCAAGGCTAAGATTCCATAATTAATGTAAGGCAAAATTAAAGTATTGTACAAGGAGGAAAGAATATATTTAGGGACATAAAACCTGATCCTGTTTGAAACACCAATGTTTCTAGATACAATTTTACATATATATTCAATGTTATTGTTCCAAGATAATTTGTTATCAATGTATAACCAAGAAATTTTGCAGATTCTGTAATTGTAATTTTATTGTTATTAATAAAAATATCCCTTGGAAGTGAATGTAAAGAATTGCTGAACAGCATACATGTAGTCTTTTTAATGTTCGAAGAAAGTTTGTTTGATTTTATCCAGTCTGATATCAAAATAAGATCAGTATTTACAATGTCAATCAGATTATCAATATTTTTGTTGCTATAAAATAGATTTGAATCATCGGCAAACAATATACACGACAACCGTTTTGAGACATTAAGAAAATCATTTATATAGATGAGGAATAATAATGGTCCAAGAATGGATCCTTGAGGGACTCAACATGTCAAAGAACGTATAGCCTCAGGTCCACAGGTGAAGTTTTATTGGAATACCCAAAGGGCAAAATGTTGTCAACATTAGGAAACCGAGCTTTTATTTCAGCTGCACCTACATTGTGGAATAATCTTCCATCTGATATCCGCAATTTACACTCACAAAGTCTGTTAAAAAAATACCATAAAACTTTCCTTTTTAGGAAAGCATTCGGAGATGTGTATTGTGTTTTAGCCTTGTCAGTTAAAGTTTATTGGTTCCTAATTTTGTATAGTGTTTGGTGTTTTTAATTTTAATTTAATATGCAAATTCTGTTATTTTGTGGTATTGTGTTTTAGCTCATCTGTTTAAGTTTTCGTATTTGCGTGCAGTTTTATGTGTGCACCTTTTAGGAATATTGATGTAATTTAGATGTTCTGATTATGTGATTTGGCTTTTAATTATGATTATTTTAATGAGGAATTTTAATGTAATGCGCCCTCGAACAGGCTGGTCCTGGAGAGCGCGCAATATAAATTCAATAAATTATTATTATTATTCGAGGTAGCGCCAATAACTAACACATATTGCTTTCTATTGAAAAGATAACTTTGAAACCAAGCAAGAGAGACTCCTCTGATGCCGTAATAATTAAGCTTACATAACAATACATCGTGATCTAAGGTGTCAAAAGCTTTTGAAAAATCAAGAAAAAAATCCAAGGGTGTGCTCTGAATTGTCTAATCCTGTCACAACCTTATTAATAAGATGAAGAATTGCATGAGTAGTAGAATGTTTTGAACGGAAGCCAAACTGAAAGTTCGATATGATATCAAATTTAAGTAAGAATCCAAGTGTTCGTTTATAAACAATTCTTTCAAAAAAAATTGAAAAGCAGGGCAGAATTGAAATTGGTCTATAATTGTTTACTTGGTCGGTTTCCGAAGCTTTATGAATGGGAATAACTTTTGCAATCTTTAGATTGTCTGGTACAATACCAGTTAATAAGGAAATATTAATAACGTATAGGTTTTACAATAGCAGGGAGAGTCTGTTTGAGAACAAATTACGGAATTGAATCAAAACCACTACTACTTTTATTTGGTAAATTTTTGATAATGTCGGCAACTTCTTCTTTTGTAGATGGCTAAAAATATAAGGAATGTGGGTTAGGATTAAGGAGATAATCGGAAAATATATTTTTGCATTGAGGAATATTGCTAGCCAGATTTGGACCTATGTTTGCCAAACAATTATTAAAGCTCTCCGCCATAAGTTGAGGATCATCGGTTGGATTACCATTAACATTGATATCAGAAATATTCGTAGAAGATGAATTTGTATTGACAACACGGTTTATAAGTTTCCAAGTATTCTTAATATTGTTTTTTTTCTTTTTCAAATTGAGAGCAATAATATTTGTTCTTAGCCGCTCGCAAAACGCTAGTTAAAATATTTCTATACTTGGTATAATTCAGACGATTTGTTTCATTACGTTTTGAAAGGAATTGATGATAAAGTTTATTTTTAAGTGATATTGATTTCAGAAGGGATTGTGTAATCCAAGGTGATTTAGGGTTGGTTTGGAAGATCAGGGAGGGGAGGGGGTCATTAATACCGCCCTCAACCAATACCATGAAAAAAATAATACAGAACAAAAGTACCACATTTTTAGTCAATAGGAGCGGCACCATTATATTTTTACAGAGCAGCGATTTTTGACTGAATAATGAAGACTAATAATTCACCAGATTCTGTGCACTGCACTGAACATTTTCTCTGTAATGTATTGCTTGCAAAGGTCGAAAAATGAAAGAGACATCAAAGATCAATATGAATCATTTTGAATCTCGCTGTTTGATCAATTCATTACAAAATGGCTCTGGCAACTATTAAAACAAAAACAGCATCATTTATAACAAACTTTAATTGATTGTTATCAGACTCGAAGAGACGAATCCTATCTCTATGTAGTAAGCTGTATGCCAAAGTGCCCCCTCGAAGAGACCGATGGTGCAGTTTTGTTATTCGTCTAATGTACACTATGACCATACTTTTTCTCACAGATCGTTATTAGTCACTGTCGCAGGACAACAATTCTAATTACTATTATTATGATCTGGTGAAATCAAACGCCGGATAACTGGTGTAAATAATTCAGTTGATTTCAGTTATCAATTCCAGTTGATGTTAATTGTAATAGGTTCTATTCCTTGGTTGTGCCTTATGTAAATTTTGACGGTCCGATCGGGCGTTCGTATCAACTGACCGTTTTCAAAGGGCTTTCCTCCACGCCCGACTTGGTTTGTTTAGCGGAACTCCAATGGGGACCTAAAAGTTTAACCTGTTTAATATGTTTGAATATATTAACTTACTTTTAAGGTTTAGAACCTTTTCGTTTCTGGGGCTCTAGAATAAATTAATTCAAAGAATGTAAATCTGGTTTCCCCGGGTATAAAAGTGCGATGTAGATTTCATGGGGTCGAGTTTTGCGTTGCGGGTACCGGAGTTGAGTTAGTCTCGCCAGGATAGCGAACAAGTCCACCAGCGCTGAGGCTGGTGATGATTACTGAAGTTGCCACGGTGGAATAGAAGCGCGAGGCAACTTTGGGTACCCTTTGCGGGGTGTGGTTCACGGTTCGCAGGAACAGATGGACGGCCCGCCGATCCATGGGCACGCAGCGCAATTCTCCCAGGAATGCCAGACCATATAGGGCACATTGGAGGAAAACTTAAGGCTCTGGGGTTCCTGTATCCAGTTATACGGGGTCCTAATCGGGTTCACAGCAATGTCCATGATGTCCTTTCCATTTCTCATTCTCCATGGTTCAACCAACTGAGGGTTCGGTTCGGTTCGGTTCGGTTCAAGTCATTTAAGCAGCCTTCGTTCCAGCGCCGACTTTTTTTATATTGTATTAAAATGTGTGTTTTTGTTCGTTTTTTTAATCATTATTATTATTGGCTATTAAATTGCTATATTTTCTATTGTAAAATCTGAGTTATGGTCTTTCGGTTTACGTGTCCGGGTTGTCCATAGTATGACAGTCTGAGCAGGGCGGCGCTAGGGTCCGCCTTGCGAAAACTGGGGGCTGGTCCGGGAAACCAAATGTATTTGGTTTACCAAGCCACAGACTGATATCGTTGGATCTCTCTCGCACTTGAACATAGATAGCTAGACCTCATTCCCTTTCAATGCTGTGGAAAGATTTAGAATAATTTTGTTTGTGTGAGTTTTCAAAATGAAGTTCCAAAAAATTATTTCCCTTGGTAAGGAGATGGGTCTAGAAGGCCAAAAACTTATGACTTTTGTTCAAGAAAGAGAAGAAAAAGAAGAAACAATAGCCAAATTTATTTTGAACGAGAAGAGCAACAAAAAGAAAGGGAAATACAAAAGGGAAATAGAGGAATTAGAGCTTAGAATAATTCAAGAACAAAGAGCAGCAGAGACTGTAATGGAAAGTTCAACGGCTTACTTGACTATGCGGGGTACCTGTAAACCAAAAATGCCCAAATTACCTTACTTTAACAAACAAAAGGACGATATGGATGCATACCTTGGCCATTTTGAACGGTTTGCAACCTTCATGGGCTGGCCCGAATTAGACTGATCTGTTATATTAAGTGCCTTACTTACAGGAAAGACTTTGGATGTGTATTCACGTCTGTCAGTTGAACAATCTAATGACTATGAGAAAGTAAAAACTGCACATGCTGTGACAAAGATCTGCAAAAAAATTGCAGATGAAATGGCCACCCTTGCTGATCAGTATGTACATGTAGATGCTCATTCTAAGTCTAAATTTGAGGGGTTTTAAAAGAATCAACCAAAGAGTTTTAAAGGGAAACCAGTCAGTGAACCGCAAATACACGCTAGTGGCTCGCGAACCATTGCACAAATCTAAAATTATGCAATATGTTACGTTTGTGGCAATTGCGAGGGCACGTTGCGCGAGAATGTCGCCAAAAGTATTCCCTGTCCACTGCTGAGACAAACAAGGGAACCAAAATCAATAAAGGCACGGCACCTGCGGTAGAAATTGAACCAGAAGAAACTCAACATGAGGTTGCTGCGTGTGTGGAAATTAAACGGAGTGCAAGCAAAGAACCTTGTAGTTGCGTGAAACAAAAGGCAAAGGATGTGAAACACATTTGCGGCCATACTTTGCCCATCGTTAGTGCAGCATGCGTTAGACACGATACTATGCCAAGACAAATGGTTTTGTAGGAAAGAAAAACGTTCTCAGGGATAGCGGTTGTGTAGTACTCTTGTTGTAAGAAATGATCTTGTTGATGAGAACCAAACGTTAAAATCGTGACAGTGTGACCTAGGCTTTAAGCCTTGGTCACACTGTCACGATTTTAACGACGATAGCCCACGATTCACAACATCCGGATGATTCGTGGACATACTCGTAGCGGCATATTGGTGAACCCTGATTATATAATATTGATGAGTCGTGATGAATCTTGGCTGGTCGGCAAACTCCCCCTGTTCAAAACTGTCGTGGCGGTGCTACGATTTTTTCAAACCGTAGGGCAGTCGCAGTGCGATCGTAACTCAATCGCGCACAGTCGTAGCGCCATCTTGTAGGCATTCGTGGCCTTCCGTGGCCAATCGTGGTTTATTTTTTATCACGAATCACTACGAATATCCACGACTGTTATGTTCTACGATGTTCTACGATGTTCTACGCATATGCTACGGTTTTCCTACGGTTTGGCTGCGATTCCACTACGATATATGACGATAACACCACGACTAGCCCCGATTGACCACGACTACGCGACGATTGATGCCGATGTCTCTACGATTTATCCAGAATGCGCTACGATTCGCCTACGATGGCGCTACTTTTCGAATCTTCCCGATGTCACGTGATGATCGGCATAAAAGGACAGAGCTCCGCTGGTGGCCAAGTCATTCTACACGTTGCCATCGATGACTAACCAGATCCAGATTCTGGGCCCATATATATCGGAAATTCGCCTGGAATCGTAGTGAAGCGTGACAAATTTTGGTACGTCGTAGGTCCATCGTCATAAATCGTCGTTAATCTTAGCGCAATCGTCTGTAATCCGATGTAATCGGCTGTAATCGTAGAGCAGTCCTGACTAGTCCTGACGCATCGTACTAGAACCGTAGTACACCGTAATAGACCGTAGCAGGTCGTGATGAATCGGCTTCAAAATCGTACAGACATCGTCGATATACGTACAGAGGTCGTCGATATTCATAGTGTCATCGTAGAAAGACCGTGATCAAAGGGTGCAATCGGGGTACTTTTCTCCCGATTTACCCCGATTAAAACTGCTACAACTAATCGGGGGCTGTGGTCGCAAAAATCGTGAAAGTGTGACCTAGGCTTAATAGAACCACTATCACACTGGGCATCCGACCTCGTTACGACCTTCCCGATCCAAAAAACAATGAAAATCGTGGTACAAATCGTGGTAAAATCGGGTAGAACGTAGTGAGATCGTTTTAGAAACCGGAATGGTCGTAGTATGATCTGGAAGATCGGGGCAATCGGGGAGTCGTTTCCCGACCATTAAGGGTTGCGCTTAATTGTCGGAAAACTTCCCCGATTTGAAAAATTCGTGGCACAAACGTAGTGAGAACGTAGTAAAATCGGGTTGGTCGGGGCAAGGTCTGGGTTCAATCGTGGTACAATCTTGTAGATCGGGGCCATAACGGATGAGAACGGGGAAACATCTCGGGGCTTTCTTTCCCCGATTTAACGCCGTTTTCGACCCGACCTTGCCAAGACCCTCCCGATTTCACTACGTTCTCTGTACGTTTGTGCCACGTTCACACCAAGTTTCCACCAAAATTCATCCCGATCATACCACGATTTAGCCGTTCTTGCCACGTTCAACCAGATTTAACGACGTAAGAGCTACGTTCCCACTACGTTTTAGACGTTCTCGCTACGTTTCCACTACGTCCTACACACGACGTCACCCGATTCACATACCAATAGTATAAAAATGCAAGTTTCTGGCTAGTTTCATCATTTGCAGAGTGGACATCAAAACAAGAATGACAAATAGACCGAATCGGCAGTATTTATAAGTCCTGGCACGGACGTCTTAGAGAACGGCTGGTTCGTGGCTGGAACGTGGCCCAATCTTGGCACAATTGGATTAGTCTTGGCTTGATCGGGACAAGAACGTGGCACGATCGGGTAGATCGGTGTACAATCGGATGAAATCTTGGTAGTATCTAGGCATAAACTTAGAAAAAACGTGGCGCAAACGTTGGGGAAACGGTATGGTCGGGGAAAGATCGTGGTGCAGTCGGGAAGGATCTTGACAAGAACGGGAAACAACTGCATATTCCAATGTTATCCCGATTGTTTTTGGATTTTTTCACCGATGATGTCCCGATTTAGGTGAATTCAAAAATCGGCTTGTCGGGAATGAACGTAGTTGGGTCGGGGTTCAGTGTGATAGGGGCTTTAGATAGGTTCACACATTCCCGATGTTTAAGCCGAATCGCCGCGAATAGCAATTCTTGAGTTGTGCTTCCAGGTGGAAATACGACCTTCTATCACCTTGATAAGACTGGTTTGTAGGGATGCTGTTGTATAGGATGGTAGCATTCAACAAACAGATGTCAAGAAACAGATGGTCACGAAAACTGTTTTCCACCATTTCATCGATCTGTGATTGTGCGTGTAGTGCTGACACAGTTGCCTTGCGAGATCACTTCCTCCCATATATTTATAACGGAAGGTTTTTTGATCGTACGAAGTCTGCTCGAACTCTTTTTGCTGCGAATTTCTTTAGTGTCCGTACCGTATTCACCAAAATTAGTCAGAAGAGTTTACACGCTTGGCATCCTGCCACTGTTGCCCGGCTTTTGTGTAAGACTGGGGGTCAGCCCCATTCTCATGGGTAACTTCTTTGGGTTTGCACACTCTGAAATCCCTTGTGTGGTGTAGCGTACAGTTCCACGAGCTCCGAACCCTATCTTGGCGGACTTTCGTAGCATCTACTGTTTGAAACCAAGTCGGCCTTTAAACTTGATCATAGTCTCGTCCGGTGAGAGGTTTTGCTCTGGCCTGCAAATGCGAAGATAGGATGGCATAACAATGTCGAGCAGCGGGCGAACCTTGGACAGTTTCTCATGGGGAGAGTCACCTGCTTGAGCTATGTTGTTGGCAAGGTGGAAAAAATCGAAGGATTGCAGTGAATCGATTGCGAGACATGGTCGACGAATACAGGGGACTTCGCAGAACTTCGGACCTTGACCAGTGCATGCTGTAGCGAGGTCTTTTGTTGATACCCATGCACAGAAGCAAGGCCACGAATGCCATCATTTCATGAACATTAGTTGGAGTCCAGGCAGGCTGATGATTGGCTGCATCTCCACACAGTGTTTGGTCGGCATATCGATTGGTCTCTTCCACCATCAACTTCCACACTGCTTGGCAGAAGAAGAGTTGAAAGATCTGCATGGGTGACAGGTGACTGAAATCTTCCGTACATCCAGTCTCTTCACTGAAGTTTACAGGTGGGCGCTTGTTGCAGGAGGTACTCGCTTTATGCTGTCCAGACCTGAAATAGGAACATTCAGAAAGAAATGTAATTAGGGTGCTTTTCATTTGAGGGCACATTTTCTTCAGAGGTACTATACAACATTAGCTTTTGTTGTACTTTTTTTTTAAATGGATGGATATGGGGATTGCTATTTTCTTTTACGATGGTTGGCCGACCACCTTTTGAAATTGCTACAAAATTCCACTTTTGTAGACAATGACAGCACACTAGGTGCCCTGATTTCAAAGGATGCCTCAGACTATTCTTTACTGTCAATTACGGTTTTTCATAATAATTATGGTTGTTTTTTTTGGGGGGGGTGGATGTTCGCAAATGTTGTATTACCTTTAATGACAAACTGTGCTTAAAATGCTGTTTTGTTATGCTCATTTCTATTCTTCCCACTGAAATAAAGTGCAGCCACTATTCAATTGCTATCGGCCTTTAATCCCTTAATTCAAATAAGACACAGAGTGGACTTAAAATGCTGATTATCTTAATTCTTAGGACACTCTCTAACAAGTTATAGTATAAAATCATAAAAGCCAAAAATGTAAAACTAGGAACGTTAATAAAATGTGTGAGGGTGTTGTTCATTTGCCAACTTGTGTTCTTAATAGGAAATTGATAAATATTTTGATTTTGTTGGTACATAAATTAATATACATGTACGATGTACTAATTAAGTTCAAAGCTTTTCTTTTTAATATTATTGCCGCTGGTCTTTTATTAATTGAAATAAGGCATAAATATTTGGAAGAAAATGTGTTTTTAAGCATTGCAGTCCTAATCTGCACTTTGATTTGGGTGCAAAATAATCACACTTTACTCTGCGCATTTTACGTAAAAAAATCCCTACTTTTCATTAATTGTTCATTGCATTGCATAATCCGGTGGAATCCAATCTGATGATTTTCTCTTCAAAAGAATATAAAAAAGCAAATGTGACGTTTGGAAATGTGTGCGAAACTTTTTAATACCAACCGTTTACGTTAGCAAACGTTATTTGAAAGATTTATGAACCTTCCTACCTAAAGTTTGGCTACCGATGAAGTTGATGAGGTTGGTATAACCTCTTCGTCACTTTCTTCAGATGTAGGTGGTGAACAATCGTCATCGGACATATCGGAACCGCTATCCGCGAAGATTTCATCGAAAATTGTACAAGCATTTTCGGACTGGCAAGTGGCGTGGGGATGCAAAGTAAGAAACAAACGCACGTGCGCGTGCCTTTTTCAACCAATCAAAGAGCGCTGTCAAAAGTGAGGGCGCTATTCACATTTCAGTTGCAAACATTAGAAGCTTGTACCGACAGAGAACGCTGGTAACAAAAGGGTAATGATTCGTGCGACAAACAAGCACCACGGTTGCGAACTTTTAAGGCCAGGTGGCGCGCGCGGTATTAATAGGGTCAAGTATCAAGACAATTTCCTCCTGTAGTGACATTTCCTGTGTAGAATTCTGCGATGTCACAAAGTCATATTATTAATACGGAACTCACAATCTCATATTTCAAATATAATATTTCAAATCCTCGGTGTGCACCGCTTTTAATATTACTTTAACCACCGATTTAGGCATTGAAACAAAACAAGGAAATAACATTTATAGTTTCTCACCTGATCATATTTGCCCACATGCACTTTCTAACGGTTTATAGTTTCTGTTTGTCTTCCTGTTCCATTGTGTAGGTTGGTTTTAAAAAATAAACCGAACTCTGTGGGAACATCCAGCGAGGGCTTGCTCTATGTGGAGAACAAATCATGAAGAACGGGCGTGCCTGGTTTTGCAAAAGGAAATACATTTCACTCTATACTTGAATACAACAAAGCCAACACTGTATATTTGATCCTCGGATAGATCATTGATTGATTGATTTTGGTGTATAATTGTCATCTGGCTAGACAGTGGTATTGGAAGCATGGCAACCAAGGCGTCATTTGTCTGCTCGCTGCTTGCCGTATCTGTTGCTATGGCAACCTCGCTTACAATTTCGGCCACGTCTTACAATGTTAAGGTCAGGAGAGGTGAGCAGTTACAGATATCGTGTGCCATCAGATACGAGGCTGGTGAAACCATCAGCATTGCTCGATGGTACCGCATGCCAAATCTCTACGGTGAAATCGCTGTTTCGAACGGCTGTGGCTCAGTGGACTATCCATGCTCCATAGTAAATACTGCAGACAATCGTGGAACTATGCGATACGAACGAGGCATGAATAGAAACGCCACACTGACACTGACAATCGGACAAAGCACGTTGGAAGACAGCGGGGATTTCGTCTGTGGATTTATGAAAAGGGTGGGTGCCGAAACTCCAACCCACTCTACCAAAACTATATCAGTGAGCGTTGACTATCTTCCGAACGAAACATATCCCGTGTGTTCCGTGTCGGCTTATATCTCCGACGCGTCACAGACACCATCTGTACTAACTTGCTCGTCAGAGAAAGCCCAACCAGTGGTTTCACTGGAGTGGACAGCTTCGACGAATTTAGTCTGGACAGCGCTCCCAGGCAACACAAACATCGACGGGGATCGAGTTGAAAACAATCTGAATCTGGGTGCATTAGGGATTTCCTACAGCCACTCGACGTTCACCTGCAACATGAGGAGTGCGGCCTATCCCGGCTTGAGAAGAAACTGCTCCATCACCCATGCCGATCTTACAAATCGTGTCACGGAAGCATCCGAACTTACCCCAGAAACTTCGAGGGACTATTTCACTGTGAGCAGTGACCCGAATCCATCAGGTCAACGTACTCCTTTCCCAACAACGGAAACATCGTTTTCCACTCCTGACATGTCAGAGAACTACAACCCAACAGAGAGTACCATCCTTTTACAAAATGTGGACAGTCAGAAACCAACTACCCCTTCCTCGGTGAGATCAACTCATTCCACTCCTCCAGGAATGTCCGAGTCACGTGGTTCAACAGAGAGTTTCACCCCTGCACGGAATGTGACCAGCGTACGCCCATCTGATCAAACGGCACCCTCTTTACCGAAAACAGACCCCGCCCCCTTTACACCAAGCGCTATACTCATTGTAGTATCTGCAGGCGGTGGTGGCGTCATCGTCATTCTCCTGTGCGTCATAACATGCCTCGTTTCATCAAGGAAGACAAGGAGGAGGCGGAATAAACGGAATACAAACTTATGGATGCCGATCAGAGCCTCCAGCCGGAAAACTAGTATCCAAAGCAACGATGACCGATCAGACGGCCCTGGAGCTGGCTGGAACCAGACCATACCACTGAGGGATACCAACCCGACCAGCCTGGTATCGGAACCCGCTGATCACGTGTACGAGGAGCCTCCAGAGGCCGGCCTCCGGCGGCTAGCGCCGCCAGAGTACGCTGTGCTGGAGTCAGACACGCCATCACAAGAGATAGCCAGTCATTACTCATACACCATCGCGACGAAAACACAGGGACACGGACATGACGATGCTTTTACAAATTACAAAGCTCAATAGACCTACCAAGTAATGATGTTGTAATGTGTTTACCGCGTTTGCCAAGTGGGGACATACAGAAAGATTACAACGTCGTAACCTGGTGTCTCTGACAAACTTTACGTTGTACACATATGCCTTAATATTGAAAGCATTATTTTTTACATAATTTTGGGCCTAAAAGAAACCATTGTCCTTACGAGTTTGGAAAACGTAATCGTGGTTTTTTGCGGCAAAAACAGTCAGAAATTCACAACATCCCAACTTGCGCTGAAATGCAAGCCGTTCCGTCCTCACCTGGCTTCACGATTTCAACGAGTTAAACACAATGTGACGTCAGCTTGACGTCATGACGTCGTAGGTTAATAATACCATAGCTAAGTACTAATCATTCGGATTGCAAAATTGGCATAATGTTCGAGTTAGAGATTTTTTTAAACAATTGCAAGCACGGGAGCTGGCATTATTTATATTTACGTAGATACAAAGACAGGGATATACAATCTTCTTTAGTATTTATAACCAAATAGATATTAACGTGTTGAGTTTTTGTGGGAAGTTGTAAATTTGCTTGTTATCATCTTGTGTCTAAAAAGTTAGATGTTTGTGCATTTTGAGCTTTGTACTTATGCTTTTAGGCCGCATTTATGTAAATCGATTTATTTTCCTTTGCGTAAATTCATCAACTATTTTAATACGTAATCATGTATCTGTATTAGCGTAAATTGAACTCTAGTGTGTCGTCAGTTAACATGACGGCTGGTTCTAAACAAAGTCTACTGTGGCTGCTGAGAGCGAGCATTGTGAAAATGGCTTTCTTCGGTTAGCACAATGTCATTGTTTCCCCACCCCTACACCCAGGTTACCATTTCAGAAGTGACTCCCCCAGCTGTATATAGACGTATTGCGAGTCGTACGTGATTTCCTGCCCAATTTTCAAATGGTTCCCGTCAGGACGCGTGACATCATACCCGCGCGCCCTGTATGTTTCAGTAATACAACTCTATGGTGTGGCAACAATGGGCTACCCGAGAAAAAGGCCAGAAGTAGAACCTGCAACTTAAAAACTCCATGCGTTATCCATGCGCGCGATTTTACCGTTGTAATTTATACCGGAACAAAAACAGATAATTTTAAAAACAAAATTATGTAGGGTGTAGTGGCCTCGTTGTATGGTGCAATGAACTCAAAATCTCAGTGATTCTACAGCCAATGGGTTATGGTGCTTGTGTCCTTGAGCAAGACACATTGTCGGAAACTGCTCTCAGAAATTGCTCTCAGAAATTGGTTTCAGTAAATGTTTGATGGACCTGATGAGCAGGGGTAATAATGTAGCGCCTTGAGCACCGTAGTTGTGTGGATATGTGCGCTTAATAAATCTAAAGAATTTTTAGTTATAATTAATATTCTTATTAATTATTAAAATCAGCATGATGTAAGTAATTATTGTAAAGTACCTATCATGCCTTACGCAATCCATCTGTTTACGCGATGTATTTACCCACCGTAAATGTCAGACTGTACCGGTACTTCCCGGCCCCTACGCGTTATTGGCGTTCTCGCTCCGAACGTAGGCACCGGTAAGTGGGTAGTCCAAACCTGTCCGTATTCTGACATCCTTATGCTCATTAGCAATTAGGTTTAGCCGCTGTCTGAGCTATAATGATTTTCGCTTAATTCTAAAAGTGCCTTTAGCAAATATCAATACAGAGAGGGGCACTGCTTTTTAAAACCTATGCAATTAGAATATTTGAAAAGTTGGTTTGTTTTTCTGCGCCAGTGTCATATGAATACCCCACTTTCATTATCCGACTCTTTATGCCCATGATGCAATGCAACTAATTTGTGATTTTGTACTAACGCAAGCAGTTTTTGCAATGCAATAGCCCTAAACCTCATCCTAACCCTAACCCAAACCCTATGCCAAACTCTAGCCCCAACCCCTACCATCTATCTAATCTTTACCCCTACCCTTAACCTGTGTTTATCATTGTTTTAGTGTCAGTCGCCTACTGGGTTTGGGCACTGACTCAATGAGTCGGTTTTTCATGAAGACTGATTTTCATGCAACACCGGCCCCAGAGACACAATGGTGATTGTATTGGTTACTGTATGAGTTTTGTTGCAGTGTGACATGTTAGCTCTGACGCCAAAGTCTGTGCGTGTGTGAGTATGTATATACCGGCAATCGTGGACTAGGGACAAAAGGGTTAGGTCATAGACAAAGGGTCCACGTTTGACCGAACGTACACGATTGAAAATCGTGTACAAAACATTATGGGAGTATAAACAAAAGAGGAACAATGGGACGTACACGATTGCAGGTATTTACACACTTGTGTGCATATGTATATGTGTGTTCTTACATTTAGTTTAGTGGGAAAAAGGGGGTATCGTGCACCCTCGGAAATCAATTTCTAATTGGTGTCTCTAGATCAGAAAAAATGCATAGAAAATGATTTGCTATGTAAAAATTTGTTTTAATGTCCCACGTATCATTTTTTCTGCAAACTAGTGCCGCCATTATCGACAAGTCTATTTTTCACTATATCTCATCCAAAATGTCAGATAACTGGAAAAATAAGGTGTCTAGACCCATGTTTTGAGGGTCAAAGATCACAATAAAACTATTATTGAATTGACCACATGTGTCAGTGGCATAGGAGTATGCAAATTAGGGCGGCCATTACCCAAAAATTATTTTTGAACATATCTCGGCCAACATTGACATAATTGCACAAGTAAGGTGTCTATAGACCCATGTTTTGAGTGTCGAAGATCATAATAAAACTAGTCTGGAAGTAACCACATGTGTCCGTGGCATATAAGTATGCAAATAAGGGCCGCCATTACTAAAAAATAATATATTTTACGGTATCTAGATCCATGTTTTGAGGGTCAAAGATCATTAGAAAACTATTCCTTAAGTAACTACGTGTGTCGGTAGCATGTAAATGTGCGAATTCTGAAGTTTACCTAAAATTTGTTTTCGCTGTATCTTAACAATATTGCAGATAAGATGAGAGGCAATTTTGAAGGCAATTTATTTCACAAATAGTGTTCTTTTTTCAGTCAATTCACAAACACCACAAAACAACACTCAACTCTCTAAAGAAAACAACTGAAACTCCGCCTTCCGATGGAATACAATTTTTGCCACCAAACCGCTCAGCACAACGTCTGTATAGAAACACAAACAAAAATCTAATGAATAATACGTGGTATAACCAAACGTAACCAAACCGAACCCTAACCCATTGGTAAGACCATCCAAAAAACACAAACCACCAACAAAACACAATCTTCAAAAGCCCACAATTCCTCTACGTATTTCCCGAAAAGAAAAATAAGCAAAAATCGGCTTTTTGACCTCAAAACAAACACACATGGTCAGAAAATTCCACTATGGACCCACAACCATCCCGGTTTTTCCGCACCATTTAACCAATACGCCCATTGGACAACTTAAGGACCAACCAGAACACACGAAAGGCACCATAATTTACCACCACGACCTTGATGATAAGGCGCACGCCGTCCCCACACCATCCATACAGCTTCGCTGAAAACTAATATCTACCATCAATCCCATGATGTCCAAGCTTAGCGAACCACGCAAAATCCTATCCAACTGGTTCACTGGAAATGAACATCCAAAACCACACAAGCCAACTCCAATCAACCATCTCTATTAGCAGGACAATGGGAACGATTCATAACAAACCTATACCCATAGTAAAACTCAAACTGAGAAACTTCACTTTGGAAAAGGGCCTAAAATTTGTTCCCACTCTTGCCAAACACACATAACCGTGGAGTGGCATCAATACCTTCCAATCGAAGAATGAGAGTTGCACTCATAATCTAAAAATCGTCCTCTCAAGCCACGCTCAATATATGGCCTCCGAAACCTACACCGTACCTCGTGAAACACTAAAAAAACACCTGGAAGCCACAAAAAGGCTAAAACATCGGCAAAACAATATGACCAAGACCTCACAAGAAGAAGTCGCCATAAACAACCTCAAAACAACCCCGACATCGGCAGTCAAACCACATGACAAAACAGAGGCATCTACATAATGAACCACTCAAATTGTTTATAAGTGGTTTACCGCCATCTTGAGTCAAAATATTTAATATACACCCAGTCGGATCAAGATATCACATCACAAACCATAACTCTGGTTCATAACACAAATAGAGACAACAGGCCGTGTTGTCACCCTACAAGACTTCGAAAAAATAATACAAAAAGCGGAATAATTCTAAACATGGTGGCGCTACAGAGAAAAAATACACTCGTCATCTACAACGGGACTCTGGAAGATTTCTAGAACCCCATCACAAATGTGATTAAGATGCACCCCACCCTAAAGTCCACATGCAAAGCCTCTGAATCACCAACCGACTACATTGACATAACCATCTGCAAAGGAGATCGTTTCCGATAGAAAGGTATCTTAGAAAAAACAGTCTTCAAAAAACCCCAAAGGAAACAAACCTTCAAGACCTCCAAATTACATCCCACCAACCCCGCATCATAAAACGTTCATATTCGGAGAAACACTCCATTACTTTACCAACGAGGAGGGTGAATTCCAAAATCCAAGTCAAGATATTCTCAGAGAAACTGACAACCAGGGGAAACAACCCCACTAAAATCGAAACAACCACAGCAAAGTTTCACATGCAAATCAACAAGAACAAGGAACAAATCAATACACAAAACCGAGGATGAAACAAAATCAAAACAAACTCCTCTCGTCTTCACTGCCACATACAACCCAGCCATAAACCACCGCGACCTGAACAAAGCAACAAACGAAAACTGTCACCTAATCCAAGGCAAAAAAACCACTCTAGAATACTTTCCAAAAGCCCGTTCATTGCCTTCAGAAAAGGCCACAACATCCAGGAAAAATTGGTACGAGCCAAACTATCAAACCAATATAAAGAGCTCAAACCACTCCCGACACACTCAGGCTTTTTCGACTCGATTTTCCTTCCTCCATGGTGGACCAGACAAAACCTTGGAAATATTGGTTTCCCTTTCAAAGGAACGAAACGAAACCAACTAAAAACCTTATGGCTCCATTTCGAAACTCATGTCACGATATACAGTTGATTTAGAAGCACCCAACCAAAAACCCTGCGAGTTGGCACCGAATCATTTTTTGAATCACCCATACGCAACTGATGAGTGCCACACGCCAAGACACGCTCTTGCTCGTAAGAGGATCTGAGAACTACGATCCTCTACTCGCACCAAACCTAACCTGGTCACAGCTCCCTTGTGTCCGCCCATCTCCACCATGCTACGGAAATAATGAGAACAGACTCATACTTAAGATCGACTCTATACGAGTTCAGAATTAAGTGTCATAAGTCACCAGAAGGGAAGTGTCACTGAATGGGATAGCACCATCATTCTCTCAAACAGTTACTTCGTAAATGGTCTTCTAATGATCCTTGACCCTCAAAACATGGGTCAAGACTTGTGCAGTTATGTCAATATTGGCCGAGATATGTTCAAAAAATGATTTTTCGGTAATGGCCGCCCTAATTTGCATACTCCTATGCCACTCACATGTGGTCAATTCAATAATTCCCCATATGTGGTGGGACCAGGCTATATTTGTACCACTAGAGCATATGTTAAAAAGCACCCCCCCCCCCCAAATAAAAACAACACAAACAAATATACAAACACCCCAACAAACCAACAAACACCCCAACACTCCAAAGAAACAAGTTGCAACAACAATAACAACAACACTATTTTGTAGTGTTCCGTTTCCGTGGGTGGGTCTGTTGTTTGATCCGTGTGGCGCGACGTATAAGGCGCAAAAAATTGCTTAGCACAAAAAAACTTGTGCTGAGTAAAAACAGGTTACCGGTCAAAGCTCCTTGTTACTTTCACACTAAGCAAAAAGAGCTGAATACCAGTCATAAGCAATATACTGCAAATGACAATTTGGTTGGTAATCCTGTCTTTACCAAAGAAAACGTTTTTATGTTTAGCAAATATATTTTGTGATTATCAGCTCAATGAAATTGATTCCTGGCCCATCACTGCCAGCCAGCCTTGCGCCACGCCCCGGCCAGCTCGACCAGTTACAGAGAGTCACAACATCGAGTCACGTCACGCACTGACGTTTGCATTAGCACTACATGGAATACTTGTCTGTCTGCCATGTTCTTCCAATCGAGAACTGTTTTGGGGAAACATTTCCTGAATCATTCCGGCGGAAATGACCCTGACGTGAGCAGCTTGGCTAAGAACGAAAACAGGAAACCTTGCACCGGGTTGGCGTTGTATGTTCTGGCATAAGGTACAAATACAGACCCCAGAAGTTTTACACGTATTGGCGCGTTTGTGTAGGATATAGTGTTCGAAAGAACTGAATAAACACCTTCTTGACACAACGGGAGTTTATAGACCGGTGTGGTTTTCAACATTTTGAGTATATCGGTCGTCACTTTAGGTAAATTAGTCCAGATTGTAAAGGTACCAGTTCACATTGATCAGGGTTATGCATTCATCGATAATTGCAGTGTTTAACAATCGAGTAAATTCTCGTGAAGCACCGCCGCGGAAAATGGCCAACGCGGTGTTCCTTTTCGCACTGACTGTTGCGGTGGCTGTCAATATAGGCACGTCCGCGTCCATCAGGCCCAAGTCTCAGATGGTCACCATCCGAAGAGAGGAACAGCTACGTCTGTCGTGTGATATAGAATTTGGAACTGAAGTCGTAACCCATGTACAATGGATTCAGGGTCCTTTGGCGAATCTGTATGTTGATATTCCAATCTGTGTACCCGATGAGCATTGTCCATGCGCGAATGTTTATGAGCAGAATACTACGGACAATCGTGGAATTGCGCGATATGAGATAGGCTCGACAAACAATGCAACACTGACATTAACGATTAACAATAGCTCGCTAGAAGACAACACGACTTTCCGCTGCCGGGTAATGCGACGGGGACTTGGTACCCAGCAGTCCGCAGAAATATATGTGAATGTTGCATATCTCCCATTGGACATAACCTCTCCATGGTGCACTTCTTCAAACTCGTCTGGTTCTTCAGAAATCCCTTCCACGTTAACCTGCTCGGCTGGAGAATCCCAACCAATAGTTTCTCTGGAATGGACATTCTTTCAAAACTCTCAGAGAATGTCACTCTCGAATTGTACGCAGTTAATCGAGAGCCAAGTTAAAAACAACCTGCAACTCGTCACACTAACGAATCCTATCTACAACGTGGTATTCACATGTTACATGACGAGCAAGGCCTATCCCGAATTCAACAGAAATTGCACCATTGGACCATTCATCACTGCGACCAGTCCGGCAACTTCGGGAACCGAAGAGTCCCAAACTCTCACCGCTAGATCATCGGGTACGACTCCGCCAATCTCCCTAGGAAGTTCCACCCTAGTCCTCGCAATCGCAGCGGGTGCTGGCGGGCTTGTGTTCATTCTTATTGTCATCGCATTGTGCCTTGTTTTATCCCAAACAAAATCAAAGAAACGCGAAGGAGCTGTCAGTTTTAATCTACCAGTTGCCACCTCCCCACCGCAAAATCCTAACATTCAGGCGATCGATTCCTACGAAAACCAAGACCCGCACAGTTATGACACCGTAGGCCTACCACAAGAAGATGCCGGTCCGACTTGTCCGCTTGTGGCATCAGCCCCCGTCTACGCAGTGGCAACACCGGCCAGTCAACGGCAGTCATCCTCGCCAATGTACGCCGTTATCGACCCAGACATCCCACCGGAGAAGATAACGAGCGAGAACTACTCGTACGCCGGCGTGCCGAGGATGAAGAAATGGAGCTTGGGTGAGGGTGGAGCATCCGGGGGCTACACAGGTCTCATTCACAAGGGCAAACAAGGTGAGAACAAACCAAAACCATTGTTTTCAGTGTATAGGGTATGACAAGAGTATATCGGAATTTAAGCCAATTTACATCACATAATAATCAAACCGATCATATCAAATTAGTATCATTATGTACCGGTAGTCTAAGATCTCTTTAAAGGTAGTATTATTTGCTTTTGCTGTAGTTTTTAGAAATGAATGGATTTGGGGGTTATTATTTATAGCGTGCTAGCAAATGCTGTATCACTGACCTATAAAGTTTTGTGTGCATGCTTGGGAAAAAAATGGGAAAAATAAGTTCTAGTAGTCTGGTTCCCTGACCCTACTTTAGAAAAATCGGAGCAATTTATACAGTCAGGGAATTATCAGGTCGGGGAACTAGAATATTTCCAACGATTGTCAGCCGACAATCGTTGGAAAATTCTACTTTTCTTGAAACCACAGCACACGAGGTGCCATGATTTCACGGGTTGCTTGAGACTGCTATTTACTTACAGTCTAGTATGGTATGAGAAAAGTTCCGAGACTGTTCCTGTTGCGAACGAACGGAGCGCAGCACACTATGTGCATACAGCAGGTGTAAACAATAACTTTCGTGAGTAAGTATTCAAAGTTACATCGCTTGATCAACATCAGCACCTATGTTACACGCATTTTTGTGACCACTGGTACGTGCGCATTTGCGATTTCACCATGGACCTGAAACTTGAGCAGAAGCAGCACCGTATCGAAGTCTGCGAGGATCTCCGTCAACGGGCCCGGGATGACCCAAACTTCATGTCGAGGATCATCAGCGGTGACGAGAGTTGGGTCTACGGCTACGGCGCAGAGACCAAACAGCAGTCTTCGCAGTGGAAGAGCCCGCAGTCTCCAAGACCGAAGAAGACGCGTCAGGTCAGGGGCACAACCAAGAGCATGCTCATCGTTTCCTGTGACATTCGTGTGGTTGTGCACCGTGAATTCCTCCCCATGGTCAGACTGTCAACAATGAGTTCTACTGCACCGTTCTGAGGCGTCTGAGGGAGAACATTCGGCGCAAAGGGAGCGTTCCAAGCGTAGCATGCAGGAGCGCTGGGAGCCCTGGGAGCGGTGTATCGCTGCATAAGAGGCAGGAACTACTTTGAAGGGGATGGCGGCCAGATTTAAATTACGTACGGTTTTTGCTTGTTACAGGCGCAGTCTCGGAACTTTTTTTAACCCACCTCGTATTTCGTAATAATTCAGTAGATTTTTTTTTTTTAATGTTTTGCAAATGTTGCAAATGTTGTATACTACCTTTAAAATAGTGGCCATACCCAGAATGTCTGTAAACCAGAAAAAATGTCAGTGTCGAAGTTAGTGTAGGATCATGTGATGTTGACTGGCTGCGTACATGTAAGGATGTGTTCGACCACAGTGATCACTAGTCAACATCACTTAAGCCTATACACTGTCTTGGATACACGGTTGTGTTTCACTACACTACTGAGGACAAGGCTTTGTCTTTACTATTGTCCCTTTACTTTAACATTCTCCCATTATACTAAGTACACATTTTGTACATGCGAGGACAACTGTACAATGATTTCATTGTTATTTCTTTATCCTCGTGTCCTCAGTAGTAATACCATACATGTACACGGACACACCACTACTTTTTCTAGATCTTGGGCTTCAGAATGACACTAATCAGTTTGATTGGTATGTGACATTATTCAGGGTTAAATGTAGCCTACAACATTTGCAAACATCAACAAATAGAACTACTGAATTATCACGAAATACCATACTAGACTGTAAGTAAATAGCAGTCTCAAGCATCCTGTGAAATCATGGCACCTTGGGTGCAGTCGTTTTCAAGAAAAGTAGACATATATTTCCTTTTCCGACGATTGTCGGCCGACAATCGTTGGAAATGCATGTAGTCTAGTTCCCCAACCTGATAATTCCCTGACTCTATGAATTGCTCCGATTTGACTAATGTAGGGTCAGGGAACCAGACTACTGGAACATAATTTTTTCTCTCTCTGTCTGTCTGTTTTCTAACTTTAAACAGGTCAGGGTTACAGTATTTGCTAGCACGCTATAAAATACTAACCCCCAAATCCATTTATTTATGAAAATTACAGCAAAAGCAAATGATGTATACTACGTTTAAATTCAAGTATACCCTTTTGCCCTCAATGTGTATTTAGATTTCATAAACAAATGTGTAACCTAAGGCTAATTTCATCGAGATGTTGGACCTCAACAACATATTGCTAAGCAATATTGGCTAAGAACCATTCATCAACAAAAGCAAACCATTAGGGCAATCTATTGCCAGTTTCGTGGAGCTGTTTGAGTACAAAAAATCTTGTCAGACAGAGAAAAGTTTTTTCATAGCAAAAACAGGCTACCGGGCGTATTTGCATGCGCTGTAGACTGCTTTTGACTGGTCCTCGGTTGATTTGGCTTCACGGGAAAACTTTTTGTGCTAATCAATTAAAAAAAATTGCTCTGACTGGTGACCCTTTTTCATGTGCTGAGCGATTTGTTTTATTGAGCAACTACATCCATGACTTTGGAAAATTTACGAAATCTATTTTTAAATCAAGATAAACCTTCGGGACCATATCTGAAATCATTCTCAAACAAGAAAAAGAGGCCCGGATCCATATACATGTACACTAACTAAAAATAGGGCCGTATGTTCCAAGATGACAGCCACCAAATTTAACAAGATGGCTTTCCCCAAGTCAAAATTAGTTTGTAAGGGCATTCCTTTTTTAAACGGCAGGATACTAAACTTTTATTTGTTTTGTATTTCTGCTTAATTTGTTATAATGCAAATTCTGAAACTTTTCGTTTTTGTTTCCCTGCTTGCACAAACCAAGGACTCCGAATACCTGCAGACCGTGACACCGCTCCCGCAAAAGCCGAGTCAGGACCCTCCAGTGATCCGGGATCAATCCAGGCCCCTCTGGTTAACGACGGTGACGGCGACAACGAGGACAGTGACCTAATATTTGTGAACAACATCCTGTATGTCGCGTCCTCTGATGATGTAATATTCGATGAGCGGAGATCAGCTGTCAAATAACATCATCTGGACAGAGTAGCGGACACGCGATGCAATTTTTGTGTGATAGAACTTGTGTCAGCACCATAACCGTGGCCTGTATAGAACTTTTTCGTGTGACGTCACTAGTCTATGTTGTACTGCCTTGTGTATGGAGTGGTGGTAAGGATGTGCTATAGACTAGCCAATCGTATTGTATGGCTTAACCTGCACCACACTATACATGTACTCCAACTTCTCCAAGGCGGTCCATTGACATCTAGCCCTAGCGTGAAAAGGATCTATACATATTTTGTTTAATTTTTGCGCCACTTTTGCAAATATTGCTTTAATACTTATATACAGCAAAGCGATTAAACCAAAGAACTGTGTAGCCTGGTTCCTTGACCTGGCGGTTATTGATAAATTGTAGGTCAGACAGCGCCACCACGGTTAAAATAGATAACATCTCATCCTCTGGAGTACACTGCTCGAACAATGTCAGTCCGAGTGACGTTATCTGAGGCTACAATTAAAATATACATATACTTTTGCAAAATCCGTCGGTGGAATACTGCAGGAATACGGCAATGATTTTTGCTGAGGTGAGTTTCGATTGAATTTGAACCCAGTGTCTCAGGATCGACAACAGACTGAAAAGCATACCATCGCGAACATCCGAATGCAAATCAAAACAAATTTGGGAAGTTTCGGAAATCGAGGCGGTGACGTAATCAGTTGATCATGTGACATTGGTGCTTACCTGGCCTATTTTCGTCAGAATCGTCAGATCTGGTAACCAGACTTACACAATTACTGGTCCCTGTCTCCCTAGATAATAAACAGCTTTAGATAGATAATACTCTGTATATGCAACGCGCCATTTGCACCTAATAAGTCACGCGTGAGATATGCAGTCAGACTGTGAAGCTCAATTCTTCTGGTTGATGTGCAATGTGATCATTAATAAGCCTACCTGTGGGGAAAAATACGCGTTTGTCTTGTTAGCCTTAATCACGGGTTTGTACATCAGTACGCTGCATATCACACCATCACAGCATTATTTTGTCCTGAACAGTTAACCCATCAAAATGGTATAAATGGACCAAATTTGAAAATTGTGCACCGCGACAGACGAAACAAGATATATATGATGCCACATGTCTGAAGCTCTGTTGCGCATGTGCAGCGATACATGGCTGCATTGAAGACCAATGAACTTCACACGTCTGATATTATGGTTATATCTCCATGCCTGACATGCTGTAAATAGGGATCAGCGTATTTTCGTTTTTCGAAAAATGTAATCAAAATTGCAATGAAATAATTATACTTGAATGCAGCTGAGTGTATTTATAAATCACAGCACAGCGTAATTGTTATGATGGTAGACGATATTAAAGGTAGTATACACCATTTGCAAACATCAAAAAAACAAAACTACTTAATTATCACGAAATACCGTACGATACTGTAAGTTAATAGTAGTCTCAATCATCCTGTGGAATGATGGCACCAGGTGTGCTGTCGTTTTCAAGAAAAGTTAAAGAGTATATCGTTTTCCAACGATTGTCGGCCGATAATCGTAGGAAATAGTCTAGTTCCTTGACAGACCTGACGTCTATTAATTGCCCCGTTTTGTCTACGGTATGGACAGGAACCAGACTACTAGAACATAATTTGTTCACTCTGTTTTCCCAGTATCTATGCACACAAAACTTTAAACAGGTGAGCGTTACCGTATTTGCTAGGACGCTATAAAATACTAACCCCCAAATCCATTTATTTCTGAAAAATAATTCTTGAGGGCGCCAAACAACCTGCTATGCACTTTCCACTTTTCACTGTACAAAGAGGATGTGCGTGATATCGCAATTTCCGGGTTGCAAGCCGTGAATATAAACATAGTACTGAATTGCAAAGTTTGCAGTTGTTTGTGTATCCCTGAATTTGTAAAAAAAAAAAACTTCGAATTCTCTTTATGCAGGACGCTCTTTTCCATATGTTGTTTGAAAACAAAACAAAATCACAACGTATTTAGAACTATTTCTTTAGTTTCATATTTAGTCATGTTGGCATTTTTCCACTGAAAATATCACCTTTATTTCTGATTTGGTAAAGTTATCATTATTAAAAATTATGCATTTCCAATCAGATAGTAAAAAAACAAACTAAATAGCAGACTAAGCAGAGTACAATGTTTTCCATAAGAAGATACGCTTCTTTCAGCCTTCGTTTATAGCTAGGTTAATAACAAGAAATGACAAATAAAATTCGA
This sequence comes from Hippasteria phrygiana, assembly GCA_037893225.1. Classification (NCBI taxonomy): domain Eukaryota; kingdom Metazoa; phylum Echinodermata; class Asteroidea; order Valvatida; family Goniasteridae; genus Hippasteria; species Hippasteria phrygiana. Next base: position 1,265,634 of record JAZGUH010000845.1, on the reverse strand, counting down.
CCCTTGATTTGACAGAATTGTCAAAAATAGTTATTCTAAAGTCCATAGAATGACCGGAGTCTGCTCAGAGACCGCTTTATACTCTAATGTCCACTCAGAATGGGCGGAGTATGATCAGTGACCGGCTATTCTAATGTCCACTAAAAATTGACGGAGTGATATCAGAGACCGGCCATTCTAATGCCCAGTCAGATTGGTCAAAATTCGACTTGGCGGAAATTACTGTGGAGCGGAATTGGTCATAATTTTGAATCAAGATTCAGCCATCTTTATAATAGTTTATTCAGGCAGTCATTACACATAATAAAATACAAGATAAACACATAAAAAGCCAAGTACACATGCACAACATTTGGAGAAAAAATATTTTAAAGGACTGCTACAAAATGTTACACAAAAAGAAAGAAGGAGAAATACGGACATCAACAACAAGCAAGTGACAAGACTGAAGACAGTGAAGGGCTGCCTAAGAGTAGACTAAAAACGTGAATTAAAAGACTGTCGAAAAAAGACGTGTCACTCTAACCCTTAACAACATAGAACACATACACAGACATCCAACAATGCACAACACAACACATGAGAGGGAAGAATAAATAGGAAGATAATCGGGGATTAAAGTAGGCCAATGATTAAGAAAGGGTGTAATAGTGTTCATTCGTTTTGAACGTACACAGGACGGTCATTTACGTCTCAGCCAATGAAATGCCTTGCTTATAAAGCTCCGCCCACAGTTACTGCCCACCGTGACCGTCCAGGGTGTCAGGGTGGGGGTGGGGGTTGTGGTGGTCAGGGTGGGGTGGAGAAGGTTGGGGTAGGTGTCAGGGTGGGGTTTGTGGGGGATGGGGGGTTGAGGTCAGCATTTTCAATGACGTGTTAACCACAAGGTCCCAACGAGGTCCGTTGAGGCGACAAGCATTCAGAACAAGTGCCCTCTCATCACCATTGATGTTTATCCTCGCATTTATCTGTCGAGCGCGTCCCATTTCGTGCCCCACTTTAGTCTGTCTACCAGAGTGACAGTACTTATTGTTGGATTTTATTCATTTATGTATTTCCCAATGTCGTGCTGTTCCGAATACTGAAAATACCCTTCGCAAGCCTTTGTAAAGCTTACGTACTGTTTTAATTTTATACCGGCTATAGTTATTAACCGTAACATATCCTTAATTGCGTTTCAAATATATTGTCTTTTATGAATTATGGTACCCTACCTATAAGACTCTATAATCCTGTGTGGTTTTTATTGTAAATCTAAGTAGTAACCGTACCCCCCCCCCCCCTCCCCCACCTTAGCATGATTATTCCCTTACGTTCCAAATTCTAAAGACTGACGGTACCCTACGTATAAGCCATTTATCAAATCATACGTACTGTTTCTATTGTAAATCTAAGTAGTGAACGTACCCCGCCTATAGCCTTATTATTTTCTTGCACTCAAAATGCCTTGTTGTTCTAAAGAATGACGGTGTCTTACGTTTAAGATTTTTTAAGACAAGGCTTTGTTAAGCGTACGAATTTGTTGCTGCTCAAATTGTGATTAACACAGATAACTTTATCTTTACAAGTTGTATGTAACAAGGCATTTGGAACACACGGAAATTGATAATAAGGCTCAGGCAGGGTACGGTCACTACTTAGACCCAAAGTTTACTAAACAAAATTAGATGGCCTCTGTTTCGGTCTTAAGTAAGACCTTCATCAAAGACAAAATGTATAATTATATATTTGTAATACATGTGACATTGTTGATAATTTTTGGCGGAGATTAAAGAAATAGGATTCCGATGACAGTATACATGTAAGATAGATTGATTTGTATTGATTTTTTATTGGTAGGAAAATGGCAGACAATTTGTTTGAAAAAATTCAACATGAGATTGAGTAGTCCATTATAATTACCCCAGGTTACGTCTCAAATGCATTCCTTTATCAAGTCATGACGTCCAGTCGGCACAATACACGGTACACAACTCCATCTCACTGTTCGAGACCCTGCCGCGTAAAATTCACCTTTGTTATTCCGATTGTTGTACCGATGGACGAGTTGAGATCCTCTTGCCCTGTTATTATAATTAATACAAGCACTGTTCAATTTGAATAATAAAGGTAAGGTAGTGGCGGTCATGGTGGGCAGTAACAGTGGGCGGAGCGTTATAAGCAAGGCATTTCATTGGCTGAGACGTAAATGACCGTCCTGTGTACGTTCAAAACGAATGAACATAGGGACAGAAAAGAAGGAAACGAATGGTAACGAGAACAAAACCAAACTAGACATCTGGTACAGTGTTTGTGGACAAACACAGGGCTGTTTTGTTTTTGTGTGTAAAATTGTGATTAAAATGAAATTTCAAAAATTTCAAAAATCATAAAAAAAATTCCCGATGACGTCATCATGACATCATTTCAGATTTTGCATGCTAGTGACAGTATCTACCTACCCACCAATTTTCATGACGATTGGACCTATCCTTATATGTGTTTAAAAAAAGCACATTTTTGATGATGTCATCATGACGTCACACATTTTTTTCCTTTTTAGGGCATATCTTTGAGACCTACCAAAGCTATAACAAAAATAATTTTGAAAATATCTTGTTTTGTTTGCCAGATATATTGAAAAGACTTTTACGATTTCAAAATTTCAAAAATTCATAAAAACTCACATGATGACGTCATTATGACGTCACTTCGGCTTCTGCATGCTGGTGGCAGTATCTACCTACCCACCAATTTTCATGACGATCGGACCTATCCTTATATGTGTTTTAAAAAAGCACATTTTTGATGATGTCATCATGACGTCACACATTTTTTTCCTTTTTAGGGCATATCTTTGAGACCTACCAAAGCTATAACAAAAAGAATTTTGAAAATATCTTGTTTTGTTTGCCAGATATATTTAAAAGAATGTTACGATTTTCAAAATTTCAAAAATTCATAACAAATCACGTGATGACGTCATCATGACGTCATTTTGGATTTTGCATCCTAGTGCCAGTATCTACCTACCCACCAATTTTCATGACGATCGGACCTATCCTTATATGTGTTTTAAAAAAGCACATTTTTGATGACGTCATCATGACATCACACATTTTTTTTTCTTTTAGTGCATATCTTTGAGACATACCAAAGCTATAACAAAAGGAATTTTGAAAATATCTTGTTTTGTTCGCTAGATATATTAAATAGAATATTACGATTTTCAAATTTCAAAAATTCATAAAAAATCACGTGATGACGTCATCATGACGTAAATGTTCGGCATACATTCTGAGCAGTTGGTCTAAGTGTCTGCCAAGTTTAGAGGCAATCGGGTGCACCAAAGTAGCCAAAGTGCCGGTAAGAAAGAAAACGTGCACAAATGCTATGGGAAAAAAGTCTGAAAAGGAAAAAAAAAAAAAAAAAAAAAAAAAAAAAAAAAAAAAAAAAAAAAAAAAAAAAAAAAAAAAAAATCTTAACGAAAACAAGGGCTGTTTTGGAAAAGTTTCCAAAACAGCCAATAAGCGAAAGGGGGAGAAAACGGGGTTAAGGAAAGGAAGCGAAGAGGGGGTAGGAACATTGAGCAAGAAACACAGATAAGAAAGGGAGGAAATAGACATAAAAGGCAAGGATTCGGCCGGATATAAGGACAAATCTACCAAAAAAAGAACAAAAATTAATTAATAAATAGAAACCATGCAAATCCTAAGGAGTTAAATTTAAAATGGTCAACCAGGAAAATTGCCGCTAAAAGTTGTCATTTCGAAAATCAGTTCGGATTAATGCTGACAAGACCAGTTTACAAATTGCAATTTATAATACCGTCTTTATGCTCGCAAGAATGCAGAGAAGGGGGAACAGGTTAACAAATCTACTAAATTGTCGGGGTAAGAACTGTATAGTTCCTCACAAACGGACAGGGTATAGAATATTTAAATACGTCGGTGCGGGCATACAAGTGGTGGAAGGTTAAACTGGAAGTGGCGTTGATATTACTTAAGAAATAAGGTGAAACATTTCCGAGTTGCCACATATCAGTTGCTTACAAACAAATTGCATAAAACAATACTCTCGTCTGGCACTCAATGTGGGTAAATGCAGTACAGTGAGCCGTTCGGGATAAGATTGCTCCTGTCTACGTTGATGCAGAATGAGACGGATGGCATACCTTTGAACCTTCTCAAGCTGATCAATGTGCTTAACGACTCTGTACACAAACCAAACAGGGGAACAATAATCGAGGATCACAACAACTGATTGCTTTGTATTTAGGTTAATCCAGAGTCCGAGACCACTTAGTTAAAGGGCAAGTAAAACGCCGAGTAAAATTTGGACTTTTTGGACTTTTCTGATAGTTTAAATACCATTTTAATTGATGGAGATTAGTTTGCAGACGAGAGGGATTTATTTATTTCTGAACAATTTATACTGTTTCGCGAAAGTCATTATGTATGTAAATGTATGTACGTGACCCCGTGACGTACACGTGTAGAGTCGGTTGATACTAGCCAAACACAAAATCGCGTATATCTGTATATCGCACATGCACGTACGTGCGTGGAGTTGATGCTGCTGGAAGATTTTTTTCGACATAACTCCTCCGCTTTCCCGTTTATTTTGTCTAATTTTGATAATATTTCAGTATGAGCATGGTTCTGGGATTATTATGTCTCCATCGTGTGTAGTTAGGGGTTGCCCTAACCTTCCTGTGATTCCAAGTGCTAAAGGGAGTTCAAGGGCGACAGTGGGTCCGCTATGTAGACAATACAAGATCTGACTTTCTGCTGTCGAAATGGTCGAAAATATGTGCAGAACATTTCGCCAAAGACTCTATTGATGATAGTGTTAGTATGAAAACTCAGCTGGGTTTGAAGGCACAATTCCGTTTGAAGGCTGGAGCCATTCCAACTCTAAAGGCAACGAGCATTCCAACCCTGTCCCGGACTCACGCGCCCCAGACCACCACGACGTTCCCTGCGGTTGCCGGCTCGAGCCGCCAGAGCCCCGTCCAGCCTGTCCACGCTCCCTTGACTCAACATGCAGGGAGGCAGCCGCTCACATCGAGAAAGCATGTATTGATACACGTACCCTACGCGTAAATAGGCAAGAGCTGCATAAGCAAAGTCGCCAGACTAGAGTATAGTATCAGCTCACACACAACTCGTCGCGCAGGTCCCAATAAAAGCCGACTGCAAACAAAGGAAAGTATTACTCAAAAGTAACTTTTCAGCAAGATCAAGGCCACAACCCCTATTCAAAATGTCTCTCACAAAGATGTCAACACTTTAAAATATGTTTAACGTGGTGTTACACCTTAATTTCACGCTTGCACGGCACCGGCGTGAAGTCAAACTGGATAATGATGCCTAGCGGCGATGTCCAGTCAACTTTCTGAGATTCTGAGATTCTAAAAAAGCACAGTAAGTAATAATAGCCTTAGAAAAAAAAATACGTACAGATTCTGCATAAAACGTCGTATAATACAGTGACGTCATATGTTTCTACAAGTATACTCGCGCGATACGGCACGCAGTTGACCTCGGCCTTTTCTGAATCGAGTCAAAGTGGCTCAGAAGGAAAAGGCTCAAAAACAATTTTTTTTCAGACTCATGAAACTTGTTATAATTGTTTTTGGGAGGCATAAACTATCAGAAAAGTCAAAAAATTACAAATTTTATTCGGCGTTTTACTTGCCCTTTAAACCGTCGGCAAGAACGGTGCATGATCTCCCTGGTTGAAAACCATGTTGAAGATTATAGAACAGCCCATTGTTCTGAACATGCATTCTGAGATTGTCAGCCAGAAAACCTAATAACTTGGAGAAAACCAAAGTTAGGGCAATGGGGCGATAATTATTTATATCGCTCCGATCGTCATGCTTAAATATGGGCACCATGTTGGCGGCTTTCCAGGCACAAGGCAGTCTGACCTGACATATGGAGCAATTTAAAAACTTACACTGTTAGAAAGTTGGGCAAACAGATTACCCAACGTTGGTACAATAGTCAAAATGTTCAACATTTGGGAAATTGTTCACGAAATTTACCAACTATCAAGAAAAATTTCTTCTTCTTCTCTCCTCATACTTCCTCAGTCTTTAAAGCTACAGCACCGTACGCATTCTTCAGGTATCCTTAGTTTCATTACCAAAAAGAATTGCAATGAATAGACATCTTGCTCCATAGCATATTCCAGATAATCTTGAAGTTTGACAATTTGGAGCATTTTCATGGTTACATTATTTCATTATAGTTTGTCTTGAATTGTTGATACAGAGTGTCATATACTGAGAAGAAACACAGACACGCGGTCTACAAGATGACTGCCATGTTAGAAGGACATTCGTTTATTCACTAAGCAATCAATAGAGGGCGCAATGCACTTCCTATGTGGATCATCCATGACATTGCATGTATAAAGCAGTATCCCCCCCCCCCCCCCCCCCCCAAAAAAAGAAGTTTTTAAAACATAATCATATGATGTGAATGTGTCAACAAACCAGTTGTAATCATCACAGAGAGAAATAAAGTTTAAGTAAACAATAACACATGTACATGTTTCTTGTGTCTGGTACAATTTAACTCTACTGGTTTACAAATCTAACTTTACTGGTGCCTTTCGAATTCTCAGTGGGTATCGTCTTTCCTGAGTACTTGGAAGACTACCCACAGAGATCCCAGCTTTTTCAGTAACAATTTCGGATTGACCTTGACCTTAAAACAGAAGTTTTTGCTTGATTTTCCTGAATTTCTGGTGGCCTAGACTGAACCTGGGTTCCAACAGATTCACTTACTAAAAAAGCCCCCTTACTTGTGTTTTCCACTGCTGGGTTAGATAGAGAATAGTCAACTACTGGTGTGACAACATCACTGTGTCCCTCAATATACTGCTCTTGTGACTTTGACACGTGATCAATGTCCACAAATCTTGTTTCCCCATTTGAATACATGTGCACTAAATAAGTACGAGGGCCACACACTTTGGCTATTTTTCCTGGAAACCGCTTAATCAACCCACCAATATTACTCTTGACTGACTCTTTGACCAAGTTCAAGTACTCGTTTCTTAACTCTACCCTTGTCATGGTATTCTCTTTGTTTTTCCTGATTCTTATTCACTTTTTGTGCCAGGTTTGGTTTCAGTAGAGCCTGGTTCGGGGGTGTCTCTTTAGAATTCAGCGGGAGTTTTTTTTCCGGTTGTAGACATCACTGAGGTGTGTTGCGGTAGCAAATCAGGAAATTAGCCAATTTGTGTTAGATTGACAAATCTCGCTTTTTCGGATCTAGCATCTGCTTTTTGAGTGCCTTTTTATTACTGTTTGAACAGTGCGTTCAGCTGCCCCATTGGAGGCTGGGTACGTGGTAAGGTGCTACACGCTTGTACCTAATCCCATTTTTACTCATGAATTCCTGAAACTCCATTGAAGTAAACTGGGGCCATTTAATACAGCTATGACACCGATAGCTCACCGGCACCGCCTTAATACAGTACAGCTAGTAATAACAGCACGGGTGTGCTATCAGACTTGAGATCAAGTCCTTAAAAATAATTTAAGGGGTAACTAAATTCTGGCAATTAAGGCACTTGAAATGTTACAAATTAGGAGATTTGAATCATCCCAAATGCCTTCAGTACTAGATTTAAGCTACCACTTTAATTTAATTATACGCAATCTGAAAAGTGTTGTTAGAGTCTACAATAGGGCGAACTTGCCCGCGTGCATGCACGTAAAAATAGCAGCTGGAAGTCCGTTACCGCTATTGGCTCCGTGCACAAGTATCCCTCAACAGAAAGAAAGGTAGAGTTGGGGGAGTCACTATGGACGCTATCTTGCCTGACTTTAATTTGGGTTGTGGAGTGTCTGATTCCCACCTTTAATAATCATAATCAGAACCGCGAACAGACTAAACCTTGCTTTGTATAATTGGACAGCGATTATACTGAGGACAGTCATGACTACGAAAACCAAGGCTCATATGAGTTTTGAAACGGTACAAGGTATTCAACCGAGTACACGTAGCTCACTCTTTTCTTTAAAAGAATCATAATCAAGTGCCACTTTCACAGAGCTGCGTCAGCACAAAAAAATTGCTGAAGCACATTTAGCACAACAAACTTTGCTTAGTAAAATCGGCCCAAACTCCATATGTAGGCCCTATGTCGTGCTAAGCAAATAGCTAGTAATCTGATTTTACTCAGCAAGGTTTTTGTGCTTAAGCAGCTCGATGAAATTTTGCCCGTGTTCTGAACAAAAATGATTTATACAGGTTTTGTTGCGACGGGCAAAGCTGAAAATTTCTCTGTAAAGTTTATCCTATTTTTAAAGAGGGGCGATGGAGCACCAGTTGCGAAGAGGCGACTGTTTAATGGTTCAAACAAAACGTGTACATATCAAAATACAGCTGACCTGTTGACTTTCTGAATTTAAACAAAAAACCAAATGACAAAATATACCGGGCTAAATTCCCCTCCCCCTCCGCTGGACTTGCAACTGTATGACTGTAGTTTGTACATTGGTCGTATAGACCCGATCGAATTATGAATTCAGGGCAGCCATGTTGTGGGACACGTGCTGATATCATTATTTGCCTGCCCAAAATATGGCGGACCATTGTTGTGGCTATGGCGACGTAGCTATTCGATATGGTCTATTTGCTCACCTCAGACAATACAAAATGTGTGCATGCCGTCAGTGCAGAATGTATAAGTCTACTCTTCCGTCTTGTGACAGTATGAGTGACTTTGCAATTTCAGAGTGCTGCCGCGAACTTCAAGGTTGTATTTACTTCGATAAAATCCTTGAATGTAAAGATGACATTCAGGAGCGGATCCAGGATTTCTTTTGCAAGTTGGTCAGACCCGACAGATTTTCCTTTTTTTAGCCGCGTCGCATCGCAGACGGGGTTCTATAAGCGCTCAGAGTTGTTTTTCCTCTTCTTCTTGTGCCAAATTCGTTTACGCGGCACGGCTCAACAGAAGAGGTCGCTACAACATTTACTATGCTTTACTGATTCATAGGTGGACGACGCGGCTCCTGCACAAAATTCGTGCTTGTTACCCTTAAATGGATAAATGCAAGGGGTGGGTTAGGCCAGTCAGATTTTTTTTTTACATTTTTCCCAGTAAAATCGATAAGAACAAGGGCAAAGTCAATCTTGGGGACTTTTTCCCATCAAAGAATTTAGAAAAGAACAGGAAAAAAGAAGACAAAAGGGAAAAGCCATGAAGAGGTGGGAGTGTTTCCACCTCATCCCTCTGATCTGAATCTGCACCTGTAACTTTTCCCCTGCTAAAATCATCAATACTAGAATCCACGTCCACTCAACCCAGAGATTTGAGCATTCATAACCTTACAAAATGAGAGTCTAACAAAACGGGGAAAACAGAACAAAGCAATTTCTTTAATGGGAATCCCCTTTTTATGCTTGTTAAAACCAAGCTATTTTTGTAAAAGTGTATTTTCATAGTTTAGCACTTATCTCTATGGGTTTTCTCATCGAATGGCAACACGGCATGGGTTTCTAACCATGCTTATATCGCGTTGGGTGGAGTTGACTTACTTCTGACTGAACCGTGCCACAGTATGTTCGGAAGTTTGTCTTCATCAACACCTGTTCCTGGTTCCTACTCACAATATGCCATATTCGCTCTAAAGTCAAACCCCTTCCTGAATACCAGTTTTTTTCCGCGTATTCAAAATATTCTTTTGTTATGCTCTTTGTGTGATATGGTAATCGGTTCAGTGGAGATGAAAAGCTCCAGTCTAAAATGGAATGAGGAAGTCTGAACGCACGGTAGGCAGGTATTAGTCATTATGAATTTTCCACGCAGCCACATATGCTTGTCATATTTTCAGCGAGCTGTTCCAGTATATATTGCTGTTTACCTAAAATTGGCCATCTTTTGTTGAGTTATGCAGAAACTTGTGCTTGTAGTAGACATACAATAAGAGTGGATGAGAAAGACGTCTGGCTGGGTTAAAACTGGAAAACTTTCGAGAAGATTACAACGCATTTGTCTCTGCCGAGTGTAACATTGGTGTAGTCCTCGTGCAGGCTTTTGACATCTGCTGAAAGATGGCTAGTATAGCATTTCTGACCTCACTGCTTGCTGCAACCGTAACCGTAACAGCGTCGGTAAGAATTACGGCTACGACTGACACAGTGACCGTACGGAGAGGCGAACAGTTACAGATGTCATGTGACATAGGACTTGAAGATGGTGAAACGTCACTGTCTCTGAATGAGGTTCGATGGTACCGCGGGACAAATATGCAGTTATATGGCTTTATTCGTTTACACACCTGTGGTACTGTCAGCGTGCCATGTCCAAACACAAACACGACAGACAACCGGAGAATTGTGCAATATGGTGGCGGCCAAAATAACGATGGAAAACTGAATCTGACAATTAATTATAGTACGTTGAATGACAACACGACTTTCAAATGTGCTGCTCTGAAGACAGGCGACTCCCAACGTTCTGCACAAATATCTGCGACCGTCTATTATCTTCCGAACGCAACCTTTCCAACATGCTCAATATCGTCATACCTAAGATCTGGAACCCCTGCAATACCATCTACACTACTTTGCTCGTCTGAGAAAACCCAACCAGTGGTGTCTCTTGAATGGACAGCCATTATAGGGTCTGTAAAAGTATCGCTTTCAAACAACACAAACATCTTTGGGGATCAAGTTGAAAACAGCGCAATCCTTGATGCTTCCTACAATAACTCGATATTCACTTGTTATATGACGAGTGAGGCCTATCCTGGATTCAGTAGAAGCTGCTCTATTGGACCGTTCATTACCAATGACGTTAATCCTGATACATCAGAGCAGAGCAGGACAGGGGCATTTCCCGGACTGACAACAAAATCTAAAACCGATCGAGCTACAACAACGTCAAAATCAACTATCGCAACAGACCCCGATCCTTCCCAGTTGACCATCGTGGTCATTGGTGCAGCAGGCGGTGCAGGACTTTTTGTCATCATCATTTTTTTCTTGATTATCATCATGTGCCTCATTTCTTCAAGAAGGAAAGTCAAGAGGCGCCACGGTCGACCAGGCTCGAGATTCGCCGACTTCCGCGTGTCCGTCGAGGTCGCTGTTCCGGGCAACGAGACCAGCGGCCCGGCACTCCATTTCTACGAGAACCAAGCCGTAGCCGACCGCAGCAACAACAGGTACATCAGTCTAGAAACTATTATTAGTCAGACTTCTCCAGGGGCTTCTACTCCATGTCAAGGGATGCTACCAACGGGAGCGTCGTCACCCCCGCCTGCGTATGCTGCGGTTGTGCCGCGACAGAGCAAGAAACAACCACCGCCCGTGGAGTACGCTGTCCTCAACCCGGATAGCCATAGGGTATCTCTAAAAATATCGGACGATGGTTACTCCTACGCCTCTGTGCAGAAGACGGGGCAACCGAACGATGCTGAAGATGCAGCATCGACAGATGATGACAGGGATTCGAACAGGGAACAAGACGAGCAAGGTAAACCTAAAACAAAGCTGTGACTATAAATTAACTGATTATTTTTATTAAAATTCAGATAAGGGCATCCATTTTCGGTCGGTCGGTCGAAAAAAAATCCGGAGTATAACAAATTGCTTATTGAACACACCTAATGGTTAAGTGAAATGATGCAAAGTGTTCAAAGTATAAACTATCTTGTTCTGAAATAACTTTTGTTTCCGTGATCTTTAAATAAATGATAAATTTTATAGGCGCCCCCGCAATCTACGAGACCTGATTGTTCGAGCCGAGGTCCCCACCTTGGCTGCATCCCCTCCCATACAGCATTGTACTTTTAAGTGCGATTCCAGGTGTGTTGTTTACCAGACTCACATGCAGGAGTCTGACTCCTTTTCTGGCCATTCATCTGGAACTACTCACAGAACCAATGGCAACATTACTTGCAACACCTCTAATGTCATATATCTCATTTCTTGCAGGGTTTGTGGTATCCAGTATGTCGGGGAGACCAAGAACACGCTCAAAAAGCGTTTCTATGGCCATCGGTCGACTGTGAACACCAAGATTATGGACACCCCTGTTGGTCATCACTTCAACTTGCCTAACCATTCCATTCCTATATGATTCTACAGGGCATAGAATCACTTTTCCACCGCAAGGACTCAGTTCGCCTCAGCCGAGAGAAAGTTTTGATGAAACGTCTTCGGACTAATCAACCACATGGTCTCAACATCCAGGAAGGGAATGATTAACTTTTAATTTTTCCCCCATTGTCATATGTTTACAGATTATCCTCCTGGCAAACCCTCTTGGGGTCTCTTGGCCAAATGGGGTTGTCTTTCCATTTCCTGTTTATCCTTGCCACTTCTCTTTGTTCCTTCTCTTGCCCTATTACCATCTTCAATTCCACCCCCCTCCCCCCCCCCCCCCCCCCCCAACCACACTCCTTTGTCTATTTCCCCAGCTTTAACTTTCATCTTAATCCCTCCCCTCCTTCATCCTTACCCAAACCACACTTCTTTGTTCCTGTCTTCCTGGCTGTCCTTCTTCTCCCTTTGATGTTTACCCACTGCCATGCTCCTTTGCATCCCTCTTTTGTGTTTCTCCACCCACCCCCTCATGCATGTGTGTTCCCTACATGTTTGTTTCTTGTACTCTGTCATTTGCCTTTGAGAAAGAACTTGCTTAAGTTCGAAACGTCAGGCCAGCACATTTTTTGATTTGTATATTTCAGGTCCATTCAGTCAGTCAGCAGTTTGCAGCAGTTTTATTCATTTTCATAAATTTGTTTTAGCAACTTTTGCACAAGTGAAATTAACAAAATATAAATCTTCTGCGCCAACCGTAAAAATACAAATTTGCACAAGTGAGACAAGATTTAAGAATGCTGTTGTGCTATAAATACCTGTTTCCGTGCTGGAGCACACTTTCTGTGCATGATTTTTTAAAATAAATTTAAAAACAAACCGACCTAATTTTGTCAACAAACAAGCTGCAGTTCATGTACTTTCAGTGCATTCCCCTTGAAAAAAATTCACCTAGTTACACCACTGTGACAAAGTATCTGTGTTCGTCGTGCTGTTGCTGATGCTGCTGCTGCGGCCGCCGCTGCTGTCATAATACAACACGAACTGAACTGTTTGCTTCAATCACAGATGAAGATCGAAAAGGTACTGGTCAGGTCAACGCTGGTATTTACGCCAAACCCGGAGAAACCGGACCACTCGTGACACCTCTTTGGGATGATGTTGACAAAGATGACGGAGGTAACGAAGTCGTTGTCATTGCTGTTGCTGTCGTGTTGTTGTCGTTGTTGTTTTATCAGTCCTTGGAGCCATCTTTTATTAATTTTCTCCCTAAAGAAGAAATTAATGGAAAGGGTAAAACAAAAATGGAAACGGACAACAAAGTAGCAACGAAATAGATTCAAAGCATAATTCAACAGTCCAAGTAAAACAATAGGAGCTGATGTTAAGTGACTTGAACTTGGTCATGCGATTTGCTTTTACCACGTGCGTTAAATGCACTTGTTGCTTCACATTCTCTTAAATTTCACAGTTGGAAAGCACTGTGCTGTTGTACGCCCGGACACAAATAACTTGTACGCCAATGTTGGCCGAGCTGTGAACCCGGAATTGCCCGAGTCAACCGTGGGAGATGATGACAATGGTAGGTCTTACATACAACTATCTTGATCGCTGTAAAGGGTTTACCCAAATTATCCGTACGTTTTATCGGTATAGAGTGGGTCAACAAGTTTTCCAGAATTGGACCCTAATCATGAATCAACCTGATGTTAGTCGTATCGCTAATTAGTATTATTGAAGTCTACCATCTTCTCTTTAAAATGAAAAGTCATACAATTTTCCAGATAAGACCACGGGTCAGAATATTCCATGTCCAGGTTTGGGGTTTAGTGATGTTGACTGGTAAACAGTGTGTGTATGTTGGCGTTCTGCAGTCAGCATCACTGAAGACAGCATCACTCAACCTTGCAATAATTGGGACGCAACCACGATATCAGATTTAACAAATTAACAACAATGTAACACGTTGTCCAGCCTGGGGTTGATGAGCATGTTTTTGAATTCATGTGCGATTATACCAGCAGGTTTTAAGAAACTAGGCCCCCCAAAAAATGGTTGTGTTGCCCTCTGCAACCGACCCTGAAAGTCTCAAAAGTCTGGTTGCGTTGTTTTTTTGTTTTTTTTTAAGGAATTTTCAAAATTTAACCTTTTCCCGCATAAAATGAACATGTTTTTAAAAATCATTGTCTTTAAAGACGGCACAATCGTGCATTTCGCCATCTCACTTTTAAATAAGCTTACATTTTGCCACCTGGCTTCCGAGTTATTGTTTTGATGTTTTCATGGATGGTGAAAAAAATCGCCGGACCGACCTCCCTCCCGATTTTCAGTTCTCATTAAAGGGCATCACAAGTTGGTTTTGTTTTGCCTTAGGCCTATAGACGATTTTTAGTCTAGGCGATATTTCAGAAAATCTTACATGAAGAGGCATTTTTGGGTAGAAGTTGGTATCCTAACTATTGACCTAATTTGGGGGCGCTGAATCCGAAAAAGATGGATACCAAGCCGAATTCTGAGCTTAAATGGCCTTTTCTGCAAAATTACTTTATTCACTGAATAAAAGTACTATTTTTAAACTATATTTTCAAACCTTTATTTAACTCATTTAAATGTGCTAAATAAACAACAAATGAATAATTCGAAACAAAAAATAAGGGGTTTATTGGTTTTATACTTTCCATTCTATTTTTATTGTGGTGGTACGCTTCTCATCTTTACGTGCGCTGTCCAATTTTCTTTTGCAATATTACTTCATGCTGCACAAAATGATTTTTCGCAAATGACAGGAACAATCCAATGTTACACAATTCAGGCCAGATGAATAAAAAATGATGACTGACAAGCTGGGTTTTGTAGATTAAAGGGGCATATTGTATGAAAAAGAGCAAATTTCTAAAACAGCCTGATTTAGGGAAAAACGGCCTTAAAGAGCAACTAAAACGCCAATTTTTTTTTGACTTTTTGACTTTTCCGACAGTTTAAATACTCTTTTAACTGATGGAGAGGGATTTTTTTATTTAAAAAGAAAGGGTTGTTATTCTGAACCATTTATCCTGTTTCGCGAAAGCTCATTATGTATGTTAAATGTATGTACGTGACCCCGTGACGTACACGTGTAGAGTCGGTTGATGCTACAGCCAAACACTATGACGACATAACTCCTCCGTTTTCCCGTCTATTTTGTCTAATTTTGATATTATTTCAGTATGAGCATGGTTCTGAGATAATCATTATGCCTTGATCGTGTGTAGTTGGGGGTTGCACAAGGAACAGCGACAAAAACCCTGACCTAACATTACTGTGATTCCCAGTGCTGAATGGAGTTCATCAGGCGACAGTGGGTCCGCTTTGTAGACAATTACAATATCTTATTTTGAGCTGTAGAAATGGTCGAAAATATGTGGAGAACATTTCGCCAAAGACTGTATTGATGATAGTGTTAGTATGAAAACTCAGCTGGGTTTGAAGGCACAATTCCATTTGAAGGCTGGAGCCGTTCCAACTCTAAAGGCACCGAGCATTCCAATCCTGTCCCGGATTCACGCGCACCAGACGACACGACGTTCCCTGCGGTTGCCGGCTCGAGCAGCCAGAGCCCTGGCCTTCTCCCTGTCCACGCTCGCTTGACTCAACATGCATTGTACACGCACGGTACCACATGCGCTGCATGCGATTGAGTCTGGTACCTTATAACAGAAATTGTGTGTATAGTTCTGAGAAGGTGCGGGTCCTTAAGAGGGCTGCATAAGCAAGATCGCCAGAATAGAGTATAGCATCAGCTCACACACAACTCACCGCGCAGGTCCCAATAAAAGCCAACTGCAAACAAAGAAAAGTATGAATCATAACTAGCTTTTCAGCAAGAACAAGCCTACAACCCCAATTCTAAATGTGTCTCACAAAGATGTCAAAACTTTAAAATATGTTTACCGTAGTGTTACACCTGAATCATGTGCAAAAAGCACAGCAAGTAATACTAGCCTTAGACAAAAATAATACGTACAGACTCTACGTAAAACATTGTCGTATAATACAGTGACGTCATATGTTTCTACACGTATACGTCAATACTCGCGCGATAAGGGCACGCAGTTGACCTCGACCTTTTCTGAATCGAGTCAAAGTGGCTCAGAAGGAAAAAGCTCAAAAACATTTTTTTTTTGATTTTTCAGAATCATGAAACTTGTTACATTAGTTTTGGGGAGGCATAAACTATCAGATAAGTCCAAAAAGTAAAAAAAACATTGGCGTTTTAGTTGGTCTTTAATTTGTGTGTATAGGAGTAACAGACACACCTTGCCTAATTTATGGGTGCAGCATCCAGCAAGGACATACGCCGAGCTGAATTTCGATATTAAAGGGGCATAAAGGCAAAAAAAAGATGAATAAGAAGCATATCTTGATTAATTGTACATTGTCGTTATTTTTCTTTAAAATGTTTCTAGGTGCTGAAAACAACTATAGTATATCAATCTAACCCCAAAGTGGGTTTCCTTTATTTTCTTCTTCTAGAACTGCACTTTGCACATCTGTACATTGTATGTAAAAGAACTCTTTGCAAAGTTTTGTTTTCAAAAAGATTATGACTGTAAGAAATTAAATGTTAAATAATATTTTGTTAATCTGACCTACATTTAGCAGCATTGGTTTGTTGCTGCCTTTTACGTGAACAGGATCACTCTTTTGCATAGTTCATGGAGAAATATTATTACAAAATGAACTCTGACGGTACACTAAAAGGTGGAGGAGCATTACTCCAAAAGAGAAATAAAGTACAACAGTGTAAACCTAACAAACCCCATTTTGGGGTGGAATTTCTATATTTAGTTGTTTTCAACACCTTGAAATATGTTAATGAAAGATTATGAAAATGTAGCACTAAAACAATTGATGCGTTTATTTAATTTGTTATTTTGCTATAATGCCCCTTTAATCTCGGAATTCAGCTCGGTATCCGCCCCTCATGCAGCGCAGCTAAATTTTGTAAAACTGGTCTGTGACTAACTTCCGTACAAAATAATAAAGGCTTTTTCTCCTAAATCAGGCTGTTTTAGAAATTCGCTCTTTTTCATACAATATGCCCCTTTAATCTACAAAACCCGGCTTGTCAATCATCATTTCTTATTCATCTGTCCCGAATTTGGTATCATTGGATTGTTCCTGTCATTTACGAAAAATCATTTTGTGAAGCATAGAGTAATATTGCAAAAGAACATTTGGTAGCGCACGTAAAGATGAGAAGCGTACCACCAATAGAATAGAAAAGTATAAAACCCCTTATTTTATGTTTCGAAATATCTATTTGTTGTTTATTTAGCACATTAAAATGAGTTGAATAAAGTTTTGCAAATACAATGTATACAGTTAAAAACTAGAGCTTTTTATCCAGTGAATAAAGTAATTTTGCAGAAATGCCCATTTAAACTCGGAATATGGCTTGGTACGCATCATTTTTGGATTCAGCACCCCCAAATTAGGTAAAATAGCTAAGATACCAACTTCTAATCAAAAATGCCCCTTCTATCTTGCCATGAGCCCTTTTTTTTTTTAATATCGCGTAGACTATTTCACATTACCCTGTCTGTGCATTTCCTGGTTGAAAGCAAGGATCTCATATTATGGAGGACCAAAAGTGGACAACCCATTTTCTCAAAAATCTGCTAGAACAAAAACAGAATTAAGGTTGAAATTAAGTCCTCTTTCTGAATTGTCATTTTTCTTTTATCAAAAATTTGGATTTTTTATTTTCTCATAAACAGGCGGTCAAAAAGTGTACAAACCAAATTTCCGAATTTCTACTAGCAGAAAATCGGAAAGAGCGTTCACGGCCAAACCAAATTTCCGAATTTCTACTAGCAGAAAATCTGAAAGAGCGTTTACGGCCAAACCAAACTTCCGAATTTCTACTAGCAGAAAATCGGAAAGAGCCTTTACGGCCAAACCAAATTTCCGAATTTCTACTAGCAGAAAATCGGAAAGAGCCTTTACGGCCAAACAAAATTTCCGAATTTCTACTAGCAGAAAATCGCAAAGAGCCTTTACGGCCAAACCAAATTTCCGAATTTCCACTAGCAGAAAAATGGATTGAACGTTTGATAGCAAACCAAATTTCATTTTTTAACTAGTAGAAAATCAGGGTGGAATGTTTTGAGCTAACACTATAATTTCATATTAATTTCCTTTTAAGCGGGAAATATAGGGTTAGTTTTGGACTACTCTACTCCATAAGTCGTTTGGGGTAAGAAACTCATCAGCAGAATGTTGTTTTTTTAACAATGAAAAATGCCCACCCATCTCTATTAATCTATAGGCCTTGTTGGAAGATAATATCTGAAAACGATAATGGAGACACTTGAATAATGATTTTATAAGCCTTGACCAAACAAGGGGGTTGTTTTCAGCTCAGACAGCAGCAGCTATACGTTATGATCCATTCTACAGCCTACTTCCGATACAGGAGTTCCGGAACACGGAAACACATTCCAATGATTCCAATTTTGTTTGCTATCAAACGCTCTTTCTGATTTTCTGCAAGTAGAAATTCGGAAATTTGGTTTGGCCGTAAACGCTCATTCCGATTTTCTGCTAGTAGAAATTCGGAAATTTGGTTTGGCCGTAAAGGCTCTTTCCGATTTTCTGCTAGTAGAAATTCGGAAATTTGGTTTGGCCGTAAACGCTCTTTCAGATTTTCTGCTAGTAGAAATTCGGAAATTTGGTTTGTACACTTTTTGACCGCCTGTGTATGAGAAAATAAAAAATCCAAATTTTTGATAAGAGAAAAATGACAATTCAGAAAGAGGACTTAATTTCAACCTTAATTCTGTTTTTGTTCTAGCAGATTTTTGAGAAAATGGGTTGTCCACTTTTGGTCCTCCATACTCACATGCTAAACAAACACTGCTTTTTAACAAGTTCTTTCATGCATAAATGAATCAGGCCATGCAGCGTATACACAGGGTTTACACTGCCTATTCACCCTGCACAGTGGCCCACAGCAATGTCAGTGTATTGCGGTTTTACTTTTTAGGCTTGATCTGAAGAGAGACGGCAAAAATACGGGGCCACCTACTGTATAATGAATTGCGTGGGTTGTATCTTGTTTTTTCTCGATGGCGAGTTGAAAGGCGGTTTCTTGAAAGGGAAGAAAATATTGCTTGTTTTTTACCATTTTCACTCAAATTGGTAATTAATGAAATAGTTGTCTAGGAAGCTTATTTATTCAGGATTATTTTGGTACGTAACTTATCTATTTAGCGTAATTATTCGTCGCAATTTTGCTTCATTCGGCATTCGTAAGACGAGTCATTTATTTATTCTGATCCGGCGGTCAATGTTGCGTCTGTAGTCAATACGCTATACAAGAAATGTGTACATGGGCAAACAAAATCGTGGAAATACATGTACGACGCAGTTTAATTCAATATATTCTGATTTCCCTAGGAAAATACGATTAGATGCTGTATATAGATCAGAAAGTGCACATAAATTTCAAATATTTTAGATTTATTTTTTTAAATATGTATAAAATCGACCAGTTTATTGCGAAGTTCGAGCGGGTGCCATATTCGGAACTATACGATACATTGTTAACCTCACTCGCTATTTTTTTGGGACTTCCTAGCTTTGCGATTTTTAGCACGCTTCGCACGAAGGTCACAAAGGTCACTCCCCGATTCAATTTTCTGTGAACACTAGTAGCGGGTGCTGTGTACAAATGCAGGGTGTAAATGCTGTTTATAATACGCACGCTCAGCATGGTAGGTTGGTTACTAAGCACAAATCGAGCCTTGCTTTCATACACAGAAGTGCGCAATCGGTCCTATTTTCGTCATTTCGGGATTCGTCTATTCATGAAGTTGCTGTTGCTAGTGTTGTTTTTGTGTAACTATTTTGTGACTATATATGTCATATTGTTATTGTTTTTGATGTTTTTGTTTCTACGTTGTCGTCATCGTCATAATTTAACTCGACCGGTTTGCACCAATTGCAGTTGAAGATCCCCCGGGTGACCGAGGTCAGGTCATTGCCGAGGATTACGCTGAACTTAGAGACAAGCATGGGCGTCAATCCGTGGGGGACAGGGGACAGGGGGACACTGTACTGGAACAAAAAAATAACGTCTTGTATATCAACTGCCTCTTGTTCAAACACACATTTTCGTGAAAAGCGTAATAATTACGCTTTTCACGAAAATGCAACAAATGCAACAAACAAAACAGCTATAGTTCGTAATTATATAGTTAAGTATTAAAATATGCCATTTCCAATTATACCTAAATAGTTCCAATCCCGTTAATTTAACTATCTAAAAAAAAAACATTCATGAAACGTCAAGAGCAAACTGTGCAAAAATAGTGTATCATGGTATTTGTTTTTCCATATTTTGGTTCAGGTCATCATTGACTGCTATTTTGGTTCAAAATATATCCATGTTCGATCATTTCCAGGTCCGTTAATAAAAATATCTGCATTTTTTTATCTGTCAACATTTTGTGATTGATTGCAGTCTTTGTATGCGACATGCGAATCAAACTACTACAGCAGGTGTATTGTGACGTTTAATGATGCTAGAACTAGTCTGAGAAGTCAAAAAGAGATATGGAATGCGTATGCGTATACGGGGGGGGGGGGGGGGGGGGGGGGGGGGGTTAATTGGAGCCACTGCGTATGCCAAGCGTACAGGGGGGGGGGGGTCAAAAAAGTCGGCATTTCGTGCGTATACGTACTTTATGGACGGCCCCTAAGTAGGCCTACTGAAAGTTGATCGCCGATCGCGAAAGTCCAGCGCCGATTGTGAAAGCCCAGCGCCGATCGAGAAAGCCTACTGCCGATCGTGAAAGCCCAGCGCCGATCGAGAACTGCTATAGTAGCTGCGTATATTGCTACTATGACTCCAACCAGTTGACGGGTACAGGTTGTAATAAAGATAACCCCAATACACTTGGGAAACATCACAAACATAAGTAATTATGCGTAGCATATAATTAGTATACATATTTAATTTGAACAATTTGAATTTGGAAAGCTGCTACTGTAATATGATCCACAAAAATATATGCCATGAGCGTGCTCCTGACACCTTAAAAATGCCCCAAACTTGGGATCCTCCAACTGGACCACCAGAAACCCCAAGGCAAGCCCCTGATTGGACCCCATCCGTTAAAGAAATACAGAAATATGATTCGGAAAAGACACCCACCGTGGGTGCTTCACAGTAAATAATAATTCTTGACTTCAGTGATGTCCCCCCCCCCCCCCCCCCCCCCCCCCCCCATATTTGATGTTGGATTGATGTTGGTTGTCACGCTAAATCAAATCTCAACACACAACACGGATATGATACGCCTGTTTGGGAGGAGAAGAAACTTGCACGGTCCGGTAACTTTAAACTGTATATTGTGAGGGCGCTGTAACACATGCTGCCGGGGTAAGCACTCACTGATGATCTCTACTACAGTGTGCGTGGGTGGGTGCCAGGCTGGGTGCCAGGCTGCAGTATGATGTTTTTGTGCACAATACATACAGTATAAAAACTGCATACATGTCCATATCCCCATACTATAGTGCCAGTTTGAATTGTTTTTAGTTGATAATGGCATCACGTGGGGGACCGAGAGCGGCAGGATCTGACGGCAGTGATTTCACGCACAGGGAACAGGTGGCAACTCGGTATCGAGCAAGGTTGGTTCATGGAGGAAGAATGGTTGGTTGAACCTCAAGAAAAATATCTGTTGCAATGTTCTTCAAAATCAAATTATTGCGTTTAACCAACGGAAACGCATCTGTTTCCGACATGGTTTTAAATAATCGTGTTTCTTATTACAAATTAACCACAGCCATTAAAAAAAATACAATATGAAAAACAAAAATGTTATACAGCCACCATACAATTTTGTTTGATTTCCTTGATTTGGGTGTAACAAATGACCTTTTTTAGCTGAACATTAAATCTTGTTCATTGCACTGAGCAGCATGTGTCTAATTATAATCTACATGTACTGTCTGTAGGCACCTGTCTACCTGTTTGGAAGGCAGTTTTTGCTTGTACATTGTAGAAAGTGTGCAAATCTTTAACCCTAACTCCTTACATGTAGGCGGTGTGAAATATTGTATTGAAATTGGAGACTTCGGGACTGTTAGGGTTAATGACTGGATAGGCAGATATTTTAACCCTTGATAAAACCCTGCTGAGCAGGCTTCTCAACTTGACAACTCATGGATGTCGTATTCAGCAGTGTATCTAGCCAAAATACCCTAAGGGGCGTTGGGTGAAGGTTTGTGGATATATATTTACATACATGTACCTATGCCATACATGTAATTGATTGATTTCCATGTACTTTCTATAATCTTTTGCAGCACCCACCTGAAATACAAACTGAAGGTCTGTGCCTACGTCAACATGGCCGCCTGCCTGCCCCAGGCTCTCTTCGTTCTCAACTCCCACCTGGGCCTGGTGTATCTACCGTTCAATATCGTGCCAAGTCTCAGCCACTACCTGATCCTCATGACTTGTGTCTTCTCCGTGCTGTACATCGCCTCCCTGCCACGAAACAGGAAACCCCTGGTCCGATTAGCCAACATTGGCACCCTGGTGTGTGGCTTGGGTGGGGTGGTGTATGGGTACTATTCGTATTTCTCGTTGGTGAGACCCATCCTTCTAGAAGGGAAGTTCAAGCGGCTGGTGCAACCTCCGGTGCTCTTTGCAGCGACGTGGTACTGCGTATTTACGCTCAAGATGCTGCTCTACGCTCAGACTCTGCATTATGCGAGACAGTCGTTGGCAACTTGGGATATCAAAAAGACAAAATGATGTTATAAGCACCGCGCGAGGAATCACAAGAGGAAAAAATTGTATCACCAATGTCTGAAATGCTTTATCAAAATATCTGTGGGGAGCGTTAAAGATTCAGACATTTAAATATAAAAATTAGTGGTGGGATATAAATCCAGATTTTTTAACATTCGGTCTGAATTCCACTATTCGGTTTCGATTTTGGAAACCAGATATTCGAAAGCAACCTTAAAAATATAAAGCCTTCCATTTGTTGTGACACAGGCTAAAGAAAACAACTGGAACATCCTCCAATTTGCTCCATGGTCTCTGATTGCAACTGCTTTCACTGGCTAGTGGTCTTATTGGTACATGTACTTATATGTGACCCACTCTACAAAAATGAGTCTGATGTGTTAAAAATACATTTTTAAGCTTTACAGTTAGTCTGAAGAAGCATGAAATAAGCTTTCATTTGATATATGGCACAACTCTGTAGTGTAATGCATTGTTTTTTTTACGATTTTAAGTGCGATTTGTCTTTTTTGGTTATATTAGAAAGTCTGAGATTAAACCACCCCGTACGTGCAAGTGTAATGCGCGACACCTGACTCATTTTTGCAGAGTGGGTCACATATATGAATAGCCTGCCCATCCATTTTTTCAACATTACAGCTTTGGAGTGTTTTTGTCAAGGCCCAGTGGCAGGGATGTAGTCGAGTCCATCACAAGTCCCCCTGCAAGTCCATCACAACCTATTCAAATGAGCTGTGACAAAGGCATTCCTTTGTCATTGTTCATCCAGTTACTTGTGACTGGCTTTATGAAAGGACTTGTGAAAGGACTTGTGAAAGGACTTGCAAAAGGACTTGTGAAAGGACTTGTGAAAGGACTTGCAGGGACTCGACTACAACTCTGCCTAGTAGTCACTGAATCCTGCAAACTATATCCAAGTCAGTGGGAGGGCTTTTCACGCAGTACCTCACCCATCACTTTTTGTTGGCATGACTATGAGCTAGATGGGATGACCGGATTTTGAAATCTCTGATTTCTCCCTCCGCCAATGAAAATCGGCATTTCAGATATGTAAAATCTGATTTGAGACATTCCTAGTTCATATTGTTTAATAGTTTACCAATACGAATTGCACTTTCCTTTTACCTTTTGTGAGGACGTGCGCTTCCTATCTGTGAAATGGTTTGTAAATTGCAAAGTATTGTTTGCAGACAATATTGAAGATGGCCAAAGTGTCGAAACATGCTGTGGTTTGGTTTGGATTTGTTGCTTTTAGACGTTTTCATTGTTTAATATATGAGCTTGAGTTCTTGTTTATTTTCAATCTTGATTTCCAAAAAAGAAGGGAAGATTGAAAAATTGTCAAGTGAGTTGCATTAACCCTAACCCCATGTAGGGTGCATGCAAAATCATATTAAAATTTGAGGATTTGGGACGGTTAGGGTTAATATAAGTTATCTCATGAGCGCCGAGTGGAACACGGAATAATGTAGTGCGTCTGTGTCCCATAATTCCACGATGCCGAAAGCGGAGTGGAATATGGGACACGGACGCACTACATTTTCCGTGTTCCACGAGCGCGAGTGGGATAACGAATTTATCTTCAAGCAAACTTGACGCGCAGTAAAGATGGAACACGCACGGCGCTGTGCGCGAAACCTGTACGACGTACACGCACACACCATTAACAGCCAGCACTATCCTGCAGGAGAAACGGGACGATCCACATGGGACGCAAACGCGCAGCTTTTGAATTACCAATGGATTGTGCAGCACTGCATTTTGCGTATCGCGCAATTCGCAGAATTAGAACAGCGCAATTCGGAGTGTGTATATGGGCCGTGTGATATTATTATCACACTCTCAGCTGCCACGGATCGACCAATCAGGATCGAGGATTTAAGTTTGCTTGAAGATAATAGGTTTTGACGATAGACTGGACTGATTTAAACTCACCACAAACTCAGGCACAAGTAACAGGCATAAACCATGACAAAGGAATGCTTTTATTACAGTTCATTTGAATAGCTTGAGACTTTAATTGAGACTTTAATTGAGACTTTAATTGAGACTTTAATTGAGACTTTAATTGAGACTTTAATTGAGACTTTAATTAAGACTGAAGGTCTTGTGCTGGCCTTGTGCAGGGTCTTGCAGGGTCTTGTATGGCCTCGTGATGGCCTCGACTACATCACTGGTGTTTATACCTTGTGTGACTCGACATTATACATTATAAATATAAAACCTGTCAAAAGTTTAGCTCAATCCAATATACTAGAAAAGAGTGAAAACTGATTTTCTGCAAGTTCACATGTCCTTGTGTCGACTGTTGAAATTGAATGGTGGTCTTGGAGGTCTTCGGATATATTTTGTCAAAGATGACAGTATTTCAGATAAAAGTATTTCTCAGGAGGATTGGTACTGGTATCGTCTTTATAAAGAACAAGCTTTCAGAGTGAAACTAATTTGGTTTTTGTATCATTACCGAAGCCATATCACACCTGTAAAACCTAACCCCTTTGCACCAGTAGTCTAAGCATGTGGAAGCATTGGAACGTGTTACAAAAAATCAAACTTAGCACTACCATGCAAAACTCTGTTATTTAAAGTAATGGGCATTGCCCTTTTGAGTTGTGGCGGACACAATAGGGCAGTATTTGATTTGGGTCAGCCTTTTGTATGGCACAAAAGTTTTACCCTAATCAAATAGCGCCCTCCTAGATATTGTGTCCCCCGTATCCCAAAAAGGCTTATGCAAAGTACAATGTATGTCCAAAGGGACATGTGATTTCCAACACTGATTCAAGTGAAACTGATTATCACAACAAAATGTTTTATGAAATATGTGGCGTTTCAAAAACGGTGGTTTAATTACAAAGAAAAGTTTAGTAATGTTGGCCTCTAAATGTATCGCAAAATTGGCTGAACATAGACTGAGCTCAGTCTTAATATGGCGTAGTCTAGTATGCAATATGTAAAAGTTGAAGTACTGTTGGTGCAATCTTGTCATTAATTGCCCTGTTGGGAATAGGTTGTTTCTATTTATTGAAAAATAGAATTAAAGATATAACAGCTCGAAATCATAAGATAACTGTTGAAGCTTGGATTTGCTGTCCGTCTGTTAACGTCTGTATTTCAATAATAATTATGCACGAATTCGGAGATGGCCGGATGAGAAAAAAAAGGTTTAATTCCAGATGGAATAGGTGAACTTGTACTGATGAGTTCCAAGGCTATAGCAGAAAAGAAAACATTTGAAGGTAAAACTATTAAGTAGGCAGAGATCCTTCGTCATGACTTTGCATTATCCCAACGCAAATTCCATGATTGCTGTTTCTGCGTACTCTGAAATTTTCAATTTAGTTCCTGGTACTTCCCACTGACAAATACACTCGTAGTGGGAAAAAAATTATTTTGACTGAAAAGGCACCTGTTTCACCAAGATTGCACTTTATTTGGTTTTCCTGAAAATGCGCAAAGATTGATATGCATTAATAATGCAGCAATTCGGAGCGTCCCGCTCCATATTCAGCATTTGAAGTTAATTAACGTTAGTTACCGTCAGTCGATTTTGTTTTGTGGAATGTTTCATTGGAAAGCTCATAACCTCTCTAATGAAGCAAAAATTCAATTGGATACACCCATGGAGGAAGGAGCACGGACATTTTATGCCAAAATTGAATCAGGATCGTAATATTACTTCAATTATAGAATCTTTTAGGGGCCATTCAAAATGTTCAATGTTTACAAATTTGTTTGACCCACCCACCCACCCCAATTTTCGATCTTAAAATATTGATTTGCCATTCAATTAAACAAATAATACAATGCCCAGTTTCATGACAGCGTGATGCAGCTGTAGGTCTCCCCCACTTTAACACGTGCCCCCGTGACTTCTTGTGTTTCATAATCAGCTTCTGACTTACCGCTGGCGATACTGATTTTTTTCGTAGTCTATATTTTTCCCCGCTGTATCGCTGATATGGCAATGAAATCGTCTACAAATTACGGCATGATAAAAATGTTGTGAAAGGTTAGCGATCTTAAAATCCTAATGTACAAACGCATAGGCCTAAACAATTTTCAAAAACTTAACATCCCAATATGGCCACTCAGATCGTCCACCCATGGAGGAAGGAATGGTCCACTATACCACGTGGCGGCTAGTGTTGCAGTAAACCTTTTTTTACCAGGTCATTTTTTTTTCAATTCAAGTCACAAGTACATTATTTCAACAACTTCCGAAATTCTTGAAGTTGAAGCCACACAATACCTCTTTTGAAGTTGACATTCGTGTAAAAATCATGCATGTAGGCCCTACATGTATCGTTTTCCGAGGGCTTCGCAACGCGCCAGTAACGTGTATGTTTATTAGCACGGTTCCCGTCTCTGCTGTGGTATTTAATTGGTAGCAATAGAGACGAGAACCAGTCTACAGTGCGTACTCGATTGGGTATATTTTCATGCATGACTTGGGGAGAATTTAAATAGGTCTATAGAATTTTCAGACACCCATATTTGCATTTCAAAGATGTATTGTGATTATTATACAAAGTTACTTCATTGTTTTGAACGTTTAAAAGGACATTACATAAAGCATTTGCCAAGCGTTTTTGGCAAGAGGAATTCTTGCTACGCTTTAATTGTACATTTATAGCAAAGACGATGGCAGTTGTTGTAAGATGATGTTTCTTCCTTCATGTTTATAATATATCTGAACAATAATGTGCAGCTCGGTACGGCAGTACTGTAATGCCGAAAAGCCAAAAGAACAGTCTACGAAGTATAGAAAATCCACTCTGTTCACGGATGATACGTCTAAAGGCCGTACGGGTATAGGGTTGAAAAAACAAACGAATCGAAATGCGGGAGTGGAATTGGGAAGTCAAAAAATCTTTTCTTTTAATTTCCCTTTGTTTTTTATTAAAAAGTAAATTTCGATTTTCAATAAATTTCCTTGACCCACCCACATTTTCGAAAAGAAATCGTAATTTTTAAACATTGAAAAGTTTGAATGGCCCCTTATTGGAACAATTTTCGATATGGGTTACAAAAAACTTTTACAGAAGGGATCGAGCTTCAATTTCCCACCTCATCTTTCACTATCTTTAAACTAACTGGCAGGAGCGGGATTCGAACCTGCGACCTCCGGAATACCGTACCGGCGCTGAGCTATCTTGCCTTATGTTGGCGCCCTCCCAAATTGTGAGTATTTTTGTTCGGGTGGGCGCTAGTCAGAAGTCATAAACCCAGAATGCCGTATAGCCAGGGATCACACTGAATTTTACGATACAACCTGGAAAGCGACATTGTGGGGATCACTCAATGAGAATACGACTTTTTAACTTATAATTCCACATTCAATTTAACTTAACAATCCACAAGGGAAACTGCATGACTAGGTAAATTTCAATTCATTTTCAAAGTGAACAAAGAAACTGGCAGGAGCCGGATTCGTACCGGCGCTCTACCAACTGAGCTACATGTATTCTCACTATTTTCTCAGCTCCTATACTGCGAAAGAAATGAACAACCGGAATAAAATTAATCGAATTATATTTAGCCTAATATGTCATTTCCACCTTTCTTTTATAAAAAAAAAAAATCCTTTCCCACTTCTTACCCCCTAAATTCCCCTTTTGCAATTTTCTTTCCAATGACCGTTTTCCAAGCTCCAGGCTTCAACTCCGTCTCCAACTAGCTTCAGCCCATTCACAAACTGCATTCATGAATGGTTATAGCGCCCTCAACAGTTTTTATGGTACCTCTGCTGTGGCGCGCCATTTTTGCGTTCCATTACAAACATGATAAACAATTAAACTGGGATGAAATGTTGCCGTTGATTGTACATACATACATACATACAAACTTCTTATCGAAATACACAAGAAGCCAAACCAGAAATGGCATTCCAGCCATCCCAGGTGTTCGCCTCTTTCTCCCCGCAGACAGACGAGGCGAAAAACACTCCGAGTTGTGCGAGCAGGGGCCCCAGACTCCACCGTGAAATTCAGATTTCTTCGACGGGCGAGGCGACGCGCAACCCGGACAGGGCGACTGTACGGGTGGTGGTTACAAGCACCAAGGAGGCGATAGCTGATGCGAAGACCAGCACAACCAGACGGCTGGATTATATCATACAGACGCTGCATACCCACAATATTAAGGTTAGACTTGTGCCGTTGTGGTCAGAATGTAATCCGAGTAACTTAAACCAAACTAGTCCTAGGCTATAGCTTAACAATTCCAGCTCTCTAACGTTAGGCTCAAGATTCGCCATTAGATCTAATGGCGAATCTTGAGCCTAGAGCTGGAATTTTCAAGCTAGTCCTAGGCCTAGGCTGTGGCTCTTTTGCTTAGCCTTCTTGACTTTTGGCAATTGTGTAGTGTAACGTTAGGCCTCTGACCCCTGACCCGCGAAACATATACTTATTTTCAGTAGTAAATACCACCGTCTAAATAATGCACAAAATATGCTGTAAGAGTCTTTAGGCTGGCGCCGCTAGGTACCATTCTCTACCTCGCGACACATATATATCGGCAGTGCTGCGGATGAGTACCGTCTGTGTGTCCCACGACGAGACAGTCCCGATATCCCTACCATCACCTAACGTGTTTGTCCAAGTAACTTGGACCCTTTATTGCCTTTTTTAACATTTGGACATGATCTGGCTATAGTAGGGTCCAAGGCAGCGTTTGACGATTTTCTATTCATTAATTCAATACGTCTAAAATCAAAAACAAAAAATCAGAATTCAACCTTACAATGGCCACCAAAATACTAGATACGCCACCATCTGAACAAGTGGAGTTCCATGATCAGATGAATGTACCAAGGTTTACTTAACATCCAAATAGAAAGTGAAATTTACCGTTTAATTCCCAGAGACCCCCGCAGAACATGTCTTTTCGCTTTCTTGGAGTTCAAATAGTGACCCCTCGACCTTGCATGACGTCACCCTGATGCGCAGCGCCCGCATGCACCACGCGACAACCTGTTTATGCCGACGACTGTTTCGTGAGTGGTACAACAGTTGGATATGGTGATCGACATTTCAGAAAATCTGCTGCCATACTCTGGAATTCCCTCCCATTAGAACTCAGGGAAATTTATATACTTGATAAATTCCATAGATCTCTAAAGACTTATTTATTTGAAGTTAAGTATTTTTAAAGTGGGGTTTCGTTGTTTTTTCTTTTGGTTTTTAACTTTCCCTAGGGAGACTGGGTAGGATGTGTTTTGGATGTTTCTAAATAGATTTTAACGTAGGTTTAAATGTTTTTTTAATAGTTTAAATGGCATTTTTTATTGTAATTCCTTTCTAAATTGTTTATGTAAAGCGCCTTAGAGCGTGTTTTTCACAAATTTAATGCTATATAAAACTTGTATTATTATTATTACAACGGTCGTGTCGGTCCGATTTGAGGCTCCACGCACGTGGGACTCGTTCTGTTTTGTATTGTTCTGTTGCGTTTTATTATTAGGGGCGGGTGTAATTTTGTTACGGAAGATCAAACTGCTTGATCTTAATTTAATTACTAGTATCTGGTTTATCTGCCCATCTGCCTGAGATTTAACATAAAATTAAAGCACATCTAATCATTAAGAAAGGATCACACGAAAACAGTAACCAAAAAGCAACATCAACAACAAAACAAAAGAAATCAAAACACAAAACCGAGTTCATGGAGGAAGTTCCCAGCCCCCCACATGACGCGCGTGCAACCTCGAATCAATATATCTACACACGAACACGTAACGCGACCGTTGTACCACTCACGAAACAGTCGCCGGCATAAACAGGTTGTCGCGCGGTGCATGCGGGCGCTGCGCATCAGGGTGACGTCATGCAAGGTCGAGGGGTCTTGATTTGAACTCCAAGACAGCGAAAAGACATTTCACTTCTTATTTGGATGGTAAGTAAACCTTGGTACCTTCATCTGATCATGGAACTCCACTTGTTCAGATGGTGGCATATCTAGTATTTTGGTGGCCGTTGAATTCTGATGTTTTTGTTGGGATTTTAGACGTATTTAATTAATGAATAGAAAATCGTCGTACGCGTACTTGGACCCTATCGCCAGATCATGTCCAAATGTTAAAAAAGGCGATAAAGGGTACAAGTTACTCGGACTAGATCACAACCATGTCAGTGTGTGAAATAATACGCGAAAACTTAAATCGCGACGGTGCCGTTTCGTGCTGCCTCACTGACTGCCATTTTGTTTGGGCTGGACCACCCCATTTTTTATAGGGGAGTTGCAAAAGTATGAGGCATTGCAAAAGTTCGTTGAGCTATTTTTAATTTTGCTTTGACAGCTATTTCAAATTTTCTTCCCTTTGATTTCGGTGGTTTTGGAGATTTTTTTTAAGGAAAATTAAGTCCGAGAACCATCACCTTCTTTTTCGAAAAGATTTCCCAAGTTTTTGGGTTTTTAATCAAATGGTTATATTTATTTAAGTAGATTTAATTTTCTTCCCTTTGATTTCAGTGGTTTTGGAGATTTTTTTTAAAAGGAAAATAAAGTCCGAGAACCATCACCTTTTTTTTCGACAAGATTTCTTTGCGTTGCGCCGTTCTCGCTGACCTTTTGACCCTCCGCTCCCATCCTTCCACCTCGTAGCCGCGTAGCCGGCAACGGGGTACTTACTTTGGACTTAGAATATTTTTCACCATCCTCCAGTTGTTTTGCGTTGCTCCGTTCTCCATGCAACTTCACCGCGCTACATCCCCCCTCTTATATTTCCCCATCCACCCTTCTACCGCGTAGCCGCCAATGCGGTAGTTACTTTGGACTTGGAATATTTGTCACCATCCTCCATTTGTTTTGCGTTGCTCCGTTCTCCATGCAACTTCACCGCTCTACATCCCCCCTCTTCATTTGCCCCACCCACCCTTCCACCGCGTAGCCGCCAGTGGGGTAGTTACTTTGGTCTTAGAATATTTTTCACCATCCTCTATTTGTTTTGCGTTGCTCCGTTCTCCATGCAACCTCACCGCTCTACATCCCCCCTCTTATTTTGCCCCACCCACCCTTCCACCGCGTAGCCGCCAACAGGGTAGTTACTTTGGATGTAAATTTTTCACCATCCTCCATTTGTTTTGCGTTGCTCCGTTCTCCATGCAACTTCACCGCGCTACATCCCCCCCCCCTCTTCTTTTGCCCCACCCAACCTTCCATCGCGTAGTTACTTTGGGGTAGTTACTTTGGACTCTGGATTTTTTCACCCTGTAGGAAGGCGACGTGACAATCAGCAAGTTCATCCAGCGAGTGGACAGCATGTACTGCATGGAGGCTGAGATTACCGTGGTCTTTGTGGACTTCACCAAGTGCCAGTTGGTCTGTAATTTCCTCGTCGAGAAACTGGACGAGTCGGTGAGACTGCAACCTCCGCATTTCTACCACAGTGCTCAGAGTTTGGAGTCAGTCAGGTGAGATGCATTGTGACGCCCTGATCCCATGAAATACAAAGATCATTCATACATTGTAGCACCCTCTTCAGCAAGAAAATTATTTAGCCATTCTGAGGAGCAATTGAACCTTTTGGTTTTATGGCAATGCATGATGGCACCAGAGGCACAATACTAATACACATTGTAGTAGTACATTGTATTTTCATAGCATTGGGTAAGGGGATCTTGGAGAAGAGTAGTAAGGGAGATGCCGATTCTATGTCATTTTCTGTTTTTTCAATTTTCTCTCTAATTTTGCTGGATATACCCACACCAAATTTTTTAAAAACAAAATCATCAAAAAATCGCCCAAAAATTTATCAAAATTTTGCTGTATAGATATACACCAAAATTAGCACAAAATCAAGAAAATAAAAAGTGCTTTTAGTAGCCCACACATGTATTATTCGCCCAAATATAACATAAGCCCAAAAAAATATCCCTCATCTCTACTGAGTGTAGAGATGAGGGATATTTTTGTCGTACTCACATAGCTACGCTCTACTATACACTAAATTACAACTATTCTTCGCAAGGAGCGCTAGGCCTAGCCCGTAAACTCTCATAATCAGGAGGTAAAATACTCACGTTAGAATCACGCTCATACTCTTTACATATTTCTAATCTAAAGTTGTAAGTTTTGCGATAAGATCTTTTTTTTCTTTCTCCATTCTCTCGACAACTTTCTTTTCGACCTCATCGTCTATTTCTTTTTGATTTCTATCGGACTCTTCTCTCGCTTTAGTTTGAGTCCTAATAGCTTCTTTCATTCCGTAAAACTTTTTTAATTCATCGTTAATCAAAGCATATTCTTCGTGACTTACATCACCATCGTCTATAGCATGAGACACTAATTCATTTATCGTATTTAATTTTGTTTCGGCTACTACTCTAATTTCATCGTGTTTCTTAGCTTTACCTCTAAACTTTTTACTAAATCGTTTTAATACTAAACTTACACCTATGCATCCTATAGCTAAGCCTTCTAACACCACGCCTATAGGTATACTAATGACGCCGGCAACGCTGGCTATGCCTATGGTGCCGAACACGGCACCGAAACATTCTATAACGGTCTCTGCGTTAGATAAACAGGTAATAATTTTATTATATTTTTTGTGCAACCGTTCTCTCTTATCTCTCTCGACGGCTATCTCTTTTTGCACTCGTTCGATTTTATTTAACCTAAAGACTGAAGACTCAATCGTTTCACTCGGGACATCGGGCAATTTAGGGTAAATAGATTCTGTGGTCATTTTATATTAAACTATTACAATTTTATTTTAATTTTTTTTGCATGTATACGAGAATCAAAGTACCAACACCTACCAATAACGCCCACACGTGCTCCGCCAAACAACCTACCGACTTACTTAACAACGTGAACAACCAACTCGCGATACTACCCAAAATACCCGGTAAAGCGGCTAATAACTTACCACCGAGCTTTTTTAGTAAATTAGCCAAGTTTTTTAAATGATTACTTATCCAATCTTTCACGTTGCCTCCGGGTTTAGGCAGAACCGGAGTCGGAACAGGAACAACCGCTGCAGCAGCCGAACCACCGCCACCAACAGCAGCCACCAAAGAAGCAACGATCGTACTTATAGCTAAAGCAAACGCGGCCAATATACTTACGACCGTCACACCCTGTTCTCGAAACAGAATTCTAATCTTTTCAGCTAGCGAGGTATCTCTTTCTAATATTTTATTAATCGTTTCTTTGATTCTAGTGAATTGATCATTCATGCTTAGTTTAAGGTCATGCTTGAGACTTAATCTACCCTCTATTTCATCTTCAATATCGTCTTGTTCTTTCATTAAGTCTTGCATCTCATTATCGGCTTCTACTACTTCGAGGGCTGTTTTTATCTCCTTGCGTCTATCGTATAGTTTATGCAGTTCGGCTAAATTTAATTCGGCATTACCGCTCATAGTTTGTAGTTTTTTGTCTAAAGCTACAAGTTCTCTGTAATTTAGCCCTACAGTTTGCGCTCGAGCATCTACCCCTTTTGGTTGAGGGGGAGGAATTGTATATCTACCGGCTTCAAAATCATAATCAGGATCAATTTCGGGGCCCACCATACGTTCTAATTGATCGTGCAGATCGTCAGCTAACTCAACGAGTTGTTCTGGAGTGACGTAAGTAGCAAACGCCTCATCTATCGTTTGTTCAGCATCTAGCATATTATATTCATCGACCGTTAATAAACCCAAATCTTGTTTAAAAAATGTATTAAAGTTTCCTTTCGGATACTTATCATTAAAGTTTTTTTTTAACGTCGCTTCACCTATAAACATATCGGGAGAACGTTTACCAGTCAATCTAACACCGTCGAAGTAAATACCATTTTCATCTTTAGTAAAAAGTTCATACCTAATGAGTTTTGGTTTAGTTAAACCTTTTTCTTCCATAAAACCATAAAATTTATAGCTATACCTTCTTTATATATATCACGACGTTTATCTATAATATTACCAGCTTCATCAGTCGTCGTAGGCGGTTGTGGCTCAGCCGGTCTGTCTAATTCAAAATCACCGTCGGGGTCTATTCCAAAACCATCGTCACCATTGGCATCTTGAAAATCATCATCATCAGCATCGGCATCTTCTCGTTCGTCTTCTTGACCTAAGTCATCCATAGGTATAAATTCTCCACCTTCAGCCATTTTATAAAGTCGTATATTTTATATTTTACGTAGTATTTACCACATTCTGAGGAATTACTCCTTGGCTCACCAACCAAGTCTGAGTAGCTAGAGCACTACCTACCGTAGCGGTGATTTTAACCGTATCTTCTACGTCTAACTTTCCTAAATCGGCAGGCTTAATTTTCAAAAGTTTTTTACTCAACATAGTATAACCTACGGTCAACAAACTCAACACAGCGCCGTGATAAAGAGTATTTGCAACGTTCTTAGTATCCATTTTACTTGTACTAACATTTTATTTTTTTTATTTATTCCATTTCTAATAGTTCTTCAACTTTAGGGGCTACGTTCGTAACCACTACTTTTTGCTGCGGATCTACAGGTTTACTCTTTTTAAGCGCGAGATATCCAATTCCTAAAACAGCCAAACCAACTATCGCGTATCCCCAGCTCGGAATGTCTCTCATCGTTAGCGCTGGCGTTTGCTGGGGAGCTTCTTCTTCTATACTTTGCATTTTTTGTATTTGTTCTTTCATCTTTCTGTTTCTTTCGGCCAGTCTTTTACCTTGCTCTACTCTTTTAGGGTCTTTTACTCTCTTTTTGTGACTCTCGCTAGAGCCGACTGTTCGGGAGGTTGGGGAGGCTGAGCCGGCTCTTGGGTAGGCTGAGCCGGCTCTTGGGGAGGCTGAGGAGTCTCTGCTACTTGATCTGTCGTTGTCGTTTCTAGACTCATCTTTTATAGTAATACTATTATTATTTGTAACGCTATTATTACTACTATCTACCTGTAAATGTTTAGTCGTGATCAACATAGCCACCAAAGGAGATAAATAAGCCCCATAATTGTAATGCACTTCGCAAAGTAAACTGGACAAGCTGCTACAAATAACTGGATCTTTTTCTAAGTCGTTGATAAGGGCTTCTTCAGAATCTAAACAAAGTTTATAACCGAATGGCGAAGCCAGCGGCAAAGTCACGCCTTAAAGCTTTTGCGTAAAGGGTCAACACGCAACCCCCCAAACTGACTATCATTTCTTTACCGAGCTTGGCTTCGTATCTTTTATACAGCTTTTCTTGTTTTTCCGCGGTCAAGCTCTCTATTTCATTAACGGAGTATTCTTTACCAAAATATTTTTTAGAATCACCACTCGCAACTACGCCTAAAAGTCTATTTTTAGGATCTGGAGACTCGCTCGTCGTCGCTAAGCTATGCGCTATGGGCGCAGCAGCTACTGTTGGATGAGGTTCTTGAGATAACGTGCTTAGAGATTATATCGATTTGCTCATTTAAAATAGAACTATATTTTTTAATCTTATTTCTACAAGACATATAATCGTAAGAAAATAAAGATAAGTTGATGGCTATTACTATTACTATTACTAATAATAGGTCTAGATATTCTATCATATTTTATAGATGACTAGATAATCTAACAGTTATCTAACAGTTATCTAACAGTTATCTATCAGTTATCTAATAGTTATCTAATAGTTATCTAACAGTTATCTAACAGTTATCTAACAGTTATCTAACAGTTATCTAACAGTTATCTAACAGTTATCTAATAGTTATCTAATAGCTATCTAACAGCTATCTAACAGTTATCTAATAGTTATCTAAAAGTTATCTAACAGTTATCTATAAATCATCTAACAGTTATCTAATAGATGATCTATAGATCATCTAACAGTTATATATAGATCAACTATAGATCAACTGCCAACAGACTGGAGGATCAGTTTTTACCAATAATTTACTAAAAGGCACATCTCTTAAAATCTTCTTAATTCTCGATCTTTCTTCTAAAGGCACCGCATTGATCGAAACTATTTTTATCTTTACAATAAAACAATACGACAAATGCAGTTTGAGCTCTAAAATCTGTCATTACGCAATTATACTTTTGAGTCATCAACCAACAGTAGTGATTGTCGTGCCTACCGCTAAACGCCAATTTCGTTAAAACGCAAGTGCTCGCGTAGCTACACGAGCGCGCCGCCTTACGATATTTTATTTCTTGTTCCGAGCTACAATCATCTATCAAAAATAAAACGTGCGATCCTTTAAATCGAGATCTATAAAATTCTAAAGCTTCGTTGAGAGACACCTTTTCTACCTCTAAATTGCATAGGTATATCTCGGGATCTAACCACAACCAACGTCTCTCGCGATAAGTCTTGAATGTTGCTCAACGTAGGACAAATAACTACGATATTTTCAAAGTGATCTTTATACTCGGTTTCTAATAGATCTAAAATATATTTGGTTTTACCCGAATTAGTCCTACCGCAGCGCGCAGTGTGGTGCTTTTGGAAACATGACTTATTTAAGGCTTATTTAATAGTAAGGTAGATAATTTACTCTTCTAAGAGTAACTACCGCTAAATCTTCCATCTTCTAGAACCAACTGACCATCCATCACCAAGAAAACGTAACACGATAGTCCACCGGCTGCCTCAGCCTCTCTTTCTAAATGAAGAGAAATACCGCCACCTACGTCTCCTATTTTCCTGCCAGAACCGTGACTTTTGTTGTCGTCGGTTACCCTCGTATCTATCCAAAGACCGTAACTAGTGCTTAAGTAGGAGCCTAGCGTCATATCGTGTAAGTCTAAGTCTTTGCACACGCTAGCACCAAATTCTGTATTAGAGTCGCCGAAAAACTTTGTAATCTCATCCCAGTGTTGATAACGCTTCATGCCCTGACTATACAATTGATTCGGCTTACCCTCTATAGTAACGTCTACTTTTTCGATCTTTGGATTATAAAAAATTTGAGGATCCTTTTCACCCGATTCTTTAAATAAAAGAAGTATACCTTTGAGACTTCTAATGGCTTGATTAAGATTAATGTTCCAAGTAGTATCGGACTTGTTTAACGTTAAAACCGTATATCTTTGAACTTTTTCGTATAGAAAATGAGTTTTACCTCGATATTTTTGTCTGATACTATCTGCCAATGGTTTACTAGTCACCGTTTCAAACTCGAGATCTAACCCCGAAATTTTATACTTCGCGTTAGCATCGGTAGATTTTACTACGCTAGCGTGATCGTTAAATGTCAGCTCATACGTTAGTCTATCTTTGAGCGTCGATGGACTAAAAGGCTGATGATCCGTAAGCATTTCAAAATCTAGAGGAATGTAATATCGGTTACCGTAAGCGTTGGCTATCGCTTTGTCTTTTCCACCATTCGCGCTAGCAACCCCATCGCTAGCGCCGATTCAGAGTTTCGTGACGTTAGAAGTTTCGAGTCCTCGATACGCATCGTTCGCGCTGGCTGGTCGCCACAAGTCTTTATACGCGTTATATACATCGGCATCCGTAAACGCTACGAAATCTTTACCTTCTAGTTTGATTCTTACGCCACTAATTAAATTTCGTGCGACGTTATAATATAGAGTTCTTGCATCATCTTCGCCAGTGCCTTCAGATTCTAAGTCTATATTAAAAGCTAATCGTACAGTACCCGGTACGACTACATCGTCTTGACTCAACATAGGAAATTCGACGATCAACAGACTGCCAGCCCCTGCGGTACTAGGATTATGAGTAATAACCATCGATTGTCTCAACCCCTTCAACGCTCTAGGATTTTTTAAACTTCTGTGTGGATTCAGTTTGCTTCCATAAATTGCGTTCATTTTACTTAACGAAACAAAAAAATAAAAAGCAAAAAATACTTAGACAAACTTGTAAACTAAATACCCTAAAACAGCAGTGCCTCCTAAGATAAATGCAATTTCGCCATCTTTTTGATCTTCGCTGGGTACGTAAAAATCCGACAATACAGGTTCGCGAGGTAATCTCAACTCGTCGTTGGTTACTTCGTTATATTCTCTCAACGCCTCATCTACGTTTTTAAATGTTTTTTGAGCCCTGGCTTCTTTATGTAGTCGATCGTTTAGATAATCCAGAACCTTGGTTCTTTGTTCTTGCCACTCTTGTTTAGCTTGAGTTAATCTTTCTAAAGCCAAATCGTGTCGTTTACGCTCTTCGTCCGCACCGCTTTTTCCTATCTTAGAAAAGGCGAAGCTCGTTCCGCTAAATGCCACAGCGCTTATTAAAGCTCCAGCACCCATAATTAAAAGACTCACCATTTTTAATAAGTCGTTAAAATAAAATGGAAACAAAATTAAGTAAAATATTTTACAGTCCTAGAGGATATTGGAAAGGTGCAGGCGCCATAAAAAAATTATCGTTAAAAGCTAATGTACCCGAGCCAGACGTTAGAAATTGGTTAAGAAAACAAGCCATGTGGCAAATTTATTTGCCTGCCCCCAGTACTATCCCGAGACCTACGAGCCTCAATAAGGCCATCGCACTACCCAATGAAATGCATCAAGCGGATCTGTTATATCTACCTCACGATGTAGTTAGACGTAGAAGATATAAATACGCGTTGACGATCGTTGATGTGGCCACTCGATATAAAGAAGCTGAACCCTTGACGAATAAAACGAGTACTCAAGTTGTAGAGGCGATAAAAAAGATTTATAAAAGATCGGCCTTGTCTTGGCCTCTCGCGATAAAAGTAGATCCCGGTACAGAATTTATGGCCGAATTTAATACTTTGATGCGGACTCGCAACGTCGCAGTACAGAAAGGCGAGGTTGGTAATCATAGAGCTCAAGGTATAGTAGAAAGATTTAATCGTACTTTAGCCGAAAGATTATTTGGCCATCAATACGCTCAAGAAATGTTAGAGCCTACCGAGCGTAGCCGCGAGTGGGTAAAAAGATTGCCCGATGTTATAAAAGCGTTAAACGACGAAGAAACTAGATTGATAT
Organism: Hippasteria phrygiana; assembly: GCA_037893225.1. NCBI lineage: Eukaryota > Metazoa > Echinodermata > Asteroidea > Valvatida > Goniasteridae > Hippasteria > Hippasteria phrygiana. Next base: position 1,225,893 of record JAZGUH010000845.1, on the reverse strand, counting down.
CGACTATGAAAGGCGAACCGTTAACTCCTCGAGCAGCTATGTCTCAGTTAGAAATAAGACAATTGAGTTCTTCGGGGCTCAAGAGCCCCGAAGAACTTTTAAGCGTAAATGATGATATCGTTAGATATCTTTACGCTCCTGGAGAGCTCGAAAAAGACGCTAGAAGAAGAGCTACCGATCCTATTTGGAGCTTAGAAATGTATACGATAAAAAAAAGAACGACGAATCCTGGACAGCCTGCATTGTACTGGCTGACTCACGGCCCCAAGAGATCGTTCGTTAAGAAAGAATTAATGGTCGTTCCGTCAGATACTGAGTTACCACCTTCTTCAGCGACGTAGAATATCGTAAGCTAGATACCCAACTCCAGCAGCGGCCATTAAACCAACGACTAAAGCCGTTTTTTCTTGTTCGTGCGAGTCTGGCGGTGGGTCTAAATTTTCTAAATCGTCTAAATTCTGCTGGGTAGATGTACGAGTACGACTCTTTTTTACGGGAGAGGGTGGGGGCGGTGCAGGGGTTGGTGTTGGGGGTGGTGTTGGGGGTGGTGTTGGGGGTGGTGCAGAGGGTGGTGCAGGGGTTGGTGTAGGTGGTGGTGTTGGGGGTGTAGGTGTAGGTGGAGGGGTTTGTGTAGGTGTAGGGGTTGGGGTTGGGGTTTGTGGTGTAGGTGCAGGGTTTGGGGTTTGTGGTGTAGGTGTATGGGTTGATGGCGGGAGTACGTCCGAGTTCAAGTTGATATTTAATCCTATCGGCGCGCCGGGCGTAGCTATCTGTATATTATTATTATAACCTCGATGAATACCGACTAAAAGCTCCATATTTGATGGAATCAAGTATAATCCTGGGCTAATCACAAAGTTTAACGAGCTTCTAGCGTACTGTAAAGAATCTTGAAATCTGGTTATAGAAGATTCTAAGTCCGTAGGGCTGTCGATGATACCTTCTACTATATTTTCAAATTGTCTTTGGGCATCTAATCCGGTACCCGCGGTTAGTATACTCGTTTTTGCTTGGGCTTGCGCGCCGAGTATGGTGTACACGTACGTTCTAACGCTTTCGTTTATTTGTTCTATACCAACGTCGGTAAACGAGCTCTTCTGGCGTATGAGAGCTCGAAAACCGAGTCGTACAACGTCTACGGATTGTCTGATATACATGACGGTGTACTTACCGTACTTATACGTATCATCCGGCGTTGTAAAACCCATTTTGTAATAACCACCAGGTTGTGGATCTAAGTCTTCCTCATCGTGTATATAATCTATACCTGGCACCGGTAAATATTGATGCGAGTCTCTATCGTAATAGTACGCCGTACCTAGACCCGCTGATGCTAAGTCTACGGTCTGTTTAAAACTCACGTTTGGATCGACTCGAAAGCGTTGACAAGTATTAGTATAAGCACCGTGATCGATGCTATTGTTTAGATCGTCGAATGCATCGTCGTTTGGAACTGGGCATTTTAGAACGTATAGTATCTTTCTGATCGTGAAATATACGTGAAACTTGAATAAAGCCGATATTACGGGGTTTTTATGTAGCAACGATTCTAGTCCTACGCCGCAACCCGACGTCGCGCACCAAAATGCAAAGTTGAGTTGATTTTGATAAAACGTCATGGGGTCCGATGCATAACGTTCGACCGCTTCGTCGTTTTTTATGTCGGACATTTTATAAACGCTAAATATATCCGCTAAATTAGCGATAAAACTCGCGTTCGTGTTAGCGTTTACGATGATGTTAAGTTGACTCAAGTTCATGTTCAACGGGGTACTCTCCGGGGTAATTGCTTCGTACTTGTCGCTATCGTCTTGACCTCTAGCTAGATTCACGATATCTAGAGCATTCTTTACCGTTCGATTATTAACGTCTAAAAATTTTACAAATTGAGTGAATTTCATTTTTATATCTTATTTAATTTATAATAAATAAGATTTAAAATGGAATCACACGTTTTTGAAATGGATGGTAACGAACAAACGTTTAGTCTGTCAAAACCTATAGATAACTCTAATAGAAATTACTGTATGAGTTTAAACAGCGCGATATTTACCGCGGGGTTTTATAATATACCTAGTAATAGCGAAATTCTCTATTTTATACATCAAATCGATCCGAACACGGGGAGAAAAACGGGTAGTACGGATGGTAAAATTGATATTCCGGCTGGATATTACGATATAGATTGGATCGAAGATAGACTTAGTAAATTAGTTTGGTTAGAAGTCTCTGTAGATAAACTTAATAAAAAGATATCTTTAAATATAACGGAAGAAAATAGCGTTCTACGCTTCGATAAAAACATTAAACAATTGTTGGGGATATCGGTCAAAAACTTAGTTTTTGGCGTAGATTACGTAGGGTATTATAATACAACGCCTATCGATACAATTTTTTTACATTGCGATCAGTTATCTACGTCTAATAATTTCTATAACGGAAGGGGCACGCACTTGTTAGACGTTATACCGATAACGAAAAGAGATAATACGATTATCGAGCGTATAAGATTAACCGCTCGTAGACTCGCGGGTGATAAGATAAACCAACTTAGCTTTAGTATCAGAGACCGCGACGGCGCTTTAATAAATAATCGAGGAAAAATCACTAGCTTCAACTTGACGATCGGTAAAATTTTAAGCGATTTTTGAAGATTTTTTTACGCTTTATTAAAATGGAATCGCACGTTTTTAAAATGGATGGTAACGAACAAACGTTTAGACTGTCAAAACCTATAGATAACTCTAAGGGAAATTACTGTATGAGTTTAAACAACGCGATATTTACCGTCGTTTTTTTAAATATAGCTCAACGTATGACTATAGGATGGGAAAGAACTACGATAGATGGTATAACTGAGGGGGAAATGGTAGTTCCAGCTGGAAATTATGATATCGATGGGTTAATAGCTGAACTTAATAAATTAACTATCTGGACAGTTTACGTGGACAAGTTTAATAGAAAACTTTTTTTTGATCCCGGTGTTAATATAGCTAATAAATCTAGAGTAGCCGGTTCCGTTCATTTCGATCAATTTACTCAGAAAGTGTTGGGAGTACCAGTCGCATATTGGACATTAGGAGAGGGCGGCGGACTTGTAGGACGTTATAATATTAATTATGTGAATACAGTATTTTTACATTGTGATCAGTTATCTACGTCTAATAATTTCTATAACGGAAGGAGCACGCACTTGTTAGACGTTGTACCGATTTTAAATATTAGATCTGATTCGGATATAATCGCGACGTTGCAGAATAAAAGAAAAACTGTCATACCGCTAATTTGGAGTAAAATACCCGAACTGAGTTTTTCTTTCAGAGACTGCGACGGTGAGTTAATCGATAATAACCATAAGATATTTATTTTTCGAGTAGATATTTATAAAAATTCTTGTTCTAATATTTAGTCTATAGAACGGTGACCATAAGCCAGAGTGTCTATACCATTAGGTAAAATAAATCTCTTCGTATCTAAAGGATTTAACGATTGCTTGACTTGAGACTCTGTGTATATCATGTGACGCTCAGTTCCAAAACGAATCATCTTGTTTGAATAGCATTCGTTCGATAAAACACAATTTTTATACTTTTCGTAAGATAGATCGTTGTTTATAACCACTCGGTTTACGCCTTTGTCCTTTTTTATACAGTCGTAGCTACGACCGTAGGGAGTACAGTCGTGTTCCCCGTATAAAATCGAGTACATCTTCGATCTGATGCAAGTAGCTTCGCTTATGACTTTTCCTCCGCATTCGTCTTTAAATTTACCGATAACTTTCTTGTTAGTATCGTCGTATAAAAAGTGGTCTTTCTCGTAGTTGCTAAAATCGTAGTTGGCGGTATGATTCGCCATATCGAGATAAACGTCTTTCGTATAGATAATCAAAAGCAGCGAGTCCGTGTCTGTATACATCAATCTTACTTTATCACCATACGTCTTTTTTAATTGGTTGTAATAAAAGTCATACATTAGAGTCTTCGATAAATCTAAGATACTAACGCCGCAATAGATGGGCTTATTTAAATACGTTTTCTTTTTGTACGATTCCACGAATGAGAGACCGCATTCTTTAAACGCTGTAGTAGACTTGTAACAAGGTTTAGAAACTATTTTTTCGTATTCTTCTACTTGATCGTTTCGCAGTAGCACACCATCTATTCTATTTCTGACATTTTCCATCGTTTTGCCGAATACGGAATTATTCATTAATTTGAAAAAGTCTTTTTCGAAATCCGACTTTGCTTTCGTTCTGAGTTGCGTGTTTTTATCGATGTATGATTTCATCCAAGGTTTTTGTTTAAATTGTAACGCCCGATGTACTTTAGTTAGTTTTAGGCCTAGCCTCAAACACTGTTTCAAATTGACGTAGTGCAATACATATTTTTCTTTGCGATATAGCGTACCGGTTAATTTTTTTACCATAGCGCTATCTCCTATCTCACTCGCCAACTCTCGTTGATACTCCGATAACCATTCTTCAGGTACGATTATATTATCGGCGGCTAAAGGATAATCGTTGTGTAGATCGTGTAGTTCAGCTGGATATTCCAGGTCAACTTCGAACATATATCCAGTTGAAGCCTTATCTTTTAACGCCATGATACGATCGTGGGTAAATTGTTTTGTACCGACCCATCTAAACTCGCCGTAAGGTAGCGGTCGACTCATGGCCCATCCGTAGAGGTTGTTGGCGTCTAGATAGAGAATATACGAATCGGGTTTATCTTGCTTGTAATCTTTCAGATACTTATTGTTGGCCTTAGCATAGCACGTACTTCCAACGCTCGATATTCCCCCTCTTTTCGCTTTTTCAAAAAATAGATGTTTATCTACATCGGTTAATAATTCTAATTCTATTTTAGTATGCCTTAATAAAGCGTCCCAACTTAAACCAGGTGCCGTGAAGTAGTTGGCTGGATCCAACTTGTAATTCGTTCTACACATTTGCCTAAAATTCTCGAATACGCCGGCTAGTAATAGAGTATCCGCGGTTACGTATAAGTCGTGGTATTCACCCATGTTTTTGAGATCAAAGGTCCGCCATACTTGTTGCGCTCTTTCGTAGTCTTCGTCCGACACGTGTTCGTCCTTTAGAGCGCTGTAAAAACATTTCTTAGGCGGTAGAGTAGTTTCGTCAAATCTTTCAAAACTATCCATATACTCGTACGGATATACACCCTTTTGTAATAAGAGGTTCGCGTTTTCTTCACCATAACGTTTCAGGAGTAGCCTAAAGGCGTCTCTCGGGCAAGACTTTACCAATTTGTCGAGACCACTAGACATAAAATGAAACGAGTCGATAAATCTATATTGACCGATCGAAAATGAAATGTATTTTTCTGAATTTTTGGGTATACACCAGATATCTTCTTGATACTTGGAAATACCCTGCATGATCAAGTGCGCGTCATAATTTTCTAAGTTGTGAAAGACGACTGGTATTGTTGTTTCACCGGGTTTTACTCGTAATTTAAGATTACAGTAAGCGTGTGCGGCTCCTCTGTACTTACCCGTAGTGTGACAATGATCTCTTACTTTTCGAAATTTGTTAATTTTCTTTTGGCAGAACATACATGTTTTCTCAACGTATCCCTTTTCGTTTTCGTACGAGTATTCTTCCAGTTCTTCTTTACTTTTAGGTTCTACAGGCTTGTAGCACTGGCAATTACACGAGTAATTTGGATAAATTGGTTTTTCGCAAATCCAGCACTCGTTAGAGTTTAGGTGAATTTTTTCTTCTTTTAGCGTATATATTATCGGCTTAACGCGAGCTAGTAAGTCATTAATCTTAGGTTCGAGTTCTTGCAACGAGGTTATAAAATTGTCTATAGCGTGTTCACCTCTATAAGTCTTTCGCTTCATTTTATGACCATCGCATCTAACTACAACGTACGAATAACCGCAGGCTTTGTGAATATGAGTTTTACTCGACGGTTCTACTTGCGTAGCTACGCAAGTAGGGCATACCGTCGTCTTTGTTTTTTCTAATATAGATTCAAAATCAGCGTATATGACGTAGGGTGCATCTTGTAAATTTTTGAAGTTTTTAAACATTAATTTGCTTTTGTCTAAGTATTTGTTCGCGCTTTCATGCGGCATTTTAACGGTAGATAAAGCAGAGTCTATTCCTTCGCAATCTTTTATGTGCCCATCCAGCTTCTCTTTCGAATTAAAATGCGTTAAACATCTTAAGCAAAACATTTTACGATGTTGACTATTGGTAACGCCAGATAAGAATCTAGGTAAGTCACTTATCCAACAATAATGACCGTCAAATAATAGCAAACTGATAGTTTTTATATCGTATGGTCTTTTAGATAAATATAGCGGATATATCAAGCCCCTTTTATCTTGTAGATGGGTTTTATTTTTGCAGTCTGTGTCATATCCTAACACGTTTATACTTATATCGTTTTGTCTTTCTATTTTAGATATTTGACTTATGGGTGTGGGGAAGTCTATGTCCTTAAAATTTAATCCGTCATCGGTTTTATAAGTAGATGGATTATTTCCGCGAAATTGGTACTTTGGGTTTGTTGCTAATTGGTTTTTAACTCTATCGGTATATATACCTAGGGCGGCTCTTATACACCATCTTATACACTCTTTATCTTCGTTTTTGATATTAAATATTGCGTGTTTGTTAGTTATATATTTGGGTAGTTTTACGTAAGAAGCGCCTACCAGAGGGTTAACTCTTTATGTTGATGTAAAACGCGACTATTTTATCTATAGTCCAACCACTTCCTTTATTCGTATATTTATCTATCTGAGATAATATCGTTTCATATTGTTTCCCGATAGTCGTAGCTATCTCACTCTTGTTTAAGACTCGATTTTGGTAACTAAAATGAGTAGCGGTTGATGTTGTGGAGTCTCTGCTACCTGATTCATCCGTTGCCGTTTTTACATACTTTATTTTCATAGCGATCTGTAGTTTCATCGTTTTTATTTAATTCAGCGACGATTTTGTTTTTGATCATCGATATGTGGGTGTTGTAAAATTGCTCTGGATCGTCGATAAACAGACTCGGAATCAGTTCCAAATTTCTATAACTGTTTTCAAATCTTCTAGTCTCTCGAAAGTCTGCTTCTCGAAAAATATTTTGCTCCTTAAATCTTTTTATCGCTTCGATGTAATCCTTTTTTATCGCTCGACCATTTCTACCCGAAGAAATAACTCAAATATTTTTATCGTGCGCGACTCGCGCTAACGAAGCTTTAGATTGTATTTTCAAATTTTTAAATTTGTCTTCTTCTTTTTTTATAGCTCGAATATAATCTCGCCTGATAGTTACACCGTTACGTCCCGTTGGTGTTCCTAAAGATAAGTTATACTTATCGATATATCTTTTTAAAGATATTTTGTTCCATCTATTGTATCCTCGAATCATGGGTTGAGTTTCCATCTTTATAGTAACAAATATAATATTTTTAAAAAAAATAAAAAAATAAATAATTTTTGTTTGGCTTATGTTATATTTGGGCGAATAATACATGTGTGGGCTACTAAAAGCACTTTCTATTTTCTTGATTTTGTGCTAATTTTGGTGTATATCTATACAGCAAAATTTTGATAAATTGTTTGGGCGATTTTTTGATGATTTTGTTTTTAAAAAATTTGGTGTGGGTATATCCAGCAAAATTAGAGAGAAAAGTGAAAAAACAGAAAATGACATAGAATCGGCATCTCCCTTACTACTAGAAGGGTGCGTATTTTTGTTGATTCCATCTTAACCCTAACCCCCTTCCGATTCTTTTCATATGGCCCTGCTAAATCCAACAATTTCCAACTAAACTGAAATGAGAAGCCAGTTAAATACAACAAAATCCAACAACAAATTGTGTTGGATTCTGCAGTGTACAACCTACACACCAGCCTTGGCATGTACCCTGCTGAATCCAGCAAAATACATTTTGTTTGTATGAGCCCTGCAAAATCCGACAAAATCAAACCAAAATTTTACTACAAGTCTGCTTGCACCCTCCTAAATTTTGCCCTCGACGTCTGCCCGGGTCAATCTCGTCTAATCTAGGTAAGCGGTCGAACCTCAGCGGCTGGGACGAAGATCTGTTTTGGCGGAAGTCTACCGCCAGGCCCGCAGCACACTACCAAAACCACCGCTGTGCAGATCACCTTCTCCCTATCTCACCTCACACCAGTGGACAGACCAGGGGGGCTGGGAAAGGATGGGACCTGACACCAATTCTCTGATTCAGATAATTTATTAGGCTGCCAAACTTCCCCCACACAGGTGCACCTATACAGGTTACTCAGCTCTTATAAGAATCACTCTACTACTGATTTTGGAATTACGAGAATTGGTTAATTAATCTGGCCCACACGGCTCACCCCACAGTGACTGATAATGATTGGCACTGATTAGGTTTAAGATCAGGGACTCGGCGGGACGATTACTAAGCACCACAGGCTTGTACAGAGATCTGCTCAGTACAGCATGCAGCTGTTTTTATAGTGCATGTTCTGCAAGCTGGTGCCCCCGCAGCCTGTGAAATGGCCACGCGCACGCCCTCACTGCCGAAACTAAAAATCCAACACACCGCGTAGTTTGTGTTCATTAAATCCAACAAATTATAACAACTTTTTACCATTGTTGGATTTTGATGGATTTAGCAGGGTTGGGGATAAAAAGCTCTTGAAAATTGACTTTCTAACCAACATTTCTTCAAAACATTGTTGATACACTAGAGGAGTGATTTTTGTCATTTTTTCAGCTTTTCTATTAACGAGTTACTGCTACTGTCATAGAAAAATAACGCCCCAACTTGATTAGAAAGATTTTGAAAGTTAAAAGTCCACCTAGGTCCTCTTTTTTACTTCAAATGAAAACAAGCATTAACAATGTACAGGGTTCCCACGGGTCATGGAAAATCCTGGAAAATCGTGGAAAATTTGGAAAAATAAAAAGTCATGGAAATCCAGATCATGCAAGGGTTATTTTTGATGTGAGGAGGCCATTATTAATTAAAACTTATTTCCAAAAGCTAACAAATGGTTAGCCAAACAACCTTTCTCTGCAAAATGGCGTTAAATGTCATGGAAATTGTCATATTTTAGTCCTGGAGAAGTCATGGAATTTGGTTTTTTAGATTTCCGTGGGAACCCTGAATGTACATGTAGGTAGTGCTCGTTATTAGACAGGGTAATGTGTGAAAACCGTTGAAGTGGATGTAAAATTGCATGGTTCTTCATACATGTAGCTCAAAATTCACACAGGACCGCTGAATTTCATAGAGCTGCATTTAAGGGGCCATTCAAAATTTGCAATGTTAAAAAATTTCGAAATTTGGAAATTTGTTTAACCCAACCAACCCACCCACCCCAATTTTCGATCTTAAAATATTGGTTTGCCATTCAATTAAACGAATAATAAAATGCCCGGTTTCATGACAGCGTGATGCATCCCCCTTTAACACATGCCCTTATGACTTCTAGTGTTTTATAATCAGCTTCTGACCTAGCGCTGGCGATAATGATTTTTTTCATAGTCGATATTTTTTCCGCTATAGATATTGGCGATATGGCGATAAAAATGTTGTGAAAGGTTAGCGATCTTAAAATCCTAATGTACAAATGCATCTATAGGCCTAAACAACTTAACACCGCCAAAGCTCTCTGTTACAATATCGCCACTCAGATCGTCCAGCCATACGGAGGAATGGTCCACTATAGTGGCGGCGAGTGTTAATTTGCAGCCAACTTTTTTACCAAGTCATTTTTTTTCAATTCAAGTCACAAGTACATTTTTTAAACAACTTCCAAAATTCTTGAAGTTGAAGCCACACAATACTCCTTTTGAAGTTGACATTCGTGTACAAATCATGCATGTTGTACATGTACATGTACATATGTACATGTACATGTATCGTTTTCCCAGGGCTTCGCAACGCGCAAGCAATGTGTATGCTTATTAACACGGTTTCCGTGCTGCGGTATTTAATTGACAGCAGTAGAGACGGGTATATTTTTATGCATGACTTAGGGAGAATTTAAATATGTCTGTAGCATTTTACTATCTTGATCTTAGGCACCCTTATTTGCATTTCAAATACTTTAAAGATGTATTGTGATTATATTCATACAAATGTTACTTCATCATTTTGAATGTTTGAAGGACATTACATAAACATTTTCCAAAGTTCTACATGTACATGTACAGTGTAAATGTTTTTGGCGAAAAAGAGGAATTCTTGCTACGCTTTAATTGTACATTTAACCCCAACAGTCCTGAATCCTCCAATTTTAATATGATTTTCCACACACCCTAGAGAGTTAGGGTTAAAGCAAAGACGATGGCAGTCGTTGTAAGATGTTTCTTCCTTCATGCTTTTATCTGATCAATAATGTGCAGCCCGGTACGGCAGTGCTGTGCCAAATGCCAAAAAGCCATAAGACCAGTCTATGAAGTATAGAATAACCACTCTGTTGAACAAGGGATGATACAACGTCTAAGACTACGCATAGGCCGTACAGGTATAGCCTGGGTTGAAAAAACAAACAAATCGAAATGCGGGAGTGCAATTGGCAAGTCAAAAGAGCATTTCTTTTAATTTTCTTTTATTAAACCCTAACCCTCCAGGGTATTTTGGCTAGAAACCCTGCCAGACGCACCAGATTGCATACTTTGTCACATTGACTTGTGTGCAGAGTGCAGCAAAGTCAAACTGTTACCACAGATGCACTGTGCTGCGTCTGGCAGGGTTAGGGTTAAGTTTCGAAAAATCGAAATTTTTAAACATTTAACATTTTGAATGGCCTCTAAAGCACAACAATTTGCTTAAGTACAATAAAATCAGGTTACAAGCCAAAACTCCATGTGATGTATATTGCTTGTGCCTGATAATCACATGGGGTGTTGACTGTTATAACCTGACTTTACTGAGCAAGGTTGTTTGTGCTTAATTAAGAAACTCTATGAAATTGGCTCTAGCTAAGGTTTCCATGACCAACAAGTCCAATGGTCTAGTAATTATTCTTAAAGACAAATTTCACTAACCTCACAGAGACAGCACTGCATAGCACCATGCAGTTTCAGCAACTTGGGTTATGTACAAGTTTCTAAATCTGTGCAATTCAGGGTTTTTTCAGTGATACGAAAATAAAGCTATAAAAAGTTCTTCACCTTCATATTTTTTGTGCTTTAGTCCTGGAAATTTCTTTCTGGTTTAGTAGATATCTTGAGGTACTAGCCCTGTGGTCCAGCAGGTTTTCCCTGAATTTCAAGCCCTGTCTTTTTTTTTAAGATTCAGATGACTATCTGTACCTGATATTTTCCTCTTATTCCACAGGAGGCAAGCCTGTCTGAACACAGTGCAGAATGCCAGACAGAAGGCGTTTGAGGTTGCCCGGTTACTCCGACAGGCTCTAGGACGACCTCTGACCATCCGGGAAGAGGAGACAACCGAGTCCGAGGGGTCATCACGTGATTCCTCAAACGGACATGACGGACTGTTAACATTCCAGCAGCGGATTGCCAATGCTGCAGTCACGGTCACTACCAAAGTGTTTGCACAGTTTGAGCTGGTGTCTCGAGAGAAGGGAAGACAGCCGAAATCGTGACCAAAAATGCATATTTGTTTTTTTAAATGCATTTTGAAATTGCTCTTATCATGTCTTGTTCTTGATCAAGTTACATTTTCAGTTGGGACACATCTAATAATGCTTAGTTATGTGAACTGATAGACTTGTATGTGACAGGATTACATGAAATGATTCGTAAGGAAATTTATTTTCCGCTCTTTTTGATATCAGTGTGGTATCTTAATGAGTGTGAACCTGGTGTGGTCGAAAGTATGATAGTTCCTATTGATTCCCATAGTGCATGGTTTGTTTAACCCCATGAGTACGGTATTTTACAGGAGACGTCAGGGTGCCGCGGCGGCTCTGGCAGCCAAGCGAACCGCTACAATGTGTTTGTGCAGTCAAGCGTAACATAATTATACACAATAATCCAACAATGGATTGAAACTGCACAAACAGCGGCCAATGGCGTCATCCGGCCTGGTGGCACTAGGTTTTTTTTGCGCCATATGGCTTCATCCGTACGCAAGGGGTTAAAGTTGTACCCAAGCTCCTACATTTGTAATTTCACCCTGATGTACATTGGAATTATGAATTTGAAGACCAGCCTATGGCATATTTTTTCCCAAATCTAATCTTGTAAAGCTTTGCTTTACTTTGTGTTGCACTTGTCACTCAAGAGGACGTTTGCCCAACGACATCTGCAAATCCAACATTACATTGCATATGAGATGAAAAGTGCAACTTTTTTTCTTGCGCGCAATTTTATAGTGAAAATACTGTCTGTTGGCTAACAGTAACCACTCATCACTTTTTGAGTTACATCAAAAGTATTAGACAGGGACTTATTTAATTGGTTGAGTGTAGTTGTACCATATTCAAGGGTCAACATTCTGAGACTTCCACACTAATGACCACATTTGGTGTGACATGGGGAGGGTAATTTCAGATTGTAATTATTATATAAAATAATTTTCCATCGATGTTTGTTTTAGCAAAAACAAAATCAACTTCAAGATATTATGTTTGTAACATATCAAACGTGTAAATCACATCTTTATTTCAAATTTGTTAAAATTTAAACTGATAACAATCCTGACATCGTTACAGATGTTATTAAATTCCTCTTTCTTTTTTTCCAGTCAATAATTAAAAGAATTTCGTCCATGTTACAAACATAATGTCTTGAAGATGACACTCTAATTTCTTATACACCCAACCAAAGAAATAATACTTTCGAATGCACAATGAGTGGTTACTGTTGGCCAATACACACTGTAGATAGCATTTTCACTATGAAATTGCATGTAAGAAAGAAAGTTGCACTTTTTGTCTCATATGCAATGTTGGATTTACAGGTGTGTACCTTTTAAAAATGCCTTCAAGACGACTCACAATTTGTTATGCAAGTCAATACTACTGTACTGTTATTACATAATCACACAATCCAAAAAGCAGTTAAGACATGGAGTAATAAATTGTGTTTTAATGACCAGCATAAGACAGGGACTTATTTCTTTGGTCGAGTGTTATTCTATTTTTTGTCAGTGTGATCGCCGACAGCTCTGGAAAGCATCAGAAAAACATTTGGGCAAAATACTTGAAGTCCTTTTCCGTGTCTTTCTATCTTTAGATGCTAAATGGTCACTTTAGTGTGGACAAACCCTTCTACAAACATGTCAAAGCTTCTTAAATCCAGAGATTCATAATCGTGTGATCACCGCAAGCTGCAGGAAAGCTTCCACTGGTGTTATGTTAGCCCACTTTGTAATTTTTCATGTTTAGAAAGATAGCCATATGAAAAATGTTCACATCTTTTTATATTTTTCTTTCCAGTATTCCAAAAATAAACAAAAAGTAAACAAGCAAGAAAAATACCAATAAGAGGGCTATTAATTTACTATAGGGTGTAATCACTCTTATTATAGAAGGTACTTTGTCATTTAATATTCATATTTCAGTCACGTTTAGGCAGGGAACATAAAACAAAAATAATGTTCGACATTTAATTTTGCTCCCGCGGAAAATCAAAATCAGACCTTACCTTTGCGGCGCTATCAACACTCAAAAACCCAGCATTTCCATCGAAATAGTCGCTAAATATGTCATTTTTTCTTAGTTCCATTTATATATTTTATGTGTTAGAGCATGGAGCTCCTTTTTATATCTCCATGGTAAGATCAACATTTTGCAACCTAATAATCGTTTCGGAATACATGTACATGTCGAAATTCACCATGCGCGTTCATTTTCGATGAGTCACGTGATCGCTGCATTGCCAATCATAAAAAGAGGGTGGGCTGCTACGCATGCGCGTATGAATCTGGAAAGTGTTGACGTCGACGCACTACCGCTCTAAACTTTTTGAAGTACATGTACAGGGGTAACTTACAAGTTGGAACATTGCGAAATTCATATATAGCAACAAAATTTACAGGAATATTTTCCTGTAATTTTCACGATCCACCTGTCTAAATATTTTACAAGATAATATCAGTTACTGAACCAATATAATCAAACCGTGGGCATGCATGCAGTAGCCCTGTTTACGATTTTGCTGTAACCCTACATATAAAATATCATGTGAGACCAAGTCAGCGCGTGCTCAACCACAAGGGAATTCCCCAAGATGAGAAATACATGTAGCTTTTTGAGTGCAACATTTTCCCACGCTGCTCACAATCCTACGTCTGTTAATTCACAACTTTTAAAAATGTATTGAGTGCTTTTATAGCAATGATTTGTTTTACCTGTATACATGTGGAACTTTGCTGTTAATATTTCCGATATTCAATCCTAGATTTGTTTTCGAAAATCGCCGGCGATTCCTCGCCAAGTGCAGGACTACACGGGTTTTTGACACGTGATGGGGAAAAATATAATCCGAAACAAACGTTTTAAAAGATGGTTCTAAAAGTTTTCTCAATTTTTATACATGTAAAGGGAACTAGATACAATTGCCAATCTCCATTAAAATTCCTAAGATGATAAGAAACCTAATTCAGACATGCCAAGTAGTACGATTTTGCCGTATTTCGTACGGGAAATCCTTGAAAATACGGGAATACGATTTTGACCCTAAAAAATACGAATCTTGTCCGTCTTGAAAAATAAATTTAAAAATGCCGTAAAGTACCTCAAACTTTTTCTAGCCCGAATACGATGTCTGGACTGTATGTATACATCATGCGTATACCGTAATTTCTGGAATATTGGCCGCGGCGTATACATTATTTTCACCGTGAAAATGTTGCTGAGGCTTATATTCTGGGCGTCTTATTCTCCAACACTTAAAGAATAAACCCGCGAACTATCCATTATATTCGAACACAATTTCCAGGTCGAGTCGGCACCACAATCATGAGTCATCGTTTTCGTTGATAACAATGCACCCCAGCGGCACGCGAATTTTTCCCCCCTCCAAACTTTGCGGGTACATTGCCGTTTGTGATCCACTTTGTGATGACTTGCCGACTCCATGAAAGATATCGTGCGACTCTGCAAAGAAGCCTACAATTATTCTATATACATGTACATTGCGCCGCCGCGCCACGGTCGGCTGTTTCGTTGTTCAGTTGAATTGGCCTACAAGCTTATACGATAGCTCGTGGACGTCAACAAGTTTCCCCAGATCGACCGTAGGCGCGGCATGCCCGCTTTCTGAGTAAAGTGGCTGGTACTAGGCGAATGCGCAGACAGATGGTCGAACAGTTTGTTTACCAGCGATTCAATGCAATGGTTAACATGAATATTTAAATTTATGCAAATGTTACTCCGCCCCAATGCTTGCCTGTATCATACAGTTGATCGGAGTCGGAAGGATTAACCCTTAACATGAGCCGCCATATCTTTCAAAGTGCAAAAAGGCAACTGCATTGTATAACAGTACCACCACCAGCACTACTAGAAAACCATAGACAATTAATGTAAGTGATACTTGGAGCTAAAAGTGCAAGCAATAGTTCATGATGGAATGAATTATAATAGGGTATATTATTGTAAACATCATGCACTTGATGACTGAGTATGCTTAAGTCCTACACTGGTATTGCAGCCAGTAAAATTGCTTTTTGTATGTATACGTACCTGCATTGTTATGCACCATTATGTGAGTGTACAATGACCGTTTTTAAAAATATTTTTTTTGAAAAAAATAGTTTTTAGGTTGTCAGAATACAGTTTTTGGATTTTCAAAGTTGGCATGTCTGCTAATTCGCATAACTTAATGAAATGTCAAAGAAAAATTACCATTTTCGTGAGGACTGGAATCAGTGCGAGGGGGACTAGAATTGGCTACATTAGAGAATTGATTCCTGAAAACCGTGGAATCGCCCAAGCCTAAAAGACAGTTATATGACAACATTACGTTAACATGAAAGGAAGTACACAACATTTGCTTTTGCTGTGATTTTCAGAAATTAATGGATTTGGGGGTTAGTATTTTATAGCAAATACTGTAACACTGACCTGTTTGAAAGTTTTGTGTGCATAGATGCCGAGAGAAAGAGAAAAAAATGCTGTTCTTGTCTTGTTTACTTCAAACAAGAGCAATTTATAGATGTCAGGGAACTAGACCAGCTGGCTTGCACCCATTAACAGATGTGTAACCAATTGGCAAACAAAATTGGACTAAATACATTTGGTAAATTGGGGGCAGTATCTGAAAGTCGGTTTGAAAATGACACCAGGTGCCATGATTCCACAGGATGCTTGAGAATATTATTGACTTTTATTAACTTTATTAGGCATTTCGTAATTAAATTCAGTAGTTTTTTTTTATGTTTGCGAATGTTGTACATTTATTTATGTGTGTGATGTAAACTTAAAATGTGTTCATGTACATTTCAAATAAATGTTACCATATTTCTATTCAGTCAAAATAGTCTTCAATGTCTATTCCTGGATCCAGCAGGTCTTCTCCATATCTGCTCAAGTCCGTCTTGTTCAGAATCAAGTTCTCAAACGTTTCCTCCAAGTCTGTTTCTCCGATTAGCACAACTCCTTGCATCTGTCCCTCCTTCAACACCACCTTGATGTACTCCTCTCCTTTCGTCATCCGCAACAGAACCTCGTAGTCCGAGCCGAGCCCCTGGGCATTGTACTTGCCAAGGAGTACAACCTTATACCCAAAGAATTTAGTCACATGAGCGAACAGCTCGAAGCAGAAGTCCTGGGGGATGGGTTCGTGCCGGGCGTCCGCGACTATGCACTTGGCGGCGTAGGCCCCCATCTGTCGTGCCTGCGACCACAGTCGCATCTGCTGCCAGTGGGGGGCGGGCTCCCAGGATGCAGTGCACACATCACCGGCAGCGTAGATATCGGGAGCGCTTGTCCGCATGTGGTCGTCGACTTTAACACCGCCGTCCTCAGCTATCTCAAAATGCGCCGTCTTCAGGCATGCAGCAGTGTTTGGGATGACGCCCGTCGCACTGATGACAAAATCGCAGCCGTACAGTTTACCATTGGTCAGGGAGACATACACAGGCCAGGAGGCAGTCTCGTCATATCTGGTATTTAGAAAGGAATCTAGACTCCGGCCTGATGCTGCTGCTTCCTCTGGTGTAAGGATGCTCTCAACCTGTAGATGGAAACAAATACTGTCACACACGGGGCCCAATTTCATGGAACTGCCAAGTACAGAATATATAGCAAAAAAATCCCACTCCTGCCAGTTTCTTTGTTCACTTTGAAAATGTAAAAAAATGAAGGAGCGTCTCAAAAAATCAGAACATTCCTGTTCTCTTTATACAGGGTGTATCAAAAAAAGGAACCCCAGATGTACGAAAAATTTTGCCAATATCTGCAGTTCAATCCATTATTGGGGTCTTGGCTGCACAAGCCGGCCTGGTGCCCCGTGCCCCCAATATGATACCTGAGGTCAAGGGGTTAAATATTTTCTAAAGGTAAACATGTGAAACGCCAAGGTGTTATCTTTCCAATGATACCTTGATTGTGTGTCTGTGGTCAAGTGAGCAATCATTGTTATTCTCTTGAGGGTCAAAATCGGTACTGGGCCAAGTTTTTCTTGGCTTAGATTGCTGACTAGTTTGGTATGCAAAGGTTGGACTAGCTGTTTAGTCATCAGTGAGTTACATTAAGCCCTTTTTGCCTGGGTGGAAATGTAGGCACTGTGTACGAATACTCGTTGCTGTGTAGTTAATTGAAATGTTTTGGCAGAATGGAGCTTTGTACACATTGCCTTACATTTCCACACAGATTATGATCCTCAAGAGAATAACAATGAATGCTCAGTCATCCTTGAAAACAGACGCACAATCAAGTTATCATTTTTCATAATTTACAATGTACATCTGGGTTTCCTTTTGTTAAATACACCCTGTATAGCACACGTATCCACCATGATCACGGTGCTCTAGGCACTGCATCGTTACCGCTACTCATCAGGCCTATTAATTAACCCCAATCCAGCTAAACCATTAACAATTTTAACCCTAACATCACCTAAAGTTACAAAATACTACTAGTAGTAAACTGTAGTATGCGGGATCTCATGTATTTGGGACTTCACCCCAAATAAAGTACGTAGTAATATGTACATATGTAGTACTACTGTTTCTTGCTGGGGTTGGAGGGAAAATGTCTTATCTAAAGCCATGTTTCCATTGGACTTTTTATTCCGCGGCCTCGCGGAAACTTGCCGCGACATGTCTTCACGTAATACTACCGTGCGTTTCCATTTGCACTTTTATTTATTGCGACAAGAACGTTTATTTGCCTTCGAGGCTGGCAGAATGTCACACATTGCGAGCCTGATGAATTTCCGCGGCTGCTTGCGGCCTGGTTGTTTTACATCAAGGTCGCGGTAAGTTGACAGGGACGTTAGTTTACCATGTGTCTCCAATGGACTGAATTTTTTTTTTTTGTCGTGGTAAATTGACAAAAATAAGTCCAATGGAAACACGGCTTCAGGCGGAAACAAAGCATGAACTACTGGTTTTCAGAGATGATATAATTTTTTTTTATCTCAGCCATCCAATTCATTGACACAAATATAATTTACCAAGTAACTTAACTGTATTACATGTATTGACTGCTGTCATGATACACTCAATCATCAAAGACAGTGATACAGAATACTAAGTAGTATTTCGTAGTACACAGGTCTTCACCCCAAATGAATGCCTTGGATGTTAGGGTTAATATGATTTTGCAAGCACCCCGTCCCTAGGGGTTAGGGTTAAGCATTCCTGAAACCTCAGCTTCCAGAGTAGTATACAACCCTGGCTGCGAGTTAAGCACATGGCATAGGCTAATCAAACGCCTAACCATCACTTCCCTTTATACAGGTACTCATTTACTCCTGGGTGGAGAGAAGGAACTTGTGACAAAGTGTCTTGCTCAAGGACACAAGCACCATGACCCCTGTCGGAACTCGAACCCACAATCTGTAGTATCACCAAGATCCTGCGTCTGGTAGACTAGGCCACACAGCGCTCCACATGCAAGGCTCCTTTCGGGAACACTGTTCCAGTTCACGCACTGTGTTCCTAGTGCGTTCCCAACCGGAATGGCTGCACCTGAGTCAACATGCAAATGCATGGACCACTCTTCCCATATGGGATAGCACAGTATTCACTAACTGTTCCCAGCTCCCTACGAACTAGATACATGTTGGCACAAGAAATTACATCTGCATATGTATGCACAGGCTTTCAAGCATGCAGACCCAGGTGAAAATAAAAGACAAAAGTAGGACTTTTGTGGGCTTTCAGAAGTAGCTTTCATTGATACCCATGTCCACATCACAAGCCTCATGCTCCATCCTCAACTAAGCTCTTGAAAGTAAAACTGCAGTACTCCTGCACCCAAGCTCTTTGTCTAATTTTCATATGACAGTATGTAACACGAAAACATTCAATGAGATTTCATTTTTCGGAGTTGTGGGACAAAAGAGTAGGGAAAAACAGAAGTTTCAAGAAAAAGTTAGGAAAAATTACATGAAGTATTATTATGAAGTAGGAACAAGAAAAACAAAATATTAGGAAAAAGTAGGAATACTTGAAAGCCTGTAGAGCACTGTACAGCCTGTCCGAGCTAATTAGCAAATCAATGTTTAGAAGACGGACTATACATTGCACAACTGCTCACGATAACCTAAAAAGAAAACCAAACTGCCATACACTGTACCTCGCACTTGTATTCCACATGGATATTATGTGAGCCCTCTGCTTGGCCCTTCATCATCAAACCGGTGCTCCAATCCGGGCCTAGAGCACTCCCTTGAGTGTCTGAGCTACCATCCGTGGTTCTTTTAACTGATTGAAAGAAAACAAATGAGACTGCTTTCTAATACAACGAAAATTATTTTTCTTTCATCAAACAAACCACAAGGGAAACTGACTAGGTAAATTTGAATAAATTTCCAAAGTGAACAAAGAAAACTGGCAGGAGCGGGATTCGAACCCCGCCCTGCCAGTTTTCTTTGGTCACTTTGCATCCGTGTCCATCCTGTGCCAACACTGGGGTGAGTAATGCCAATGTGTAGTACACATTCAGTTGAAAATGGGTTTACCTACACTAGTGCACCATTACAAAAAGTGTATGCAAAGTCTAACTTTGGCGTGCATAAATCAGTTCGAGTGCCCATATTTGATTTCCATTGCTAGGTCAAACGGCACTCTGAACAGTTACATGTAGTACACAGCAGGGGTGGATCCAAGGTTATATTTGCAGGCAGGGTGGTCAGACCCTACAGAAAAAGGTCGCTGTCTTGGCCTGTGCTCAATTTCATGGAATGTAGGCACTGTGTATGAATACTCTTTGCTGTGTAGTTAATTGAAACATTTTGGCAGAATGAAGCTTTGTACACATTGCCTTACATTTCCACACAGGCAAAAAGTGCCCAGTACACATTATGATCCTCAAGAGAATAACAATGAATGCTCAGTCATCCTTGAAAACAGACACACAATCAAGGTATCACTTTTCATAATTTACATTTACAATGTACATCTGGGTTTCCTATTTTTATACACCCTGTTTAGCACACGTATCCACCATGATCACGGTGCTCTAGGCACTGCATCGTTACCACTACTCATCAGGCCTATTAATTAACCCCAATCCTGCTAAATCCATTAACAATTTTAACCCTTACATCACCTAAAGTTACAAAATACTACTAGTAGTAAACTGTAGTATGCAGGAATCCGTAATGGTTAGCGAAAAATCGCTGCTAAAAATAACATGATAAAAGCAGAAATTTCTCCACTAATGGTTAGCATATTTCCCAGGTTAGCAAGGAATTTCGGCATGCGTACATGTTATTGTTAGTATTGGGCGGTTCTCCGGTTCTAGTACCCGTTCCCAATATGGGAACCGGAACCACGAGTCCAATCTTTTCAAGAACCGGGTAGCCGGTATGCTCGGTTCCGACCCCAAAAGAATCGGTTTCAGAGTAAATTGCCCATTCTCTGTGCACAAAGCCCAGAGCTGAGATTCGGCTCCATAACTACTACATGTATAGGAATTCAATCACACGAAGGCCCGGGACATTCACTCAAGCTAGTCAAAACAATGGTGGGGAAAACTACACAGCCCTTTGCGGTCACGATGCTACAGAGCATTAAACCCAACACTGGCCTTTTGTACCATGGATAAAAAACGTATTGAATGACACAAACCCCCACCCATCTCTCTGGATCTCCCCCAGCACAAATTGAATACATGCAGTCAATAAGTTGGGTAAAACTAGTGTGATGCAACTGATGATAGCATTCGAATTCCTGAAGATGCATCTTGAAATTATGACACTTAAAACATACAGGTACTTTACACTAAAATTAAATCACTCTTTGGCTTACCAGTGTACTTGTGTCTCTTGAGAGGTCCCTTTCCAACTTCCTTCTCGGCATTCAACTGCGGCAGAAAAAACTCTGCTGCACCTGCATCCACAAATGTGCTGCTGATAGCGTCGTCCTTGATTGCCCACATGACTTCACATCCTTCGATTTCGTAGACGAGCTCCGTGGCGATGCCGCCGTTGCCGACGATCACCACGCGCTTGGCTCCAGACATCCTCTGCTGAAACGTGACCACGCTTTCCGTATCTCTGATGCCCAGAACATAAGGATTGTCCCTGGCAATCAGTTTGGGTTGTCCACCCGTGCATATGCAGAGTTTGTTGTACGGAATCTGGGCGCCGTCTTGGGTTGTTAGTCTGCGGTCTGTGATGTTTAGGCCATCGACAGTGGACTGCAAGACCTGGACATTCTTGCACCGGGTCTGCACGCTGCTGGCTGGGTGCTCTTCCACGTCAAATTCTTCCAAAGCCCTCGAGATCTGTGGAGGGAAAAGCAGTGAATGATTCTTAACCCTAACCCTCCAGGGTATTTTGGCTAGAAACCCTGCCAGACGCATCAGATTGCATACTTTGTCACATTGACTTGTGTGCAGAGTGCAGCAAAGTGAAGCTGTCACCACAGATGCACTGTGCTGCGTCTGGCAGGGTTAGGGTTAAGGAAGCAACAGAGATTCACAAGTATGATGATGTCCCCTTGGACACCAGCCTCTTCAACAGCATTTAACACCTCATCCATTGGCCAACCAGCATCACAGAACAGAACTAAGGATGCCCTAGCCCTAGAAGGACGCCATAATATGGCGTCCGAGCGCACGAAACTGCACAGCAGGTCTATGCTAGAAATTGAGGTTAAAACATCACAGTTTACCTGCAAGAATATTCTTGGCATCATCTCTGCCAACAGTTCAACATTCCATCTTTCCCGAAGGGTAGAAATATTCCTCGAAAAATGTCAAGAAAAGGAGATATTGCCAGCTCAAAATCGTCTCCATGCGGCGCTGACTTTACAAACAAGAGGAACAATACCTTGTGCACATCTTGAACATTCATTAACAGACATGACAGAGGGTGCAATTTACAGGTGGTCATTATGCACGATGCACGCGGTAACCATCTGTAAATTGCGCCCTCTGTTGTTGATGAACGTTCAAGACGTGTGGACAAGGTATTACTCCTCTTGACCACAGACACAATCAAGGTAAAGATAATACCTTGGTGCTTCACATGGGCTACGTTCAGACATCGTTTTAGTTAAAATGGTAAAAGTTAAAACGGTCGTTCACCATGGGTGGCCGGTCGTAAAATTTAAACGTACCGAGCGTTCAGACATCGTTTTAAGTATAGCGAGTTTAACTCAAAGTGGTTTATCTCTGTTTTGGGGTCACATAGAACTTCCGCTCATTCACATAAATCGTGCGCTAGTTCGTGTGTACATCATAAAATTGGCGATTCGACTCGCAAGAGATCAAACTTTCTTACAAAATGTATTTGGCAATTTTACTTCATTTTGTCTTTGAAACAACCCATTGCGTCAGAGCAGTCTTTTTTCTATTAGATGGTACCCTTTTTCATCAGAAATCTTTGAATTAATTATGATTTAATTGGCGAGTACAGATAAGCGGTTTCTACACAGTTCCAGATAGGAACGATGTACATGTACATTGTATTGTGGCAAACTGCCAATCTCCCTACCTTAAATTTGCGTTTTAAGGCTTTCATTTTGTTACATACGCTTTCCGCATTTCTATCATATCCCAGATTATTTAATTTCTGGGATAGTCGTTTGTAGATTTTAGAGTTTCTCGCGAGTGGATCGTCGCGGGCACGTTGCACATCCTCGGCCCACAACACTATCGGGCCTTCACTTCCACATTAGCCCAGTTTACCCCACGTGGTCTAACGTTAGATCCGGATCCTTTCTCGGTCGCTGGTAAAGTCGAAGCAGTGGCCATGATGCAATAGTGAACAGTTTTGAAAAAGACTGCTTCAAAAAATGTCGGAACAATGAACTAAATGTAAGGGCAAAAAGAGCAGAAAGACGCACGTGAAGGCTTTACTGTATTAGCAAAGATGGCGATTGATGGACAACGCTAGTGCTACGTTAGCGCACATGCTATGCATGCTGTGCAGAGGACATTATGCATGCACTGACAACCCCTCCGGGGCCCCCCTTAGCGACGGGCTTACCTACATACCCTATCTAGTGACACAAGCCGGTAGAGAGCCGGTATAGTAATTTAGAGGTCCCAGACCTGTTCAAATCCCACCAGTTCTTTTTTTGTTCACTTTGAAATTCTACTTAATTAAATTTTGTTAGTTGTACTCTTGTAGTTTTCTTTTATATATGTACATTATTTCCAATGTTTTACAAATTTGCAGTTTCAGGTACATACATAAGAAGTATCACTCTACCTTTGTAAAGTTTGTAACAGCCTTAATGAGCGGTGAGCTGGTGATGAGTAGAATCCTTTCTTCAGGGCACAATGCAGACAGCTGCTCAGCACACGTTACCCCGGCGATGCCACCACCAACGACCACGTAATTGTAACCTTCCCTGGTGCACACTTCAGCCATCTGAGCTAATGTTGGTGTGGACATGCTTGTCACTAACAAATGATAGGGAAACATTTTTTATAAAAAAACTGCATGTTGTAGTACATGTATGTTTATACTGCATGTCTATTTAACTAAAAGGTTTCAGCTAAATAAATATCCACCCACAGAGGAATACAGTGAATAATTAAAACCCTTGTGCTATCTAACAGGTCAAAATCAGTCAAAATTTCCTTCCACCTCCCCTGCCTATACTTTGTACACAGACAGGGTCAGATTACATGTGGTTTGTACATGTGGCAGAAGGGTCACAAACAATCACCTTGACTGATTTTGACCCATACAACAACATGGCTCAGAATGCATGTTTGCATAGGAGGGTTTTAATAGACCTAGAAAAATGGATAAGCCACCGCGGTGACTGCCTAGCTTGCTCAGTCATACTTTTACAAAGGCGATAAGTACATGTAGGGTCCAAGTTACCCAAACGGACCCACGACCAGCTCGGGCCCACGACCAGCTCGGGCCCACGACCAGCTCGGGCCCACGACCAGCTCGGGCCCACGACCAGCTCGGGCCCACGACCAGCTCGGGCCCACGACCAGCTCGGGCCCACGACCAGCTCGGGCCCACGACCAGCTCGGGCCCACGACCAGCTCGGGCCCACGACCAGCTCGGGCCCACGACCAGCTCGGGCCCACGACCAGCTCGGGCCCACGACCAGCTCGGGCCCACGACCAGCTCGGGCCCACGACCAGCTCGGGCCCACGACCAGCTCGGGCCCACGACCAGCTCGGGCCCACGACCAGCTCGGGCCCAAGCATGACCAAATCGGACCCAACAAAGATTGAATCAGCATCGCTAAACCCGTACTACAACTGTCCACATTTTCAGAATCTTTACTGCATACGTGCATTTGCAGTAAAGATTCAGGAATGCAGACAGCTGTACTAGTGCTGGTTCAAGTTCTCAGGTTCGCATTCGCGCATTTGTGATTGGGATAAAATTTTAACTAACTCAACAGTTTCCCAGTTCACAGATGGTGACATTATAATGATTTACTTTAAATGCTCTTAAATAGTAATTCGGACAAGTTTTAAACATCAGGGTGAAGTGCTTTTACATTATTCCAACTTTTACTGATTCTTCCATAGAAACATAGGTTTCAAAACATCGCAAAAACAAACAGGTCGTAATACATGTACATGTATTTTAATGACTTTTTTTTAATATCAGATGAGATGTACTTATTACTTTATAGCCAACTTTGAAACATCAAGCTTGAGGATTGTGTAAGTCATAACTTTGCCGCAAGTGATTTTCTTGTTCTAATGTGATTGGAGTTGCTGATTGGATTAACTAATGCGCCTATCAATAATAACCCTAGAGTGCGTGAAAAATCATCATCTGAGAATTGAGGACTGTCATCATGGATCGGAAATCAAACAATGTTAGGTTTAATAATCAGCTTCCATCTCTGATCTTGTTTTCAATTATATAAACATGTTTATGTGGCCACATTACATTGAGCTTATGCGCCTATCAATTGTTTCTCCAACCCACCCCCCCCCCACCTCCCAGGCCATCCCACCTCTGAGGTGGGGATTGTCACTTTTTAAGGGGGTCGGGTCGGAGGAATCATAGGCACATTACATGCATTGAGTTAAACCTATGTACATATATGTACATGTAAGAGATGAATAAGGGAATAAATATGTGCTGGGCCGGTTTTAAACGTACGTTTAAAACCGCCTTGGGGCCTGGGCGCTTGATAATGACCCGAGCCGAAGGCTCGGGTCATTATCAGCTTCCAGGCCCCAAGGCGGTTTTAAACGTACGTTTAAAACTGGCCCAGTACATATTTATTCCTATTCATAAAATGCCTTATTGTATAATTAAGCAAAAACCACCAAAAATTATAAATTTCCAATCATTTTGTTCAATTTGTTTTACCTTGGTTTGTAAAACACCC